>CM076580.1:53847692-54578947 GCA_034641835.2 Pinus albicaulis | reverse complement strand
TGACCAAAATTACATATTTATATGGTGTATCTACCCCTAGTAACTATTTATGGCATAATTACATTGAAATTTAACAATTACATCAGAAAAAGTTCATTGAATCCATCCATCAACTGAGAAGTTTTGAAAATGTTTGAGAAAACAAAAAACTACAAAAAGCAGAACGTGCTTGGAAAAAGCACAACATGCCTGGGAAAAAGCGCAGCGTGGGCCTTGAAACTATTTTTTGACTGACTTCCCAAAGTCCAAATTGGGCCCAATATGGCTCATTGGAAATCTCTTCCAGCATAGTTGTCAAAAATGAGCTCAATATCTGAAAATGGTTGAGCGAAGATCCTCAAAAATTCAATCTCCCAATACTGCTCAAAAAGCACAGCGAAAGGCTGAAAAAGGAGGCAGAAATGTAGTTTTTGAGTCATTTTTTGCCATTTCCACCTATCAAAGGCTCTGTTTCTTGAGTTCCAGTAGTCAAAGATTGATGTAGACATCACTCTGAATCCATATCTTCAAAGAGTTTCTCATTTGGAGGCCTCCAAAAAAATCGCAACATGGCCCACGCTGCGCTTTTTGCAGGCTAACTATGCAAAAATTCTGTCAAAATTTGCAAAAATGCCCAAAAACTTGAAACTTGCCAAAAAATATTCAAAATTGGTATATGAAGTGTTGATGAGGTGTCTCAAACAACCAAGGAGGCATCATAAAGTATCTCAAGTTTTCCCTCCTTCTTATGTTTGAATAGGGTTTGCTTGAGTTTATCCTTCAACTACTTGATTACGATGTTGCAAATCTTGTTTCTAATGGTATATATGTTTTCCATGTGTCTGAGAATCTCATTGTCCTTGTTGGCCTTATGGAGGAGCTTCTCAAGGTTGATGTTCACTCTGTCAAGCCACTCTTCTCTGTCATCATTGATTTCCTTTGCTTTTCTTTCCCTAAGACTGAGTTGCTCTGCCTCATGTTTCTCCTTCTCTAAGCTCTCTTAAGACCTCTTCTTTTTTGTCTTGTTTTGGTGGTTCGAGTTTTACCATGGTCAAAATCGTTAGGTTCCATCACTGGCTTACCTTTTGTGTCTTTCCTCTTGGCCTTTAGCAATTTCAATTCCATGAGTACTTATTTCTCTTTCAGCTGCTTGTTTTCTTGTTCAAGGAAGGATATGACAAATTGTGGTCTGGCCATATTGTCCTGCAGCTCTCTAATTGTGGCATCTTTCTCTTTTATGATCAGGTTTGAAGCCTCATGATCATCTTGGAAATCCAAATCCACCAAGTCAAACTCTCCTTCTTCCTCATGAAGGTCTTCCTCCTCTTGAACAACTGCCTCTTTCTTCTTTTGATTTCCTTGTTTTATTGATGAAGAAGGCAAGACCCCTTCCAAAATCTGTGGGGAAAACACTTGACTAGGTCCCCTCTAGTAGGTTTTGACCTCTTTGGCCTCTTTGACCTCTTTGGTTTCTTTCAATGTAGCCCTGCTAGATAGCCTAGTCTTCCTGTGAGGAACTGATGTTGTTGGTGGAATAGGTCTAGCAAGTTAACTTGGTCCTATAGTGAAGACATCTACCTCTATGAAAGTCTCACATGCTATGTTCAACTGATTTAGGTGGTGAAGGACAATGATTTTAATCATAGACTGATGGAAAAGGCCATTCATCTGAAGCTCATAATCTCTGTTTTTCACTATATATGCCATTTTATCAATGCTTCTATACAAGTAGTAGGGGAGGTTGAGCAATTTCACCCTAGTGAAATGCATGAGCAACCTAATGTGATAGTTGCATAATTTGGAGAATTTTCCCTCACAAGTGAACTATTTCATGATGATTTTAATCATGGGGGGGAACTTGTTCAACAACTAACCAAAATGAAAGAGATTTTTGATGTTATCTGTGTAAGGTGTCTTGAGGTAAGGCTCATACAGATGAGCATCCAAATCCTTAGTCTTAAACCATTTTTCACCCATAATGGGTATCCTTGTTGTTGCTACAATGATGTGAGTGGAAATGGTGAAAGTCACCCCTACTATAGTCACTTGGTTACTTTGGAGGTTTCTGATGAAAACCTTGGTCAAAGTAGGATGACTTTGGAGTCTTTTTACCATCTCACAAAATTCAAAGCAAGCTACATGCTGGAAACATCTGACAGCTAAGGGTGATGTCGTTAATTCCCTAGTTTCTGTTGGCTCTAATCTCAAAATTCTCCCTCCTTTGTTATATTTTTTCTTATCTTCTTCTGTGGCATTTCTTTCCTCCTCCATTATGTTTCTTTTCTCCTCCATTATGTTTAGTTTGTTTTTGAAAACCCTAGGGAAGAAGGGGAAGCGAAAGAGAGTACTATTGTGGGGTTATGGGATTATGATGGGTGAGGGGAAATTTGGGTGAATGTATAAAGGGATTGGGGAGCTTAGGGAAGTGATGTGAGGGTGAAATATTTAGGGAAATAGGGTAGGAAATTTGTATTATAGGGAGGTATATAGCTGCCTAGGAAAGCACAACTAGGGTGGTAGGGTTTAGGAAATAGGGTTTGGGAATGGGAAATGAGTGAATGTAATGGTAGTGGGGAGTGAGTTAGGGTATAGGGAAGCTGAATGGGTCCTGGGGAAAGCAATTAAGTTTACAAATTATGAAACTAGGGTTTGCACCATGAAACTAACACCATAAGCTTAAAGGAGGAGCTATGGAGGTGCCACTTACTTGCAAATAGTTGTAGAAACCCTAAACTGAAGCTAAGAACCTGTGCTATGAAGATTAGGGACCGTGGCTCCCTTCTAAAAAAAGTGCGGTGTATAGAGAAAAGGTGCAATGAGGAACTATGAAAAGCGTAGCGCCTTTCAAAAAAGCACAGTGTGACCTCCTACAAAAGTGCAGCGCCTTTGGAAAAAGCATAGCGAATGACCCAGAATTAGATTTTCTGGAGGAAAAATCGATTTTTTCTTGGGGATGTTGAGAGCTCAATGCTTTGAATATGAAAATGAATGACTTCTTAGTCTTTGGGAGCCTTTATACTTGGATAAATGTCATTAAAAAAACTTGGGACCCACTTTTCCTTTCTTAAAATTGACTTTACATTGCTCTTTATCTTTTAATTTCTGAATTAGATCATTGAACTTAATATTTTGATGCCTTAGGAACACTGATTGACTTTTTGGAACTTTTCTTATTTTTTGATGGAACTTTGAGTGTGAAGATACTTGGAACTCTGAGAACTTACTACAAATTAGTAAAATAAAATTACATTTTGCTCTGAAATCAAATTTACAAATCAAACTTACTGGTGAAATTTCTTTATTGGCACTCCTTCATTTATTGGGCTTTTGTTGGATCGGGGGATCCTGACCTAGGTTCAGAGGTTAAGGTTTGCCAACATACCCTTATACTACTAGCCCTTTCATCAGTGAACTTCTTTCGCAGGCCAAAGTCTCAACCGAAGTAGCATGGGAGGGTGCTAGAAGCAGGTTTCCGCACCCTGAGAGAGACTAGGTAAGTCAAGTAGGTCTGCGTTCCCAGCCTATCGAGTTCACACTAAATAGACCTATTCATAGGCTTATTGACAATATAATCCACAGTATAATAGAGCTATTATCATGCACAGATCTAGTAAATACCTTCGCATCCACGCGCATAATACCAATTATCAGCACAGAACACTATAATCGCAGCAATTAACAAATCATAGATACATATACCAGAAACATAGATACTTTCACAGTTCACAAAAATTACACAAACACTTTCGAAACTTAATCATATAGCCCACGTTCGCATCAATCATAACAAAACAGATCCAGATAGCATCAGATGTCCAACAGTACTTTGCATATATATAAATATCAAAATCCACTTACAATCCCAAAATACCGCATGCGCACATAGCTAGCAAGGTTTGCACACAGCAAGACTGAGGATCTCCATGCACACAGCTAACAAGACTCCTTATCCAAACAACCTGACAACAGATCTAAAAATTTGTGCTTAGCATCAATCGCAACTCTTTCCTACCTCTAGACTCAAAATGTTCATCTATTTACATCGATTTAGCCTACGCATCCAATGGTCCGCAAACTGTGGTTTGCGGACTCTTGGTCTACCCTTGACTCATTACAATGCATTCAAGGCTTTGACCCACCCCAAAACCCCTGCGTTAGACTAAATAATACCAAAAATATGCAAAATTGTCCCAATTTCGCAGCTTTAGGGGACCCTCTTCCAATAGTCCCCCAACACAATCTTGTGACTCGTCCTGAGTCACGACAGTCGTGGGTCCTCCTAAAAGATAGTGCCGATACTTCTGTAATGCATAGACCATGGCCAATCCCTCCCACTCCGTGATGGAATAGTTGCACTCTGCACCAGATATTTTTTTACTAGCAAATGCAACTGGGTGATCAATATCTCTGTCTCAAGGCTGCATAATCAATTTCAACTAGAAAATGCAACCGGGTGATAAATATCTGCGCTCCCAGGGCGATTCCTAATGCATCGACTTGAACATGGAACACCTTCGCCCAATCAGGAAAAATGAGGATAGACGCAAAAACCGTATTTTCCTTGTCCTTTGACACTCGTCATCTCAAAAAAATGAAACATCCTTATTAAGCAGCTTTTCCATAGGTGTGATGATCAGCGCATACCCCTGAATGAACTTTCTATAGTAGCCTATGTGTCTTAGGATCGAACACAGTTGTTTCTCAGTTGTAGGGACTGCCAGATTTATGATAACTGCAACTTTCGCAGGGTCAACCATCAACCCTTGTCGGAAAACTATATGTCTGAGCAAGATTTTGAAAGGTACACAGAATATGCACTTCTTGATATTTAGGGGAATATGGTGCTTCCTACAAGCATCCAGCATCGCGTAGGTTTGACACATGTGTTTTTACTAAGCCGAAGACAGTCCAATCATCGAAGTAAACCTCCAAAAATTTGTGGATGAAATCTTTGAACACTGCGACTACTACTTGCAAGAAGATGGCAGGGGCATTCTTGAGCCAAAATGGCATGATTGTATACTGGAAGGATCCCCATTCAGTGGCAAACGTAGTTTTGTTGTGATATTCAGGTGCGATTCTGATCCTATGGTAGCCTGAGAACCCGTCAGTGAATGAGTACGCTTCTTGGCTGCCTACACTACCCAGGATTTCATCCAAGAACAACGTCAGAAGAGGATCATGTACACGGGCATCATTTAATTTGTGCAAGTCCACACATATTTAGATTTCCCCCTTTGTCTTCTTCTCCTGAACCACCATTGGACTTACCTAATCCGACTGTTCGACTGGTTCGATGATACCTAAGGTGAGAATTTTGTTGATTTATTCCCGAACTTTCTACTTATACTTAGGATTCAGCCAATAAGGGCACTGCTTTACAGGGTGCGCATCCAGTTTCAGCATGATGAGCATAACCCCCAAGTCCCCCGTGATCCCCTTAAGTTCCAAAAATTTCGTCGGGAATAATTCTTGATATTCTGTTAGTAATTCTGCAACCTTGCCTACTATCTCATCATCCCAGTAATCCCCAATTTTATCCAACTTGGGTTGTTCTTCCATGCCAATGTTAACTTCTCACAGCTTCAGAGGCTTCATAACATCCACAGTGTGTAGTGGAGGTCCTGCAACCATGCGCTCCCCCTCTAACTCTGGGACAAAGACATTGCGTGGATCCTCATCACAATCTTCAATAGTTATTGCGGCAGTTGACAATATCCTACATATGTCTTTCCCATGTTGGTACACAAAAGGCTGCATAGGGGCTAGATTCACCAAACACAAAGGTATCTATATCTTGCAGAGCTTTGTCAAGTGCCTCCGAGCCCCCTGTTAATCCAAATGTTCCCATAAATTCATCCTTTAAAGTTTCCTAGTGGTAGGTGTGCTGATGCAGCTCCGCATATAAGTAACATGCAGTGGGAATTTGTCCCAAGGCATGAATCAACAAGTGAACCCATTCTTTTGTAGTCCAGTCACACCATTTCTCCATCCAAGCAAACAAGTGCTCGTGCGGATCCCTTGGGCCAAGGAACATTTTGACGTGCACATCAACCGGAGGCTCAAATCGCGGGATCATCATGTCCCAACATTCCTCCCAGTCCTGGAATGCCCCCTTATGCGTGTCCCACCACCTTGTAGGTGTTGCATGCATGGCTAGATTAAGGGCCCATAGCCTTCGTTCTCTTGGAACCTCAGCTTCAAATGATCACAAAAACTCATTTATACTACCAGAACCATCAAAGTAGGGTAGTTCTCATACCTCTGAGGAGATGCATCGGAAGTCCTTTGTGATCCTAAGACATTACAGTGTAGATACATCATGTAACCAGTTCTGCCATTTTTCTATTTCTCTGTCGGAGTTAGAGAAACACCCACTATCCTTTTCCCAGCAAAGCACACCATTGGTCATAGGATTGATCCAATCTTCGTCCCGCGTACTTAACTTATAGATTTGATCCACCTCTTCTTCCTCACACACTGGCTCTATATACCTTTCTCCTTCTGCGAGGTCTAGTGGTACTATCACCCATGTTCCTTCATTTTCAAACATCATGCTTCTCTTCTTCAAATTGATAATATCACCCATATCTATGGCCTAGTCCAATCCCAGGAGCGCAGGGTAGGGGTCCACATCTTCTACAATCTGAATGACCTCAAAATTAGCTCAGACCTTAACTCCTGTGATGTCTACCATGATTTTTTACAACCTTCCCAACGGTATGATCTTTTGCTGATTGGCCATGTGCAGTTGGATAGTGGACCATTCCAACTTAGTTTCCCCCATTCACTTCCAAGTTTTCTTGGGCAGTACATTCACATTCGATCCCAAGTCCAAAATAACCTGATCCATCTCATAATCACCAATTTGTGCCGTAAGCCACATTTCCCTACCAATGTGTTTCTTATGTTTGTACACTTTGTGTACATCCTTAACTTCCAGGGGTGGATTAGTTCATTCTACGCAGCTGTCTATTAGTGCTTGGAAGTTTTCTACGGCCCGCTGGTTGTGTAATAGCTTTATACATGCCTGTAAGAATGGTTTGACCTCATCCTCGGCTCTACTGTTTGCAGGTTTTTGAGAATCAGATGCCTCAGCCTGAGCATAGTCTTACCGAGCTGCGACAAAGGTTTCATTTTCCTTTTGTAGGTCCAAACCTTCCTTTTTAGTGACTTCTTTCCAGATCAGAGGCTCCACCGTAGCTTTCTCCTCATCCCCTTGAGTAGCCATGCCACTACGTGTTATGACATTAACACTTGGTCCTTCATCTCGAGGTTTTTCCTTAACCCTTTGCACATTCTGTGTAGGTGTCTACTACTTTTCCTGAATTTTGACTATCATAATTGGGCAGTCTTCAATTACATGGTCCAGTTGTCTGCAGTATCTGTAGGATTGCCTTGTTGGGTTGGTGCAATCCCTTGTAAATTTTCCCACCTCTCCGCAATTATAGCATATTAGTTGTCCTCTTCCCCTAACTGCACTTCCACCTCAGCCCCCTCCCTTGTCCCTAGCTGGGGAGCCACCTATGCCTAAGGGGGATCTTGCTGAGGAAGGATTCGATTATACCCAATATAGGTTTCCTCAGTCTATCATCAGATCATAAGTTCGGCAGTTCTACTCATCATGTCCTACAGATCTGCAAAACCTGCACCATTTTTTCTTCACTTCTGGGACATATGTGGTAAGTCGGGGGAAGTGGTTGGTATCATGCAACCCAGCAACGTGACAATCATCACACCACAACACCGGCCCACTTGGTCTCGAAACTTCCCTAGGACGCAACGGGCTGGGTCCCCCAGCCTGCATGTATTCTACTAGCAGTAAACAATTATCTTTGGTGTGGCCATTCACCCTACATCGTATGCACCATCTGTTAGGGCTAGCCTTTGTTTCTCGCTCCTTCCGCAGATTCTGGATCTCAATGTGCATTGCCTTTAGTTGTCATTGTATTTGTTGTATTCCTAACTGGGTATCATCTCTTAGCACAACTTCCAGATTCATATCAATCTCCAAGGCCTTTTCCTATGATTCAATGGCTTGATGACCCATTAGTACGCGCAGGTGGGGCAGCAACATAGCAATGAACCCACTCTGTGTGGTGCCTGTCATCATACAGAAATCATCCTTCTCTAATTACCTTCTTTAACCATTGGTCAGCTTCCCATACAGACTCGGACAGTCCTTGCTTGAAATCTTTCAGATCGTTCACTACCTGAGAGTAGGACTTAGGCTTCTTGAATTGTTGTTTCAAGGCATTCTTAATCTCTTTAATGGTCACATTTTCATGCTGAGCTTTGTATCCCATATACCATTCCAAGGCTCTTCCTTCAAAGGCAAGGGATAGTTGCGCCCTTTTCACAGCATCGTTGGCCACGTTCTGCGCAGTCCATATTGATCCTGCGACAAACCAGAACCGATCCATGTCTTCATCCCCTATGCCCTTGAAGGTAGGTAGCTTCATGTGTAAGTCCATATCATCTTCTGGTGGGGTGGGAGGTACGAGTGAGTTCTTACCCCTGTTCTGGCTCGACAGTGGTGTAGTTGGAGGGTTTTGCGAAGCCGAATCCCTTACTAGAATATAGACAAACCTATCTCCTTCTTGGTTAGTTCTATAGTACTTACCACTGCATGTTGTACCCTCACTCTGATCGGATCTCATTCACTCTGTATGGCTGCAAAAAATGCTCTTTTTTCACAATAAGACCTTAATCAGTAATGGTAGAGTTTTCAGAAAATTACCTCGGAACCCCTTGAAGAACCTTTGTTTTGCCTCTGAATAGGACACAAATTGATCGATTGCAAATTTTGTCACAAATCCTCCTAGCACACTATCTACCCAGTGATCTACCATACGAGTGATGTTATTATCAGTTCTTTCTAACTATTGGATCAACTCTGTAGTCAACTGTGTGATCCATTCATCCTTCCAACACGTATTGAAGTCCACGAGCCTTGCCAGCCACTCCTGGAGCTCGATTGTGAATGTTACGAAGAAAAATTTGTAGATTTACATGAAAATATACTTATTCTTCCACTTCCCTGTGATCAACTTCACACTGCAATTATCTTTCACTGTGAATTCCTGAACTTGCTTTTCGAACCACTCATCGATCCCTTTCTTCTCAGGTCTCCAATGTGTTCTTGGCATTACCCAATCTCTCTCTCAAAATTCTCCTCGTCCCTGCAACGGAACCATTTTTTGGCTCGGGGGATCCTAACCCAGGTTCGGAGGTTAAGGTTTGCCAACAAACCCCTATACTACTGGCCCTTTCAGAAGTGACCTGCTTGCGCAGGCCAAAGTCTCACCCGAAGCAGTATGGGAGGGTGTTGGAACCAGGTTTCCACACCCTGAGAGAGAGTAGGTAAGTCAAGAAAGTATGCGTTCCTATCCTATCGAGTTCGCACTAAATAGATCTATTCGCAGGCTTATTGACAATATAATCCATAGTATAACAAAGCTATTCCCATGCACAAATCTAGTAAATACCTCTGCATCCACGCGCGTAATACCAATTATCAACAGAAAACACTATAATCCCAGCAATTAACAGATCACAGATACATATACCAGAAACATATATACTTTCACAGTTCGTAGCAATTACACAAACACTTTCGCAAACTTAATCATATCGCCCAGGTTCGCATCAATCATAACAAAACAGATCTAGATAGCATCAGATGTCCAACAGTACTTCACATATATATAAATATCAAAATACACTTACAATCCCAAAATACCGCCTGCACACACAGCCAGCAGGGTTCGCACACAGCAAGACTGAGGATCTCCGTGCACACAGCCAGCAGGAGTCCTTACCCAAACAACCTGACAACAGATCTAACAATTCATGCTTAACATCAATCACAATTCTTTCCTACCTCTAGACTGAAAATGTTCATCTATTTATATCTATTTAACCTACGCATCCAATGGTGTAAAAATCGTGGTTTGCGGACTCTTGGTCTACCCTTGACTCATTACAATGCATTCGAGGCTTTGACCCACCCCAAAACCCCTGCGTTAGACTAAATAATACCAAAAATATACAAAATTGTCCCAAGTTCGCAGCTTTTAGGGACCCTGTTCCAACAAATTTTATGCATGAAATAGTGATTTGATGACCCTGGAAACCCTAATACCTAATGGAGACTTTGACTAAATGAGACCATGATAAAAATGAATGAAATGATGATGACAACTCATGACTAATGGTACTCTCATAAAAGTGGTGAAATGAGCCAGCAAGTTATAAAATTTTGAAAGGAGTGAGATCAGACCTAAATCTGCACCAAGTGACCAAATTTTTGCATGATGACCTAATGGAATGACAAAAATTTCAAAATTGGACCCTAACCTGACATGAAAAGAGTTTATTTAATCATTGGTGGAAGGATGCAAATACTGACATTAACAGTATCAGTGGCTTGTTCTTATAAACCACTTGTTACTTGGTCAATTTTTACAGAGGAAATGATAGCTCATTATGAGAATACAAAGAGCAATAGCTTATTTAGCCAATTGATAAATCTCAACCAAAAGGTTTCAATGGCAGAGCACATTGAGGACTTCCAAAAATTGAATATCAGGGTATATGATATTCCAGATGAACATAGGATTGATTTCTTCATAGGGACTTTCAAGGATAACATCCAACATGAGGTTTTCCTTTGGGAACCTGATTCATTAGAGAAGAAATCCAGGGTGGAAAGAAAAGTTTAAAGAAAAATTATGGCAACAAGGAATTCTACCACTCACAACTATAAATATGGAAGTGTTGTTTCTCCTACACTTCCACAACCTACAAGGTTGACCCCACCAAAATTGGAGGAAAAAAGAAAAAAAAGATCTTTGTTACAGTTGTGATAGAAAATACACTAAATGTCATAAGTGTGTTGAGAAGAAAATATTCTACATATATTGTGAAGTGGAGGAAGAAAAGGAACAAGAAACATCAAAATAGGAGGATATACATCGGGAACCAACCCTAGAGAAAGAATAAATGAATCTGGCCATATCTTGTAATGCATTGGAAATAATTACCACTCCTCAAACACTCAAAATAGAAGGATATATCAAGAAGAAAAAGGTAATAATGTTGATTTATTTGGGTAGCACCCATAATTTTATTCATTGTAAGATAGCCAAGGAATTTAACTTCTTCCTATATTCAATACCGAACTATCAAGTGATGGTTGCAAATGGAGGAACTATAAATTGCTCTAGAAAGTGAAAAATAGAAAGTTAACCATGGGGGAATATGTATTGAATAGTGCAGTGGTTTCCATACCAATGTGTGGCACTGATATTGTACTAGGAGTCCAATGGTTACAATCTTTAGGAACAATAGCTTTTAATTTTCAAGAACTTTTCTTGAAATTTTTTTGGGAAGAAAAGGATGTTGAATTAAGGGGTATTGCAGAGAAAGCAAGAAATATAATTAGCTCTAACAACATGAAAAATCTTATGAAGGAAGAACAATGGGGAATCATTGTACAATTATGCTCAATATAGGTTCAAACATCGAAATCATCTATTTCACCAGATCTCCAAAAATTCTTGGCCAATCATGTTGCGAAATCAAGGGCTTCTGCATTAGGAGATTTCTCTTTGATTAGTGATTGTTTGTGAATTCCTTTTAAATAATTTAAATTAAGATCTTCTTCTTGTTATATTATTAGTTTTCTTCTTCATCAAATAGTAACCAATAAATGAACATAATATAGACAAGATACAACATGTAGGTTATGAGCTAGGGCCAAAACCTCTCACTCTTTTAGAGGAAAACCCGCACAAATTTTTCTTATATAGATTTCAATTGAAGAATATCAAGACCAAGACCCTTGACCTAGTAGCCACTCCAAGACCAAGACACATGTTCTCTTTGACAACATTCTTTTCTTGAGTCCTCTTCCACCGAGATCTTTATCATTCTTTGGATACCGAGCTCTATGTTAACACTGAGATATTTATTACTGATTTGACACCAAGATCTTCACCACAGAGAATACCTTTGTTATAGTAGCATTGAGACAACATTAAGTCCTTGTAGCATATTGAGATAGCACTGAAACGAGACAACATACCATCATACCACTGAGCTATTGTGTTACTACAATTTCACTGAGCCTGCAATCAAGTCCGAGCCTTATTCTCTTATAGTACCAAACATGTGATCAACCCAACTCTGATTGGCACCCAAAAATATCATAGAATCCGAACGATACTTCTTGTTGGATATACTGAGAGGGGGGATGAATCAGTATATCTTATGAATTATCACTTTTCAAATATTTTTAGAGCATTAGTTAATCTTAAATTATTATTGTTCTTTATCCAGTAACAACAGTAAACAATAGAACACAATAGGCACAAAAATTTTAGGTGGAAAACCCCCTTCGGTTCAAAAACCACCGAATGATTTTATAATAAATTATTTAATCTTTAGCCCCAACTGAAATGAAAGGTCCAACTTCCTGTAATTCTAGAAAATCATTCTTCTCCAGCCCCCACTAGAAGGATGCCCCAATTCCCTGGTTTCTTCAGTATTCAACCGAACAGATGCCCTGACATCCTAGACCAACCTACCACCCTGAAGTGTTCACAGGCTCCAACTTGTAGGTGACTTCATGCACCAACCTAGCACCTCCCTGCCACCCTATAAGGATCAGAAATAAGACAAGAGTGTGGACTCCCATAATAGGAACAATGATCCATAGTACAATATGATTCACAATGATTTTCTTGAACTAGACCAATCACACTATGACCTGCAACCCAACCATAACATTATCCAACAATGACACTTATACCTCCCAACAATGCCTCTCCAACTCTAGGCAGATTGACTCTTTTAAAATAATGACTCTTAAAATTTTACAATGATTATTTTTACAATATTGACTTTTGACACGACCTAATACTTGACTTGACATTGCTTCTTTGAACACTAACAGCTATTGAGGTATTATTGTGCTTGCTTCAAGTAATGGTACTTTGGTGTTGCATTGTCCTTCTAGTATGTGTATGAGTTGTCCTATTGTATCCTCCTTCCTGCACATGCAATACCTAAACCAATATACAAACAAAATACTTACACTGTCATGCAAACCATATGTCAATTAAATTTTCAAAATTCAATGTACATATGTTCAACATTTATGAACAAAACCCAATCAAACATACATACAAAATACTTATATTTTCTTTCAAAAACACATGTCGGAGATGAAATTAAAATTAAAATTAAAACACTAATCATACATACCTTGTTGTAGCAGACTTACCCTTGAATGTTGATGTGTTGTCCTTACTGCAGTGATCCTTGAAAGCATACTTTTTCTTACCTTCTAGAATATTGATATTGAATCTTTTATACCTCTGTAATTTCAGATCTCCAAGGTCTTAAATTTCGTCCTGTTGTAGCCCTCTGAGTCCTCTTTCCAACCTCGTAGGTCTGATCAACATTGGATTCTTCAAAAAATAGTTATGCCCAATCTCGTATGATGACCTTTTTATAGACTGGTTCAGTAGAGTGAACTTGTACGAAGTGCCACGTGTCACTGTTTCAACCATTGGTCTTGAAAACTATATAAAACTAACTATAACCCGTCCTCTTTCTTTCACTTTCTACGAAATTTGAATCCAATGCTCAGAGAGAAAGTTATGACAATTTTCCCAAGGTCACCTATTTGACATGAAATTCGGGATCCTACAAAAACCCTAACTTCCTCAGATCATATCTCTGAAAATATAGAGAACCAATATCTGAAATTTTGACATGAGCTTCATCAAGATTACACCCAAATGGGTTTTTATTTTTAGCATCTAAAGCTTCACAGAAATAAATTTATAGAGAAAATTCCATGATGACCTGTTATAAGTAGAAAAATCCTTACATCAGGAAGATATGAGGGTCACAATTTATATAAATTATTAGGTTGAGAGGGTATTCAACAAGTGAAATTTGGAGGGATTTTAGGAGCTTAAAAAATTATTAATTATTGACAATTCAATGACCACAACCAATGATTAGTGTGATGCCACAACCCCATGGGGTTTTAGCCCACTAACTGGGGTTACTAACTTCAAACACGAATATCTCTCAAACCATGAAGAATTATGTTCCATGCCATATATCAACGGAAACATATTGACAAGTAGAAACCATCCAAAATATCCTTGATTCGAAATGGATTGATTTTTTAAGTTAAAATTTCTATGCAAGATCAGGGTAGCCCCTGGTGCTGCTTGGGTTGACATCAATGACAACCACTGATTAACAATATCCCCCTTTGGCATTGAAGACAACACAAGAAATCCCCTTGTGATCATGACACCTCTTCCTACAAAATTCTCTCCTCCTTTTTCATCAATGAAATAGGGTAACTCACCCTGACAAATATCATCCCATGGACATGTACACACCTTAAATCCTCCCCCCCCCACCTTTTTTTACTTAGTTAGATAAGAGAAAGATTATAATGAGAACTTGGGAGAATCCCAAGCTTTAGATGAAGATACTCAAATGCTTAACGAGGTAATGGTTTGGTAAATATGTCAGCAATTTGTTCCTGACATATGTTCAAGCTTGATATTATTTTCTATGACCTTCTCTCTAACGAAATGATATTTGATTGGAATGTGATTTGTTTTGGAATGCATCACAGGATTCTTTGATATATTGATGGCACCGGTGTTATCACAAAATATGGGAATAGGCTCATCAAAATTGAATTTAATATCTTGCAAATTTTTCTTCATCCAGAGAACTTGAGTACAATAGCCTGCTATCGCGATATATTTTGCTTCTGCTGTGGATAACGAGATTGAAGACTGTTTTTTACTTAAACATGAAACAAGGCAACCACCTAGATATAATTTTTCTCCACTAATACTCGTTCGATCATCAAAACTTCCTTCCCAATATGCATTTGTATAAGCTTGGATAACTAGATTATTTCCTTTGGGATACCATAAACCATATTCTTTTGTGCCCTTAAGCTATTGGAGAATTATTTTGATGGCAATAATATGAGATTCTTTTGGTGTTGCTTGGAATCTTGCTACTTGTCCAACTGCCTGCATTACGTCTGGCTGAGAAGTTGTCACATATAGAAGACTTCCAATCATAGATCTATACAACCTATTTTCCACATCCTTTGACAAATCATCTAAACTTAACTTGCAAATTGTTACCATTGGCGTAAGGACATGCTTGAAATTTTCCATCTTGAATTTCTTGAGAATTTCCTTGATGTACTTGGTTTGATATATAAATATTCCTTTATCCTGCTGAGATATCTGAAGCCCTAAAAAGTATGTCATCTCGATAAGTAGAGACATTTCAAACTCACTTTGCATCTTTGTGGCAAAAGTTTTTACTTGTCTGTCATCATTGCTTCCAAACATTATACCATCTACATATACCTCGATAATTGTTAGAGCCATCTCTGATCCAATTTCATAGAGATCGTTGTAGTGTCGTCCGTTTCTTGAATCCTTGTGGCAGTGCCAGAGTATCCATCGGGAGTGAGGCATACGAGTCTGGGAGCTTGCTTGAGACCATATGGTGCCTTCTCTGATCTCACAGACATAGTCTTCGCTCAGAGGAAGGCATAAACCTTCTCAGGTTGTTCGATGTAAAGCTTCTTCTTTACACTCACCATTTATAAAGGTTGAATTAACATCCATTTGTTGAGACCTTGATTTTTGTCAAGCATGCGTAAATGGCGAGGAAATATTCTGATGAGCTTACATTCTAGCAAAGAGAGAAAATTTTTTCTTCAGAATCATTTCCTTCAACATGCAGCATCCTTTATGAGACTAATCTTGCCTTATTCGAGGTAACTCCGTCCATCCTCATTAACTTTTTTATGAAGACCCATTTGAGTTCCAACACGTTTTATCCTGTGGTCGTGGAACCAGTCTCCCGGTACTCTTTCTTTCGGTCTCCATCATGTTCTTCATTCCTGCTTTGCTGCCTTGATATGTTCATCTGATATCTTCCTCAAAATTTTCTAGGGTGTGTATTGCTTTGAAAGAAAGCAATGTGGGCTTTATTGTGGTAAGTAGAGACTGTTAGTCAACTTCTTACGGTTCCAATTCCTTCATTTGTATGTCTTTGATGATGATTTAACACATGCTCTTTTGACACCATTCTTTTAAAGCTTTCAGAGAATTTTCTTGTGCATCATCATTGTTGATCATTTCCTTATTTCTCCTGTTGATTATTGTTTCCTTGATTAGATTGGTCTTGTTCTCGAGCTTCTTCTTTCGTCCTTCACGGATACTACCTCAGGATCCCTTATATTTTCTGAAGGGTCAATCTCATCATCTATCCTTTGTAACGCGATCTTCATCAAAAGTAACATTTATGCTTTCCACTGTCACCTTAGATTGTAGCATCTGTGAAAGCCTTCCTTTTGCGTGAATAACCAAAGTCTAAAAACCCACTTCCTTCGAAATCTTGGAGATTGAACTTGTCTCAAATTTTTATCTTCTCTTTTGATATGTGCTAGTCTTCCAAAGTATGTTTGAAGTGTTGACATTCAGTCAGGTCTTTCCTTTTCAATGACTGGTATGAGTCATGTATACAATTGTTCCTTAGTAAAGACCTCCTGTTTATAGATGACACATATGTATCACAATTTCTTAAACGAGAATTTATCATCTAATTTTGAGTCATTTAACATTTTTCTTGTAGAAAGTATATGGACCATAGCATGCATATGTACAAGATCCAATTCGATCTCACACTGTTAACTTTATGAAAGATACTTACGAATCTATTCACACTTACTAATCTTTTGTGAAAAAATAGTCGCACACACATGTGAAGCATAAACAAAAATATTCATAATCGCACATAACAGGCTTTTAACTTGAAAGCTCGAGGCTGGAAAACACAACTCAGACGTGTAACATGGAGACTGTATGAGCAACATTACATACAAGCATAAAAGCTTATCACAGAAAGCTCTCGATGCAGTACAATCAGTCATACATATCGGCCCAATCTTGATAAATCCATGCCGATCTTTTGCATCCTGCTAGCTGCATCCTACTTGTGATCTCGTGAAGAATAGCTCCAGATGAATTCGAATTACTCATTCATGTTTGCACAACGCTGCATTGCGAGCTCCACTGGAGTGTGTGGTCTGATCACACATCGCTGTAGTCACAGCAAATAGTCTATCTTGCCCTTTCACCTTTCCTCACAGTGATCTCACTTAGGCGCATACCTTTTACTATGGTACAATGTTGTTCGGTTTGTTACATTATGATGAGTTAGGTGCTTCAATGATTCTTCACTCACCTGATGTATCAATCAGTTAGACTAGGTACGACTAGTGACAAATCGCCAGCACCATGAGTTTAAAATTGAAATACAACTCCCATGATTACTTCTTCCATTGTCATCATGCTTTCTGCGCCACTTGAGTTTATTTGAGTCCTCCATGCAGTGGCTCCGCAGCCCTAAGGAATAGACTGCCTCTAGCGTGATAGTGCACACATGTGCGCCTCAGGCCGAGGTGCTCCAGGAGAACTGAAGTTTGGTTGTTTAGAGTGCCGATTATTATTAAGGAGAAGCTAGTAGTAGTGCGGCATGCATCTATTTTTAGATTAACGATCTATACAAATAGACTTCGCCTAAATATTCT
Organism: Pinus albicaulis; assembly: GCA_034641835.2. NCBI lineage: Eukaryota > Viridiplantae > Streptophyta > Pinopsida > Pinales > Pinaceae > Pinus > Pinus albicaulis. Next base: position 54,561,303 of record CM076580.1, on the reverse strand, counting down.
AAAAATATAATTTCATCTATTTTCCCAACCTGACTCAAACAATCCACAAATAAGCATCCTCGCAACTTCGAAAGTATAGATCATCTCATGTCTAAAAAATAGACATAGTCTAAAAATAGACTTGCGCCACAGCTTCTCTGCCCACTTAGTGAAGGCGAATCTTTTCACTAAGCTCATCATCTTGTTGAATCTCTCAACACTCTCTAAACAGAGATAGAGTATTATCCTTCACGGTCCCGCCTCTATGGTCTTCGAATTTGCTTCGGTGAGCGCCTTCGTCGAATGTCTCGCATCCCGATCCTCCAGTAAGGGAAATGTGCTAAAGCAGCTTGTGATCTGCACCGCACACCATCTACAGTACGAGTGATACAGGATACCACCATGTTTAGATCTATCATGAAACAGGAGAGGATTAATCGAGAATTTAATGCAACTCGAGTTATCACATGATGAATCACCGAAACGGGATCTAAAATGTGAACCGAGCCATTAGCAACGAATCTTCTCATCTAGATATCACTCACATGTAGCTAAACTTGCTCGCCATGTATTCTACTTCCGCTTAGCCGAAGTGCCACGAAATCTTTGTTTCGCTCGTTTGCCAAGAAACCGTGGTAGGTCCGATACCGAAAATTCCCCGATGTGTTTCCTTTTTCTTCGTCCGTTGGGCTTCCCGCGCCCAGAAAATCTCTACCAGGGGAGACTTTTGAGGTCTAAAATGGGCCTCCTAAGGAAGTAATAAAATAATAGCTAAACCAATAGGAAATAATATTTATGATTTTCAATTCACTTCTACTTTCACAATCCAATGTAACCATAGTTAAATTCAATTCCAAAAAGTTGTTAGCAAAATAAAATCAATAAAAAATTGCATTGATGTGACTATAAATAAGAATGATATTTTCAAGAAAAGAGTCATTATCATTGAACATCTAATGCATTTTGTCATTTGTACTTAAATAACTTAGAAATAAAAATATAAAAAATAAAAATTTATTTAATTAATTATTAAATTATATTATATGTTATTAATTAATTTATCATATTGATTATATATTAACATGAATAATAATTATAATAATCTTTATATAAAAATGAATACATTTATAATAAATGTATAGGGATATGCATTGCTTTCTTTCGAGAAATATGAAATCTGCAAATAACATATTTTTATTCAAAAATGTGAAATGACTTTTATTATGAGTACTTTTTAGCTTTGACTTTTAAAAGCATTTCTTAGAGCACTACCATGGTTAACCATGAGTTTTTATCCACCATTGAGAATGTGGCAAGGAAGGTACCTTTAACCAAGCAATGCTGCACTCAACCATTAGGGATGGTGTCATCCCCTAAAAGCTGTGATTGGCTCTCACAAAGTTAATTTTGGATTGTGCATTTTCCTTAGGAGTGCCCATTTTGGAGCCTACAAAATTCCCCCAATGGCATCCGTTAAGCCATGCAATTTCACCTCATCCGTCCGCCTTTACCATAAACACTGCCATATCGGATGTGCCGAGATATCTCAGGACCTTGCTTTCCCACCTTCCAAAAGAGCTTGGTAGGCTTAACCATGGCTTGTGAAAAAGCCGGTTCATTGCGATAACGCATATGTCCGAGTCTTATGGCATTGACTAAACACATGAGCAAACACTAAATGTCAATAAAGCAGTGGCATCCACTACCTTTCGTCGATGAAGCATCCTCTTTACTGCAATTTCCTAGAAGATAGTGTCTGATAGGCTTTGCATCTTGCAAGGTGAAACCTCTCCGATAGCTCTCTGGCATCACTTGCCTGTGGAGGCAAACAAACGATTCACCTTCCCGCCGCCATATTTGCACAATCCAAGGAAATAGCGAGAGGAGGCCCAAATCACTTCATCTCAAACTCCTTTTGCAAGAGCCTGCCTCTGCATTGAGTGTATCACTTACTCACCTGTTAGTACTACCATCAACATAAAGTACAATGATTAAAATCTTACCCTCCACCACGCACCACGAGCACAGTTTGCACTCCGACCTCACTCTTGGTGAAGCCAAGTCCAGTGAAATAGTTGCTCGAGTCCCGAGTGTACCAAGCCACGAGGTGTTTGTTTCAACCCATACAACGCTCTTCGTGCCTGCGCACATGCGACTCGCTGTCACGAAGATCTCAAAACCTTTAGGATGCACCAATGTACACCTCTTTCCTCCAGTGAGTCCCATTAAAGGAGCGGTCTTCACATCCATTTGATGAATGTGCCAGCATCCGTGCTTTGAGAGGAAGCAAGGATGGTCCGTATGGAAGAATACCGTTGCTGTGATGAAAATTTTTCTTCATAGTCAATCCCCTCGACTGGTGGAGAAGCCCCAAGCAACAAATCTTGCCTTATAGTTCTCGACGCTCCCATCAACAACTTGCTTCTTTCACCTTGTAGATCCACTTGTTGCTCCTACGCGAGTTTTCCCACCGGCCTTGGAACAATCTCCCAGCGGCTTCGTAAACCAAATGGAGTCATACTCCTCCACCATGGCATCTACCCATGTGGGCATCTCGCATTGTTTCTTCAAAAGAAGATGGCTCTGTCATGATACACTTGCTCATAAAGATATGCCATGTATCCCGATGATCTCGGTTAGGTGATCGGTTTCCTGCGTCTACGATGTGATGTGGACTCCTACATTTCCGTGTCACATCAAGCTTTAGTCTCTTAGCTGCGTGTGCGCTTTTCGCCTTGTCTAATGTTTGGTACATGCATGAGTGGACTCCTCCCACCGCGAATCTCCTCTTGTGGGCGATCCACATCCAGAGGCTCATCTTTCCAGACAAGCATTTGCTGTCTCCGAATGCAGAGTCCCTAGCTCCCTCTAAGACATGGCTCAACTTTCAAGACCCACATGATAAATTCTGTTCTTCCTCTCTGCGAGCCCATTCTCGCCGTGGGTTATGAGAGCACCAAGGAGTTCTCTCGAATTCTTTCTTTTGCTACAAAAGTCTTTGAATTCGCCCTCGAGATGTAATTCACCACCATTATCGCTCCGTCAGAGCTTTCAACTTGCTTCGAGCTCCTTCTCCACCAGTGCCTTGAACTCACGAGAACTTTTGCGAACGTTTCTTTCTCAATTTCTCTCTGCATGAAGAAGATCTAGCATCTATGAGAATTAATCATCAAAAAATATCACAACAATACATGGTTTTATTTTTGGGAGCTAAAATCCCGAGAATGGATCCACACGTGTGCGTGAATTCTCTCTCGAGGATCTCGAAGCCATGGTTCTCTTTCTCATGAAATGTGGTCTTCACAAACTTACCCATTGTACATCCTTTGCACTAGTCGAAATCTTTGTGCAAAGAAAGTACCCTTGGGGAAAGTCCAGCGAGCCTTTCTTTCGCAAAATCTTCCAGGTCGTGCGCGAGAGACGCCACAACTCTCATGTGCCATGTTTCAGCCTCATCCCAACTCACCACTTCTTACGCTTTTCCCACCATCAGTAGCGGCATCCATATACCTACAACTTGTAAAGATTCAGTAATTCAAACACTATATTCTTAGGTTTGACCCGGTGTTTTTATGTCGAAGGAAGGCTTCCCTCCTCTGAAAAAGCAACATCGTAACCTCCGTCTTACATGACTGCGCACGAGACCAAGTTCTTCTTCGGACCTAGAACATGCAAGACATTCTTCAGCAAGAATGGATTGCAGTCCCTCTCAAGCAGACGTCCCAATGCTGTCGCATTACTACCGGCCATCATCGCCCATCTCTATATGCACCTGACGAGGTCCTTCTACCTCCCAAGTCACTAAACAACTCTTTGTGTCTCGTCCATGTGGAAAAGAACGCACCACTTTATCCAGGACTACACCGGTCCCATGGAACTTGGAGGCAAGCATGCGATCGAGGAAAATCCAGCCTCTCAAATTGTGAGGCTAGAGCTCTCCAGTTTGTAGATACATGCGAGCTCTACTTATTCTTCTTCATACCTTCAGGACGAGCTAGTGGCGAAATTTCCATGTTCGTGACGGTGACAGCACTCGCTTTGGACAAGTCCCTGCGTCTTGCCTTTAGCGCCAAGACTCTTTGAAGGATTTTTCTTCTTCCTTTGCTGCTTTTCTTTGGCAGCCTAGCAAAGTGACTTCTTCTTCATCTTCATTCTTCGATGAAGATCCATCCTCTGCACCGCATGTGTCTCCTCCCGCACGAGATCCACGCCAAGTCGCTCCCATCTTGGCGCGTTTCTCCGAAATCCGTGCGATGTAGCTCCGTAGCCCATGCCAACTCTTGGAGGCTTCAAGAGAGCGAGCTCACCAAGTATTCTTCATCAGTAGTAACCTCTACACTTCCGCGACTCATCCTTGCCCAACGGACAAACTTCGTGAGTATTTTGGACATACGTCGACCTTTCTCCATTTTTATTTTTCTCCGAGCTTGTCTTTAAGCGCCAACTTCTCGGTCTCTTCTCGCTTTGGAACAAGTCCGCTCAAAGACTTTCCACATTAAGAATGGAGTGGCTTTCACAACGTGAATGCGTCGGACACGATATGGTCTTCACACCTTCCGTGATGTATCCTCCGTCTACTGCAGTCTTATTGTTTGCCATGCATCAAGTGCAATGCAGCCGGTGCTGAGATCCCGGAAAGCTTAGGGATCGTCACTATCGATGAACTCCTTCAGCCTCCATTATCCTCCAAGCCTTACTCTGCCTCCATCCCGTCCTTTCCGAGGCTAGTGTAATTCAAAGCTCCCATCAAGGGCACTCAATCCCAACTGATTTAGACATTTCAATGTATACTCGATTTCTGCACCAAGAATCTTCGCGTAGCAAAGTCGTGTCCACCAGCGACAAACTCACTTCACAATTGCAATCTTCGATCAACATTGATCTGATACCATGCAGTAAATTTTATGCACTAAGCATGCATATTTCCAAGATCCACTTGATCTCACATATTTAGCTTTATGCAAGATACATCGAATCTATTCCACTTGTTAATCTTTTGAGAAAATTAATTGCACACACATGTGACAGCATAAACAAAAATATTCAATCGCACTCATAGACAGTTTCATACGAGAAAGCCCGAAGCCGTAAAACCTAACCAGAGTGTGTACGCAACATGGAGATCATATGAGCGATCTCATCCAAACATAAAAAGCTTATCACAAGCTCTCGGTCTACAGTGCAATCGTCATACACTAATCAAGCCTCCAATCTTACAAATCCATGCACCGATCTGTGCCACACCGCTAGCCCGCGCCTCCGCAACTCTCTGCTGAAGAATAGCTACGCATGAGTTGAGTCCCTCCATCGCCAATGCATCGCGTCTCAGCTGGCATCTCCATCTGAGTGTGTGATGCGATCGATGCATCACTATGGTCACGACAGATACCATCTTTCCCTTTCACCTATCTCTCCACCTGGTCTCCACCGAAACTACGAGTGCAATGTGAGTTACTGCTGCTATATTGTTCAATTACGAGTTAATGAGTTATTGTGTGTGAATTAATTAACTAATTAACTCACTCCACTCTCACTAGTGTATCGACTGCGAGTGGACTCGATACAACACAAGCTCAACTAGAGTCTAGCGTGTCGACTAAATACAACTCCATAACTACTTCTTTCCGTATCTGCACAGCTCTGCCACTTGGTTTCTAATCAAATGAGTCCTCCATGCATTAGCTCCGTAAACCCTTAGAATGATATGGTGTAATTCCTTACACGTCAGCGATCGAGATGTGCCACGTCCGTGCACCGACTCGAAGTGTCTCAAGAGAATATGTTCTGTTTTAGAGTCCGATTTATTATTAAGAGCTAATAATGATATTTCATGCATCTATACTCGTTGATACTAGCACAGACTTCGCCCTTAACATTCTCCAAAAATAGGTCCATCTATTTTCCAGCTTGATCAACTCATCCACACAAATAGCATCCCAGCAACTCCGAAATATGATCATCATGTCTAAAATACACATAGTCTAAAAAATAGACTTGCACCAAAATAGCTCGCGAGCCCACTTAGTGAAGGTGACTCTTTTCACTAAGCTCATCATCTTCGTTGAATCTCAGTCGAGCTCTCGACACATTTCCTACACCTGCTCTATTTTTTCTCTTCAACGACTCCATTTACTTTCTGCAGCTATGCTGCGGTTGTTGAGAATTTCCTTTTAATTCCATTTTCATCACACAGATCTTGTTGAAATACCTTGGAAGTGAAATTCTTTTGCCAATATCTCGATCTCGGCATTTGATCTTCACGTCGGGCTCATTTTTCAAAGCTCAATTCCACTTATAGGTTCTAAAACATCCAAATGCCTCGGCTTTTTCTTTAAGAGGTCGACGGCTATCATTCCGGGTGTAATCACTCTATCACTAGCATAAAATATAATTCTCCATCTAAACCTTTTGTTCTCATAGGACCACGTAGATCAAGAGATGTAAATGAACCCAATGGACATTGATGCAAAGTGTTCTTTTTGTTTCTTTTTCTCCGTTTGCCGGCCGGTAGAAATATTCACATATCATATTGGTGGGTTTTGAAATTTTGGGCATTTCTCATCGCTTTAGCCTCCTTCTTGCGATTTCGAAAAAAATCGTCGGAAATTTATATGTCCCATTCATTTGTGCCATAACCAATTTTCATCTTCTTTCACAAAAAAGCACCTTTGGAGTGGTCTCATCCAAAATACATATGTCATCTGGGTTCTTTACTTGCTGCATTCAATTTTACCGACTTTCCTTTCCTAACTTCACATTTCTTAGAGTTAAATAGCATCGTGTGTCCTCGATCACACATTCTCGTCAACACCGAAGCGTGTTGCGATTCATATTTTTCAACCAACTTAACACATATTTCACTAATGCATTATTGCTTCCAAAGTGACTGACTAATACCTGCTCTGTAGCGTTTGAAGACAACATTTCCAAAAGACATTGTTTCCATGCTTCTTTTCCAGCCAAGGATATGAACTTATTCCTATCTCCAGGTCACATGGGTTGAGCGACCTCTATCAACATAGCAAACTTCTTGTTGCTTTAGGCCTTGAGAGTGATAACACATTTTTCGAAGTGTTCTTTTTCCATGCTATTTTTCATCTCCTTGTTTATGGCGATCATTCATGAGGAACTTCGACCAGTAAATCTTTAGCTGAGGAATGTGTCCAAAATTGTTACATTTTAATAATATGAGACATCATCTCAAACGATGTAACCTGTTAATATTTTCTGTTGAGTTCCGTAATATCCATTTCGAGAAGATCTCCGAAACGCGTATTTATTCCAAACATATGTATGACATTACATAGCTACTGTACTGCAGGACCCTCCCACATGAGATAAAAATGACCATAGAAAGATAGGTTGATGCGATGGCACCTTCTTCGAGGGGTGTCTTCCATGGGTTCTTCTTACGATCTCACAGTCTCAAGAGCTTGCTAGAAGGTCTACTTGCTTGTTAGATTTTTCATATCCATCTCTTCTTGTGTTAGCCTGCATAGAAGGACTTGGCTCCTTTTCATATTTTTTTGTAACCAAAGACTGGTCTTGTCACCGTTGATGATTTCTTCCAATGCCTTTGGAGATGTTGGTGTAGTTTTGAAGAGTTTTTTCGTGCCTTTCTTTTTGTAGAGAAACTATTTTCAAAGTCTTTCCAATGCTTCTCTTTTCCTTTTTTATTTCATTTAATCCTTCCCTCGAGTGATTCTTAAACTCATTTTGTATTCTTCAACCTTGATTTCTAAGACTTAGGACATGTTCCTTTCTATCTTTAATCTCATCTTCAAGAGTGTTGACATGCTTCTTTCCTCGAGCCTTGAGCTCTTTGATAGCGAGTCACTTCGTTTTCGAAATTCAACCTCAGGTCAGTCTCTTCTTCTTCTTCTCCTTCTTCTTTAGATGCCGTCTTGATACTATTGATCACGCGCATACTATCCAGTTGATTTCTTCTTCGTTATCACCGTCTTTCATCATATGATGAGCTATCTTCTTTGGAGAAGAAACTCTTTACTTAAACCATTTCTTCGCTCGTGCTTGTTGAACTTCCTCGGACCTTTCTTTTCTCTTTCGTCAACTTCGTCCTCATTTTTTTAGGATACTTGGCCGCAAAATGGACAACCTTCACCACAATAGAAACATATCAATGGAGAGTTTACACTTGAATTTCCTCGTACCTCATTCTCATTTTTCGCGTGAAGTACGCAAATTCTTTACTCCGAGAAATTCTTCTTCGTATTCTTCCTTTTCTTCTTCCCTTACGCTACAAGTTTTGCTGGCTTGCATGATTATCCTTACTAGTTTTCTCGAATGCAGAAAATGTTGTTTCTGAGGTGAGATGTGTTGTTCTGTTCTTCGATATCCTCATTTGCATATGTCGTAAACACTCCATGCAATTCCTGTTTTTCTTAGATATGGCGAGATTTGGAAATATATTCCAAGGCCGATACCTTTGGGTTGAATCCCTACGACAAGGTTCTAAAGGATATTTTGGACAATAATTTTTCACGTCGACTAAAGTTCTCCCAAAACCTTCGATGCATTTGTTATCCCATCAGCAGCAGCTGCAATGCTGCAATCAATATTTTCATCTTCCTTCATTGAGCTGCTCAAATTTTTTCCTTGTAAATTTGAGCTCTGTCTTCTTTCACGTTTGAGTCTTTGCACATATATTCTCAAGCTTTCCTCGTACTTCTTTTAGCAAAGCTTTTGCAACTCGCACCTTTGTAGATGGATGGAGTCGATAAGCCCACCGATAATGAGATCTTTAGCCCTTGCATCATATACCATATTTTCTCTTTTCCTGACGTTCGTCCACAGGTCGCGCAAAGTCTTTTTCAATGATTTCCCATACTATGTATCCGCGCCTAGCAAATGAACTTGCATTCTTCCACTCCAAAGTGCGTAGTTATTTCCATTCGAACAAAAGCGAACTCTACTTTTAGTATACTCCATGACCTCCTTCCTAGGTTGTTAGATTTTGATCGAAGGAACCAAGCTGCTCGGATTCTACTGATGGAAATACTCGAGAGTGGAGTGAACCGTATGTTCTTATCAAATTAGCACCTTTTAAATATTTTTAGAGTATTGGTTAATATTCAGTTATTCTTGATGTTTATCCAGTAACACAGTAAACAAGAGAACACAGTGCAGTACATGAGTTTTGGGTGGGAGAAAACCCTCCGGAGTCAAAAAACCATCAAGATGCTTTTCTAGTCACAATTCTCTAATCTGCGACTGAAATGAAAGGTACAACTTCACGGAGATTCTAAAAATAATTAATATCCAACTCCCACTTTAGAGAAAGGACGCAATGCCCTAGTTTCTTCAATATTCAGTCGAATGGATGCTTCAACCTAGTGACATCCTAGCACTCAACCTACCAACCGCACGAAGTGTTCATAGGCTCCATCTCCAGCAGGTGACCCTTCATGCACCAACCTTGCACCTCATTGCCAATTCTATAATGGATCAGAAATAATAAAAGAGTGCAGACTCGTACTAGGGACAATGATCCACGATTCCAATATGATTCACAATGATTTTGCTCTAGCTGGGACCAATCACCCCATTCATACTGTGACTTGCGACCCAACCATAACATTTGTCCAACAATGACACTCATACCTCAACAATGCCTCTCTCAACTTCTAGGCAGAGTTGGCTCTTTTACAATAATGACTCTTTTACATTTTTACAATACCTGAATTTTGACACGACTCCGATACTTGACTCGCACACTGCTTCGACGACTCATGGCCGCGCAGTATTGTTATGCTTGCTTCAAAGTAATGGTACTTTTGTGCGTTGCATTGTTCTCATTGTATGTGTGTGAGTTTTCCTATTTTTGTCCTCTTTTCTCGCACATGCTAAGACCCAAACCAATATACGTACAAAAATACTTACATTTTCCTACAAACCATATGTGGAGAAGTATTCAAAATTCAAAATGTAAATATGTGCCCAGCATTGTATGAACAAAAACCAATCATGACACACATAAAAAATACTTATAGTGTCTCGCAAAAGCACATGTAAGAGATGATATTCAAATTAAAAGTTCAAACACTAATCATACATACTTGGTTGTAGCGTAGTTACCCTTGACTCCGTTGATGTGTGTCCTTACATATTATGATCTCTGGAATGCCTATTTGTTCTTGCACTTCAGGAAGCTCGATATTGAATCTGTTGTGTCACAGGTACTTCAGAGTCCCAAGGTCTAAAATTTTGTCTTCAGGTTAGTCCCTTTGAGTCCTCTTTTTCCAACGTAGGTGCGGTAAAGCATCGGATGCTTCAAGGAGTCTTTATGCCCAGTATCCTACGTATGAACTAATTATGACCTGGTCGAGTAGAGCGAACTTGTACTGAAGTTCCACCGATCATCGTTTCAGCCTTTGGTCCCAAAAAATACTATACCAAAACCTGCAATTTTTCTATCACTTTTTCACAGAGAATTTGAATCCAGTGCTCGGAGAAAAAGTTATGACAAGTTTCCCAATGTCACTTGTTTGACATGAAAGGCGGGATCCTACAAAAACCCTAACTTCCTTGTAGATGATATCTCTGAAAATATAGAGAACCAATATCTAAAATTTGGACATGAGCTTACATAGGATTTCTCCAAAATGGGTTTTTAGTTTCATCGTGGAAGCTGCGCGGAAACAAATTTATAGTGAAAATTCCACGATGATCCGTTGCATAAATAGCGAAATCTCTTACGAGGAGAGATGTGAGGGTCGGAAATTATATAAATGCTTAGGTTTGAGAGGGTAATCAACAAGTGAAACATCGCATGGATTTTAGGGGCTTAAAAATTTATTAATTATTGACAATTTCAATGCCCAGCCTGACCCGGTGATTACTGGCATACCACACAACCACATGTTTTAGGCCCACTGGCGCGCTGCTTTAGCTTTCAAACGTGAATATTATCTCTCGAAGCGACGTGAAAGTATGTGGCATGCCATATATCAACGATGTAAACATATCAACAAGCAGAAACTATCCAAGAAATATCATCGTTCGGACCTAAGTAAGTTGTGAGCACATGTACCCTACAGAGTTGGGTAGCCTGTGCTGTCAGTGTGTTTCGAAATCAATGACTCCACTAATCGTCACTTTTATCATCACAAATATCGAGGAGGATGTCCAGATTTTTGTGTTTTTATGGTGACCTTATCTCGCATATATGGTAGTTTTTTCTCTATAAATGAGCGACGATGATCATCAAATAGGTTTGTCCCAATTTTGTGGCAGGTTTGGACATGAAGATATTTCATATAGATAGAGGTCGAGCATGAAATGACGGATTGTGCTTTGTCTTTGGAGGGATAACTATACCATTCACATTGACTCATATACAATGCCTCTATCCTCAAGAAGATATCTTCATACATGACATTAATTCTTTGACTCTAAACGAAAATCTTAATGCTCTTAAATGAGATCCAAACTATAAAATCGGTTTCTCATGAAACCCATGAAGCAATACTCAAAATAATATATATTACATCATTTTTACAAGATCATAACTACATGTCATTATGACAGACGAATGACCTAGTTACGACTTTTTCAACACTCCCTATTGACTAGGGAGGTACCACTCAAATAGTATTTCGGTCATTGCATCTTAAACATTTCTATAATAAGAACAAGATTGGTAACCCTTATGTGTAGCATCATGATCAACCAACATTACTCACATAGAAAGTCCTCTGACTAACAACTCCATATCTACATGAGATCTTGAGCTCAATCGTCGTGAGACCAATGGTTAATGAGACACCCTCATCATCGTACTGTCTCGTAACCTGTATTAGGAATTTTGAGGTCTAAAATGGGCACTCCTAAGAAAAAATGTACAACAAAAATAAACTTTATAAACAACCAATAGGATTCAAGATGATGATGTCAACCATGATGATTTACCATTTTTAAATAAAAGGGTAAAAATATTAAAAAATAATAAAATAATAAAACTTACTTTTTTCAACTCTTCTTTTCAACTTATCTACAAATCTGATAGAATTTGCGTGGACGTTTCATTGCGTACACTCATTCCTCAGCAGTACCCATGTTGCATACTTTCAAATGAACTGCATACATGAGAAAATGGGAAACTACATAAAAAAACATGATGACAATCACGTTTTTTTATGTATTTCTCATTTTTTTGATGCATAGTAGTGACCCATCGAAAGTATGGAACATGGGTACTCCTCGGATCGAGGAATTAAATTTCAGCATCCAGCTAGTGCTCCCTCTCGAGGCGGGTGAGGCACGGGAGATGACGTTTGGGAGTATGAGTTGAAAAAGTGGTTTTTTCATTTTTCCCTCTTACATTTGATGATGTCTATCAGATGTTACTTGATCCACTATTATTTCATAATTTCCTTAGGAGGCCCATTTTAGACCAAAATTCCCCCAATGCCTCCACGGATTCTCTCGCAGTATGTTCAGTGACTATTTCTTATCTCTGGATGCCCATTTCCTAAACAATATTGGTCCTTTCACAGCTCCTCTTATCTTGGATGCCCTACTACATCCTCGAAAGAGTTTCGGATGCCGCACGATTACCCAATCCTCCATTTTGTCTTCCCGTGACAGGCCCAGATGATGTGTCTCATCTCTACCTCTCAAATAGGGAGAACATATTCCACATAGAGCATGCACTCATTAATACACGAGGAATGTGCCAAGCTCTCGCTTAGCAATTTGCGTACCACAAGTAAAACTTGTTTCCGTACTCCTCTCTTAGTCAAGGACCCGTAGCAAATTTCCCGGTGTCGTTAGTATGAATCTTCAGTCGTACAGAAGAGCAACTTTAGCCTACGCATACAAAAATAGCTGCTTACGTCGAAATTGTGCGTACCAAATATCTTTAAATCCGCGATTAGGTGGTCCAAATAATGTTGCACAAATCCGGATCTAAAAACCATAAAAGGCATTAAACAGATAAAAGTAAAATGTGACTCCATGCACATCCAACAGACAGGTACAAGAACAAAGGCATTTGAGAGAATTTTCTGTTATATTAAAAATGGGCACCCGAGAGGGAAAAGCAAGAGAAGGTGCTTTTCCTAGTTTCCTCCTCAGTGGGATGGGTTCTTGAAAGTCCTCGCACGTCGATCTAAAATTTCTTCTTTGCGTTGGTGTAGAAAGCGACAAACATAGAACTCAGAGAGAAACTCACAGAGCTTAAAAATGGAGAGATGATGACTCGAGTATAGATCCGGGTGAGGTGATCTAATGCAATGGAGTGGTGACTAATGAATGGGGAAAAGCCTTCTCGTTACAGCAAAATATTAGGGTGATCTGGGACTGGGTGCATGAGATAAAAACATTATTAATCAGATTCCAGAAATGACCACCCTTTAGGAATACTGTGCTGTATTTGTTGGAGGGAAACGATTTTGACTTGAGTCAATTCCTTTATGTTATAAACAATAAATAAATAAATGATTTATTTATTATGTAGAATGTGGGAATATAATTAAATAAATGACATGATTTGTTAACGATTTAGTCAAATTTAACTAGGAAATATTATTTTAAATGATCTACACTTTATTCCTAGGAAATAATCAAATCAAATAAGGATTTATTTAGTCATTTCCTTGTTTTGGGTTGTTGATGACCTAGGAAATATAAAACAAGTATAGATTTTATTTATTATTTTCCTTTTGGAAGCTCTACTCGTTTATAAATAACTTAATAAAGGTGGCTTTTTACTAAGTTATTTCACATAGTGAAAGCAATTTTACTTAGGGTAAAATTGGTCTTACATAGTGTACTTGGGTTCATCTAATGATAATAGTTTAGATGACCAAAAAATGGTGTAACAGATTGCCCCCCAACGTACGAGTGTTAGGAGAAAATCGTATGACCAAAGTACATTGTAAGAACTCAATCACTAGACATCAAGAGGGAAGTCAGAGAGAGAAATGTAAGGTAGTATAATGTGCTAAAGGACTAGACCCTGAGGAGACGAGACTTACAGGTGCAACAAATCTCTGGTTTATGAAGTGGTACTTGTGATAAAGGTGGCGGGGGAGGCATACCTATGCCCACCGAGACAAAGTGCAAAAGAATAGGATGTCCGATGGAAAATAGAAGGATGAATCCCACATACGAGCTGTGCCTGGAACAACAGTCAGGACTTATACAATAATATTTGAGTACATGAGATACAAATACAACCCAAATTCCCCCTACACACGGGGAAGGGCTCGCAAAATCTGACTGATACATGCAAGTCGAAGAGGCGCTGCAAGCGGCTGAGACCGATATCATCAAATGGAAGGAGTTGCATCAAGGGCTGAAATGAAGAAGTCATCTAGGCATGTGGGGGGCTACCTACAGGGCCACCCCCTCATGAGGGTTGAGACATCTCACACACACCCGGGAATCACCAATAGTTGTTGCTGCATCGCTGGACCATCAAGTATACGGGTCATGATCATGCTGAAAGGAGCTCGAACTAAGGTACACTGCCCTCTAGACCTGGCTTCTGGAGTAAATGAGCTGATGTCGACAGAAGGAGGTCCGCCATAGGTGAGGCAATAAGGGATCCGCAACTAAGGCACGAGAGAAAATAGTAGAGCGACTAACAGATGGACACTAATGATGATAATGAAATGGGGGAAGAGCCAAAGGGGATCATAAAAAACATGAGTACAAAATGGTATCTCATGACGGAAATTGACACGAACAAGAATGAGTATGGAGGCAAAGTGGTGCCCCCAATGAAAGGTTTTGTGAGTGAGGTGAAGTAAGACTTCGTGGACAATAGGTGTCCTGGTGAAGTAGCGAAATATGAAAACAAACAGATGCTGGCTATCTAAAAGAAAATAAAACATGCATTTCGAATGGGAAATGCTAAGGGTAATATCTCTTAAGATAGAGTGCATTGCGAGGATTAGGAAGGATGTGGCCTTCAAAGTCCTCCAAAAGATATGCCCTCTTACCAAGGTCTTTACTAATAATGTAAGGACCTAGCCATAATGAGTCGAACTTCCCATGACCGAGGGTATCATGGGCCTGGTCATATACTAGAACAAGGTCACCTTCATGAAATGTATGAGGGTGTACTTTTCGGTCATACTGAGCTTTGGTGCGCTTTTTGGCCGCTTCAAGAGTTTGCAATGCAACATGACGGTCTTCAAAGGTGCACTTTTTGGCCGCTTCAAGAGTTTGCAATGCAACACGACAGTCTTCAGAGGTGCGCTCGAGCATGATAATTCATTGTTCTAGAGGTTGGGTATCAGGGAGAAGTTCGACGGCCAAGCGAAGGGAAGGGATTTCACACTCGATCGGTAAGACTGCCTCCTCACCAAAGACAAGGTGGAAAGGAGTGAAACCGGTGGCGGTTTTAACAGAAGTACGATAAGCCCACAAAGTAGGGAAGAGCATAAGATGCCAATTGGTTTTGTGTTTATTCACCATTCGTTGAAGCATGGTCTTAAAAATTTTATTGACTGCTTCAACTTGGCCATTACTTTGGGGGTAATAGGAAGATGAATATTGGTGCTCAAAACCCAATAGTGAGGATAGCTCATGCCAAATCTCATCTTCAAAATGGGTCAGAGACTAATTGTTTTGGAACTCCGAATCGAGCAATGACGTGGTTAAAGAAAAAGAGGGCTGTGGTGGCTGTCGTATTGTTGAATGTTGGCATAGCTTCAGCCCATTTAGTGAAATAGTCAACCGCCACGATGATATATTTATGGTTACTAGCAGATGGAGGTCAACATTCCATAAAGTTAATGGCCTATTTACAAAAAGGACCAGCTGTGATGACAGGATGGAGGGGAGCGGGAGGAGCTCGTGCCTTGGGGGCGAAATGTTGGCAATTGGAACAGTGTTTGACTGCTTCAATGCAATCGCTGAAGAGAGAAGGCCAAAAATACCCAGCGCGCATGATTTTTTGGGCGGTGGCGAGGCCAGAGAGGTGGCCGCCACAAGCACCGCTATGACAGGCATTGAGGACTTGCTCGACTTCAGCGTGTGTGAGATAACGACGAAGGATAGTCTCTACTCCACGACGATAAAGGTCGTTGCCGATTAGAAGGTAGCAAGGGGCTTGGTGTCGGATACGTCGTCAAGCATCACGATCAAGATGAAGGGTGAACTTTTGGGTTCGCAAGTAAGTAAGGAAGTCACCATACCAAGGGTCGTCGGTGGTGATGGCAAATAAATGTTCATCGGGAAGAGCATCATTAATTGGAGTATCTTGCGTCCTGGTAGGCAAATCAGAAATGAGTTCAGCGAGAACTAAACCTTTCTTACTTTTTGGGGTGACAAATTCAAGGTCAAATTCTTGGAGGATAACGACCCAACGAGTGTACTTCCCATTGAGGATGCGTCGACTCAATAGGAAAGCCATGGGGTTGGAATTAGTCACAACCTTGGTGGAACGCATGAGGATATAATGACACAGTTTTTGGACTGAGAACACGACAGCTAGTGCTAATTTTTCTTCATGTGAGTAGGACACAGGTGGACCAGAAAGGTTCTTACTGACATAATAGATCACATGTTCGATACTGTTATCATCCTTCTGGATAAGGACACCAGCAACCGAATAGGTGGAAGCGGAGATGTATAGGATGAAATCTCGGTCAAAGTCAGGAGGACGGATCAAGGGAGCGGATGTGAGAGCATGTTTGAGGGCATAAAAAGCCTCTTAAGCGTAGGTATACCAGACAAATGGGGTGTGAGATCGAAGAAGTCTAAGGAAGCCGTGTGCGATAGTGGCATAGTCAGGAACGAATCGGCAAAGAAAATTAGCTTTACCTTGGAGACTTTGTAGCTGACGTAAGGTACAAGGAATAGGAAGTTCAAGAATGGCTTGAACCTTCAAAGGGTCAAGAGTTATCCCGTCTTTAGATACTATGAAGCCAAGGAGACGACCGGCGGGAACGCAGAAGACACATTTCAACGGGTTAAGGCGGATGTTATACTTGCGACATCGGAGGAAAATGGTACGCAGATCATGGAGGTGTTGCGCTCGATGTTTAGAACGCGCAGTAAGGTCGTCTAAATAGGCAAGGATAATATGAGCTAAGTCATGGAAACAATAAGACATGGCGCGTTGAAAAGTGGCGCCGGTGTTTTTAAGGCCAAATGGCATAACTCGGTATGCGAAAGTGCTCCACGGACTAATGAACACGGTTTTAAGTTGATCAACATGACGGATAATGATTTGGTTGTATTTGGAGAAGCCATCCATAAAGGATAGAACTTCGTGCCCCGCACACTCATCAATGATTTGGTCAATAAATGGTGTGGGGAAGTTGTCTTTGGGACAAGCTTTGTTCAGATCGCGAAATTTGGTGCAAACACGAATGGTGCCTTGTTTCTTGAGGACGGGAACTAGGTTGGACACCCAAGTGGTGTATTCGATGGGATAAATGAAACCAGCCTGCCGGAGCTTATCAATTTTAGCTTTGATGGCTTCATGTCTGGCGGGATGAATGGGTCTCAACTTTTGACGGACTGGAGTGGCATCAGGCCATGTGTCGATATGGTGTTCGACAATGGCAGGATCGAGTCCAAGAATTTCTGAGTAGGACCAGGCGAAAATATCACGGAATTCTTTGAAGAGTTTGGTGTAAGCTTCAATTTCTTCCGGAGTGCATTGGGCGCCCATGGTGATATGTTCTTCGATACCTGGTTTGACAGAAATGTCTATTTTTATGGTAGGAGAGATATTGGCCATATTGCCTTCTTCGAAAGCTTCAGGTGTAGGGATGGGGTTTTTGAACCAATCGACTTTATCGGGAATGAAGTCTTTAGATTCGACAACATATTGGTCATGGGATTGGTGTGGAAGGAAGTATGCACGATGGTGCATGTCGTCCCATGGAAAATCAGGTTTGGTCATGGCTTCCATGATGTCTTCATTCGACTGGAATATGGGAAGAGTGGAGGGAATAGGATGACCTGATGAGGTAGAAATATGAGACACCTGATTGTGAGGGGAAAGGCTCACATGTGCACCGTCATGCGGAGTGACAGAGGAGTAAGCAGATGAGTGGGTAGGCGAAACATCGGGGGAAGGCACTAAGGGGTCGGTTGCCAGGAAACACAGTGATGAGGAAAGGTAAGAAATAGTGGCTGAAGGTTTGGTCATTTCAATATTAGGATGGGAAATGTTAATTGGGGTAGACAGGTGGTCTGGTGCTAGTGAAGAAGGATTATGGGCAAGTGTGGCTTCGAATTGGCGGTATGCGGCTAAAGAAGAATGATACTCGTCAAGGTGGGGGCAAAGGTGGGTATAATTTCCATGGAAATTGCACAAAGAACAAGGATGACTGGTGCACAAGTTTTTAAGTTTCGGAAGGGAATCAGGTATGGTGATATAGACCTCAGGGATATCAGATTCCGGGAATGTGTCATTGACCATGGTATTGAGAAGTGGTAATTCGGGACAGGTATGAGTGGCGCGACCAACAACGTCACACAAAGCACACTAGATGGTATGCTTTGGAGGCCGAGGGGGGGAAGATTTTGTTGGGGCAGCCTTGTCCTTTGATGCCCCACTACGAGCTTTGCTATTCTTACCCGAAGCAGTCACAATAGGAGGGGGTTCCTGATGAGGTGACTGAGGTACAGTTGCAGTGGGAGAAGTCATGGGAATTGGTTGAACTGTGGTCAAAGCAAGATAGATTTTGGGTTGACCAGGTAGGGTAGTGGCTAGAGGGTCAAGGTACTAGACAGGTATACCCAAGGTCAAATTGGGGAGGGTTATGGTGGCCAAGATAGGGACGGAATAAACTCCAGGAAGGGGGGCAAGGAAAGGTATCTGAACAGGAGGGTAATGGCCAGGAGGGATGGTGCCAAGGGGGTTGATATCAGGTGGAATCAACCCAGGAGGGTAGAAAGGCGCATGGGGACTATTGGTAGAAGGATACTCAGAAGGAAGAAGGCTGGCTAGCGGGGGTGAAGGGCTACAAGCGGGTGGGGGGGTGTGAGATTGAGGTTGCTGACTAACCAAAGTGGGCTACGTAAGGTCAGCCCAAGATGATTGCATCATGCAAACGTTCTTCAAGCTAGGATCAGAGACAGGAGGGGGGGGAGGACCCGGGAAGGTTCCAAGCAAGGAGGAATCTTTGTAGACGCCAGGGAAAACACTGGTCAAAGAATCGAGAGTTTGCTTATTGGTGACAATAGAGATGGTGGACTCAGGGGAGGTCTGAGATTTTGGTTCATGATATGTTAACTGGTCGATGGCGACAATATTTCCATTATGAGGGAAAAAAATCTTGCGATGGACTGTGGATGGGATGACAGAGATGGCATAGGTGTAACTATGCCCTAAAAGAATGTTATAGTCAAGAGGGGCGTCGATAATTTCAATGTCGACACAAACAGTCTTGCCCGCAAGGGTAATAGGACAATTACGGAATAGGCCAATGGGCTGGGAGGCATGGCCATCCCACACACGAAGGGTGATTGTGGAAGGGGCCAGCTCAGGAGATCTGAGTTGTTTCCAAACCGAAGCAGACATCACACAGGTAGATGCCCCATCATCAATAATACACCGAGCGACGTTGGCATTTCGGATTTTGACTGGGATTTGGAAAGCAACAGAAGCAGGAAGGGGGGGATGGTCTGACTGAAGGGCATCGAAAACAATCAATTGGTCATCAATAGGATCTACAACACCCATGGAAGATAGTAGAGCCTTCTTTTGAGAAGGACATGACTGGAGGATTTCCAGTGTTGAAATGGCAGCAGGAGATTGTGCCAGATCATCTAATATGCTATATGAACGGGTAGCCCAACCAGAGGTAGCATTTCGGCGTAATGGGCCCTTAGGAATTTTGGTATGAACCTCAGCTTTGGGCGGAGGGATTTGCAAGGGACCATTGGGTGTCGACAGAGGCTCTGCAGGACCTGAAGATGGGGACTCGGAGACAGACGGAGCGGGAGGCGTGGAGTACTGACGAGACTGAGTTTGAAGGTTAAGGTCGACGGTGAGAGGTTGGTCAGAGGCCATCATGAGGATCTGGTAATCAGAGGAACCATAAGGGGAAGGTTGAGTGGTTACCGGGGCATGAGGCGATTGAGTAGCCACGAATCCTTATTGAGGGAAAGGATTGGTAAACACAGCGGGTTGAGAAGTAGCCGTATTGGGAGGGACAATAGGGGAGGAATGTTGTCCCCGCACGGTGGCTTGAGACTCCCACATCTGCCGCATTTGTGGTAATAGGAGACAATTGTGAGTGTAATGACCATAAACACCGCAACACGAATATGGCTTATTGGTGCGAAGCGGCCTGTCCGGCTTGGGCTGAGAGCCTTGTGGCTGGTTGGCAAGGCTGGTTGGCAGTGTTAGAATCAATACTTGAAGGATTGGATCCACGATTACCAGAAGCGGATTGATTGCCTTTCCTCTTTCTTTGAGAAGGAAGAGGATTAGTTGCACCTTGCTGCGCAAATACTTGCCCTAGAGGGGGTAGTAAGTGCGGTTGCGGGGGTAGAGAAGGCAAGGGAGTGGGAGGTCCAAATGCTGGAGGAGCTGGGACACCAGGCTGTGGGTAAGGATAAGGGGTAGGATGGGCAACATTGAGGTAACCAGGAGTGTGGGCAAAAGGAGGAGGCATGCCGTAGCCTGGATACATGCTACCTGGAGGGGGAAAAGTGCCGGAGGTGTTGGCCCCTCCTGGAGGGAAACCATAGCCCAGAAGAGGTTGAGAAGAGGTATGTGACAAAGCTCCAACAATACCGTCGGCAGAGTGAGATGCCCCCGGGGCGTTAGAGCCACCGGGTTTGGGGAGGTCAGGAAGGACGGTATAAACATAAATCCGATTGGAGTATAGATAAGGTCATATTTCAAGGTTATTTGAGGCGGCTTCTTCGGGTTTGGGGAAAATGGGATGTACATATTTGCCACGGAGGTAAAGAGAGCTGAAGGGAACCACCATATAAACTCCTGATCTTCGTGCTGGGGGACTGACAGATACCCTCTGGCTCTCTTCGCCATTCTCGATATGAGCGGAAAGGCGGGTCGAAGAGGATTGATGAAAATAAGTCAAGAGTTCAGTACCACTGTCGTATCGGAGAGGGAGCTAGAAATAAGATAAAAAGGCTTGGGCAATGGTGGCAAAGGTGGTATGGGAAGAGGTGGCCTGGTCAACATACCATTTAGAAGCTTCACCGGTAAGCGTACGTTGGAACAATCTAAGACGGATGGAATCATCAGTAATGGAATTGGATGAACACCACATGTGGAAAGATCGGATATGGTTGGAGGGATCTTCACTAGCAAGGCCTTCGAACTTGAGAATGTCGGAGGGGAGCTTGGTTGGCATAGCAGGCCAACTGACATCATGGCGAATAGGATCATTGATTAGCTTATTGAAGTCGGGGAGACTGAGACCGGCCATATAAGGGAGCAAAGGGGCAGTCGAGGTAGGTCCCATGTTGGTTCCGCTGGAAACGGACCCAGTAGTAGAACTGGGGTTGCTGCTAGCGCTAGGCCCTGAACTAGACATGATGAAGGTAACAAGGGGGGAGCCAGGAGTAGGGGGAGAACTTGAACAACCAGAAGAAGAGTCAGAGTGCGGACTCGGGGGAGGACTTACTCGACAACGGCGGGAAGGAGGAAGTTGACCAACCGAAAACTGAGGGTGAAGGCCAAGAAGTCTCCGGGACAAATGCCTCGGAGGCGCAATGATGACGGAAAGAAGAAAAACCGTCAAGGGCAGGGAGGTGCAAAATCAAGTGAGGTCAATGTCGAAACAAGGGCAGAGAGGTGCAGTGTCAATTGATTTTAAAGTCTTTTCCAGGTGTTGTTAACCAGGCTCTTCTTCGCTTAGGGTCAGTGTGTGGCGTGTGTTAATTTTAATTGTTTAAACCCAGACGTTTTGAGAGTAAAAAGAAAAAGTGTGCTGCATAACTGAAAATAAATCTGCAATAAATAAGACTGAAAGAATAGAAAATTAACAGCTAACAATGCATCAATCTAACTCAAGAAGGCAGGTCTCTCGAAACTAGTCTATAAGAGGGAAAAAATCTAATCAAAGCACGCTAAAAAGAGGCCAATAGATCTAAGGTCGGGAGGACGGGGATCTAAAGGAGAAATCTGCTAAAAAGAGGTGCAGAGAACAGCAAAGAGGCAGAGGCAAGGTTGCTGCTAGAAAGGAGGGGATCAGCTAATGGTAGGAGGGACAAGGAGGCGGCCCTAGAAATGAACCCAAACAAAACTGTATGAGGTGATTTGAAAGGGATAAGAGCTGACCGAAAGGGATCTGAAAATGAGGTATCAGATCTGAAAAGAAGAAGGCTGAAACTTTGGAAATGCAGACTTCTGAAACAGTTAAACTCGTCCACAAAAGGTGGAGGGTACTAAAGCCCTAAGGGGCAATATTCCCACTTAGTTGAGTAAAAAAGATCAGAAACAGGTCTGAATGGGCAGAGACGGAGGCTGGAAAACCCTGACAGAAGCTTCAGACAAACCCAGAAAAGTGGCTGGAAAATTGCAGAAAAAAGTGCAGGTCGCAAGTTCTGACCTGTTTTCAGTCCAGGTCACAGTTTTGGGGCAGAAAAGTGCGCCCTCCAGTCCAGGTCATAGTTTTTGGGCCAATAAGTGTGACCTGCAGATCCAGGTCTCTCGGGGGCAGATTTCAGAAAAAGTTGTCGGCTTAATTGCGGCTGATGTCTGTGACCTGCGCAATAGGGCCAGAAACACACGGAAGTTAAAAATTTTAATGTTTGAGGGTTTTAGAGGTGAAAAACACCATAAAAATAGGAAAACTGAAAACTGAAGAGAAACCCTAGGGTCTGAAATAGCTGGATATGCAGGAATAGATAAAACGACAGTGGTCGCAAAAGAAAACCCGTGTGGAGTCGCCAATTGTTAGTATGAATCTTTCGTCGGAAAAGACCACTTTAGCTACGCATAACAAATAGCCCTAACATCGATTATGGCTACCAAATATCTTTAAATCTGCAATTAGGTGATCCAAATAATGCTACACAAATTCAGATCTAAGCATAAAATACATTAAGCAGATAAAGTAAAATGTGGCTCCATGCATCCAATAGACAAGACAAGAACAATGTATTTGAAAGAATTTTATATTATATTAAAAAGGGGCACCTGAGAGGAAAACAAGAAAGGTGTTTTCCAGTTCTCCTCAATGGGATGGGTTCTTGAAAGTCCTCAGCATTTCAGATCTAAAATTTCTCTCTCTTGTTGGTGTAGAAAACCCAGACAAACATAGAACTCAAAGGGAGCTCATAAGGCAAAAATGGAGAATGTGACCAAGTATAGATCCAGAGTGATCTAATGCAATGGAAGGTGACTAATGAATGGGGAAAACCCTTCTATTTATAACAAAATATTAGGGTTATCTAGAACTTGGTGCATGAATAAAATATTATTAATCAAATTCTAGAACCACCCTTTAGGAATATTTTATTATATTTGTTGGAGGGAAAAGGATTTTTGACTTGGGTTAATTCCTTTATTTATAAATAATAAATAAATAAATGATTTATTTATTATTTTAAGGAAATGGTGGAAATATAATTAAATAAATAATGATTTATTTAATTATTTATAAATGATTTAGTCAAATTTAACTAGGAATATTATTTAAATAACTTATTCCTAGGAAATAATCAAATAAATAAGGATTTATTTAATTGATTTCCTTGTTTTGGGTTAAATATGACCAGGAAATATAAACAAATATAGATTTGTTTATTATTTCCTTTTTGGGTTTCCTGTTTAGACCATAAACAACTTAATAAAGGTGTTTTACTAAGTTATTTCACATAGTGAAAGCAATTTTACTTAGGGTAAAATTGGTCTTACATGGTGTACTTGGTTTCATCTAATGATAAAAAGTTAGATGATCAAAAAATGGTGTAACACATATATATACATGTCAAAGCATTAATAAACCCCAATCCATTAACCCTGGATTAGAACATAATCGTAGTTCCCTTGACCGGATCTACAAAATACCATGGACATAAAACCATCATGCTCAAAACCATGTGCTAAACCCATGCACCAAACCATAGGTAGGTTTGTCCACCTAATATAGGGTCCAAAAATGAATTTCCCGGGGCATTGCCCCGGACCCCCTGCAAACCCCTACGCCCCCCCTACTGCGTCCGGCACAAGCAAAGGGAAGGCTTGTCGCTCCCTCTTCATGCGTGAAGCTAGTCGTAGAAAGAATATAACACATACCCAACAAAACTAATCTAACATCACTAAAATACAAATATAAATCTTAATTTAAAAAGAAATACAATATTTAAAAAAAAATCAAAATTATATTAATATAAAAAATTATATTAAAAAAAAACACCTTAAAATTAATTTCCAAATTCATAACACTACTCTTTGAAAATAATTACCTAATCCCCTCTTCCTATATATTTCTTTATTAATATATATATATATATATATAATTCATTATGAGATCAACATCATAGTTATAAGACTTTCATTAAATTTATTTATTAAGTCAAATTTATTAAGCCTTACAAAACTCTTTATGGTGTCAACCTTACAACTATACCACCTTTAACTAAAAAGTTTTGATTAAATGTTTTCTATTTTGTCAAAGTTTTTAAAAGAGTTTCATCAATTTTAACTTATAAATCACTTGAATACGAGCGGGATCATTAATGGATAGAGGTTTGGTCAATTATAAATGTACCCTTTGTTGGGACACATGTCCCCTGTTTGGTGTTTAGATGTTAGTGACCATTTAAGGACTTGATGGTTGGAGGTGGCAATGAGTAGGCTGTATAAATAGAGAAAGGTTAACATCAAAGTTACAACACGTCTTTTTATATAGCTGCAATAGTAATAAGGGTTGAATTAGTCTTTTAAAAGATAAACAAGAATGGCTGCAGAGGCAGCAAGTCCCTGCTATGTGGAATTGGGAATTTCTCGACTTATTGGCATTAGTTAATTTATGTCAACCTCCCTGATATTGAGCTCAGTGATCAATCACTCGATCAGTGTAGTAAAAACAATAAAGTTGGGCATCACCGTTGTTGCTTTTACAAGTCTGAAAATTATTCAATTTGAAAAACAGAAGCCAAGAAATACGCGGATGGGAAAAGAATTCCAATATAGGTGTAAATGGTAAATAAAATTTGAAGTAAAGCTGCACCGTTGAATCTAAATTTTCCAACTTATTAGCATTAGTAAATTCATGTCTCAATTTCCCAGCCTATTAGGGTTAGTTAATTCATGTCAACCTTGGCCCTGCAATTAATTCAATGATCAATCACTTGATCGGCCTATTAACACTAGAGTTGGGATTCATTCCACTGTTTCTTTCTTTTACAACTCTGAGAAATTTCACTTTGAAAAATATAAGCCAAGTAATACGTTGTAATTTTTAATAATAAATACTACAGTGGGAGATCCAAAATTTATATATTAAATAAATACTTGGTGATCCCCAGGATTATTTTTAATAATAAATATTATAATGAGAGATCAAAAATTTATATATTAAATAAACACTTAGTGGTCCATAGGTGTGTTCTGGCTGTACCAGTACAGATACAACTGTAAATATGATATTTTATTTTTTCATTTTAAATAAATAATAAAATAATATACAACTCCGAAAATAGTCAAAACTTAAATAAGCTCGTTTATTTAAATAATTGAAACAAACTTTATTAAAAATGTAACATCATATTTGTTTGTTATTAAATAAATAATGAAATAATATAAAGATTATGAAATAGTCAGGACCAATTACACGTATCCAAACAGCTGTCCATTTTAAGACAAGTCGTCTTCGAAGAAGCGACACTGAATCGAGATGGAGGTTCAAAATATCAAGATGGAGGATTATTCAAAATATCAGGTGGACATTCAACCATATATGCACCATTGCTTGTTTCTGAAGCATCCTGCCAACTAGATCCAAATTCGAATTTACAGACTGGGCAAGTTGTATGTTGTCGCATCCATGGATCGATGCATGAAGTATGGAACTGGAAAACTGCCAACCAACTCTCCTTCATTAACTTGTTCAAGAGAAACACTGCAAGTCAGTTCTTCTTCCCGGCTTTTTCCACTACCTAATGTTCTCTGAATCACTTTCTTTGTTCATGGCTCCTTCGATACTGTACAAGATGAACTCTGTCGCTGCACAGATGTACCCTCACCGTGCTGATTATCAAGAGGAGACATGAGACTGGGTTTTGTATTTGTGAACTAGCAATGTGTTTATCTCTGCATCAGTCATTGAAGGGACACCAGGGGGATTATCTGAGTCCAGTACTCTCAGTGCCTCGTAGTCTAGGTCATCAAATTCACAGTCAAGCAGAGCAAGCTGAAGACGAAGGCCTTGCAACCTACCTCTTGTTGCAAATGCAATGGTAGGCGGCATACATAACCGCAGTTCACTGTGACCTACTAAGACCCCAGCTGCTGCAGCAACAAATGCAGCATGTGCCTCGGCCTGAGCTTGAATTTGTTGACACATTTCATACATCCGCAGGATGTTTGCCATAAAAAAATACACCAAGTCCCAGCAAGAGCAGATAGCTGCGTCGTCAAAATGCTTGTTTCAGTGAATGATAATAAAGATAATAAAGATGTGTGTTACCCGACTTCCAACAACAACTAGTAGGAAACAACAAGGTTTGTTTCTGTTTCTCCCAGCTAAGTTATTAGAATATTGCTTTCTTGAATGCAAAAACGAAATTTTTTCTCTGGTTTTAATGGTAGGTTTATGGCAATCTTGAATTAGCTGTATTTATGAACACTGGTTGTGAATGTATTGTCTGTGATGCTTGAGGCACTTCAGGTAGTTTATAGATCATTACCAAACTCATCCCACTCTAAATAATCAGGCTGCATATTTAAATTATAAATAATAAATAATCTATTATGTAGTCTTGACTAATTGATAGTCACTGTTTTTTACAAGTGTAAAGGTCTGTGTCCTTACAAATTTAAACTGAGAAGAATTGGAAATCTGAAAACCATTCTTAGGTGGCAAAGTTTGATCTTTGGGTTTTTCGGTGTCTTTTGGCCTGCAAATAACAACAATTATAGTTCTAATCTCAGGATGATTTGTCTATCATGTTTACTTGTCTAGCCAAAGTTTTTATAATGCTGAGAAAGCTGAGACAATCTAAAACATCATTCATATACCAAACAAAATTGTAGGAACTGGTAGCATATCCAAATAAATCCATTACAAACTTAACATTAACATTATAAAAACTATAAATGACATAAAGGCTCAGAGGTGAAAGGGTGTACTCTTGTTTCTTCTCTGTCATGATTGGCATGTGAGGCGTTCCTGGAACTCAACACACCTTCCTGGAACTCGACGCACTAAAATAGAAGTATTTTTGGGCACCAGCATTTCTTCATGTCAAGATATTCTGAAATGAAAAAAATTGGAGAAGAGGAATTATGTCCCTGCATGTAGGGAAGGAAAGAAACATAAAAAAATCTTGCAAACTAAAACTTGCAAACTATTCCTCTGTCCCTGCTACCTGTTACCTATGCCATGACCTGTCCAATTATCCATCAGAACGTAGTAGAAAACCTTGCGAAATACCGTGAAGAACTTGAAAAAAGCAGACGATGCGAATAACCTTAGCAGTGAATAAACAAAAAACAAAAATAAATAAATGTTAACATGGAAATAGACTTGTAAGGTAGATGAATGAAATAGGTTACCTGTCCAAACTGAGTAATAGCTAAATCAATACACTTGAACTCTCATTGTTGCAGACGAGCAGAATGCCGAAAGGCAACGTTCTGTATATATTGGTTGCGATCTGCGAGTATTGGATTAGATCTGGCGACGACCCTGTTGTACTCCTCTTGCCACAGTTCCGACTATGTGCGGGACAATTAACCGAATGTTGAGTTTAGTACCAGACCGAAGCTCTCTTAGGGGATTAAACCAGTGCCGCAAAGCCACTATACAGGTCAGGGTTCCGAGCTAAGACAAGTGGAACATGCAGAGCTCGAGGTAAGACAAGTGGAACATGCAGAGGAGACATGCAAATATGAATATGTGTTATCTAACATGCAAATACCAAAAGGGAATCATATGGCACATGCCTGTTGTATTGCGTTTACATATCTTCGAACAAAGTAGCATTCCTCCTATTTCAAAATTTACTAACATTTTATACTATCAGAGTAATGCTAGCATTACTCTGCAGTGGCAAAAAAATGCGGAAAATGTAATGACAAAAAGTAATATAATATATAGTCTGCATTTAAGTTAAACCTATACTCGGCATGCTCAATTGATGACATAAACTAAAAACAAGACTCCCGCCTCGATATGAGGCCAAATAAGACGATAATTTTTTT
This sequence comes from Pinus albicaulis, assembly GCA_034641835.2. Taxonomy (NCBI): domain Eukaryota; kingdom Viridiplantae; phylum Streptophyta; class Pinopsida; order Pinales; family Pinaceae; genus Pinus; species Pinus albicaulis. The sequence goes on along the minus strand of CM076580.1, from coordinate 54,532,985 downwards.
GATTGGATGACAAAGAATATTCGTTGGAATATAACATAAAAACATTGGTTATTTTCAATTGCGGGGACAAATGAGCAGCTTAAAGTAATGCTAACTCTCTCGTTCCGATTACTATAGTCCCTGCCATGCCGCAGGCGGCAGGGACTAATAAAAAGGGTAGGGAAACATAAATATTGTGAGGATTATCATAAATTTGATTGTTGATGATATGAAAACCATAATACTTATAATAAATATTAAACCTCTTTAAGTTTAAAGATGGTGGAAAACAAAATAGACACAAGACAACAAAGGGTTGGCATTAGCAAACATTAAGAATATTTTTTCAAATGCTCATAAACTAAATAATCCCTTATTGATGTGAAGAGTGGAGACCAAGTATATCTAGAAACATATAAAACTGACTCAAGTGAGTACAAAAACCTCTAAAGAAAAATCGCCTAGAAGTAATGTGAAGTGTGTAGACTAAGTATATCTAGAAACGTGTGGAGACTGAAGTATATCTAGAAACATATAGAACTCACTCAAGTGAGTACAAAAACCTCTAAAAAAAAAGTCACCTAAAAGTTAAAAAACATCACTAATATAATATTCTTGGTTGAAACAAGACTATAACTAATGGAATTATAGACGTTTTTTTTAAGTGGGTAAGGTTTAATTTTCATTAGAGCGTAAAATTTTTAGAAGTTAAATTTTTTCCTATGGGTTAATTTCTTTTTTTTTTCTTAATTCATCAATTTATTTTTTTAAATGATTCATTTAATTTTATAAAATAGATTATTTATTTTCAAAAATCACCAAATTTTTATAAAAAAACTATATAAATTTTTTAAAATTTAGAGTATTTTCACAAAAAAATCAAATATTATAGTTATAATATTTTAAGAATTAGTAAAATTTACAAAGATTTTTACATTTATAAGTTTGAGTCTTTTGATGTGGTAACCTTGAGATAGTGGGAAAACAAGTAGTTACACGTAAAAAGATTATATTAAATTATCTTATGATCTATGTACACCTAGTGAATCAAACCCTATCCCTACTCTCTTTAAATTTCAAGTTTAAAAAAAAAGAGGAAAATCTATTTTTTCGAGGACTCTATAATGATTATTAATTATATATTAAACGTTAATGGTTTGGAAGTTTACTTACTAATAATTTTCTAGATTTTTTTTTAAATTTCCAAACATACTTTTAACATAATCTAGTTTCATTATATTAAAAAAAAGGGAGTGGAGAAGTGAATACTCTTTGTAATACAAGATTGCAACTAGATCCAAGAATGTGGCATATCTAATAAACTAAAGAGGACATACTAATTGATTATTTACCATCCATTTTCTTGATTATGACCTTTCAAGTAATATTATGGTAATTGTTCCTTGGGTTTAACTTGAGTGGTGGGAAAAATTATTTGTGATTCTCTTCACTCAAGTTCAATTCTCGAGACATGTTGGCTCGTTGTGATAAGGTTCAAAGAGTAGGTGACCCCTGGGATAGAGCTCCCTCATGGTGTTCGAGACATCTCAACTCTTGCTAAGTCATAAGCTATGGATATATCTAGCTTGCAGATTGTTGGATATACTCTTGGTGTTATAGTGGCAGCCGAAAGGTTTGATTTTGGGCTTCGACCAAATTGCTCCAATGAGTTACTGATTCTCCATGGTTTAAGAATAAAATAAACATTATGGCAATTTATTTTTTTATTATTTTTTGTGGCGAATTTTATCACCTTCAAAACTGGAGATTACATAAAATATTCATGAGCCTTAGGTTGGTTTCTCACAGGGGAGACCAGACCAAATCCAAAAATGAACTCTTCATAGATAGGTGCAACATAATTGAGTGGTGGAGTGGTCCAAAATCATACAAAAAAAAGTATCAATCTTGACTAGCCAATAATAAATAGATGGAGAAAAATACCAATAGAGTGAGACCATGACATACAATCAAGTAGACAGGTCTGAGTCTATCGTGGTGACCTAGATGGGATCTTTGTTGTCTCTAGATGTGCTCCCTATTGTGGGAGGAATCAGGAGATGCTACTCAATGCACTCGAATAGTCTATCCAAGTCCTTCAAATGCCAGTGCAAGTGCTCAAGGGAGTGGAGAATTTCTGGTTGATGCTCATGTTGGTTTAGGAGGACTCTACCTAGTAAGAACTTCATATGCTAATAAAGGCCAATTGTTTGCATGAATTAATTAAACATGTCTCATGTGTGACCTATGTCTAGAACCCAATCTGCCAATTTTGTTAGAACGTCCGTGTTGGAGAGATGAAAGTGATGAGAGGAACCTTATCCCTTGGTAAAGGTGAGTTCTTCGTGGATGGGCCTTGGAGTAAGGTTGTGATAACGAGTGGATACTTTCTCCAAGTGGTGATTCATACTTGTGTTTCCCCTATGGGCCCTCTCTTGATAGTAAGTTTCTCCCTTGCGCACTAGAGCTCATTGTCGAGTCATGGGAAAAGGGGAAAACAGGAGAAGAGTGTTTGGCACTAGAGATTGGGGGTATAAGGCTAAGTTGGCACCAAAGAGATGCCACGTCCCAAGAGCATAAGGAAGGGTGTTACCTCTAGGGGATTGGCCTTTGCGGGGAGCTTCTAGTCGAGAATATCTGGTAAGGAGATTGATTGCAGGGATGGGAAAGTGGGCAAATGTGAGGGGTATGGTTTATAACTAGAAGTGCCCAAAGGGGGATAGGGAATGCGAGACAAGGGTGAGAGCGCAGGTCAAACGAAGCCAAAAAGACAAGAGGAAGAGAAAAAAGTGAAAAAGGGGCCAAGATCCCAAGAGTTGGCATGCGCAACAATTCCCAGGGGTCGCTTGCATAGATGTGGAGGAGGCCATGGAGGGCGGAGAAAACCATGCACAGGGGCAACTTTGTCTAGAATTAACTTTAAGTAGAGTGACAACTTAGAAAAAGAAAAATGACAGAGGAGAGCAGAGATACCATCTGCAGTGAACTATAATTGAGGTCGATGTTGTAATCCATCCGAGTTAAAGCGATGAATCAACTAAGGAGGATGTTGTTTCCCAAGCTAGAGTATCGAAGAACCACGCAAAAACAAGATGCTCGTAGTGGAACATGTCTCAAATTTTTCCCATATCGATCTGTTATCTCTACCAAATGTAGTATAACTAAAAATAACCCAACAACAATCCCTGAGGCCATGGTTAAGTGTTGTCTGCATTGGATGGAACTGATAGGTTGTTGAATGACCATTGAAGCAATTAGGGAGTCGTTGAGGGTCAACTACAAGTTAAGCTAAATGATGGACAACATGCTCCAACACAATGCCATTACAAATAACATTAAAACTATAATTAGGGCGTGCTGCCATGTCCCCTAATATTTGGGCTAGTTGGGATGGTGACAACCCACATCCCCCCCCCCCCTTCCTTTTGTCTCGAAAACATCCCATATGGGGAATATTATGGCTACTTTTCTTCTAAGGAAAATTTGAAAAAAATATTAGATATGATTGCATTATATATTAATGTTACAATGATGTATATGGTACCTTAATTTTTCACTCTTTGGGATAGATTTTAGTTTATATGTGAAGAATTTCAGAGAGCAATGAGGATTTTTTTGGGATCCCTTGCTGGATATTTGTTTGATGTAATAATCTAAGGAGATAAGTGAATATCTTGGAATGTCTTTTGTTTTTTATTTTTATTTTTTTTGGAATTAGATAATATTTAAGGTATATATAAAATGTAACTTGTCTTTATAAGTAAAATATGATTATGTATAAAAATTGGACATTATTGATAATGAAAGTGTATATATCACAATTGGCAACGATGAGCTAAAAATGACATAAAATATAGTACCAATAACACTGAAAACAATGAAGAGTGGTATATAGAAGAAGAAATGTATCCAATGGATGAAACAATGTTGAAAATCCATATACAAAAATGCTACAATAAGGGAAAATGAAGGAAACATGTCAAAAGAAAACAACAATAATACATAGAAGACTTCAATACATGGGAGGAGATCAAAGTGCAAAACTAGTAGAATCTTAACATCACAAAGAATGAAAAGCATATAACACAACTAAAAACTAACTCACACTAGTTGAGATGTTAAACAAAAAGATCATGGGAACAATTCAAGGAATTGTGAGAGGAAAGGCTATACATACATAAAAAAACAACAATAATACATATACTACTTTAGTACATGGGAAGAGATCAAAGTGCAAAACTACTTGAATCTTAACATCACATGGTATGAAAAACATACAATAATACAACTAAAAACTAACTCACACTAGTTGAGATGTGAAAACAAGGCGATCATGAGAGCAAGTCAAAGAATCGTGGGAGGAAAGACTATACATTCATAATAAACAACAATAATACATAAAAAACTTCAGTCCCTCGGTGGAGATCAAGTACAAAACTACTTAACATACTTAACATATATGGTGTGAAAAACATATAATGACATAACACAAAACTAACTCATACTAATTAAGATGTGAAATAAAAAAATCACGTAAACAATCTAAAAACTAATGAGAAAAAAAAAACTATACATGATAAAAACATATGAAAATAAAAATTAACATTTTCTTCTCCAATAATATACTAAGTAAAATTCCCTGGATGCGGGTGACAAAACAGACATGAATGACAATCATCTCTCACACACCCTGGAGGACGGAGATCTTCTGCCCAAAACCTCACCTACTGTGGATCCTCGAACCGTTAGCCATCCGCATGAGACTAACAAAATAAGGTATGATGATGAGACACTCGGAACAACGTCACCCTATCCAGGGCACCCTTTCGCATCTATCACCATAAATGATTATCATGATTGATCTGTATATCAGCCATCCCCCTTCCCTCAAGCCTGCTCAGGCGATCAATCATGGCAAGCAGCTGCGTGCGAGGCATAATCATTGCCATCCTCCTCGCATGTGTCCAAGCCCCTTTAAAAGGATGAGCTCTCAACCTCGAGCAACCCCCAGTATTTTCCCTCTGCCTTTCATCTTTTTAACTCTGCTCTAGTACTCGCTCGATTTCACAAGGCTGCGCAACCCTATTATCAGCGCTGCGCTGCGCAGTCCCCTCTAGGCTGTGTCATCCCAATCTGCGCACCTCTTCCCCAGCCCCCCCAACCCCCCAACCCTAAGTGTTGTTTGTCCCCTTGCTGCGTATCCCTCCCTTGACATCTCCCCCCTGCCTCACTGTGCAATGGCCCCAAGATTATGCTAGAGAATCATCTGAGGTGGATAGAGAGGGGTTCTCCCTGATCGTTATCACCGTGACGAGGACAATCGACTGTAGTCAATGAAAGGCTCCTCCTGTGGCATTTTTGCCGGATAGAGCCCCGATCCCGAGCAGGAGGAAGCAACCCCTGTGCAAGCTGTGTAGAGAGGTAGGCGCGGTCCGCAGAAGTCCACCATATTGCACCAGATGCACCCCCAACTCTGCAACACTGACTCGCTGTCGGTTCAGGAGAAGGAAGACGATGAATCAGATGTCTGGGTGATGGATTCCGATGAAAATTGGATGCGTGTCCTTGACGGAGTAGATCCAGAGTCCCCCATCCTCTGCGCACCAGTCCACAAACCCAGGCATTCAGTGGCAAATCTGGAGGAAGCGGCTGCGCAGGCACCTGTGCCCCATTGAGGAGGAGGTCCCCAATAGCGACGATGAAGATGAAGATTGATGCCTGCGCAACTGCACAACTCTTCCATGTTTTTTGTCAAGCATGCCATCATCAGTGTTTTTTTGCTTCTTCATATTTTGTGCTACTTAGATACATCAACACTACTGCGCATATTGTAATTCTTTGTCTTAAATTTTGTTTGGACTGGTTTCCTCCTCTAAGACAACCACGAAACCGAATAACTAAGATTGAGATTGGCTAAGCGTAGCTTGCCAACCCCACCTATAACATATGTAATATTTCGTTTTTCAAATTAATAAAATAACCTAACTTACTATATATATATATTAAATAAAATTAATTCAAATAAAAACTAAAAATTAATATTTCAAAATACTCTCATTAAAATTAAATAAAAATAAACAACAAAATTAATTGAAAAATTAACATTTCAAAATACTCTAATAATAAATAAATAAAAAGCAACAACATTAATTTAAAAAAATAATTAAATATTTTTTAATTGAATAAACCAAATCATACATTAAGTTATACCTACTCCTTGGAACATCATAATTCCAAAAATTAACACACTCAACCATTGAAACAGCATGGTTAATGTCACATGGAGTTGCTCCACTATTTTGTCCTTTACAGCAACCACATTTTCCGCTGCAATAAAGCATTGTTTAGTGTTTGTACTAAAAGCTACAACTACCACTCTGCACTCTAAGCCGTGCAACCGTGCAATCATGGGGTTATAATTTATTGACTCGTGTATATATATATATATATAATAATTTAATTTAAATTTTAGATATAATTTTTTATATTTTTTATTATTAATTTTTGAAGTTTGATAAGAGTACAATTTTATCATATTTAATATATTATTTATCAATTTCATATCAAAGAGTATCACCATCTATTTAAGAATCGTGGACTTTTTAATATTTATTATTATTTTTATTAAAATTTATATAAAATATTTAGTTTAATATTATTTTTCATATTTATTTATTTATTTTAATGATCAAATTATATTTTATTGTAATTATTATATAAAAAATTGTTAATATTTTTTATAATTTATAGATGAGAAATAGAGTAAATATTTGATTAAGTCTAATATGAAAAGTATAAAAAATATTAAACTAGTAACATAGTTTTTAATTATTATTATTTTAAATAGGAGTAATTTTTAAGTATGGTTTTTTGTCTTATTTATGATTTTGGCTAAAAAATTTGTGAACAAATTTTGATTTGTGGACAAATTTTGATTTGTGCTGCTTAAACTAGTTTTTTTGACTTTATATGGATTCAACACTCTTAAAAACCCCAAAGACACTTTCATTGTGAAGAGTTTATCTCTCAAACTTGTGATTTCAATAAATACCTACCATATTCTAATAAACCAAAATTTTTTCCAAAAATTCACACTTAAAACTACTCCTTTTAAATATTTATAATTTTATTACTTTTCTTATTTCATAAATAATAATAAATAAAATGAATTATTATTTTGTCTAACCATATTTAGATAAGGTAAATTATTCATTCAATCTAACCATATTTTTTATAACTCATAATTGATAAATAGAGTAAATTTTTAATTAAATCTGGCCCCAAAAAATCAAAAGAATCAAATTAGTGACGACTTATATATATATATATATATATATAATCATTGATTGTTTTAATTTTAAAAGGATTAAGGAGTGAAACTTATATAATTATAGTTTTTATTATATATATATAAAACCAATTTTTAATATAAATTTTATTGTTATTTTTTAGTATAATTAAAATTTCATTATTATTTAAAGGTTTAATTTAATTTATTTTTCTGGTTAATTTTTATAGAAGAAGTTAACGGAATTGATTGATCATTTTCATCATCATAACTTGAGAGAAGCGTTAAAAATAAAGAAAACACATGTTAATATGAATAGAGATAATGGATGGAATGTTAGTAGATGTTGGATCCCGACCCTTCATCCTTATTCTTTTTTTTTAATGATTTTCTTTGTACTTTTACCCCAATTTTTTGATCCCTTAAATCATTTTTATTAGCCATAGTCTAAAAAACCCATAGACAGAAATTCAGGTAAGATTATGAAAAATTTCGGTAGAGATTTTTGAAAATCTGGGTTACAGTTGTTAAACTTCAATATTTTGGGTGCTATAAGGGTTTTTTTATGGTTCTGAATCAGTTTCAACCATAAAAAATGCAATTCAAACACTCCAACTACCTGATTTTTTGAAACTTTTTTTACCGGGACAAAAAACTGTCGTCTGAGCTATTTTGTTGTGTCGGTAGACAACTCTCTCTCTCTCTCTCTCTCTCTCTACACACACACACACACACACACACATACACACACATATATACACTCCAACCACATGATTTTTTGAAACTTTTTTTACCGGGACAAAAAACTATCATCCGAGCTATTCTGTTGCATCGGTAGACAACTCCTCTCTCTCTCTCTCTCTCTTTCGTGGAAAAAAAATATTTATTCATGTAGAATAATAGACCGGCCCCATAGGGTTTTTACAAAGCTCTGAGAGCTGTATAGTTCCAGGATCAAACTTTATAGTCTTTGATTTACATTTTGAAATTTTACAAAATACATCAAAAAAATATCAAAAAAAACTTTTAGAGCTCAAAACTGTTTTAAAAACTATATTATGTGAGCTTCTTCTTCATCAGAGGAATCGTCGGAGATAACGAGACGACCAGGTTGTAACATCAAAGCTTATTTTGATAAGAGATCAACTTCTTCATTTAATTCTCGGAAAATATGTCTGAAAACCAGAGAGAGGAATTTGGAAAATAGGTGCTGGATGGCTTTCAAGACTGCCTGTAAGTGCAGTGCCATGATCCAAGATCTCTAAACAGCCCATTCCACCACAACCTTGGAGTCACTAAAACACTGAATTTTTGTAATTCCTTTGTTATTAATGACAGAAGTGTCCTCAGACACGTAATTTTATTAATAATGGAAAAGAAATTACATAAAAAGTTGCAGGAGTTTACAAACGTAAACTTCTACTAAATTTGCAATTAGGAGACTAACCTATTTATAAGCTATATGTCCTAACTTAATTTGGTTATGGATCACTTGAAAAAATAACAAGTGTCCATTTACAATAAATGATCTTCTATCCAATCTACTAACTTTATTCATATTTTAGAGCCTAAGATATGACTCAGTTCTAGAGTCCTATCTTTGCTAACAATATTCTATTTCTAAGTGTCTCTTAATATTTATTAAATATTATAATTTAATAAATATTTTTATTCTCTAATATTTATTAAATATTCTAATTTAATAAATAATTTATCCTAACTTTACATTAATATATTTGGATCATCTAACAATTATGAGCAACAAATAAGACAAGCTGCCAGTTCAGCTTTGTTGTTTGAACCTTGACCTGCAAATTTGATCTTGAACTTCCTTCCAGAAGGGAGGAAAAGTATGGCACCTGCACCAGCAAGTGGAGGGGTGCCCTGGCTTGCACCACCGAAAAAAGCCCAAGGAATAGAAAGGTTGATGATTGGAGGCTGGATAGATCTTGATTTTTTTAATTTGGGTTGTTTGGAATGCTCCTTTGTCCACTGGATAATCAAAGAAGCTGTCAACTCTTCTGGGATATTTACCCCATTAAAAATGGCAGAATTTCGAGCCCACCAAATCCCATAAGTAAATAGAGAGGGTAGCACAGCATAAGAGCTTACCCCAGGGAGGTTCCACCATTGGCAAGCACGATCAAGGAAGGACTCTGCTTCGTCCAAGCGAGAAGAAGTGAATGCTTTTGAGGCAGTAGACCAAAAAGATTCTACATAAGAGCAAAGGAGAAAGAGGTGAGGCCCGGATTCAGAGTATGATCTACAAAGCGAGCATATGCTAGGTGATGCAGGGGAATTAGACACTAGCCAGCAATGTAGAAGGTTTTGTCCACATGTGTGGCTAGGAGGGTTCGAAATCATCAAAATTGTAACAGCTAGGTGTCAATACCTCAGCTGACTGTTTCATTTCAGAGTAGTTAGAGTTGTAGGGGTCGAATAGTCTAGCTAGTCCTATTTTCATACATCCGTTACACTGAATTATTGTATTTAGACTGTTAGTTTTCTAAACGGTCCTCACTAAAGAACCAAAGAGTCACTCTGTAATGTATATAATTGTATCCTTCGGATGTATAGAGGAGAAGAAGAATAGAATAGAGATTCTGCAATAAAAATTGTTCACAGTTGCTTCCAATTAAATAGTTTATGTGTGCATTCACCATAGAGTAGTTCGAACCCTTAAGTGTGAAGAGATTGTTTAATTGAGAAGTGATGAACTCTGTGCATGAATAATCGAACTCCTGCATGAATTCCATTTATCCCTGTCGGTTGTTTATCGTGATTCATTCGAATAATCCCTGCGCATTTAACCCTGCTCGTAGGCGTGATCTGTATAGAGAATCCTGGTTAATATTGGTGAAATCCCCGTATAAAGAGATAACCTTGTTTACTGTTAGTTGAAGCCGGAACTGGGACTAAACCTGGAGTTAACGTATGAAAGGAGACTGTAACTCGATGTAACCGAGGTCAACCTCGTACAAAAAAAAACGAAAGCGGAATTGCAAAAGTGGATTGCCCCATTTCGCACCGCTTTTGGTGCGGAGGCGGTATTTCTGGGTCGAGGAGCGATTCCATAGGGGAGTCGACGTGTGGCAAGGTGTACCTCCGCAAAACCACCCGTTAACCTGTTCCCCCACGCGTTAAAGATCGACGTTGGACGCCGAGCGAAATGCACGCAGGCCGTTGATCTGGGCAAAGGCGATCGGACGGTGACTGTTTGCCGAAGATGTGCGAAGTCTAATGAACGAGCCCGGAGGTTAATTAAGGTACGCTGCGAGCAGTTGATTGGACAATCGTTTATATATGTGGGCCCGAACCAAAGGTCTGTTGTAAAGTCATTTGATTTAAAAAGGCAGCGTGTTAATACGAAGTTATAACTTTGGTTATAAGGGCGGAGGTGAAATATCAAGTCGAAAATATAATATAGCATTAGAAGGTAGTGTATATGCTTGTTTTTCAATTTCTCTGAAATTGACAAATAAATTCAGAGAAAAAGAAATTAGGCCACGTGGAGTGAAGAACAGGGTTCATCAAAGAGAAATGCTGACAGGGCCACGTAGTTGTTGACCATCCCTCCATTGGGGCTGACTTCCAGCGTTGTTGCGTCATTTGTGGTATCAGAGTTGTTGTCTGAAGTTGTTTGCTGACATGGCAGTCCGAGTTGGAAGAGGTGCTGGCAGAAGAAGACCTGTTGCCAACGCTGAGGTGTTGGGGATGTTGCAGAGGGTCGAGGCCAGAATAGATGCCATGGAGCGAAGACAACCCAGAGATCCTGAAGACATCAGCGAACCTGAGACAGAAGAAGCAGAAGAAAATGTGGAAACTCCTCTTGACATGAGGCTCCTTAGAACTGTTATGGGGTCTGCAGTTAAGCCCATAATTGAAGTGTCGAGCTATGCAGGGGGACTGAATCCAGAAGAAATAGTAGACTGGATAAATGAATTGAACAAGTGCTTCGATTATGAAGAAATAAGCGAAGATAAAAAGGTCAAGTTTGCAATGACAAAGCTGAAAGGACATGCTGAACTTTGGTGGGATGGAGTACAGGAAGAAAGGAGGAGAGTTGGCAAGCAACCTATCAAGAGCTGGACCAGAATGATGGCCAAATTAAAAGGTAAATTCTTGCCTAGTGATTACCAGTTGACATTGTATAAACAAATGCAGAACCTGAGACAGAGGTTGCTGACAGTAAAGGAGTACACAGAGGAATTCTACAGAGTGAGCATAAGAGCTGGGAAATTCCAAGATACACCAGAGAAGACTGCCAGATATGTGAATGGTCTCAAGCTGGAGATCCAAGATGAGATTGGTCTTCTGTCTCCTAAGACAATGGAAGAGGCTTATCAGATGGCCTTGAAAGCAGAGGAGAAACTCCTGAGGAAACAGTCTGCCAAGAAGAGAGGTACTTTCCGTGGGAAGGGAAGTCAGGGTGGTAGAGGAAAGCCTACACCCAGGAATGGGGCTGACAGTAGCTCACCTCAGAATGCATCTACAGAGGATGACGCAAAGGGCAGAAGGGGTTCTTACAGAGGAAGAGGAAGAGGAGACAGAGGCAGAGGTCGAGAATTGAGGTGTTATAGATGTCAGCAGGTGGGACATAAGCACTATGAGTGTCCAGAGAATGTGGGTGCTGGTCCAAGAAATGCTGTTGTTTCCCAGGCTGGAGAAGAGGCAGAAATTGAAGAATAAATTCTTCTAGAGAGGGGAGAATCCTTGGTGGTAAACAAGGTCCTGTTGAAGCAAGCTAAAGAAGTCGCTGAGCCTGCACAAAGGAAGACTTTGTTTAGGAGCATCTGCAAAGTCCAAGGGAAATGCAACCAGCTAGTCATTGATAGTGGCAGCACAGACAATCTGGTTTCCACTGAGGTAATAGAAAAGTTGAAGCTGAAGACAAGGGAGCATCCTACTCCCTACAGGGTGTCTTGGCTGCATAAAGGGCACCAGCTGGTTGTGAAAGAACAGTGTGAGATAGAGCTACAAATGGGCAAATACAAAGATAAGGTCCTGTGTGATGTAATGCCCATGGATGTGTGTCATATACTGCTGGGTAGACCTTGGCAATTTGACAGAGCAGCAGTGCATGATGGCAAGAAGAACACTTACAAGTTCTTCAAAGATGGGGTACATCATACATTGAAACCCATGGAAGAAGGAGAGCCATCCAGTAGAGTGATTGATCCAAAGACCTTGTTGCTGAGCGGGAAGGAATATCTGCAGTAGATAGAAGAAGAAGAGGTAAGCTTTGCTTTAGTTTGCAAACCTAAAGTAGTCCTTACTTCTACAAAGATTTCTGATTTACCGGTAGAGATACAAGAGATGTTAGACAATTACTGTGACATTGTTGTGGATGATTTACCTGATGAGTTGCCACTTGTGAGAAAGATCAGCCATCCGATAGATTTTATCCCTGGTTCAAATCTGCCAAATAAGGTAGCCTACAGAATGACTCCCAAGGAAAATGAGGAAATCAGGAGACAAGTGCAGGAGTTGGTGGACAAAGGACTGATCAGAGAAAGTCTGAGTCCATGTGCAGTACCAGCAGTTTTGAGCCCAAAGAAAGATGGAGGCTGGAGAATGTGTATTGATTCCAGAGCAATTAATAAGATCACAATCAGGTACAGATTCCCTTTGCCCAGAATTGAAGATTTAATGGACTGTTTGAGTGGTGCTAAATGTTTCTCAAAGATAGATTTGAAGAGTGGATACCATCAGATTAGAATAAGAGAGGGTGATGAGTGGAAAACTGCCTTTAAAACAAATGAAGGACTGTATGAATGGATGGTAATTTTTTTTGGGTTGTCAAATGCACCAAGCACTTTTATGAGACTTATGAACGAAGTGTTGAAAGAATTTATTGGGAAATTTGTGATAGTATATTTAGATGATATACTAGTTTTCAGCAGAACTAAGGAAGAACATTTAAGGCATCTTAATCATGTCTTGAAGAAGATGCACCAGGAGGAACTGCTGATAAATTTGAAGAAATGCTCATTCATGAAGGAAGAGTTGGTGTATTTGGGGTTTGTTGTTTCTGCAGAAGGATTGAAGATGGACCCAGAAAAGGTTAAGGCAATTGTGGAGTGGCCTTCACCCAAGAATGTCTTTGAGGTAAGAAGTTTCCATGGACTTGCTAGTTTTTACAGAAAGTTTATAAGAAACTTCAGTAAGATTAATGCACCCATAATTGAGACCATAAAGAAGAGCAAACAGCCATTTAAGTGGATTGCTGAAGCAGAAAGAAATTTTAAGGTATTGAAGCAAAAGATAACAGAGAAGCCTGTTTTGATTCTGCCTGATTTTACTAAACCATTTGAAGTAAAATGTGATTCCAGTGGAGAGGCCATTGGAGATGTGTTGAGTCAGGATGATAGGCCTGTAGCCTATTTCAGTGAAAAGTTGAATGATACCAGAATAAAGTATTCCTCTTATGAGAAGGAATTCTATGCAATTGTTCAGGCACTGAAGAAGTGGAGACATTACTTGATGTCCAGGGAATTTGTGTTATATTCTAACAATCATGCTTTGCAGTATATTGTATAGCAGCCCAAGTTGAAACATAAGCATGCTAAATGGGTTGAATATCTCCAAAGGTTTAATTTTGTTTTGAAACATATAAGTGGCCAAGCCAATAAAGTAGCTGATGCTTTGAGTAGGAGACACTTGCTTGTTCAAGAAAATAATTTTGAGGTTGTAGGATTTGATTTTCTCAGAGAATTGTATAAAACAGATCCTGATTTTAAAGAAGCATTTGAGGTATGTAGTAACCCTATTTTAATAGATAGAAGCCAGTGGCTGGATTATTTTCTGCAGGAAGACTTGTTATTCAGAAAGAACCAACTGTGTGTACCAAAATGTTCCATGAGAGAAAATTTGATCAAAGAGAAGCATAATGGTGGACTTGCTGGACACTTTGGTACTGATAAGACTTATGAGCAGCTGAGTCACTTTTATTTCTGGCCCAAGATGAGAGCAGAAGTAGACAAGTTTGTGAATAATTGCAAAATCTGTCAGTATGCTAAAGGAAGGAGCCAGAATGCAGGATTGTACACTCCCTTGCCTATTCCAGACAGGCCTTGGGACATGGTGAGTATGGATTTTGTTCTAGGATTGCCCAAGACTCGGAGAGGGAATGATGCAGTCTTTGTTGTGGTGGATAGATTCTCCAAAATGGCACATTTTATTCCATGTTATAAAACTAGTGATGCCACCCATGTTGCTAACTTGTTTTTCAAAGAAATTGTTAGATTGCATGGGTTGCCCAAGAGTATTGTTTCAGACAGAGACACCAGATTTGTGGGGCACTTTTGGAGGACACTGTGGAAGAAACTTGGTACCAAACTAAGTTTCAGCTCAGCTTATCATCCTCAGACTGATGGACAAACTGAGGTAGTGAATAGGAGTCTGGGAAATTTATTGAGAAGTCTTGCAGGAGAGCATCCCAAGCAATGGGATCATATTTTTCCCCAGACAGAATATGCATATAATGACTCACCAAACAGGAGCACAGGGCAGAGTCCATTTCATATTGTTTATGGAATGCACCCCAGAGGAATATTAGAATTAAGAAATCTGGGAAGAGCAAAGCTAAGGAGTGCAGATGGTGAGGAATTTGCTTCAAAGATCCAGGCCATACATGAACAAGTGAAACATCAACTACAAGGCAGCAGCATCAAATATAAAACCAGAGCAGACTTGAGTAGAAGAGAAGTCAAATTTGAAGTAGGAGACTTGGTTTTGGCACATTTGAGAAAGGAGAGGTTCCCAAAGAAGCAGTATAATAAACTGAAGTTCAAAAAGATTGGGCCATGCAAGATACTTAGGAGGTTTTCTGCAAATGCTTATGAGATTGAATTGCCACCTGATGTTGGAATATCTCCCATTTTTGATGTTGTAGATTTGTACAAGTATGAAGATGATGGTGCAGAAGAAAGATCAACAGACAAGGAACAGATTGAGTGGAAAGAGCAGCTACCTCCAGCACAACCATTACAGCCAGAGAAGATATTGGACAAGAGAGTGTTCAGAAGGACCAGAGGACGAGAGTACTTTTAGTACTTGATCAAATGGAGGGACAAACCAGAGGAAGATGCCACTTGGATGACTGAAGAAATGTTGCAGAAGATAGGCAGATCAGTGGACGAGCTCATGGGCAGGAGCCCATGAAGAAGATTGCCCTCGGGAGTCTGATGCACCGGCATTAGACACTAGCAAACAATGTAGGAGGTTTTGTCCACATGTTGTGGCTAGGAGGGTTCGAAATCATCAAAATTGTAACAGCTAGGTGTCAATACCTCAGCTGACTGTTTCATTTCAGAGTAGTTAGAGTTGTAGGGGTCGAATAGTCTAGCTAGTCCAATTTTCATACATCCGTTACACTGAATTATTGTATTTAGACTGTTGGTTTTCTAAACGGTCCTCACTAAAGAACCAAAGAGTCACTCTGTAATGTATATAATTGTATCCTTCGGATGTATAGAGGAGAAGAAGAATAGAATAGAGATTCTGCAATAAAAATTGTTCACAGTTGCTTCCAATTAAATAGTTTCTGTGCGCATTCACCATAGAGTAGTTCGAACCCTAAAGTGTGAAGAGATTGTTTAATTGCGAAGTGATGAACTCTGTGCATGAATAATTGAACTCTTGCATGAATTCCACTTATCCTTGTCGGTTGTTTATCGTGATTCATTCGAATAATCCCTGCGCATTTAACCTCGCTCGTAGGCGTGATCTGTATAGAGAATCCTGGTTAATATTGGTGAAATCTCCGTATAAAGAGATAACCTTGTTTACTGTTAGTTGAAGCCGGAACCGGGACTAAACCTGGAGTTAACGTATGAAAGGAGACCGTAACCCGATGTAACCCGAGTCAACCTCGTACAAAAAAAAACCGGAAGCGGAATCGCAAAAGTGGATTGCCCCATTTCGCACCGCTTTTGGTGCGGAGGCGGTATTTCTGGGTCGAGGAGCGATTCCATAGTGGAGTCGACACGTGGCAAGGTGTACCTCCGCAAAACCACCCGTTAATCTGTTCCCCCGCGCGTTAAAGATCGACATTGGACGCCGAGCGAAATCCACGCAGGTCGTTGATCTGGGCAAAGGCGATCAGACAGTGACTGTTTGTCGAAGATGTGCGAAGTCTAATGAACGAGCCCGAAGGTTAATTAAGGTACGCCGCGAGCAGTTGATTGGACAATCGTTTATATATGTGGGCCCGAACCAAAGGTCTGTTGTAAAGTCATTTGATTTAAAAAGGCAGCGTATTAATACGAAGTTATAACTTTGGTTATAAGGGCGGAGGTGAAATATCAAGTCGAAAATATAATATAACATTAGAAGGTAGTGTATATGTTTGTTTGTCAATTTCTCTGAAATTGAAAAATAAATTCAGAGAAAAAGAAATTAGGCCATGTGGAGTGAAGAACGGGGTTCATCAAGAGAAATGCTGACAGGGCCACGTAGGGCGGCGTGGGTGAGGATGATGAACGCAGAGGACACTGTGGAGGAACGCTGTGGAACAGCGGGAGATGCAGTTGGAAGATGGCGAGATTGGAAATTTAAATGCAAAACATCGACATTTGACCTTGGCATGAAATATGAATGGAACGGACGAAAATACGATTAAAACACATGGAATGGGTGACATGGCGGGACCCGGTCAATGGCGGGGCATGCAGTTAATCTGGACCATCCGCTCTCAGGAGGAGATCGATGGTTGAGAACGCATCGAAGGGCGACAGATGGTGGGCCAGGGGTCACTTTGCCTTGAGCTAACTCCCGCGCATCTTCGTGGCGCGATCACCGTTGGATGGACAACTTCAGATCAGATGGTGTACGCGCATATCGCGCCCGGTCCATAGTCGAATGTTAATGCGCGATGGGGGGCGGCTTTTAAATAGTGCTCGAAGACACGTGTCCTGCAGTGAATGGCATCGCTGTGAAATGAAAAATACTGCCCACCTTTCAAAGGCGGTGTGATAGAAACCGTCGGTTTCTACGCAGGGCGTGTCGCGGGGACCACCGGGGTAGATGAAATGCGGGTTGTTGATTTGCGGATCATATGGACGGTGGATATGCGATCGAGGCGGTGAAAGGAGTGGGCCACGGATGCTATGGAGCCTGCGAAGACCGTCCGATTTGTACAGATCAACGGTTAATAGCGCTCCCCATATCAAATCGCGCTAAGCGCTTTTCGCCTTGGCACTGGGTTACGTGGGGGAAATGGCTTTGGGGGCTGGCCAAAAGGGGCTAGGCTCTGATATATGTTAAAATATGGGTTTCGGCCCCTTTTTGATGTAAGTTGAGGCCAGAAAGGGGTAATGATAGGGGAAAAATGGGAAATTAAACCAAACGAGGGGTGTGTGTAGGATTTAAAGGGGATTTTGGGATAACTTAGAGGAACAAGGGAAGGGAAAAAGAGAGGGAAATAGGGGCTACGTGAAGGTGACATAAGGGGAAAGGCCTTTGGACACTCTTTTCTCAACAGAGAGGCTTGGAAACAGCAGTGGAATTTTACCAAAGGGCAGAGGGTATGGAGAGGCTTTCAATGATGATGTGTTTTCAGGAAAAATGCATTCCTTGAAAGCTCAAAAAAAATTTAGCCCCCTGCTTGCTTGTCAAGGAATTTATAGGAAGCTAACAAGCTCTATGCTGGTCATACCTCGGCTCTGTGGTGGTTATGCTCGGCTCTGTGGTGGTCATACTTCGGCTCTATGGTGGTCATACCTCGGCTCTGTGGTGGTCATACCTCGGCTCTGTGGTGATCATACCTCGGCCCTATGGTGGTCATACCTTGGCCCTGTGGTGGTTTTACCTCAGCTCTTTGGTGGTTTATTCGGCTCTATGGTGGTTTTACTCGGCTCGGCCCTGTGGTGGTTTTAACTCGACTTTGTGGTGGTTTTACTCGGCGCTGTGGTGGTGGTGGTCATACCTCGGCTCTATGGTGGTCATACCTCGGCTCTGTGGTGTTTTTACATCGGCTCTATGGTGGTTTTACCTGTGTTCAGTGCTGCGTGGCTTACAGGTCTGTATGCTCCGAATTGTGTTTTAGGGTGCATTTTTCAGCTCTAGATGTTGTGAATTGTGATTTCAAGAGCGTTTCCCTGTTGGTTTTACTTTTTTTTAGTGTTTTTGCATTTTTTTTTAATGTTTGTGCTCTGTGAATGATTGGGTTTTTGCATTGTTTTCAGGTCAATGCAAAAGCGAAGGACAATGGAGTTGGATGGCAAAGAAAGGAGGACAATGCAGTTGGCAAGGAGGAAGGCCAGGAGGGAGAGGAATTCGAGGAGAGCAGTCTTAAGGTAGGAATCTATCCTACCAGTCATATGTATGTGTTTGTAAACACATTTAACCTGAAGGATATGTTCTCTGTTGAGCTTCTTTACTGTGTTTTATTGTGTTTTTAAACACGGGTTTTCTGTAAATTGTCTGTCTGGTTTTTTGTGTTAATTAAAATAATCTGAATAAATTGAGATATAGGGTTTAGGGTTTATGGTTTTCTGTAAATGTTTAAAGTAAATTGGTAATTTTCTGATTTTTTGTGTTAATTAAAAGAATCTGTGTAAATTGAGATTCTGGGTTTAGGGTTTATGGTTTTCTGTAAATGTTTAAAGTAAATTGTTTGGTTTTTTGTGTTAATTAAAAGAATATGTGTAAATTGAGATTCTGGGTTTAGGGTTTATGGTTTTCTGTAAATGTTTAAAGTAAATTGTCTAGTTTTTTGTGTTAATTAAAATAATTGTGTAAATTGAGATTCCGGGTTCAGGGTTTATGGTTTTATGTAAATGTTTAAAGTAAATTGTGTGGTTTTTCTGTAAATGTTTAAATATTTTTATCCACCACAGAGCTAAGAGCCGAGGTATAATTGTTTTATATTTTGTACATGTTTTCTCATACTGTGTTAGTAATGTTGAGGTTTAGGGTAGGGTTTCTGTGTTAATTAGAAGGAATCTCTGGAAATTGAGATACAGGGTTTAGGGTTTATGTCATTTTCTCATACTGTGTTAGTAATGTTGAGGTTTAGGGGAGGGTTTTTTGTGTTAATTAGAAGGAATCTCTATAAATTGAGATACAGGGTTTAGGGTTTATATCATTTTCTCATACTGTGTTAGTAATGTTGAGGTTTAGGGTAGGGTTTTTGTGTTAATTAAAAGCAATATGTGTAAATTGAGATATAGGGTTTAGGGTTTACGGTGTTCTTTAAATTGATATTTTGATGTTTAAATATTGGTATAAGCACCACATAGCCGACTATGTTAATAATGTTTTATATTCTATACATGTTTTCAATTAATTTCATGACATTTTCTCATACTGTGTTGTTAATAATATTGTCTAAATTCTCATACTGTATTGTTAATAATGGTGGCATTTTCTCATACTATCATAAATTGAGTTATAGGATTTAGGGTTTATGTCATTTTATCTTACTCTGTTAGTAATATTGAGGTTTAGGGTAGGATTTTTATGTTAATTAAAAGCAATTTGTGTAAATTGAGATATAGGGTTTAAGGTTTATGATTTTCTGTGAACTGATATTTTGATGTTTAAATATTGGTATAACCACCACAGAGCCGAGTATGTTAATAATGTTTTATATTTTGTACATGTTTTCAATTAATTTCATGACATTTTCTCATATTGTGTTGTAAATAATGTTGTCTAAATTCTCATATTGTGTTGTTAATAATGTTGAATTCAATTTCTTTGTTCACACCCTCTGTTGATTGTTCAGGGTATCATTGGTTTGCAGTAATGATTTTTATATTCCACTTCTTTTTAATCAATTAAGAGGTAGGATCATTCAATCAGGGTTGTTCTCATTGCAAGACACATTTTCACAGTGGGAAATGGGCCAAAATCTAAGTTGGAATTTGGTGTCATAGACCTTTTTTGCTTATGAATTCAGTTTCTTTGTTCAGAGTCTCCTCCTTTATTCAGTGATTTTTATTGATGAAGTTAGCGAGTAATTTTCACCTCCTTTTTATTGAGTGATTTTGATTGATGAAGTTTGAAATGATTTTGATGATACAGGTTTGTTGCCCACTGATTTGATTAATTAGAATTTGTTAGCATTATTTATTTTATATGATTCCCTCACACAATTTCATTATATAAGACTGTTGGTTTGCTCCCTGTGTTGATATACTTGTTATTTAACATGATTATTGGTCTCTGTTTTTGTTCATTAAAGAGCATGTAATGTTCAAGGGATAGTTTGTTTAGATGCAATGAAGTTGTGTTGTTAATAATGTTGAATTCAATTATGAATTCATTTTCTTTGTTCACACCCTTTGTTGATTGTTCAGGGTATCATTGGTTTGCAGTTATGATTTTTATATTCCACTTCTTTTTAATCAATTAAGAGGTAGGATCATTCAATCAAGGTTGTTCTCATTGCAAGACACATTTTCAGAGTGGGGCAATGGGCCAAAATCCAAGTTGGAATTTGGTTTCATAGACCTTTTTTGCTTATGAATTCAGTTTCTTTGTTCAGAGTCTCCTCCTTTATTCAGTGATTTTTATTAATGAAGTTAGCAAGTAATTTTCACCTCCTTTTTATGGAGTGATTTTTATTTATGAAGTTTGCAATGAATTTTGATGATACAGGTTTGTGGCCCACTGATTTGATTAATTAGAATTTGTTAGCATTATTTATTTTATCTGATTTCCTCACACAATTTCGTTATATATGACTGCTGATTTTCTCCTCGTGTTGTTATACTTGTTATTTAACGGGATTTTTGGTATCTGTTTTTGTTCATTAAAGAGCATGTAATGTTTAAGGGATAGTTTGTTTAGATGTAATCAGGTTGTGTTGTTAATAATGTTGAATTCAATTATGAATTCAATTTCTTTCTTCACACCCTCTGTTGATTGTTCAGGGTATCATTGATTTGCAATTATGATTTTTATATTCCACCTCTTTTTAATCAATTAAGAGGTAGGATCACTCAATCAGGGTTGTTCTCATTGCAAGACACATTTTCAGAGTGGGGCAATGGGCCAAAATCCAAGTTGGAATTTGGTGTCATAGACCTTTTTTGGTTACGAATTCAGTTTCTTTGTTCAAAGTCTCCTCCTTTATTCAGTGATTTTTATTGATGAAGTTAGCAAGTAATTTTCACCTCCTTTTTATTGAGTGATTTGTATTGATGAAGTTTGCAATGAATTTTGATGATACAGGTTTGTTGCCCACTGATTTGATTAATTATAATTTGTTAGCATTATATATTTTATCTGATTCCCTCACACAATTTCGTTATATAAGACTGTTGGTTTGTTCCCCGTCTTGATATACCTGTTATTTAACAGGATTATTGGTATCTGTTTCTGTTCATTAAAGAGCATGTAATGTTCAAGGGATAGTCTGTTTAGATGCAAAATTTATCATAGCTCCGTTCTTAATCACTATTCATAAAGATTATGACTGGCTTCTATCGATGAATGTGGGTTGTCTTGCCATTCTAAGTAACAAAAATGATGGCACCAACTATCACTTGTTTTAATGGTGTCATTGATGATTGGTATTATGCCTTTGCAAGTGAGCAAGTTAGACACTGAGGCTAAGTCTATAACTCCAACATATTAACAAACTTGTAGGAATTAGAAACTGTTTGATATATAGGAATTAGAAAGTGTTTGATATATAACTTCATAAAAAATCCGATATAGGCTAAGGCTATAACTTCAACGGATTAACAAACTTGTAGGAATTAGAAACTGTTTGATATGTAGGAATTAGAAAGTGTTTGATATATAACTTCATGAAAAATCAGATATAGGCTAGGTTATAACTTCAACAGATTAACAAACTTGTAGGAATTAGAAACTATTTGATATGTAGGAATTAGAAAGTGTTTGATATATAACTTCATAAAAAATCTAATATAGGCTAAGGCTATAACTTCAACAGATTAACATATTTGTAGGATTTAGAAACTCTTTGATATTTAGGAATTATAAACTGTTTTATATATAACACAAACTTGTAGGATTTAGACATTGTTTTATACATACTAATTTGAAACTATTTGTAGCTTCCCAAACATCCATGGATGTTATCCTTAGAAAACCTATTTCATATTTACTAAAATCACAATGTCTCGTGGTTACAAAAATTAAGTCATGGCACCCCTATGCTTGATGGCTTCCATTTCCTGCATTGCCCAAATTTGTTGAGTTGACTTCCTTACCCAAGTATGGTGGATTGTCCAACATTGGATGATTAGGAGGTGCCTAAATGTTGGCATATGGTTGACTCCAATTGTTCTCCATGTAGCCATGGTGGGACTGAGTAGCCCAAGTGTCCACTTGTGTTACTAACCCTAGCAATGACTGTAGGTGTCATATAAACACAGTTAGGATTAAAACCTACACTGGTAGGGGTATAAGAGGTGGGCCTAACCCCTGTCGGATAGTTGGGGACTTGGATGTTAATCAGGTCTTGGAATGATGGTGTCTGCTCTGCAATGTGGTCCAGCGTGTTAGACACCAACCTATTTGCCTCAAACTGGCTTGAACCATGGTCTTCCCTGCTTGTCACCCCTCCTCCTTTTTCCAACTCTTGTTGAACCTTTCTCGCCTCTCTCTCTTGCCTTGCCAATTGCTTTTGATGTTCCTTATATTCCCTTGATTTTTGTCTTTCCAACCTTTCCTTTGCTCGAGCTTCTGTTGTTGCAATCCTTGCAGCCCTCTTTTCATTGGCTAACTCCTTTCTCTTTTTAGCTTCCTGAATTTCATTCTTTTTACGTTCAAACTCGAACATTAAATTCATATAATCTTCAGATGTGAGAAATTGTGAACTCCTCCCTAAACGAAGATAATCCAATGTTGAGTTCCTTGATGAGGCCTTCACTCTCTCTACTGGTAGCTTTAGGAATGCACCAAGTAATCTCTACTTTTATGTTTCCCCATGCTCCTTCGGACTTGGCACTTGGATTTCATCCTTTGGGACAATTTATTGGCCCCCATTGTTGTCTTATTCAGGTACTTCATGCTGAATAGGCTCCTCTTCTAGTGATCCATTGTCCACACAATAATGAAGAAGTTTGGTGTTCAAACCTGATGGTTGTGAAGGCATGTCCATGCTTTCCTCCTCATTGGTGGTAGATACATTATTTCCAGTGATATTCATCATGACCTCTGCCAGCCATGATGGTGCACTTACTTGGGTTGGCATGGTCAATTTCTCATTGTTAGCTACATCAGTGGGTGTCACAACCTCATTGATATTGTTAGTTGGTTCATGACTGAACTGTGTCTCACTAACATGCTCAACATCATCACCACCACAGATAAACCCTTCAAAAAGGGACATTATACCTTTAGCAGTAGCTACATCTTCTTGGGCACCAACATGCTCTTCTAAGTTCTCTGCTTCTTGACCTTCCACTTCAAATTCTTGGCTACAATTGGTATCATGCATAAGAGCATAAAAATTGAGTGGCCATATACCAGTCCTCCTAAATCCAGCCTTGATATTTGAAGGTGTGAGAGCCCTTTTAAATGCTTTACGTGCAAGCTCAACAAGCTCAAATCCCTTTACTTCCACCCCTGGATTATTTTCCATCCATGAAGCTCGCTCAACCCTTACATAGTCCTTGAAAGGCCCAAACACGCTCACATCAAGGGGTTGCAATCTATGAGTGGTATCAGCCAGTAATGTCAACAGTTCAATGCCCAATTTATTGGCCTCCTCGATTGTCTACACAGCCTTGTGGCTTCCATGGCCATCTAAAATCAGTAAGCATCTATTTTCGGGTGAGACACCACCCGAAACAGAAGAAGAAAAGTGGCAAATCCAATTCAGGAATAGTTCATTTTTCATCCATGCATGTGGATGTGCAGCCATGCATGCACCTGGTTCACAATTTTGTATATAATTTTTTAGTTTAGTTTTACCTTTAAATAGATAAAATCCTGGTATTGATGAACCAATTTCAATGACACAAGCAACAATTGTGATCCACTCCTTGCTCTTAGGAAATATCTTAGGCACATTTCTACTCCCTCTCTTGGAAATTACCCACATACCACAATTCCTTCTTGCTTGTAAGCATGTTTCATCAGCGCTCCATATCACTACTACATTTGGTGGAAATTCCGACACCTGTTTCCGACGCTTTTGACCAAATGTCGGAAATTTTCCCAAATTTTTTCCATCCCGCTCGAAACCGTCGCTATACCGACGTCTATAGAAAAGTGTCGCAATACCGACACTTAAACAAGTGTCGCAATTGCGACGTTTAAAGGAAGACGTCGCAATTGCGACACCATGGCCCAAAGCGTCGCTATTGAGACGACTCTAAACGTCGCAACAGCGACACAATGTCTAGGTGTCGCCATTGCGACGTTTGGAGGCACCGTCCTAATAGCGACGCCTTTTCCGTCGTCGGTATAGCGACAGTTATTTTCGCGCTACATAAAAATACCAAACTTATATGGGCGCTACATAAAAATTCGAAACTTATATGTGCGCTACATAAAAATGATTTTATTGTTTCGTATTTGTCGCAATAGCTACATTAACGTTTGATATCACGCGCGCATTCGCCCTCTGCTCTTGCAGAACAGCATTTGCCCTCAGCATTTGCGCTCAGCTCTTGCAGAACAGCATTTGCCCTCAGCATTCGCCCTCAGCGTTCGCCCTCAGCTCTTGCAGAACAGCATTCGCCCTCAGCTCTTGCAAAATGGTAAGTTCTTACTGCAAGCCCTTCCTCCTATAGTAGGGTTGACTCTATTTGGGTTTTTTTGGTCAATTCCATTAGATTGTGTTAGGCTGTAGGGTTCTCTCTAGATGTCAAGAATCAAGATTCAATACCTCTATTATCTTCATCACCCAATACAAGATTTAAATTTTTCCCAAAGAAACGCTTATTAATTTGGCAGCCATTATTTCTCCCTGCTTTAAAAACCCTACATTTAAATGAAAACAAGCATTGTATTTCAACTACAAAAATCTATTAGTGTTCAAATGTACATGTGTGCTACATTAAATTCTGATATCACGCGCGCATTCGCCCTCCACTCTGCACGCATTCTCGCCCTCGCCCCGTGCAGAACAAAGATTCGTCCGCATTGTCGCCCTGAGCTCTTGCATAACAGCATTCGCCCTGGATTCGCCCTCAGCTCTTTCAGAACAGCATTCGCCCTGCATTCGCCCTCAGCTCTTGCAGAACAGCCTTTGCCCTCAGCATTCGCCCTCAGCGTTCGCCCTCAGCTCTTGCAAAACAACATTCGCCCTCAACGTTCGCCCTCAGCTCTTGCAGAACAACATTCGCCCTCAGCTCTTGCAAAATGGTAAGTTCTTACTGCAGGCCCTTCCTCCTATAGTAGGGTCGACTCTATTTGGGTTTTTTTGGTCAATTCTATTGGATTGTGTTAGGCTATATGGTTCTCTCTAGATGTCAAGAATCAAGATTCAATACCCTCTATTATCTTCATCACCCAATACAAGATTTAAATTTTTCCCAAAGAAACGCTTATTAATTTGGCAGCCATTATTTCTCCTTGCTTTAAAAACCCTACATTTAAATGAAAACAAGCATTGCATTTCAACTACAAAAATCTATTAGTGTTCAAATGTACATGTGTGCATCACTTGTGTAGGGTATTACTTTTCCACTTTCACATTATCCAAGAATGTGTGTAGTATAGTTCATATTTTTTGTGATTTAGATTATCTTGAAAAAGGAAAGGTAAATTATTTCCCATGGAAAAAGAGGTTTTCCCTTTTTATAGGTTGTTTGGACTTACGTGGAAAAATTTATGGTATGCCTTTCATATTATGTAGTTTAAATTTGAATTAAAAGATTATTCTACATGAAAATATAATTACCTATGTGATGTCCTTCATCACTAATTAAAATTATAGGGTTTCAATTTCCTAGACTCTAACTCATCAGATGCTAAATTCTAGGTTCTCATTGGTGGATCACTCTTCCATTGATTTCCTTTCCCTATGGATCTTGTCATACTTTAAAAGTCATCAATGATACATATATTATTTCAGGTATCCCAAAAGGCTTTATAGTAGAACATATTGTGAAGTTTTTTTTACACTTGAGGATTCTTTTTAGAACTGCAACGCGGTCTATGCTATCGAGTTATATATCAAGCAACTTGTCCTTAATAACCACACTATGAGGTAGGTTCAACCAATTTGAACTTGTTGGGACATAGCATATGAAGTTGTGTGATGAGTC
This sequence comes from Pinus albicaulis, assembly GCA_034641835.2. Taxonomy (NCBI): domain Eukaryota; kingdom Viridiplantae; phylum Streptophyta; class Pinopsida; order Pinales; family Pinaceae; genus Pinus; species Pinus albicaulis. Next base: position 54,506,516 of record CM076580.1, on the reverse strand, counting down.
CATATCACAGGTCTATTATGGTGAAAAAAGTGAAGACATGTAATGATAGTTATTATGTTAACATTACTAGAAACATTTTCGAAATTATCCATGCTATCAAGATGTCAAAATTCCAGGCATTAGTGTCAATACTCGTAGCTAATAGATAATAATAATAATATAAAAAAATCACAACTTTATTCTTGAAATATGATTGTTACACATTGGTAACCTAGTTCATGAGTTACTATCACCCAAAGATTGCAAAACAAACTTAAAATATAAATTAAACCAACATGAGAATCCAAATAAGGGTTTCTCGACAAAATCATGCCATAACCTGGCATTTTGAAACCCAAATTTGAATCCATCATAAGTAATACAATGCAAACTCAGATGGATTTTCAATGCATGTTTTCATGCTACACTTATTCTCTATCTAGATATCATCTTTTAAATGGAACCATTAGTCAAGCCCACAGTCCTTTTTATGTGAAAAATTTCAGCTCTATTTGAGCTCTTTTTTGCTCCACCACCTCCATAAACCAGTGTTACACGGGGTCTCGCCCCCCCACCTAGGGGTCTAGATTCCTCGCCCCCTCGCGCTCCGAGGTCTTGGGGACTTCTAGGGGATGTTTCCCTCACGCCCCCTCACGTCCCCTCACCGCCCCTTTTATTTTATGGTTTCGTGTTAAAATTTGATGTGCCACTTAGCATATTTGAGAATCCAAGTGATTCTGATTCAGATGGTGACATGGTTGATCTTGATATATTCGTGCAGAAGTTGGATGCAGAGACTAGTGGGGCATTAATTTGAGCATTTATGCTCATTTATCATTATGATGATATCATTTGATATTCATATGTTATGTTTTATGTTTTATGTTTCAGACATAACTTATTTGCGTTTAAGTTTTATGTTTCAGACTTGAGTTGTAAACTTTAGTTTAAACTCTATTTTGAATCTTGATATAATATGTCATATGATATCTTAAACTTTATTTTCATTGTACATTGTTAGTAGTTACATTAATGATTATATAGTTACAAACTTACAAAATTACATGCATGATTGTATGATGTATGTTTTAACTTTTAACTTTTAAAATTGTGTCAATTATATGATTCATCATTCATCGATTTGTAATTTTATCATTTATGATTTATCTTTCATGATGCAAGTGTATGATGATTGTATATACATTCCTTGCAAAAATATAGTTACATTTTACATATTAAATTTTATAATTTTTATGACCCCGACGTCCCCCCACGTTTCCTGAAAATTGGTAGGGAGCTTTTGCATAGGCCGCTCCCGCGCTCCCTCGCCCCCTCGCTCCCACCTCCAGGGGACTTGGTGGAACATTGCCATAAATATATGCAAACATATATCATGATCTTGGAATTCCATTACATATGTATGTGCCAATGTTCCATAATCATGCCCCATCATCAATTTAAGAAATTTCCATTGAATATCAAATTATGGAGGGGGGAACTTTTTGCTGCAACATTTGGCTCAAAATCAGGGACCATCTCCGTATGAGGTGAATGAGAACTATAGATATTTGAAGAAGTAGATTAGCGCCTTTTCCTCTAGCCATGGAGTCATATACAGTCATCCATCACAAAAATTTGTCTTTGTTCATTCTCACCTTGAAAGTTGCAAAAAATCATGCCCTAATTGAAACGACACTAAATTTGAAAGATATAATAAAAATGCAAGCTAGAAGTGCTCTATTAATACAAAGGGAAAACCTTCCTACCTACCCTAACTGAGATAAATTTTGATTGAATAGGAAACATGATATTTCCTATGGAGTTGATCCAACAACTTGTTAAATGTATGGGACTAAATCATGCATTTGATTTCCAGGAAACATGCGCATGAAGAGAAAAAGTGCAGAATTAATGGAAAATCCATACATGCCACTTATAAAAACTACACCAAAAGGTCAAAAAATACTTAAGGCCTTAACTTAATTTGAATCCAAAAATGACAAAACAGGATTAGTGAAAACACGAGAGTGGTGTGGGTGAACAACATAAATAAAAAGTGAAGATACCTTTCCCCAAGATGCCTTTGTCACCGTTGTATGAAAACATGTTTTCCTTTTCCTTTATACATGCAAGTGAATGCATTATAGGTATGGTGTTTTCCCAGAATAGGAGAAGCCTACTTAAATATATCATTCGTGGATTGAATGTTTGGGTGCTTTAATGTGCAATGACATGTTTCCAGGACTGAATTCAATGCAAGGCATATTTGAAACTCTAACTCTGTCTTCCGGTGTCTTATTATAAATTATTTCAGTTTTCATTTTGTGTTTTCAAGTTAGATATTGTTTTCAAGTTTTTACATTTATAATTTTATTGCAATGTGGCAGACTGATGAGAGCAGTGCAGGAACAACCCAGAGACGGGATGATCGCGGAAAGAGGCCAGCGGAAGAACATGTAAAGTGCCGGCATTGCTCTATCTTCAGGTATTTTAGTTATTTACATAATTGAAATAATATTAATTTTGTTCAAATATGCAGACACCTAGCCATGGTACGCCTGATGATTCCCTCTTTGAGGAAGAGCTTTCTTCATCCCTATCTCCAGTGTTCTTGTTGCAAAAAAAGGCACGAGATGCAAGGTCGGAATTTAATGATTTGATAGACGCGCCTCAAACACCTGAAACAGAAGAGAGGATACAACATCTTATGAGGCAGCTAGAAAGATATCAGGTAATAATAAAAAGTCAAAAGGATATTTTTTTTGTTCTGCATGAGATGAATTGTGATAGTTTTATTTTTAATTTTTACATTGACTAAACTAACAAAAAGTTCTTTTGTATGTAGCGTTTTCTGGCATTTGCTGAACCCGGTATTGGTGGTAGTGGGACACAAGGGCAAGAGATTGCCCAACAACCCTCTCGTACACCTTCTACTCCTTTAGGTGCTAGCCAAGAAACACACCCTGCCCAAGCAGACACCCAGCCAACCGCTGAACGTGTTGGCAATGATGAGGTTGATATGGCCAACTACATTATTGTGTTTCCTAGAGCTACACGTGTTAGCTCCACAGGGACCATTAATGGCACGTTGTTGGTGAACGATGAGGGTGTCCCTATAAAGCATGTACAACTCCCAGGTAAATTTTAATATTTTAACTATTTCATGTACTTTATCTAAAACATATTTGTCATGATTTTTATTTTTAAATTAATGATAATATCTTCTTTTTCTTTTGGTTTTATTCTGTGTAGGAAACAATGAGTTCTACAGGATTCTGGAGAGCCATGCGTTGGTAATTTTGGCCCAACCATACGTACAGGGTGGAATTCCCAGAATTCCAACCTGAAAAAAGAACTTCTAGATTATCTAGAAGCCCTTTTTGGGGTCGGCACATTTGACAGAAAAGCGGTGGCTCAGGTAGCCGGCAAATATTTGAAATATACCAGGGACACCTATAGGACGCAATTGTAATTTAACCCTAGATATGAGCGTCCTCTCGCAGTTTCAGAGAGTGAGTGGAGAGCACTCATCCATGACGGAAAAGAGAAAAGGGCAAAGAAAGAAGGAAAAATGCCAACTGGACCCGCAAGGTAAATTACAACTTTAATTTTCTTTATGTCTAAAATAAAAGTGTGCTACGTCATATCTGACTTCAATCTTTTGATGCTAGGTTGCCTGACACCTCAAAGGCAACCAAATCTAGGATTGAGAAAAAGGGCCATCACAAGCTCGGCCAGGGTGGCTACTTGAAATTAGTTGCAAGAATTGTAATTAAGTAGCTAAACATCTTATAATTAATTGTATCGCCTTCCAACGTTTTTGTAATCCTATCAGATATGATTAAAAATACATAATCATATATAATGTAGGGTGATGACTTTGGAACAATAACTACAGAGGAAGATAAAAATATTGCTTTCCGTTTTGGCTATCAAGCTGTAGTTGAACGTCGCAGAAGCTTGGGGCAGGTCCCAAGATCTACAATGCCCGATAAGGTAAAACATTAACCTTTCAATATTTTTGTTTTCGTCCATAAATTTAATGTCTAACAACTTTGTTTAAATCAGGGGAGCAACACTACCAACGAGGCAAATAACCCAGTTTTAGAGCCAGATGTAGATGATCCTCTCGTGCAACCCGATCATTGTAGTGGGGACCAGGCCGACAATGCTGCTATCAGTGAGGGCCGTGACGGTAATTAATTTCCACTTATAATTTTTTCTAATTATACCTTGATGGTTGTCCTTATAACGTTTTTTGCTTAAATGACAGAGAATGTTTCCTTTGAGGATCTTACCACCAGAGAGGAAGACAGGGCAACAGTCCCAACGGCGACAACTGGTGCACCAGGTAAATAATCTCATTGCAATTTTTTTTATTAATATTACCGAACTAGTTCAATGATATTTAAAAATTGATAATTAAAATTTAATATTATCTATTTTTGTAGGCGATGCCCCGTCACTGGATGAGACCAGACATCGTGACTACGCAACTAGGTCAGCGGCGACAACTGGTGCACCAGGTAAATAATCTCATTGCAATTTTTTTTATTAATATTACCGAACTATTTCAATGATATTTAAAAACCGACAATTAAAATTTAATATTATCTGTTTTTGTAGGCGATGCCCCGTCACTGGATGAGACCAGACATCGTGACTACGCAACTAGGTCAGCAGTGCGGGTCGAAAGGCACGAAACAGGAGCAGAGCATGATGATATTGATGATGTAATTAGGAGATTTAAAAATAGGAAGAAGAAAAAGAAAATTCGATAATGTAAAATATTGTATTATTATAAGACAAACGTTACCATACTTGGAACGTTTTTTGCGTTATATAAAAAACTCATTTATCATACTATTTTTATGTCAAGCATTAATTTCAATGTTTCCTTGCGTACTTTTTGTTGAATTGTTTTTTATTAGTTATTGAATTTATTTTTTTATGCTCATGAAAGTAAAAAATGAAATATATATTGGGTATTGGGGAATTGAGAGTGATGTGAGGGGGGCAGGGGGAGGGGCCATAAGAGCTTCCACCTTCACGTGGTTGGCCCTGTTTAGTAGAGAATAATTTATTGGAGCAATTTAATCTTGGAGCAAACCTCCCTCGATCCAGCGTAGCAACAAAAAAGTCACTGTTGACTTAGTTGCTACTCTTTCAGATCGTGTGAGGCTTGTTCCAAGTTCATGCGACTCCAATAAATTGTTCTTGAAACGAAGAGGAGCTTATTCAGGTATGTTTTGACATTTTCAACATATGTTCTAACATTATCATAAGAATGCATCTTAGAGTAAAAAATACTACATCAACTACTTGTATTTATTGTATAGATAATGACGGATTTTGATTGACTTGGCAGTGCAGGTACAAATCCTCTTGCATCATGAGCAATACAACTTGTCAACCAGGGTCATGTCCAGGATATTTTTGCTTGTGCGCTTGACCAGGTTTGTAATGTCACATTTTGTAAGTTCCTTTACAGTTCATAATTCAATATTAAGCTTGTTCATGATTATTATCTAGGTTTTTTGTATGTGTTTTTCATCTATTTGATTGTAAGCAACTCTGCATGTTTCCTGTTGTTCACTATGATTTCTCCCATTACCACTCCCAGGATGAATCCAAATTTATTGTTACATAGGTTACTTTATTGTTACTATTATTTCTCCATTTACGATTTCATAGGTTACATCATGTAAAGTTGTCAATCTCAGGTTGGTGATGAGCTTTAGTTCTCCAGATTTGGGGCTTTTCTGATATTTTCTCCCTCATGTCATTCCCGCATCACCTCGTTGTTTGAGCATGCCAATTGTCTACCACTTGTACCAATTGGCACATGTCAATCTCTGAGTGGTGCCACATTTCACCTATTTTCAGTGAGAGTTTAGGGTTTCTCTAACATAGCTTCAGAAATCTGATTCAGTGCCTGCTTGAATATTGTCACATAATACTTATGGTTTGGATTGATGATCATGTTCTTAATGGTTGGTTGATTCATAAGAACCACCCATATAGTCATCTTGAGATATTTCAGAAGATTTCTCGGGTTTCCTTTTTCACCGTTTCTAGTGGGTGGGATGGTGTGGGGTGATCCATCAATACTGGTGCTCTTGTAGTAGGGAATTTGTTTTTGGGGATATAAAGGAGCATTTGATGTAGATATCCCATTCGATGCATTCATAGATGGGCACGAGAGGTCAAGAATTTAAATTAAAAATATGCAACCTCTAGCATGGCAACCTGAAGGCCGCGAGAGACACCGGTTAAAGATTGTTTTGTGTTGGCCTTAATATAGTCGTGATTTCTTTCTATTATCTTAATGCAAATATATAGTCCGGTCTCATTAAAATGAGGATTGTGGTTGTATTTATCTTTGGTTGTTTCTCTCTTAATGCTCTAGAAGTTGCCAAAAGTTGCGATAGTTGTTTAGTTTGCCTGTTACAACTTAAAAGTGGTTTTAGCAATGGGAGTCATGTTTTTTAAGGTTCATACTAATATGAAGATCTTGTAATTCTATATTCAGCATAAGAGAAGATGGCCTCTGCTTTGGGCGGTATGACAACAATTGCCACATCTACTTCATTGGGTAACAATGGAAAGGGGAAGAAGTTGGGTGCAATGTTTGATAATTATGGCAGACAATTGTCTTCTCTTTCAGTTTTTTCACCCATTTCCTTTAATCGCTCAAGAAGAAGAGGGACTCTGAGATTACGCGACAGAGAGAAGGTATTTAATACAAGAGCTATGGAAAAGGAGTTTTACTTCAACAAGGATGGCTCAGTGACAAAAAAATTGCAGGTCAGAGAAAAAATTATGTTTAAAGGAAGGTCACCTGCACGTGAAACTTCACTGCGGTGGATCTTTCCTTGTCCACTTATATTCGATTTTTATGTGTTATTTTAATTTTTCATGGAGGGTTGTTTTGGCATATGGTCTGGCATTCAATTGCACACTTACTGAAAGCATTGTCAATTTGTCTTGCAGGCGGTGTGAACAAACTTGCTGATCTTGTTGGAGTCACCCTTGGGGCGAAGGGAAAAATGTTGTCTTGGAGAGCAAGCATGGTTCTCTGAAAATAGTTAATGATGGTGTGACAATAGCTAAGGAGGTAATTTGTAGATGTGTACTCTAGTTTTCTTTTTAACGTTGTATTAGTTCCCCCTCTTAAATGTCTTAGATTTGGTAGGCATAATTTGAAACTCAAAGGTGAAAGGAAACATATTTGTTACCCAGTGGTCTACTTGGCCTATGGACTAGCCACATTAGAGTAATGCATAAAGCTTTTCACAACAATAAAAGGAAAGGGTTACGGCTGAGTCAAATTTTATTGTTATTGACAGTGTAATGAAATGTATCTCAATGCTATGGTTTTGGCCTTTTTATCGGTTGAATTAGAGGACCCAGTTGAAAATATTGGGGCCAAGTTGGTAAGGCAAGCTGCGGCAAAGACAAATGATTTAGCTGGGGATGGAACCACAACATCTGTTGTTCTTGCACATGTTGGAATATTGAAAAATTCCATAACAATGAATGGAGAATAAATCTCCCTTCCTCTAACACACAGAAAATAAAAATTTCTTTGACAGGAGACAGAGTTTCAATACTTTGAAAACAAACTTCTATTCCCTTCAATAACTTAAAAAAAAACTATTACACTACTTCCTCACTGAGAGGGATTACAAAATTATGACTGCTACAAAACGCAGTGCATAAAACCAACTCACTGTCTGTTCAAAACAAACATACTTTGTCTCTAAAACACTCTGTTGTGTTTTTCACTTTCGCACTGCTGTGCATACACACTTAAAAAGTTACACTCAGTCTTTCACTTTTTACACACTGCTGTGTAATAAAAAATTTACGTACTGTCTATAAAAAAACTACCAAGCTTTTTTGTCCTTTTTATTTTTATATGCCGTAACATATAAAACATATTATAATAAACCCTCTTTTAAAAAAATAAAATTAAAACTAAATTCTATGGCCCACCTTTCATTTCGCATATGATATATATATAACATATGTTTAAAACATATGTACATATTAAACTATCAAAACATTAAAGAACCCTTTCCATCAGACTTCAAAAGTCTGAATAGATTGAATTTCAAACCAAATTCGCGTTCCAAAATGGGATGCTGACGTCTGCCTAATTTTAACTCGAATTCTCAATCCAATGTGCCCTATAAAAAAATTGGGTCCGGTTTTTAGGTTTTCAGATTCCCTTCAATTTCATGCGATCCAATATTAATGCTCCCACGTGTCCTCTTTTGAATTTACAAAGCATCGGAGTAGAATTTGTTTTGTTTCATTTAAGTTTAGGTGAATTGCGTGTATCTTGGATTGTTGTGTTTAAAATACAATCACATGCAAGAAAATATGGTTACTGACTATCTACAAAAAAAACTTACTGGGGAATTTTAAATGTTGAATTAAATTTGGATGGCATCTGAAAGCAACCTCCAAAAATAAATGTTCTTTGTTTTGCATCAAGTCATACTCTTTATGTGATTGGAAGTTAAAATTCAACATTACCAGGTTTTAATAAGTGAAGGGTGTAAAAGAGGTAACTTTTAATCGATAATCTTGGATTAAGATCATCTATTCATTTTTGTAGGGTCTTATGGTGTTTGGTTTTTTAGTTTGGGTTGGGCTTATTGAGTCTAAGATAGTTTTTGAGTGAAAAAATTCTTATCGAGGGTATTAAAAAATTTTGGTTCTTTTGTGAAAGTGTGAGCTTGTTAGGAAATACAAAATTGACAATGGTTGTATCTTAAATTTGTGGAAAATAATTTGAAATGAAACCTTTTGTTTAGGTTTTTGCGGCGGGTGAGCCCATTCAAATTACTAGGGGCATTGACAAGGTGATAAAGGCCCTTGTTTCGGAACTCAAAATTTTTTCAAGGAGGTAAACTCTTGCGCACTTGCAGGTGGTGGTTTTTCCTTTTTCTTTGATGGTTGGGGTGTATCTAATTGAATTAGTTGCCCTAAGGTATTTTTGGTTGCAAACTCCTTTTCATTTTTCATACGAGTATTGGCCTTGTGGAATACATTTGATTGTGTGGTCTTGTTAGATCTACAACATTTGTAGTTGTTTAGTCTTATAGGCAGTGCACTTTTATTATGGAAATAGTTGATGCAATATTGTCATTTTAATCCTTACTTAGGGGTAGCATGTTGAGAAGTTTCTTGTGAGCATTTTGGTGTTTCAAAATGACACTTGATCCTATACAACATCATACACTTGACTTCAAAATTCATATTCAAAGTGTGAGATAATTCTTGCAAAATTTCAAATATTTATGTTGTTTTAAACCATTATCTTTTTCATGTATTGGATGCGAAAATGTGAAAAAAGACTTTGGTATGAAACCAAGCTGAAAGTGAATAATTTCAGCTAGCAACCACTTCAAAGAAATGATTTAGAAGTAGAACAAATGTGCTTATGAAAGCATAAGAAAGATATCCTTGATGCATTATCAATGTTTGGCTAGGGTTATTTTTGGAGAAAATAACTCCTTATTCCTAGAATAGTGATCTTCAATACAAGTAAATGCGGAGAAGAGATCATCGTGGCCAAGCATCATAATAGCGAGTGGACCCCAAGAGGAGGCTTAGGTGTGTCTCAAATCGCCTCTGTCCCGACATTTTTCCTTAGGTTTACCCCATTCTTTTCCTCCATCCTGATCTTAATTGACTTCTTCTTTCTTAGTTTATTATCAAGTCGTGAGAATTTGATAAATAAATGCCTCCACAATGGTTGGATTTAATTTATATTCCCGGAAAGCTTTATATTATCTCCAATCCTTATAACGATGTTTAACTTTCAACACTTTGTATTTATACTCCACGTTTTTAAATAAATAACTTATGTGTTTCGGCTCTATATTTCACCACCCAGTGTACCCACTTAATCACGCTCGAGACTTATACTAGTGCTCAGCGTCGTTTAATTAAACAATTTCATTGCTCCTCAGGCCCCACCTATATATTTCAATAACCAATCAAACACTCATTATCGTACTTTGGCTATCCTACGCACACCTTAGTTAACCTCGGAGCAAGTTCAACGTGCGACCACGATCGATAGCCCTTCTCTAAATCAACGACTCTTGACAATTGCTCGGCTTCCCGACGTCGGGCTTTAATGTACGATGGCGCGGAGTTAAACGGTGGTTTCAGGAATCACTTAGCCAAATGTATGACTCTGTGAATCGCTCGCTGAATAGAAATACGCCTACTCCACAAAGCGGTGCGATATGGGCAACAGCTTGCTGACAGTTGCACTCGTGGTTTTGGTAGAGGCTTGACCATGGGTACAGAAGTCGGTTCCACTATCCTTTGTTTGTTAACTCATGTCCAATCCTCGGGTCGGGTTCAGAACAAACAATTTTGTCTCTTTATTAAGCAAGATTTTTATATTTGAACAGTTTTCATGACCCCGGTTCTCTACACAGACCTCGCCTTCAGGTGGGGTGAGTTCACAGGGTTATCCAAAAATTTACGGGAATTCAAAGACAGAAGAATGGAATTATCAGTACCCAATCGCCTCACAGTTAAACAATTCTTCACAATTAGTAGTTCGAGATAATTCAATGGCAACTAAGCTTGGAAATCATTTAACTAGAAACAATTGTTCACACACAGAGGTTTATTGCAGAAATCCCCTCTCTACTCTCCTCTTCCCTCTCTAATTTTATTCATCCGAGGAATTAAAATTTATATACATAACATATGGATCTTCGGTTCCTTTGAGAGGACCGTTCTAGAAATCAAAAGGTCTAATTATAATAATTCAACTAACTGAAATTGTTCGACTCCTACAACTCTAACTAGTCTAAGTAATACAGTCATCTGAGGTATTGACACCTAGCTGTTACAACTCAAATGTTTTCGAACCCTCCTAGCCACAACATGTGGACAAAACCTCCTACATTGCTGGCTAGTGCCTAATGCCCCTGCATTATCGTGTGACATAAACCTATTAACAAAAGTGAATTCCTTGAATTTCACCAAATATTTTCTTTGAATTCCTTGCTTTTAAAAGCCAATGATATCCCTTATTGTGTTAATGTTATATAAATTCCTTGTCCTAGTGCCTCACACTCTACTATGAATGTTTTACCAAAAGTAGGTGCAACCGATGTTGGTGTAGAAGACATGGCATCCATTGAAAGAGAGAATGCCAAAGTAGCCTCATCATTCCATATAAATGATATTTTCTTCAAGAGATATGTGAGTGGACTTGAAATGCATGCATAATTCTTAACAAATGATCAATACTATCATGTAAGTCTAAAAAATCTTCTAAGAACCTTGATTTTCTTAGGAATAGGTCATTTTGTAATAGCTTGCATCTTTTGAGGCTCCAACTTCACTCCTTCCTTTAAAAAAATATGAACCAAATACTCGAATTCTTATTTCCAAAAGCACATTTGGATATTTTTACATAAAAAATGATTGTTCTCAATAATTATTTATATAACTTTTCCACATGTTTAGTGTGGTATTCCCATGATTTATTATAAATATGTGTATTATCAAAGAAAACCAACACAAATTTTATAAGATGGGATCAAACAAAATTGTTCTTAAGTCGAGCCCGCCGAACTTCAAACGGCGATAAACCATAATTCAAACCAAATTCGCGTTCCAAAATAGCCTGCTGACGTTGGCCAATTTTGTGACGCGAAAACCAAATGAATTCCGCCCTAATCTTTTTCGGGTCCGAAGTTGGGCTGGCGTACGGAGGGAGAGTTGTGACGCGAATTTCTTATCAAATTCGCCCTAATATTTTTCGGTTCCGGATTTCCACTACGCGAGCGGCCCAAACAAAGATCTCTTCCAATCAATTTCTACCACGTGTCCTCAATGAAAACTTGCCTTGCTCCCGGCTGCGGGTGCATTTTATGGCATTTAAGGCGATGGGACATGGATATGGCGATTTCATATCAATCACATTAACATTTAACGCTGTTGAATTAAGTTTTCACATCAAATCCGCATTAATTAATTTTTAACACTGTTCAAGATCAGACCTCCACTCCTCTTAGCGATTCCACACTCTCCAATATGATCCGGCCTTCGGCTCTCATTATTAATGATCAGAGATTAATTATGACGGGCATCCTTTGATTTCATTGCAATCGGGTCGAAAAAATGGCGTTTAGCTATGGTTTTTCAGATGAGCCGGTTGCTGGATTACACCACCTGCTAACTGTGACGATAAGGAGAAGTGGCCAGCTGAACTGCTGCCTAGACCTTGCAGCATATCTGCATTTCTCTCGGTTCTGTCTCTGTCTGTCTTCCTCTGTTAATTGGAATTCTTCTTCTCCGTCTCTTCTTGTGCCCACTGTGCTTGAGACTGCACCCATGCCTCGCGTGCGTCATAGGATGCATTGCCGCAGGGGGATCACTAGAGATCAACCCCTGCACGCTCCCTCCAGCCCCTCAACAGAGTCGACTTCTGGCCAGTCCAGTGATTATTACGCAGGTCGATATCCAAATACTAGGAGTGGGCGGGGTCGGGTTGTAGGATCTGGCGACCGTATGGATTCCCCTACTCCTCGCTTCCCCACCGCTAGTTCACCTTCTCCCACGATGTGCATTGCGCAATTTTCCTTTAATTTCTCTCTCAATCGCCCGCGAATCACGACTTTAGTCACTGTGGTCTTCCGCGAGGAGGCCCAAACGGAGGAAGAATGCACCCGTCCGGCGGGTCAGAGCTCGGAAAAAGCCGGCCAGCATTCGGGCCTTCAGGAGGGGAGCCGTGGCAGGCATGTGGAGGTAGCACCTAGCGATCTTGGACCTTCCGAAGGATGGTTCTGAATCATGGAGGAACCACCGGAGGAGTGGTTTGGTTAATTTGTTTTTCTTGCTTAGCAGGCCCACTTAATTGGGCTACTTTTAGATTATTATACTGTGCTGGACCTTTGTAATATTTTTGAATTCTGTAAATTAAACGTTCAAGACTGGTTTCCCCGTATGAGGGCAGTCTTCTTAATTTTTTTATTTTTTGATGACAAATTTGCCATGAGTCTGGCCAGGCAATGTTTTTGACTTCGGTGTAATTTTATTCGCAATGTTTTCTCAGATTGTCAATAATCTCCATGTGGACCGTTACTGGATTTTATATCATGTCCCTGTATGTGACATGGGGTATTTTTCTATCATTGTCTGGGGTGGGACTTCCACTTTTCTGGATGGATATTTGGGTTCCAATCTTCATATGTGAAAATGTAATGACTTCATGGACTGTTTTTCTTCATATAATATATTCAAAACAACGTTTTTTCTCTTGTGAAAAAAAAATGATTAATGTTTATCACTCTGCCTTCAAAACTAGCGATGCTGGTCTATGTTGCTGGTTTATTGATATGGTCTGATGGTCTTTTTATATTTTGGACATATCACACTCCTCACATGATTAGCGTTTTTTCTGTTCAAGGATTTTGGGTACTTTAATTTGTATTTGGAACAATGGACGTCGGTACGTACTCTATCTGTTGCTTTACTATTCTACATACTGCTATTTCACTTTCTTATAGATGCCTCGGGCATATTTGGATGCTTTCTCAAATTGTCGATGATCTCCATGTGGACCGTTATTGGGTTTTATATCAAGTCGTTGTATGTGACATGGGGTATTTTTCTATCATTGTCTGGGGTGGGACTTCCACTTTTCTGGATGGATATTTGGGTTCCAATCTTCAGATGTGAAAATGTAATGACTTCATGGACTATTTTACTTCATATAATATATTCAAAACAACGTTTTTTATCTTGTGAAAAAAAAATGATTAATGTTTATCACTCTGCCTTCAAAACTAGCGATGCTGGTCTATGTTGCTGGTTTATTGATATGGTCTCATGGTATTTTTATATTTGGGACATATCACACTCCTCACATGATTAGCGTTTTTCTCTGCTCAAGGATTTTGGGTACTTTAATTTGTATTTGGAACAATGGACGTCGGTACTCTATCTGTTGCTTTACTATTCTACATACTGCTATTTCACTTTCTTATAGATGCCTCGGGCATATTTGGATGCTTTCTCAGATTGTCGATAATCTCCATGTGGACCATTACCGGGTTTTATATCATGTCCCTGTATGTGACATGGGGTATTTTTCTATCATTGTCTGGGGTGGGACTTCCACTTTTCTGGATGGATATTTGGGTTCCAATCTCTAGATGTGAAAATGTAATGACTTCATGGACTGTTTTACTTCATATAATATATTCAAAACAACGTTTTTTCTCTTGTGAAAAAAAAATGATTAATGTTTATCACTCTGCCTTCAAAACTAGTGATGTTGGTCTATGTTGCTGGTTTATTGATATGGTCTAATGGTATTTTTATATTTTGGACATATCACACTCCTCACATGATTAGCATTTTTCTCTGTTCAAGGATTTTGGGTACTTTAATTTGTATTTGGAACAATGGACGTCGGTACTATATCTGTTGTTTTACTATTCTACATACTGCTATTTCACTTTCTTATAGATGCCTCGGGCATATTTGGATGCTTTCTCAGATTTGTCGATAATCTCCATGTGGACCGTTACTGGGTTTTATATCAAGTCCCTGTATGTGACATGGGGTATTTTTCTATCACTGTCTGGGGTGGGACTTCCACTTTTTTGGATGGATATTTGGGTTCCAATCTTCAGATGTGAAAATGTAATAACTTCATGGATTGTTTTACTTCATATAATATATTCAAAACAACGTTTTTTCTCTTGTGAAAAAAAAATGATTAATGTTTATCACTCTGCCTTCAAAACTAGCGATGATGGTCTATGTTGCTGGTTTATTGATATGGTCTGATGGTCTTTTTATATTTTGGACATATCACACTCCTCACATGATTAGCCGTTTTCTCTGTTGCAGGATTTTGGGTACATTAATTTGTATTTGGAACAATGAACGTCGGTACTCTATCTGTTGCTTTACTATTCTACATACTGCTATTTCACTTTCTTATAGATGCCTCGGGCATATTTGGATGTTTTCTCAGATTGTCGATAATCTCCATGTGGACCGTTACTGGGTTTTATATCAAGTCCCTGTATGTGACATGGGGTATTTTTCTATCACTGTCTGGGGTGGGACTTCCACTTTTCTGGATGGATATTTGGGTTCCAATCTTCAGATGTGAAAATGTAATGACTTCATGGACTGCTTTACTTCATATAATATATTCAAAACAACGTTTTTTCTCTTGTGAAAAAAAAATGATTAATGTTTATCACTCTGCCTTCAAAACTAGCGATGCTGGTCTATGTTGCTGGTTTATTGATATGGTCCGATGGTCTTTTTATATTTTGGACATATCACACTCCTCACATGATTAGCGTTTTTCTCTGTTCAAGGATTTTGGGTACTTTAATTTGTATTTGGAACAATGGACGTCGGTACTCTATCTGTTGTTTTACTATTCTACATACTCTATTTCACTTTCTTATAGATGCCTCGGGCATATTTGGATGCTTTCTCATATTTGTCGATAATCTCCATGTGGACCGTTACTGGGTTTTATATCAAGTCCCTGTATGTGACATGGGGTATTTTTCTATCACTGTCTAGGGTGGGACTTCCACTTTTCTGGATGGATATTTGGGTTCCAATCTTCAGATGTGAAAATGTAATGACTTCATGGAATGTTTTACTTCATATAATATGTTCAAAACAATGTTTCTCGTCTTTTAAAGTTTCATTTTTTTTTTTTTAAATTGAACCCACCATCGGTATACCGATGCCTTGTAGACGTCGGACCACATTTCGTCGAAATTGCGACAGTATAAAAACGTCGGACCACATTTCGTTGGAATTGCGACAGCTTACAAACGTCGGAAGAGCGACGTTCAAAACGTCGGACCACATTTCGTCGGAATTGCGACATCTTACAAACGTCGGAAGAGCGACGTCCAAAACGTCAGACCACACTAAGTCGGAATTGCGACCATTTACAAACGTCGGAAAAGCGACATTCAAAACGTCGGACCACATTTCTTCGGAAGTGCGACCATTTACAAACGTCGGAAGCGCGACGGTTCGTGAGACGTCGGAAGAGTGACGCTTGTTCGGAAGCAACGAAAGAAGTGTCGATAGTGTGACACTTTTAGGTGCGTCGAAACTGCGACGGCATGACAAACCACATTTTTTCCGCCCTCGAACTGTCGCTCTTGCGACGACTATGTGTCGGAATAGCGGCGAATTGGCCGTCGGAATTTCCGCCAAATTTTCTAGTGTAAGATGCATGTAGCATAATCTGTTTTTTCAATGATTACAAAGATCAAAGACTTTTTCTAAAAGAGCACTCGGGTGTCACAGATGGAACATCCCCCCCTCCATTATTAGGTCAGCCAATATATATATATATATATATACATGTTATCAAAAAATAGGGAAGTATCCTCATAACGAGCGCTTTCCCTGAATACATAACATCTCTAGGGCTGAGCCCCGTGAGGTGGGTCCTCTGAACCCACAACTACACTCGGTGCCAGTATAGGTGTAGCAGCCAAAACAGAAAGTGCCACATGGTGTAATTTAGGGCAATATTCCCTCTCTTGAGTCACCAGTACCGATCAGGTGATCATGTCCAAGAGGAAAAAAATGCTCAAAATTGGAACTAATCAGAATTGGTTGCAAATTGAATGACCAGATAGGCCTCATTGCTGTGATTATGGCGCCGTGAATGGGATCCAAATCTGATGTCATATGAGGAAGATATTGAAGTTTTAAAATGCCCAATAAACTTCAAAACAAGACCTTTGAACTCAGAAATTTTGTCATCTTCAGAAAAAATTTATGGAAAAAAAATTTTCATTTTTATATGGTGTTATGGTGCCCTATCAGAGGGTGCCATGTGGCCTACCTGGAGGCTGCCACATGGCCCCAGACCCAAGGTTTAAGTCTTGTCAAAAATTAGCTTTGTGGGCAGACCCGACCTGAGCTGAACGCATTCGGGTCAGTCGGGCACGACCCGACCTGAACATTCATGGGTCAGCAGTCGGGCCATCGGCGTGTTGTGTTGAACGCAAAAGGGTCATGGGTCTTTGTTTAAACGTCGGGTGGAGGATGACCCAAACCGAACACAAATGGGTCATGTTGTAGCGGCATAGTTCAAATGGCAAGCAGTAGTGAACGTTTGGGTCCAGTCGGGCGGAGGTCAACCCGACCTGAATGCCTTCGGGTCAGGGCCAAACGAGCGAGTCATGTGGATGGTTGGAATCGACGGAAAAAAAAGGATAAGCCCTTAGGGCTAAGGTTTTAAACCCCTGTGACCAAGCGTATAACCAAGGGATAAGCCCCTTTCCAATGGCGGTAATAATGGTTTAAGCCCTCAAGTGTTATCCCTTGGCCAAGTGACCTCAGGGCTATGACCATGGGTGCGTCTTTAGTCTTATCCACCAACTACACTAATCGTCCGACATTTCCGCAT
The DNA here is from genome assembly GCA_034641835.2 of Pinus albicaulis. NCBI lineage: Eukaryota > Viridiplantae > Streptophyta > Pinopsida > Pinales > Pinaceae > Pinus > Pinus albicaulis. Next base: position 54,489,073 of record CM076580.1, on the reverse strand, counting down.
GTGAAAACGCATCAAAATGACAGTTAAACTTTATGTCTCCACCTTATTTAGTGCGAGGTTTCGATAATTCAGAGATTCTGCCAATTTTGGTGGAGCTAACTAGGCAAAATACTTTTGGGATCATAACTTTCACCATATTCAACCAAATTAGACAAAATGTTTAGTCAATTTTGAGTATTTTGAGCTTTCTGGAGCCATTGGAACAGGTTGCAAAGCCAACAGAGGTATTTTTCAGCCATTTTTTCTTCAGGGAAGCTTGGATAGCCATCAGGGCCATGAGGGAAATGGAGCTGCATTGGGCTACACTTCACTGTTTGAGGTGAAATAAAAGCCATACGTAGCTTATTTTTGTCTTCTGAATTCATTTTCACAGTTGTTTCAGCTTGTTTAGGCTTCTTTCTCACTATAAAAGAAATTTGAGCATCATAATATATCAAGGACATGCCCATTGGGAGCCTTGGACCCGGCAGATGTGGCCCAGGAGGGGTGAACTACCTCATCATGTTGTTGTGTTGTTATGGTGAAGTTATTTTGTTGTGTATTTCAGATTCAAGATGTTAAACAATAATTTTAATTAACAGTCCCTCACATATAAACTCAAAAACAGTTACCAAAAACACAAACACTTTGCACACTTAATTAAATGGAAATGAATACTTTGAACAACAGATATAAATAGTTTCATTTTCAGGTCAAGTACCTTGAGCCATGTGTCTTCTAAGTCATCCAGAAAACCCTCGGGTCGGCATGCCCCGGGTCAACATCTCCACCCGACCCCAAGCATCAGCTAATTCTACTGAGCAAGCCTCAACAGCAGCTAGCTGCTCCTCAAGCACCGTTACTTGTGTTGAATATTGCAACAAGAAATAGTGAAGGAGGCATCCTGAAACATCTTTCCTGATCCTAGTTGGAAAGTGATCACCTAAACTAGGTTGGAGGCCACACAGGTGATTTTTGTCACAAAGTCTATTTTTAGACATATGGATCATGTTATATAAGTTGTAGGATGCTATTTGTGGATGATTGGTCGAGTCGGAGAAAATAGATGGAATTCTATTTTTAGACATACTGGGCAGAATCTATTTTTAGACTGCCAGTCTAAAAATAGATCAGTCGAATATTATTAGCTCTTAATAATATTTGGACTGTAAACATTATCTTATCCTCTTGCAGAACTTCAGTTCGAGCTACGGATGTGGCACATGCAGCTGACAGAAGGAATTATGCTATTTCTAGGGTTTAGTTGAGCTATTGCATGGTTGACTTCAGTTAGAACTCATGTGGCAGAGTTTGGTGGAGTTGATGAGATAGTTGATGGAGTTGTGTTCGGTTTAACTTAGTTGAACTAGTTATATTTAGTCTAACTGATAAATACACTAGTGATGAGTGGTGTGAATTAATTATTAATTAATTCACTAATTATTAACTCATAAATCAACTAAAGAATACATCAGTTAACTGCAGTGCATGGATAGTTCAGTGGAGACCAGTGTTAGAGGTGGGTGAAAGGGCGAGTCTACTATCAGTTGTGACTATAGCTGTGCATGAGATTTGCACACACATTGATTGAGATTGCCAATGAGGATTATGCAGTACAAGCCAGTGGGATTCGAACTTGGATCTCATCATTCTTCATCTTGGATTGCGCAGTAGAGGCAGGCTAACAGGTGGAGGAGATTTGAACTTGTGACTTGTTCATATCTGAGCTTGTGTAGTGTGTAGCATGTGAGATAGTGCTGAGAGCTTGTGAGGAGCTTTGTGCTATGTATTGTTACATGTTCTCTATCATTATAATATATAGATAGTTGGGGGTTTTCAGCTGTAAGCTTTCCCCATTACATACTGTGTTGATATGTATGATTGATTAATGTTTCAATGTGCGCATGTGATTGTTTTTAATACCGTAGTGTTTTTAATTCCACAAATTGATGATCAATGGTAGAAGAGGTTATGTATTATGCATGAAGCTCAAATAGTGTGTAATCAGGATAATCTCGGTGAATAATTGATCTATTATTCAAATTTATACAACTCGCACCTCAACCTCCTTAGTGAGAGAAAGAAGAGCAGTGTCCCATGCAGCTGCCAGACTGCTACCCTCCCTCGAGGGGTCAATTCCATCACCCTGCCCTCTAACCTAGGTCTGAGTAGCCCCACATGGGTCCCTCCTTGGTAGCTGGTGCCCCACCAAGCGGGCAAGAGGATGCCCAACCACTCCCGCATCTACAAGAGAAACATGGATAGTGTCAGTGTCATCACAATAGACATATAAATATACACATCATAAAATACTCAAAAATTCAGAAAAACATCAAAGTTCATACCTACAGGGCCCCACACATAACCGGAAAGAAGAACTATATCCAGATCGCCCCGGAAATCCATCCATGATTATGGATAGTCTAAGAAAATCTGCAAGTTCGCCTGGAACCACGCCTCCATGGTCGCATCCTAGTATCAACTTGACTCCCCTCCTCCACCATGAGGCACCACCGGTGCCCACTGCTGCATCCAAGGATCCCAGAGAGGACCAATAGGCACAAGCACAATGGGTCGCAGTATCACCACCCTCTCGAACATGATACTGTAGAGGATGATCACATATGTGAACACTCTGGAAGATCATCCTCGAACCTTCCCTAGATGCATCACCATGCCATCGTACACATGGCGTGCCCAGCCATAAAAGTGACATTCCCAGAGGCAGATGAAAACACCAATATCAAACCCTGATGCCCTATTGGGTAAAAATGACCCAGTCAGGTGAAATATCATCACCAAGGCACACCGATTAGCTAGGTCCATCACCGACTCGATAAGGACGCACCCCTTGGAAAGCGGTGCACCATCACAGTGATGTGTCGTACAACATCGAATATTCACACCCCCAAGAGGGAGTGGGTGTGGTAGTGCCTCAGCCTGAGGCAGTATACCGGTCACAAAATACACATCCATCTCTGGACAGATGGCGACATCTCTACACCGCAATACCATAACTCGCCATCTATTATTCCAACAACGAACTAGGAAATGTAGCAATCTAGTGATCTCAGGATATCGTTCTCTAAGAACTTTAGGACACCCCACTGTGCCAAGAGCCTCTGTGCATTGGCATCCTAGGACAAAACAATGCGCATGTGAGGCCAATCACGCTCACACCACAACATCCTGTCACCAAACAAAACCAAATCAGTGACCCAAAAACTAAAAAAATAAAAAAATTTAAGCAAATTTTTTTTGGCTCATCATCACACCTATTTTCTATAGAGGCACAATGTTCACGCGTCTGTATCAAGAACATACGCATGGGTCATCGTGCAAAACCACAGCCATGCGTGATGTTCGTACGCCTCTAATTAGTACAAACCTGATTTGTGTGGACCCCCTTGTGTTGGTGTGTTTGGTGCACGAATGTACCAAATCACACTTGCTTAAGAGGAGTGCTTTTTCACTCTTAAGTTATTGGTCACAGGCAGAAAATAGATGGATTCAAGAAAGCTAGTGTAACATGCTCAAGCATAAACATACTAGATAGAGAAATAGCATGTATATTCAAACATAAAACTAAACTAAAACAAAAACAAATAACACAAAATCTCTAAATAGAGTCAAACAACTTCAATAATCCAAACGACGGTGCTTATGTCCCCTCTTATTGAGTGTTGGTAGGAAATGAGGATGAGACTTTAACCCACTTTCCAAGGGGCCCTTGGAACTATGGAGCTCCAAGTTCCGATGCAAGGATGTATTTACTTCCGAACTTCCTTGGCGCAAATTCTCCCTCTCTCTACTATGGTGGACTGGAGTTGTTGGGTGGCCAACAACTGAGTCCCCTCTGTCTCTACTCGAGATCACACACTGCTGGTATTTCTTGGGGAAATTTTGGCCAGCATAACAATGTGCTCTCATATTTTTCATCTCTTGGTGACCTTTCATAGGAGAATTCAAATCCTCCTTCCCTCTCTTGGTAGATTATGGATGGTGACCCAAGAGAGGAGGGTGATTCCATTGTGTGCCACATTTATTCCATTGTGTGCTCCTTTGCGGTCCTAAGGAGGCTTGGGCAGCTATCCTTAGGTGGCCTCAAGTGTGGCATAAATGTCCTGGAGTGTGCCTTGTGGTCCCAAAAAGTGACTCCCACCACTCTCAGGACCGCGCGACTTTTTGAGGAAAAGTCGTGCAAAGGCATGATTATTGAAGAATTCTATGCACAAAGGCACATTTGATTGGTTCTTTCTGTGCGCAATTTTATTTTTCCTTTCAGAACTTAGATATTTTTAAATAATTCAGATTCTATAATGTCTCTCAGCCCTGTAAATCCTTCTTCCTGACATTAAATAATGTAATCTTTACTTGTCCAATTTTCTAGTGATAACAGTTTCCCCCTAATGTGTGAGGTCTAGGAAGAACTGTATAGCCGAAATAAATTACAGTTTCTTTTATGTGTACTGTGTGGAGAGAGAGAGAGACCTACGTGTAACTCGGAGTTGGACACACCCTGCACCGGGTTGAAGAGCGACCGTGTCCTATGGGATCCCTGCAAGTAATGGTATAATGCAATATATACATATTTTCTATGAGGCGGGCATGTCCCATGCTCGTGATGCTTTGGCTAGTTAAACAAATCTATGTGACAGATACAGATTCTGTCTATGTCACTACTATGGTAGTGATCTATTGGTTAATGCCGATGACTGCTGACGCCCTAAAGAGCGTTTTTTCTTTGAAAATAGGTGGAATGTGGTACCCACATGCATAAACTTGGTATGGAATATAAATGCGCATTGTACGCATAGGCGTTGGTTGGGACCTTCTCGTGTAAGCATTGTTGAAAGAGACGCTTATAAAGTCATGGGTCTTCGACGAAATTAATCAAAGTGCAATAGTTGTAAGGTACGATACCATCTTGACATGAAATCTTGTGTTGTAGTCTAATTTCAAGAGGATCAATGACTTCTGTGGGAAATGATGTCTCCCACCATGCCATTCGAGGACGCCCTTTTTTTGGAGAGGGGTGATCCAAGGTACCGCTTCCTTTTTGGAAGAGAGGTGTTGATGTCGAAAAAAAGGAAGCCTCAACCAAAGGAGGAGTTCCCTGATACAAAGGATCAAGATCCTGGATGTGATATAGGCATGATGGCGAGGGGGGACTGAAAACTGATGAATTCAGTGGCCTAAGGTTGGAGTATGAAAAGCAGCTTGGCAACAGTCATAACTATTTCTGATGGGGGGGAATCCTTGGAGTCGGTAGGACTTCGAGGGTGGGTATAAAATGGTTATTAATGTCATCGTGGCTTTTGCGTGAGGGTGTGATACTCTGACCAAGGGTGACAAGGGAATGTTTCCATGGGAGAAAAAATTAATGGGTGGGCGGGGGATGTAGTGCGCCGTTTGTAGTCTTTGTACACTTACCAAAAGAATAAAATAATGGGGTTTGGTTTGTACAAAACACAGAGAAGGGTGCCCCAAAACATCAAAGTGTTCACTCACTGATGATGAGAGGAAGGTGTTTTGCTAAGGGTGGGGGCCCCATTGGTTGGTCTCATGTGTGGGTTGATGAAGCAGATGAAAAAGTATCACAGATGGATTATGCTGATGGAGGTGTGGTAGGCAAAATGCGAGGTGCGGTAGTGAGCTTTTGATCTGCTTGCACAATCTGGTCGTCCAGGAAGGGGGTTTTATTTTGATATGGTAAAAATTGACCTGATGCATGGTGAGTGAATGGGCATGAGGTGCTTCCCAGACTATAGTGGTATGGCCATGGTGTCACTTTTGTTGTGATATATGGTCTACTTTGGGTGACAAGCGCCATGGAGGGGAGGCTCTATTTTCGGTGTTTTTCATGCTACTGATGTGATCCTGTTTTGATGAAGGATGTTGTGGAGGGAGAGGGATTGGCCTGAGATCTGTACTGCCTTAGCTGCCAATGGTCAGGCACGTGAACATTTGGCCCGATGGGGTCTCCTGAAATTTCTAGAGAATGACCTTCTTCGATCACAGGATCAAATTTTGTGCTACCTGATCCAGTGGTGGAACAGGCAGTGCAAGGTGATGGTGCTACGTGGGTGTGACATCACTATCCATCCCAAGACAGATATATTCTTTATGATCGAGCTGCTGCCTTAGGGTGAGGCACTTCAGTATCCTTTTCCCTTTGGGAGGGTGGATGTTGATTAGTTTTGAGCGTGTCATTGTGGCGGGGCACCCCTTACGGAGGGGTGCATAGCCATTTCTACAGTGATAGACTTTGTTGAGCGATGTGATTTAGTAGCCATAGTGCAGATGGCAAGTTCGTTTTCTCCTCATCGGGCATTAGATCCACAGACCGGTGTCTTGTGTCGGCTGAGGGCCGAGCACTTCTTCGACTTCGCCTGTTTTTGTTACGACAGGATGTTGGCACAACTTTCCAAGGTCTAGGATGGATTGAAGATGTTTACCTATGCCAACATCTTATGCAGCATTATGTATGAGAGGGTGGTGTTGCTGAGATGTGTGGTGGCGGTGCCTACTAGGGGTCCACAGGAGTCTCACATGAGGAGGTGGGCTCCCGTGATGCCTTAAGGAGGTGGTGGTAGGGTGGAGCATTACTGGAACACCACCACTGAGGCTTGGTTTGAGGCCAACCCTTAGATTTTCCTGCCATTCCTTTATGCAGGGATGGACTTCCGGGGAGATCTAGAGATGGGTCTTCCTGCTAGATATGCTTGGGTGCTAGCAGGTACATCTTTGTGTTTTCTGTATTTATTTGAATATTTATGTTTATATGTGTATGATGATGACACTGACATAGTTTTGGTTACACTTGCAGATGTTGGCGAGGTTAGTCATCATGTGGCTTGGTTGGTTGGGCACCAACCGATTCAGTGACCTTGAGGAGCTCTTGGGGGACAGGTAGGAGCTCCTTCCCAGAATCTAGGTGGAGCACTAGGTGGTGAGGCTGGCCCTTTGGGAGAGAGTAGCAGCTCGGCTACTGCCCAGACTACTGTTGAGCAAGCTTGTGCTGATGCGACAGAGGCTCGTGTTGCTGAGCTAACCAAGTGGGTGGTAGCTCTAGAGGATGCTTGAGATCGAGTGGACCGCTTGACCCAGGGGAACCTACTTGAGGCTTTTTGGATGACCTCGAGGATGCATGGTTGGAGACCTTGATGGCCTGGGAGAGGGGCTATCAGCCAGTTTTACGTCAAGTTGCGGTCTCAGTATTGACAACAGCTCAAGTAGTGGTACTAGGAGCGACAGTGGGTCCAAGTGCCCCACCTGGGGGAGCACCACCCTAGAGTATTTTTTGTACACGATGAAAGAAGCCATTATGAGGATGCTTCCCCCTATTTTTTTTCGGCTTGTATATTTGTATCTTTTGGACTGATCGGTGGCTCAGAGACACTATTTTTTGTACTCAGAAACATACATTTTGATGTATATATGCGCGAGATATTTTTGAGGCTCTAAATGGTGTGCCCCCTGTTGCTGCTTATGGATTATGCTATGCTGATGGATATCTATGTTTTCAATGTTTTTGTTTTTATGTACGATGGTTTATTTGAGATGCATTCCAGTTTAGAATATTTTTAGCTATGCGATCAGCTATTTGGTTTTGACTTCTTGGTACATGTGTGAATTTAATGTAGTCAAATTGTCTGCTTAATCTTTTTGCACGCAAGTATTTTCTAAATAGATGTGATTATCATACCTCAAATGTTTGGTTTAATTGTGACATTACTAACTGGGAATCAAGGTAGATATGTATATGGTGTATGCCCTAATGGAGGGCATCGCACATAATTTTGGTAACGACGTCATATTCTTCCTGATTGTTTGTTACTGAACCGATGCACACACCGTTGGTTCAGAGTGGTGATCGGTCAAGGTGATAGATGACCCAGGCGGCTTCTACTAAACTTTGAGACCATATGGATTCTCCATTAGCAAATCTGAAGTAAGGGTCGGGTTGGTAATCCATTGTGACACTCGAGCGCATTTTGTAACAAGTCTTTTGGTCAAAAATTTATAGTGGTTGGGTTTGTGTACGTTGACTCTAGGGTAGGAGCTTCTTGGCCCTTATGGGTAGAATTTCTTGAGGTAAAGGCCTTTTATAGGGTTCCAAAGGCATGTTTCATCTGGCTCAGTCAAGATGTATGCCCCCTTGAGGAGGCAATATTTTATGATGTAGGGTCCTTTCCACAGGGTTTCGAACTTTCCTATTTTTAGGGCTTCTTTTGCGACATCGTAGTGGAGGAATAATTCTCTCTCTTTGAATGTGTGAGGGTTGATGTGGTGGTCGAACGATGCTTTTAACCGTTTCTTGTGGGCCTCATTGTGTTGTAGCGATTGTCATCGGTTTTTTTCGACGAGCTCTAGTTGTACTAGACGTTGTTCTAGGTGCTGGGTATCATCAAGGAGTTTGATGGTTGCATGTAAATTCGAGATCTTGTGGAAATCAATGCAAAAGCATAAGGTGCCCTGAATTTTTACAACGGGAACAAGGTTGGGAATCCAGGTCTTGTAGGCAGCCCAAGTCCTGATTCGAAATGATGATTCGTGTCGGCGTCATTTGGTGGGGTAGAATCTGATTGGGATTTATGCAGGAACGCAGCATAATAAACATATAACCATAAACACAGAGTTTCAGCAAAAATAGTGCTTCATTTTATTAATAAAAGAATGACTGAAATATGCTTACAGACATAATGGAAATAAAAATAGCTAGGGTGCTGGTAGCATATCTCTAGAAGATATGTGGCAGCTACAGACCTTAGAACTATGTTACAATGAGGCTCAAGGCCCTATTTATTATTTGGAAACAATGGAGAACTCTAAACTTCCAAAAACCTAACCCTAGGAGATGAAGCGCCAAAACTATGGGCCCCGTTTTGGTAAATTGGTGTTTCAACTTCCCGGGGACATAACTTTGGCATACGATCTCTATTTGACGCATATCATACTTCGTTAGAAATATATATCCGAGGAGTACGGCATTAAGTGTGAGAAATATCAATGCATGGACCCATGTTGCTCCTGGTTTTCTCAAAAAACGTCATTTAGGGCCTCAAAACGGCTTTGGAAGTTCAGGACCCGAGAAACTACTAAAAATAGTAAGTTGTGGTGCAAATTAAAAACTAAAAAGAACTAATGGTGGGGGTTCAAATGGAATAGGTGGGTGGCCACCAATATCCACCTGGATCATTAAGGCCCCAAAATAGCTCCGGGAGTGCAGGACCCGAAAACCTACAAAAAATAGTAAGTTGTGCTGAATGTGAAAAGTTGCAGGAATTGATGGCGTGGGTCCAAATGGAATAGGTAGGTGACCACCGATATCCACCTGGACCATTCCTCCCTCCTTATGAATCAATGGTTCATTTCATTGAGATTCTCCATGAGATGAGGCAAATTCTGTTGAACTGGGTATTAGATTTTTTGAATATGTCATGGATCTGTAGGCGGACATGCTGAATGCATTTAGTAAGTTTGGTTTCTTTATCCGCCTCAGAAAACACATGTGTGGATTCTGTATGTGTAGTTGCAGGAGGTATGGTAAGATCAGGTTGTAGTGCGTTGGGGGTCAAATCAATGGAGTGCTTATCCTGATAGTGTATAGGAACCTCTGTGAGTGAGGAGAAAATTTCATCGTATTCCTCCATGAATTTATCCATATGATGTAGTCGTGTAGGGTAGCCCTGTTTCGAGGTTGTGGCCAGAATTTCCAGCTTTCCCAATGAGCGAGTTGTGAGGAAAATAATTTTCCTGGTTTTGGAAAAACTCTTACTGCATTGTTTTGTAGTATTCAAAGAGATGACAGGAGGTGTTACTACCTCTGGTATCCAGTACAAGTTATTTCCCAAAGTAATAACAACAGCACGAGGCCTAGAGATACACATCATGTCACCTCCATAAGTATGGTTGGCCCAATAATACATCAGCTGCATCAAGAGGGGAAACATCACACAACACCTCATCCGTGAATGGATTGATATTGTACAGAAGGCGACATTGTTGAAGGATGCAGATATCTCTCCCTGGGTGAAGCCGCCTGATGGTATACAGCTGCGGGTGTGCTATGGTCAGTAGGCCGAGCTGCTTCACGACCTATGCTGAAATGAGGTTCCTTTGGCTTCATCTATCGACAAGGAATTGTAGTGGAGAACCCTTCACCCACATTCGCAAATGGAAGAGGTGATCCTCCTCCTCTGGATCCTCGGGATCCTCCCTTTGGATCTTGGTTGTGGCAAAAATCACACTGGGATTTGCATCAATGATCTGCTTTGCTTTGTCATTTCCTTTTTCTGGTTCTGACTCAGGATCAAAAAATGCATCTGATTTGGGTGCCTTTAGTTCGGCCACCAACGACTGTTTTGCCCGACACTCATTTGTGCTATGAGTGGGGTTGTTATGAAATTCGCACCACTTCCCTGTGTCCTTCTTTGGATTTGTGGTGTTGTTATGAGTCGTACCACTTTTTCCTTGCCCCTTGTTCTTCAATTTGGGGGCACCTTTCCCTGGATTCAGATTTGCAGATCCAAAGTCTCGCTTATTCTGCTTAAATTTCTTCTTGATCTTGGCGACATAGCAATATGCCGGCCAAGTGATGTAATGTTGAGGAACTCCATTTCCTCCTGAATAAGTTTGTGCAGACAACCGTGGTAATTGAGCACCAAATTTCTCTCTGAATCTTTAATAACCAACTTTGTGTGCAGGGTATGGAACAAATTCTTCAGTTCATGCACACTCCTATCCCTTTGCTGCCGCAACGTGTTCCATTGTATATATTTGTCCTCATAGCTCCCCACGGGGTAATATTGTTCCTTGATTTTATCTCGGAATGAATTCCAAGTGGGCGTGGCCAAGACCAGAGAGGGTTCCCCTTCATCCTCTTGCTCAAAGTAGGTTTCCCACCAGTGTTTGACATAGGGGGCGACTTTGAGGAGTGCAAAAATAATATTTTCTCGATCAGAGAAATCATGGACCGAGAAATACCCTTCTAGCAAATTTAACCATCTATTTATAGTGTCTGCATCTATGTGGCCTTCAAATATAGGAATTTGAAATTTTACCTGTACCTTGAAGGCAGTGGCACCTCCAGAGTGGTTGTTGGATGAAAATGCACCATAGGTGGGCAGTCGTTGAAGGATCTGAGAAAATTTATCTATCATCGAGTTCCTTTGTTTCTCGAGGCCCCCCTCGAGCAATATTTTGATAGGATCTCATGCTCCCTCGTCTTTCTTTTCTTCTACCATGGGAGGTCATCGAGGTTTGTGAGGCTGATCTTGCAAGGGTTCAACCAGATCGAGCCCTAAATCCTTATAACCTGAACGCGATCGGGACATGCAAAGAAAAAAAGAGAAAGAGAAGACCGCTCTGATACCACTAATCCGTATTTATGCAGGAACGCAACAGAATACACATATAACCATAAAAACAGAGTTGCAGCAAAAATAGTGCTTCCTTTTATCAATACAAGAATGACTAAAATATGCTTACAGACATAATGGAAATAAAATTAGCTAGGGTGTTGGTAGCATATCTCTGAGAAGAGATGTGGTGGCTACAGGCCTCTGAACTGTGTTACAATGAGGCTCGAGGGCCTATTTATTATTTTGACACAATGGAGAACTCTAAACGTCCAAAAACCTAACCCTAGGAGATGAAGCACCAAAACTATGGGCCCCATTTGGGTAAATTTGTGTTTCAACTTCCTGGGGATGTAAATTCGGCATACGATCTCCGTTTGAAGCATATCATACCTCGTTAGAAATATCTATCCGAGGATTAAAACTTTCAGTGTGAGCAACATTGGTCGATGGACCCATGTTTCTCTCGGGTTTCCCAAAAAATGTCGTTTAGGGCCTCAAAATGGCTCCAGAAGTTCAGGACCCGAGAAACTACTAAAAATAGTAAGTTGTGATGCAACTTAAAAAATAAAAGAACTGATGGTGGGGGCTCAAATGGAATAGGTGGATGGCCACCAATATCCACCTGGATCATTAAGGCCTCAAAACGGCTTCGGGAGTGCAGGACCCGAAAACCTGCTAAAAATAGTAAGTTACGCTGAATGTGAAAAGCTACAGGAATTGATGGCACGGGTCCAAATGGAATAGGTTGGTAGCCACCAATATCCACCTAGATCATAATCTCCATTATGGGATTTTGCGTAAGTGCAAGTTTGGGTCTCCTATTAGGATGGTCAATTTCCTATCAGTGGAAATTGTGCTTGGTGCAGAGGTGCCTGAATGTTTACATTAGCGGGCATGCCTCTGGTTCGTGGTTATGGACAGTGTAGATGGTGCATGGTACCACTATGCCAACTGAATAGATTGTGTGGGAATCAAAACTACTCTTCGTCCCTGACGTGGACGCTTGGAAAGGATTTGTTGTAGAAGATAAGGTCTTATGCTTCCATTTTTGTCTCTTTGGCTTGAGTGTGTCTAGCTCTTTTGGGGAGTGTCGAATTAACACTGCTCTTGCTGCTCTTAGCTTGGGGAGATGCTCACATTTAATTTTATGATGAAATTGTGAAAAAATCTGGCAATAAGTATGCGTGATTTTCTCTTGATTAGACAGAAGTCTTTGTGGGAGAGAAGAGACTGTGCGAAAACTGTTTGCGAGGTGCTTCAGTTATTTGCCTTGATTGACCCAGTGGCCAATCAGGTCGCATACTCTGCATGTTATCTAGGGTTGTACTTGGGTCATGCTTGGTTGGTGCGTCATCCCAGTTTTCCCATCACGCCGATGTGGCTGCGGGGTTGCTGGTCTGGGGGTGATATATTTTCTATACCGTTTTAGGAGATTGTCTTGTTTCTTCTCTAATGTATGTATCATATCAATTAGAGGATGAAATGTCAGGATATAGGTACAGTGCTATCCACTGTGATTTATTTGAAACATTGGGAAAAATAACCTAGCTATGGGGTCCCCATCATGCTCAGTTGGTGGCATGACTGGGTACCAGCAGTGTAGCGCTTCTAAGTCAGGGAAGGTGGCGACCACATGATTGGGCATTTTACATAATGCACATGCTGGTCTTCTCTGAAGAGAGTGGTTGGGGGTAACTAAGGGTTCCCTAATTGGTCTCTTTTCAGCTGACAGAAAGAGGATGGATCTACTTGTCACACCTTCTTCGATTGTCGAGTTGTTCATAGATTCTGAGTCTGAGCCATCTTATTGGGAGAGGTGGACTATGGCTGAGTGTAAAATTTCCAGTGCTAAGTGGAATTGGGGGATATAATGGAAATTTTCTAAAATGTGGTTGTTAGCACATAAAGGACATGTGAATTTAATTGCCCGCAAACCAACATAATAAACACGCTCGATAGGATACCATCTGTGGATGAGTTCCAGGGTTGCACATTCCTCGATGAAGTGACCATGTTCATCGCACAGTGTGCAGCGTATGATAGGAGGGGTAAATATGAATGGGAGTCTTTCTGGCGGCTATCGTTCATCCTGCAGGTAAAGGATGGTGCGAGGTTCATCTCCAGATGACTGGGTAGAGGGATCCTCTTGGTAGGATCACTCGATGGCATGTAAGGCATACCTATATCATGGGATCTCTGGGAAATGATGGGTATAGTGCCCATAATTGCTACAGATAGCACATGCATGATTGGTACGAAATGCTTTGCCTTGACTTTTGGTGGTCGATTCCTTTTTATGGGAACGTGGTGTCACGATTTTTACCTCAGAGCTAAGGAGCGGTTTTAATTCATCTAGCTCTAGGCAGATGTGGGTAGGGTGGCCTACTACATCACATATGGCGCAACGTGGTGACTCCCACTGCGTGGTAGGAGTTTCCACCTTATTTCCTCTTCTCTGAGGTTTCTTAGTCGTAATCATCAGTTCTGCAATGGGAATTTCCTTTGCGGGGATGTTTGCGACAATCTCCTGAACGACTAGGGCCAGTTTAGGATTGATGGGGATTAACCCTGTAGAGGTGATGTGTGTGACTCCCATTGGAGTGAGTGGGACTAGGTACCAAACTGGTATTGAAAATGATAATTTTGGTAGGACCATTGTGGCCGTGACCTACTATGACACAAAACCAGTTGGGGGGAAGAGGAAAGGAGTTTGAGAGGCAGTGTAGGCTAGAGAAGTTTTTGTGGCCAAGGACTTAGTTTCATTACTGCTTGTCTCTATGTCTTGACTAGCTTCGGTGCTTGATGTGGACATCATGCACACTAGAGCCCCTATGACATCAAGTGATTACTTAGGTATAACAGGGGGATCTCCTAGGAATGACCCTAGGATGGACGATGGTTTGAACTGGCCGGGGCCATTTTCTTGGTACCGTGTAAGCACGTCTACAGATGTGTCTACAGATGACATCGGTATTTTTTAGGGGACTCTTTTTGCTATGCATCAATTGGTCGACGGTAACGATGCGGTCCTCATGAGGGAACATCATAGTTCGGAAGATAGAGGAGGCCATGGCTGACATGGTGTACATATAACTCCGGCCAAGGATTATATTGTAGTCCAATTGGGCATCCAAGACATCAATGTCTATAAGGACCATATTTTTGGTTAAGCAGACCAGGACATTTTGGTAGAGACCGACGGGGGCTGAAGGGAGATCATTATATCCTCTAAGCGTGATGTCTGATGGCTTTAGTTCGGGGGACCCTAACTTCTGCCAAATGTTCTTTGACATGATGCATGTGGGTGCACCTTTGTCAATGAGACATCATTGAATGGTAATGTTTTGGACTGATACTGGTATCTGAAAGGCAACCATTGAAGGAATCAAGGCCTGTATTGACAGAATAGATAGGAGAGTTTTGTGGTCTGTCTTGACTTGTAACTGTGTATTGCATATGAGACTCCCGGTAAAGCCTTCTAGCTTGATTGAAAACAGGGATAGTCGCATAGGTCATGTCCATTTGCATAGTCCCCTGCAACTTAGCCCCCCAAGATCTAGATAATAACATTCCATACTTTGGGGGCACATCAGCCACAACAATGTCCATGAGAAAACATTTCGCTGGAATCTGGGCTAAGTTAACACAGAGGTCTTTAATTAATCCTAAACACTTTACTCTGCTGGAATCAAAGGAGTATAGTTATTTGTACGGTCTGGTGATTTCTAAACCAAGGCTCTCCATCACAGCTTTTGGCATTAAATTATGAGAAGCCCCGTAATCATGCATAGCGTTGTGTAAAATCTTGTCATGAACGTTCAAACTCACATAAAAGGGAGGGACAGGTCCCTCTTGATATCTACCTTCAATCTTTGGACCAAAAATAAGCTTTGGCTGGTCATCACTAAGATTGACTGTATCTCCATTTTCTTCTATATTTAAAGCCTTAAAAATTTGGGTCCTATATACATGTTGGGCAGCTAACTCAGTCAAGGGAACATATATTTTAATCTTAGAAATTTCCTGTTCCAGGCTGAAAGGAATTTGATTCTTCGAAGTGCTGGTTTCAGCCTTGTTAGCTGTCACTTTATCAGCAACAAAAACTTTCTAATTTGTTTTATTTACACTTGACATAACGGTTGTAATAGGAGTACTAGCTGAAGTGTTCGTACTGCTAGAGCCTGCACTCTATTTTTCAGTGTTTTGAGTGCCTTTCTCTTTACCTTTATAAGAATTTTCAGCCACTGTTTTATCCTTTTGTTTGACAACTCTGGGCTTGGTTGCAGTGCTATTTTGTGAAGATTTATAAGAGGTTATGGTGTTGGAGGGCTGTTGACTGGTTCTGCTTTTAAGGTCATATTCTCTTTGAGGCTCTATGATGACATTTTCCATGTCTTGATAATGATTTTCATCATCATCTCTTTTGTCATCATACGGTGTATATAGACCTTTTTTTTTATCATAATAAATCTCAAAATCATCATCATCGACCTCAAGCATGTTGATAGCACCTTCCTCTGTTATTTCGTCTGTTTCCTCACCCTCACTTATATAGTTCTGATGAAAGGGAGGAGTGATATGTTGATCATCTTCCCTAGGTCTGTTTAGAGGTTGGTTCCTTCTAACATTCTGATTCTGGTTTTGGTTTATGTTTTGAGGAGCAGTTTGATTTTGACTTTCTTGTGCTCTTTTAATTATGCTCATCTCTTTCATCATCTCTTCCATCATCCTTTCCATCTTTGAGTTGGAAGTAGAAGGTGTGGACTCCTCTCTAAAAGATACTCTCTTTTCAGCCTTCATCCTTGCTCTCTTCTCCATTAAGTTGACTTCCACAGAAAGAGTGCCTCCTTGCATATCTTCAAGGGTTGCAAAATATCTCTCTCTGAGTGAATAGGTCATGTCAGCATCAAACCCTTCAGGAAACTTGTTTAAGTCTGAGCCTTGTGGAGGTTTTAATTCCAGGGAGAGTGCATTATACACACTGTTAAATCTAGTACAATAGGCTTGTACACTTTCCCCGGGGTTTCTATGGAGATTGTTGTAGTCAGCAAGGACCTGGAGAGGATTCTTGCTCACTTCCCATTTGTTAAAGAAAGTTTGATGGAAAGCTTGGAGATCATTAATGCTATGGGGGGCTAAGCTTTTAAACCATTTTCTTACTTCTCCCCCAAAGCTTTGAGCAAATAATCTGAGTTTGACAGAATCATCATCAATTTCGTTTCTATCAAAGTAATCATTCATCTTATCCACATGTTGTGATGCAGTTGTTGCATTGCTAGCATCATATAATGGAATTTTGGACTGATAGTCTTGTGGAAGATTGACTAGTGGTGCAGAAAGAACTAGGGGAGCATACCATGTTGCCATGATATGTGGTGGAGGTGGATTTACAAGAGACGGATTAATCAAAGGGAAAGTGAGCTGAAGTGGAGTGGTTTAGGCAGTGGATGAAGGGTGAGCGTAAGTGGATGGAACAACAGTAGATTGCTGAGCTGATCTTGGATAAGAGAGACCTAAGTTGTGAAGGAAATTTAAATCAGGAGGTGTTGTTTCTCTATCACCGGGATGTTCACTTGCTTCTGGGGGTGAAAGTGAAGACTTAGAGTCTAACTGTATTATATCATCAAATGACCTAGTTCTAAATGGATTTACTAAGTCAGCTTGTGATTGTTGTAGAGCTGAAAGATTTTCAGGAACTGATTTAGCTCTCAAGGGTGACCTGAAAACAGTTGATAATTTAATCTTAGGAGACTTCCTTAGGATAATTTCTGGGTTATCAACTATCTCAGGTGGATCAGGGTCAGGATAGGCTCTAGTGTGAATCTTTCTAGAAGCCACTATGCTGTTTTTTCAGATCCAAATAAACAAGATAAGTCCAACCAGATATGACAATCTTTGAGAAGTTAACTAATCTGTTTACACAAATCCTAATCCTACAGTCCTCTAACTGAGTTTTAATGATATTATAACGATGTGGGTTCTTCCCAGTGGAGTCTTAAGGTCTGATAAGGATTGTGGAGTCGCCAAGTGGAAGTTTTTAGCTCCTAAGGAGGTAAAAGGTTTTATGGTCCACCACCATGTTTATTGAATACCAATCTGAAATATTTTTAAGGTTTTTCTGAGTTATTTTTCAGTTGTGTGGTTTTTAAGAATATCCTAACTTTGCTTCAAAACTTACCTAAGGTTGTGAGACAAATACAGTCTACTCTTATGGCTAAGCTAGCTGTTTTTTCAAGGTTATATGAAGACCTATCAGAGTCCTAGGGTTGACCTAGTTTGTCACTGATTCAAACAAGTTCCATCATGATTACCATTTCTTGGTAGTGCTTGAAAAGGCTGCTTTTTACTCTCAAAGTGTTATGAAGGTTTTGGGTTTTCGAGTCCCGAGTGGAGTCACCAGAAATGTTAGGATTCTGTAATTTATTAGCAAGATTAGCAGAGTCCAATTACAGAAACAACATCGTTTCAACCAACTTTGGGATTCTAGGATCTAGCCCTCCTGAATCCGGAGAGGGATCTCTCCAATATGTACAAAGATGGATTTGTCTTTGAAGTTTGGGTTATGGTATTAGGCTAGTTATGAAGGCCAAGGGTTTGTTTGTTTTTTGGATGGTTGAGCATGATTTTTACTTGAGGAGAAATTTATCAATGCAAAAAGCTTCAAAGGTGAGAAGTTGCAAGAAAATAGAACAACTTTGGCTAAAAGATAGATATAACGCTGGTTTTTAGTCCATTGGGCTATGGAGTCATAACAGGGCTTTAATTGAACAACAACATCAAGAGTGATCCAAGGGGCAAGTCATCTATACCACAAGATTATTGAGATTAGAGTGATGGGATGGAAACAATAAAGTGTCGGAGGGGTGGAAACTGATAATAATTTCTCAAAGGATTTATAGTCAGTCCAAACAAGAAAAGCCTCTTAAGTAACTGTTTAAAACCAACCAAGTGCAGGGCTAACCATTGACTTCTTGGGCAAGTTTGTATTAAAGCGGCTTAATTGACAAACAATCCAGTAATCCACATAATTACCTTCAGAATGTATGAAAACATATAAGAAAAACAAAGTGTAACTTAAGATCAGATAAAGTACTTTTAAACCTAGTCTTCTTTCAGTCAACACCAAGGGAAACTTTCAGAATCTGCCTTTGGAGAAAAGAATCTAGGAATCAGGGCAAACCGTATCTTCTCTAGTCTCACTTTAATAGCAAATAATGGAAATCACATTCAAGAACAATGTTTTAAGCCAATAGAAGGACGAGGGAATGCCAACATTCCTAACTGTTTAAACTGTATTGAATCATTCTTAAATAAACTAATATGAGGAAAACATTAAGATAAAGATTTCTCAGCCAGAGAAGGTTACTGATATACAGCAGATCCTAACCCTATTTAAACTGTTCTTTACAGAGGAAAATGGACAATATGGCATACATAGAAGGAAAACAATTAACAAAGAAAAAGGAACTTCACCAGTAATATAGACCAGGATCCCAAGAAACAGCTTTATATTGATGTCAAACCAGTTACAATCTTCAAGTCCAATGTTTCAGTTCAGCAATAATCTTCACTACTTAGCCTAACAAATCTATCACAAGCAGAGCTCCAAGGGCCAGTGAACACTATTTACAATCAGAAGTTTAGGCTCAAATGTATTTCAAAGCTCTGTAAGCAACTCAACCAACAAATTCTCATCTTCTACTGAGGTATTTATAAAAGAATGAGGAGGTGAAACCTAACAAAATATCTCTAATGACAATTAATACAGATACAGGACTTCTCGGCCTTTTGAGGGGCTCGATGGAGAAGTTTTACAAGTGGATCAATGTATTAACTTTTACAATAAATATCAAAGCTTGATGGGAGCTTTATTTGACTTTGAGGCTCTGGGTATTGTGTGGAGTAACTCTGCGGATATTTTCTGCATTGATTTCCTTGCAGAAGTAACTCCCTGGCTGTGCTGGAGGTGAATATCTAATTTTCTTCATTAACTTCGGCCTCTGTTTTGAAAGGTTTCAGGGAACAGGTGGCCCGGTGGTAGCTGAGGAATCAATTTTCCTCAGATGTGGCGGTTGAGGCTTTCTATCTAATAAAACACTTTAGGTTTTCTTTAAACTGTGTTTTGAGTTGGGGATTAGGCTTTTGATAACCGTCTTAGCCGTAATCCCCGTAAAACTGTCTTCAATCTTCATTCTGCTGTGCTCTGTCTTCAAACTTATACTCTTTAACTGTTTTTGAGTAAAACAGTGTGTTGTCAATGTGCAGGGCCGCGCAGGTCATTTTACGTGCTATCAACGTTTATGAAACATTGATAAATCATTGAATTCAAACCTGTGAATGGTTCTTTTTAATAGCTCGAAGGTGCAGGAAACGTCTTTCCTAACCCTCGGCTTTCCTTCTTTATATAATGGAAAACCATTAAAACACCTGCAAAAAAAAAAAACGATTAAGAAATCCTGCGTTTTTAGGTTTTAACTGCTTCAGAGGGTGGGAGAGGAGCGTGGCCGTCGGATCGTGGAGCACGGACGCAGATCAACGGCGGAGATGCAGCGGATGGACGTAATGGAAAAAACCTTTATAAACAACGAAAAATGGCATTTTTCGACTTTACAAAGGGAAAAGGCGTATTTTATATGAATGGCGGGGGTATCGTACGGTGGGCCCGGCGGGAATGATCGCAAATTGCAAAAGTGGAAAACGCGATGGCAGATTATGCGATGGAGAGAAAATGTGATATTGTGATTATGCGATGGGCGGAAAAATGCGATTGGAGCGGTCGCATCACAAATATTTGCGATGCGATCAGATCGCATCGCAAATATTTGCGATGGATCAAACTGTTTTAAACAACGAAACATGCGATTTGCGATATGCGATGGGCGGAAAAATGCGATTGGAGTGGTCGCATCGCAAATATTTGCGATGGATCAAACTGTTTAAACAACGAAACATGCGATTTGCGATATGCGATGGGCGGAAAAATGCGATTGGAGCGGTCACATCGCAAATATTTGCGATGGATCAAACTATTTAAACAATGAAACATGCAATTTGCGATATGCGATGGATCACATCGCAGAAACTTGCGATGAGCTTTTTTAGATAAAACCGCGATTCCGCGATTTGCGATCTGCGATGAGCGCTTCTAGAGTTAGCGCTTGGTTCCAAGGTGCGGGTAGATGGAAGAAAAGGGGTTAGGGGCTTAAGCTCGAGGGGGCTTAAGTCCTATACATAAAAATATGTATTTTCATGGTTTTTGAAGGGTTTCTTGAAGGAAATGAAGGTTTCGGTAAGGTTAAAAAGTGGGTTTTTAACCTTATAAAAGGGATTTTAATGAAATGGAAAGGGAGAAACATGAAATTGTGGGTTTTTCATGGGAAATGGAGAATAGAAAATGAGGTTAGTGAGGAAGAAAAGGAAGGGGACCAAGGGGTTCTGCAGCAGTATTTAACTTGGGATTTTTGAAGGATTTCAGAGGCTTTTAGGATGTAAACAGCAATAAGGGATCTGGACAGAGGCATGAGGCCTTAGAGAGACTTCAAGAGCCAACAACTTTTAGTGATAAAATTTTTTCCTTGGAGGCTCCAAAAATTTTTAGCCACCTTTTGGTATAACAAAATATTATAGGTGGCTAACGGTGGCTCCACTTGGGGATGGTGCCTTCTTGAAGGCATCAAGAATTCAGACTTGATTTCTCTGGGAGGCTGACTTGTGCCTGATCCATTGGATTGCTCTTCTTTTGCTGGATGATCTTGTTTTGCTTCTGAAAAATAATATCAGTCATGAAAGAATACTGGACTTCATCAATACAACTTTCTACCTACCCAATCCTACTGATCTAACATTTTTTCTTCATCAGAGTGCACTTGGATTGGAAAACTCTTTTCACAACATTTTATTCTTTTGAAAGCATAAAAAATAATCTACTTCTACTCCTTATTTCTCCCTGAACTCAGATTAAATAGTTGAGCTCAGATATTTCTCTACCTAATCTACTATCTGTTGGGATTAAACTGTCCAACAGATTTTTATTCTCTAAATTCTACAACAGAAATTTAAAAACAGCCAAGTCAAGATTAAGTTGTTTGACTTGCTGTGATCTATGGCATAAAAACAAGCTGCACATAGATTTTTATTTGCAGAAAATCAAAATCAAAATGGAAGGCTTAAGATCTGAAAGTTTGTTATCATGGCCTTCTCTTTTCTTCACAGCTCTGTTTTTGCTTTGTTTGAGTTGTCTTTTCTTTTCTTCTGGTTCAGGTTTTAAGCTAATTGGAACCATATCTTTTACATCCTTTGACTCAAAAAATAAAACAGATTTGAGTCATCTCTCTTTTGGAAACTTAGGTTTAGATTTTGATCATGTTTGAACCTTTGATTTCTATCCTAAACTAACTACTGATAAGCCGAGTTTAAACAGTTTGGCAAATCAAATTCACTATCCCATCAGCAGAAAATTCAAAGCTAATTAGTAAAGATTAAGCAGTTTGACTAACTAGAAGTGTGTTTTGAGGAGTGGCATTTGAGCTTGCACACTTTCAGATTTATTTCTCTTTTTTGGCATGGGGCTGTGCCTTTCTTGTTTTTATTTCTGCCCTCTTTTCTTTCTTTTCTTTGTTTTTGTATTTCTTGATTTTTTATAACTTTGAATGCAATGGTGGATGGAATATTCATAATGGAAAAAGATAAAAAGGCTTCATAACATGAAATGGATCAAGAGAAGTAATGCTTAAGCATCCTGCCATTGACAGGACCCCCAAACAATTCTGTTCCATCAAGTTCCTGTAAGAAAAATGCATTATTACCAGCAACTGAATGAATAGAGTAAGGGCCAAGCCATAGGTTGTCAAATTTTCCATGCTTATCCTTTTCTTCCCTCCTTGAGTCCCACTTTAAAACTTTGTCCCCAATCTTAAAATTGCTGGCCTTTGTTCTTCTGTCAAAAAGCTTTTTGATGCTGTCCTGCTTCTGTAATGCTTTGTTATACACTTCCTATCTGGTCTGCTGAAGATGAATGGTCTGATTTATTCTTCTGATCATGTCATTTTCTTCAGTCTGCAACTTTTGAATCAACTTCATCACTGGTACACCAAGGCTATTTGGAAAAATTGCATCTGTACCATACACAAGCTAGAAAGGTGACATACCAATATATTTCTTCAAAGTTAATTTGTCAGCCCAAAGTGCATGGACCAGCTTTGTGTGCCAAGACTTTTTGTTGTCCTCCAACAGTTTCTTGATTATGTTCACTAAGATTTTGTTGGAAGATTCTGCAAGTCCATTCCCTTGAGGGTAATAGGCTGTGGAATGCCCCAATGATATCTGATATCTGTGACAGAACTCAACCATCTTCTTTGATCCAAATGTTGCTGCATTATCAGTGATGATCTTGGTAGGACAGCCAAATCTGGAGAGAATGTTAGTCTCCATAAATTTGATGATAACTGAATCATTGGCCTACCTAGAAGGAATGGCTTCTATCCACTTAGTGAAGTAGTCTGTGGCAGTAAGAATCCACCTATGCTGGGAAGAGGATGGTGGATGGATTTATCCTATGAAGTCAAGTCCCCACTGTTGAAAAGGAGCTTCAACAGTGATTGGATGCAGAGGAAGGGGAAGCAATTTTCTCTTGCCTTCAAACAATTGGCATTTATGGCAAGCATTGGTCATCTTGTGTATATCAGGGAAAAGAGTAGGCCAATAAAAACCAACCCTCAAAATTTTTTTTCCTGTTGACTTCCAGTACAAATGACCCCCACACTCTCCTTCATGGAATTCCTGCTTAACCTTCTCTGCATCAAACTCAGGAAAACATTTAAGAAATATACCACTTGCATTTTTCCAATAAAGACATCTATCAATAATGCAATAGTTTACTGCTTTCAGCTTCAAGAACCTTGCCTTTGTTTTTGATAAACCAGGAGGTGTATTTAAATTAAGCAAAACATAAACAATATCAGCATACCAAGAGGAATTGATGAAATGGTTTTCAACAGCGGGTGTCGATATTTCCTCTTGATCATCTAAAGCATTAATCATATGAATATCAAGAATTTCACAATTTGATTCAGCCATTAATCTAGCTAGACCTTGGCCTTTGATGAGCTTAGTGGGTTTTATCTATAAGTCGTATTCAAGAATAACAACAATCCACTTACCTCTCTTACCATCTGGGTCCCGTGTTAGGACGTCTTTAACAACTGAGTTTGGGACAAAGGCAATAATGTGTGAGTGAAGGATGTATACTCTGAAGTCTTTCAATGCTTTAACCAGAGCAAAAGCTTGCTTCTCCATAATGTTATACTTCAAAGGAGAATCCCTTAATGCCTTGATAAATAATGAAATGGGTTGCTCCTGTCCTTGTGAATTTTTCTGTAGAAGGACAGCAGCTATGGTGTGTTTCGATGCAAATGAGAAAATATAAAAATCCTTTGAAAAGTCAGGACTTATGAGAATCGGTGTTTTGGTTAATGCTTGTTTCACCAGCTCAAAGGATGTCTTTGCTTCCAAGGTCCATCTTACCCCTTTCTCCTTCTTTAACATGTTTGTGATATTCCTAAGGAGCTCAGCTAAGTTAGGGATGAACCTTCTCAAAAAGTTAATCTTCCCAATGAAAGATTGTAACTCCTTGATATTTCGAGGACGAGAGATTTGCAATACGGCCTCAATCCTCTGGGGATCTATCTTTATACCCTCTTCAGAAATAATGTGCACAAGAAGTTTACCTTCTTGGAGACCAAATAGAGTCTTCTTAGGGTTTAAAGATATTCCAAACTTTCTGTATTTCTCGAAAACTTTCCTTAAATGTTCTAAGTGCTCTTCATCTGTTTTTGAAAACACAGTGACATCATCGAGGTAGATAATGATGAAGAAGCCCAATTCTTTTGAGAATGCTATGTCCATGGCTCTCTGAAAGGTCTCTCCAGCATTCATTAGACCAAAAGGCATTTTCACATACATGAAAGTTCCCCATGGTGTAGTAAAAGCTGTCTTTAATTGATCGACAGGGTGAACTAAGATCTGATTATACCCTGAATAGCCATCAAGCAAAGAAATTCTTTTAGACCCTACCACCCTTTGTAAAATATGATCCATTTTTGGTAAAGGGTAGTTGTCTTTTAATGATGCTTTGTTCAAGTCTCTAAAGTCTATACAAAGCCTGATTTCTTCGGTATTCTTCCTAACAGACACGAGATCAGATACCCATTCAGAATATCTAATAGGGACAATAATACCAGCATCATACATCTTCATGATTTCCTTTTTAACCAAAGGCAACTGTACAAGGTTTATTCTGCGCAGTTTCTGTTTGAATGGTTTTTGGTTTTCTTTAAGAGGGATTTTGTGCTGTATTATTTCAGTGTCATAGGACTTAAGTTCTTCGTAACTCCATGCAAAAACATCAGAAAACTCTTTGAACAGCTCTATGTATTTGAGTTTAATGTGAGATGGAAAAGTTTTAGACAGCTTAATCATTTTCGGTTTTTCCTTATTGCCTATATTGCATTCCTCCACTTCAGTCTGTACAGGTTCTAGTTTTGGTTTATTTTCCACATCGTTAAAATTGAACAACTCTTCTAAAGGGGCCAGACCCTTGGGCAAACGTTCGTCTTTGGAGTGTAGAGTTTCTAACTCCTCTGTTTCTAACTCTGCATTCGTTTCTTCTTCACTTTCAAGTTTTCCAGATAACAGGTTTATATTAGCGAGTTCAGGGGATGGTTCTTCTTCATCAAGAAAATTTTCTTCGCTGCAGTCTGTATCATGATCTGAGTCCGAACCGTGTAGTTCAAATTCATTTCTGAATTGCATGAAGTCTTCTATTTTTTTGTCGTTTTCAAACACCTGCCAATATTTTTTGTTATCAGGAACGGCTGGTCTAAATTTTATTGGAGTTGTGTTGTCTCCGGTTTCATATGGCATTAGACATGTTCTAGCTGCATAGGCTAAATTGTGAGCGGAAATATTACTTTTTCTTGGGACAAAACTCAGGTTGGATTCCTCAAATGTTTTCAAAAGATACATGACATCATTTCAATAGGCCCTGAGTCTGGGATGATTTGCGTTATACTCCCCATTGACTTGCCTAATGATTAACTTGGAATCCCCGTACACATTAATTCTTCTGGCTCCTAACTTCTTCAAGAGATGCAAGCCTAAGAGAAGGGATTCATATTCTGCTATGTTATTTGAACACTGAAAGTTTAATTTGCATGAAATGCATTCAATGTGGTTGTTTTCAGTGTTAGTAATCCAGACACCTGCACCATCGTTATTTCTAGTGCAGGACCCATCAAAATACATATTCCATAGGGGATTGGTCTTGGTTTCATCATTTTGGTGAACGTCCTCTGTATGTTTTGGTTCCTCAAGTTTCTCAATGTGTTGAGGAATGCTTTCTTCGCTGTCAAGTTTTAAACGCAATGGACCTATGACTTGTAAAGCCAGACCTGTGTTTTGTTTGCCAATGCTTTCAAGTGTAGCAAACTTTTCAGACACTTCTGCATTATTTACCTTCTCCTTTCCATCGGCCCTTGATTATGTTAAAGTGACCTGCTCATTGAATGTTTCATTATTAAACATGATAAAAGAATCAAGGCCTGTATTGACAGAATAGATAGGAGAGTTTTGTGGTCTGTCTTGACTTGTAACTATGTATTGCATATGAGACTCCCAGTAAAGCCTTCTAGTTTGATTGAAAACAGGGATAGTCGCATAGGTCATGTCCATTTGCATAGTCCCCTGTAACTTAGCCCCCCAAGATCTAGATAATAACATTCCATACTTTGGGGGCACATCAGCCACAACAATGTCCATGAGCAAACATTTGGCTGGAATCTGGGCTAAGTTAACATAGAGGTCTTTAATTAATCCTAAACACTTTACTCTACTGGAATCAAAGGAGTATAGGTCTTTGTACGGTCTGGTGATTTCTAAACCAAGGCTCTCCATCACAGCTTTTGGCATTAAATTATGAGAAGCCCCGAAATCATGCATAGCGTTGTATAAAATCTTGTCATGAACGTTAAAACTCACATAAAAGGGAGGGATAGGTCCCTCTTGATATCTACCTTCCTTCTTTGGACCAAAAATAAGCTCTGGCTGGTCATCACTAAGATTGACTGTATCTCCATTTTCTTCTATATTTAAAGCCTTCAAAATTTGGGTCCTATATACATGTTGGGCAGCTAACTCAGTCAAGGGAACAGATATTTTAATCTTAGAAATTTCCTGTTCCAGGCTAAAAGGAATTTGATTCTTCGAAGTGCTGGTTTCAGCCTTGTTAGCTGTCACTTTATCAGCGACAACAGCTTGCTAATTTGTTTTATTTACACTTGACATAACGGTTGTAATAGGAGTACTAGCTGAAGTGTTAGTACTGCTAGAGCCTGCACTCTGTTTTTCAGTGTTTTGAGTGCCTTTCTCTTTACCTTTATCAGAATTTTCAGCCACTATTTTATCCTTTTGTTTGACAAATCTGGGCTTGGTTGCAGTGCTTTTTTGTGAAGATTTATCAGAGGTTATGGTGTTGGAGGGTTGTTGACTAGTTTTGATTCTAAGGTCATATTCTCTTTGAGGCTCTATGATGACATTTTCCATGTCTTGATAATGATTTTCATCATCATCTCTTTTGTCATCATACGGTGTATATAGACCTTGTTTTTTTATCATAATAAATCTCAAAATCATCATCATCGACCTCAAGCATGTTGATAGCAGTTTTGGTTTTGGTTTCTGATTCTGGTTTTGGTTTCTGTTTTGAGGAGCAGTTTGATTTTGACTTGCTTGTGCTCTTTTAATTATGCTCATCTCTTTCATCATCTCTTTCATCATCCTTTCCATCTTTGAGTTGGAAGTAGAAGGTGTGGACTCCTCTCTAAAAGATACTCTCTTTTAAGCCTTCATCCTTGCTCTCTTCTCCATTAAGTTGACTTCCACAGAAAGAGCGCCTCCTTGCATATCTTCAAGGGTTGCAAAATCTCTCTCTCTGAGTGAATAGGTCATGTCAGCATCAAACCCTTCAGGAAACTTGTTTAAGGCTGAGCCTTGTGGAGGTTTTAATTCCAGGGAGAGTACATTATACACACTGTTAAATCTAGTACAATAGGCTTGTACACTTTCCCCGGGGTTTCTATGGAGATTGTTGTAGTCAGCAAGGACCTGGAGAGGATTCTTCCTCACTTCCCATTTGTTTAAGAAAGTTTGATGGAAAGCTTGGAGATCATTAATGCTATGCGGGGCTAAGCTTTTAAACCATTTTCTTACTTCTCCTCCAAAGCTTTGAGAAAATAATCTGAGTTTGACAGAATCATCAACAATTTTGTTTCTGTCAAAGTAATCATTCATCTTATCCACATGTTGTGATGCAGTTGTAGCATTGCTAGCATCATATAATGGAATTTTGGACTGATAGTCTTGTGGAAGATTGACTAGTGGTGCAGGAAGAACTAGGGGAGCATACCATGTTGCCATGATATGTGGTGGAGGTGGATTTACAAGAGACGAATTAATCAAAGGGAAAGTGAGCTGAAGTGGAGTGGTTTGGGCAGTGGATGAAGGGTGAGCAGAAGTGGATGGAAAAACAGTAGATTGCTGAGCTGATCTTGGATAAGAGACACCTAAGTTGTGAAGGAAATGTAAATAAGGAGGTGTTGTTTCTCTATCACCAGGATGTTCACTTGCTTCTGAGGGTGAAAGTGAAGACTCAGAGTCTAACTGTATTATATCATCAAATGACCTAGTTCTAAATGGATTTACTAAGTCAGCTTGTGATTGTTGTAGAGCTGAAATATTTTCAGGAACTGATTTAGCTCTCAAGGGTGACCTGAAAAAAGTTGATAATTTAATATTAGGAGACTTCCTAAGGATACTTTCTGGGTTATCAAATATCTCAGGTGGATCAGGGTCAGGATAGGCTCTAGTGTGAATCTTTCTAAAGCCACTATGCTGTTTTTTCAGATCCAAATAAACAAGATAAGTCCAACCAGATATGACAATCTTTGAGAGGTTAACTAATCTGTTTACACAAATCCTAATCCTACAGTCCTCTAACTGAGTTTCAATGATATTATAACGATGTGGGTTCTTCCCAGTGGAGTCTTAAGGTCTGCTAAGGATTGTGGAGTCGCCAAGTGGAAGTTTTTAGCTCCTAAGGAGGTAAAAGGTTTTATGGTCCACCACCATGTTTATTGAATACCAATCTGAAATATTTTTAAGGTTTTTCTGAGTTATTTTTCAGTTGTGTGGTTTTTAAGAATATCCTAAATTTGCTTCAAAACTTAGCTATGGTAGTGAGACAAAGACAGTCTACTCTTATGGCTAAGCTAGCTGTTTTTTCAAGGTTATATGAAGACCTATCAGAGTCCTAGGGTTGACCTAGTTTGTCACTGATTCAAACAAGTTCCATCATGATTACCATTTCTTGGTAGTGCTTGAAAAGGCTGCTTTTTACTCTCAAAGTGCTATGAAGGTTTTGGGTTTTCGAGTCCCCAGTGGAGTCGCCATAAATTTTAGGATTCTGTAATTTATTAGCAAGATTGGCGGAGTCCAATTACAGAAACAACATCGTTTCAACAAACTTTGGGATTCTAGGATCTAGCCCTCCTGAATCCGAAGAGGGATCTCTCCAATATGTAAAAAGATGGATTTGTCTTTGAAGTTTGGGGTTATGTTATTAGGCTAGTTATGAAGGCCAAGGGTTTGTTTGTTTTTTGGATGGTTGAGCATGATTTTTACTTGAGGAGAAAGTTCTTAGTGAAAAAAGCTTCAAAGGTGAGAAGTTGCAAGCAAATAGAACAGCTTTGGCTAAAAGATAGATATAACGCTAGTTTTTAGTCCATTGGGCTATGGAGTCATAACAGGGCTTTAATTGAACAACAACATCAAGAGTGATCCAAGGGGCAAGTCATCTATACCACACGATTATTGAGATTAGAGTGATGGGATGGAAACAATAAAGTGTCGGAGGGGTGGAAACTGATAATAATTTCTCAGAGGATTTATAATCAGTCCAAACAAGAAAAGCCTCTTAAGTAACTGTTTAAAACCAACCAAGTGCAGGGCTAACCATTGATTTCTTGGGCAAGTTTGTATTAAAGCAGCTTAATTGACAAAAAATCCAGTAATCCACATAATTACCTTCAGAAAGTATGAAAACATATAAGAAAAACAAAGTGTAACTTAAGATCAGATAAAGTACTTTTAAACCTAGTCTGCTTTCAGTCAACACCAAGGGAAAATTTCAGAATCTGCCTTTAGAGGGAAGAATCTAGGAATCAGGGCAAACCATATCTTCTCTAGTCTCACTTTAATAGCAAATAATGGAAATCACATTCAAGAACAATGTTTTAAGCCAACAGAAGGACGAGGGAACGCCAACATTCCTAACTGTTTAAACTGTATTGAATCATTCTTAAATAAACTAATATGAGGAAAAAATTAAGATAAATATTTCTCAGCCAGAGAAGGTTAACGATGTTAGCATGAACTTTGTCGAAGTGTACAAAAGGACCACTTTAGCTACGCATAACTAATAGCCCTAAAATCAAATATGGCTGCCAATATCTTCAGATCTGCAGTTAGTTGATCAAGACAAGAGCTGCAAAAACCAGATCTATGCATAGAAAGACATTAAGCAGTAAAAAGAAGGTTTTGCTCCATATATCCAATAGACAAGACAAGAACACTTTTTGAAAGAATTTTTTGTATTAAGGGCACCTGGGAGGAAAAAAAGAAGATGTTTCCAATTCTCCTCAATTGGATGGGTTCTTGGAAGTCCTCAGCACTTCAGATCTAGCATTTCTCTCTCCTGTTGGTGTAGAAAACCCAATGCAAAGAATAGAGCCTGCCGGGAGCCACACAACAAATGATGGAAAAATGGGACTAAGTGTATAGATCCAGAAAGTGATCTAATAGGCAACAAAAGGTGAAGAATGGCTAGAAAAACCTCCTATTTATAACAAAATATTGGGTCATTCTAGATCTTGGCATGATTAAAATATTATTAACCAAATCTAGATCCAACTTTTATGGAATATTTTATTATATTTGTTGGAGGGAAAAGGAATTTGACTTGAGTCAAATCCCCTTATTTGTAAATAAAAAATAAATAAATGATTTATTTATCATTTTAAGGATGTGATTAAGTAATAATAAATAAATAAATGATTTATTTATCATTTTAAGGATATGGTTGAGTAATAACCAAATAAATAATGATTTATTTAATTATTTAAGAGAAGTGGTTGAAAGATAATCAAATAAATAATGATTTATTTAATTATTTGTGGGTGATTTGGTCATATTTAACAAGGAATATTATCTAAATAAGATTTAAATAATTATTCCTAGAAAATAATAAGATAAATAAAGGTTTATCTAATTAATCTCTTTATTTTTGGGTTAAACATGACTGGGAATAAAAATTAAATTATGGTTTAATTAATTATTCCATGAGGAAAATCAAACAAATATAGGTTTGTTTAATATTTCCTTTTGGGGTTTCATGTTTAGACCATAAATAACCTAATAAATGTGGTTTATAAAGTTATTTAACATAGTGAAGGCAATTTTACTTAGGGTAAAATTGGTCTTACATGGTGTACTTGGGTCCATCTAATGATAATAGGTTAGATGACCAAACAATTTTGTAACAGATTTCCCCCCAGCGTGCGAGTGTCAGGAGCAAATCGTATGACCGAAGTACGTTGTAAGAACTCAATCACTAGACAAAAAAAGGGAAGTCAGAGAGAGAAATGCAAGGTAGATAGTGTGCTGAAGAACTAGACCCTGAGGAGACGAGACTCGCAGGTGCAACAAGTCTCTCTTTATGAGAGGGTACCTGTGCTGAAGGCGGCGGGGGAGGCATACCTATGCCCACCGAGACAAAGTACAAAAGAATAGTGTGTCCAGTAAACAAGGGACCGAACCATAAAGTACAGCCGGAATAATCATGAGCCAGATAAAAATACAATGAGTTATCCCACATACATGTTGTGCCTGGGATAACAGCCAGGACTGATACAATAATATCTGAGTACATGAGATACAAATACAACCCAAATGCCCCCTGTAAATGGGGAAGGGCTTTGCAAAATCATTTATATTAAGCAAATCACAAAGATGCCATAAGTACAGAAAATTAAGGACCTCAAGATTCATGCTCATCAAGGCCCAAGAGGAGGAATAACGTGCATGTGGAAGGCATTACCTGAAGTCTCCCCCTGTATGATGTGCTGGACAGTAAAATTTCTGAGAATCATCAGAGTCCAGATCAACCATCGGGGAGCATACGGATCTCGGCTGCGTCGAAAGGAGCCGGAGCTGGAGAAACAATCAAGCCAAAGGGAAATGAGAGATCCCTTTGCCTGATCCGAGGCACCGAACAAGAGTGGAAGCTGGAACCAAGGTACACCGCCCTCTAGACCTGGCTTCTGGAATGAATGAGCTGATGGCAACAGAAGGAGTTTCGCCATAGGTGAGGCAATGATATATCCTCAACTAAGGCACGAGAGAAAAAAGTGGAGCGACGGATAGACTGACACTAATGATGATAGTGAAATGGAAAGGACTGAGTAGCGAATGGATGACTTCCCTTGTTAGAGCATAAATGGCATGAATGACATGGCAGCGACTGACACAATATCATAAGGGATAGGGGACAGTGGGACTGAAGGTCATAATGTGCGACACAAGAGAGAGACCAAGCAAGGAAGGATGGAGGGCTATAGCGGGGTACAAAGGGACTCGGGATAGACTCCATGAATGCGATGATGACTCAACTTGGATGCTCTAAACAAGGGCGACTCGATGGTGCTGCCACACAGTAAAGGCCCAATGGGGGACCATGAAAACATGAGTACAAGATGGTAAATCATGACGAAAATCGACACGAACAAAGACAAGTAAGGAGGCAAAATGGTGCCCCAAGTACAAGTGTTGTAAGTGAGGAAGTTCGATTTGAAGGAGAGGTGAAGTGATCCTTCTTGGAAAAAATAGCTCCTGGCGAAGGATGAAAGTACAAAAAAGATGCTTCTATCTAAAAGAACATAAAACACGCATCTCAGAAGGGAAATGCTAAGGGTAATATTTCTTAAGATAGAGTGCATTGCGAGGATTAGGAAGAGGATTGCCTTCGAAGTCCTCTAAAAGGTATGCCCCCTTACCAAGACCCTTACTGATGACATAAGGGCCTAGCCATAATGAGTCGAACTTCCCGTGACCAAGGACATCATGGGCTTGGTCACATACTAGAACCAGGTCGCCTTTGAGGCTAGACTTTTCGGTCATATTGAGCTTTGGTGCGTTTCTTGGCCGCTTCTATGGTTTGCAATGCAACACGGCGGTCTTCAGAGGCACGCTCAAGCAGGATAAGTCATTGTTCTAGAGGTTGGGTGTCAGGGAGAAGTTCAACAGCCAGATGAAGGGAAGGGATTTCACACTCGATTGGTAAGACAGCCTCCTCTCCAAAAACGAGGTGAGGAGGGTTATCGTTGCGGGGCATGGGTGCCCCCGAGCATGGTGTGGTCATGCCAAAATGTATTTAGAAAAAGGGGAATCTAAACACATTTTAATGATGTGGTGTGCCATTTGTTCTTGTTATGGTTATGCATTTTGAGAAATGAAATGGAGGATTACCAATCTCTTTTGGTACTGCATATAGGGATCAAATGGACTTTAAGTTTCCGAGTTGGCATACCTGGTGTCACTATCCCAAAAAGAGGATTTGGAGATAATGAACTGATGCTCTCGTAGAAAAGCTATAGGTTGGTCAACAATAATGTCTAAGAGACTGGGTTGCTAATGTAAGATGAGGGAACGATAAGGGGTATCATCCCTAGAGTGATCTGAAGTGATATGGGACTCTAGAGGTTCTTCTAAATGTGGAAGAAGACTGGGACTAAAGTCAACACGACCAGATACACTAGGAGAGTTGTGGAGAATCGCTTCTCTTGGTCTCTCAAATGTGGGTGCCCCCTTACCCAAACATTGGGTTTCAATGTAATGGCCACAATTTGGATGTGGTGTGAACGCATGGGTTCGATGTAAGGGGGAATAGATAAAGTCAGGGGTGGGGATTTTTTCCATAATGTCGTCATCGTGATAGAAGATGGGGTGACTGGTGGAAGAAAGACCACCTGACGTGGTGAAGCGACCTGAATCATCATCATGAGAAGAGAGGTTCACATGCGCATTGTCACAAGGGGTGATCGAAGAGTAAGTAGATAAAGGATCTACCAATGTTGAGCCCAAGATGATCGCTGAAGGAAGGTCAAGCGAAACAACAGGGGAGGATTCAGATGGAATGTTCCCCGAGGGTCTCAGGGATGATGATAGGTAGAAAATTCGGGATGAAGGCTCCGTCATCTCGACATCAGGAGGGGGAATGTCAATGGGAGCAGTCATATCTGGTAGTTTTGCTGAAGCAGAATGCGCAAATAGGGGAGAGGTGGACTCATTGCGCTAGGCCTTGAATTGGTGGACCGCGGCGATAGAGGTGCGAAAGTCCTCGAGGCGGGGACAAAGATGGGTGTAATGGCCATGGAGATCACACAAAGCACAGGGGTGGTTGGTGTGAATAGTCTTGGGGTTTTTTGGCCGCGGTCGTGGAAGGAACAGAGGCTTCTGGGACCGCGGACTCGGGGAACGTGACATTAACCATGGGCTTGAGATGAAGCAATTCAGGACAGGTATGGGAGGCATAACTGACAACATCACACAAAGCACACTGGATGGTATGCTTTGGAGGCTGAGGAGGAGCAGGGTTTCTCGGGGCAACCTTGTCCTTTGATGCCCCTTTGCGAGTTTTTTCCTTCTTACCCGAAGCGGTCACAACAAGAGGTGGTTCCTGTTGAGGTGACTGAGGCACTGATGCAGCGGGAGAAGTCATGGGGACCGGTTGAACCGGTGTCAAAGCCATGTAGGGTTTGGGGTGACCAGGAGGGGTAGCGGCTGGAGGATCAAGGTACCAGACCGGTATGCCTAAGGTTAGGTTAGGGAGAGAGAGGGTGGCCATGACGGGGACAGAATATACTCCGGGAGGGGGAGCCAGGAAAGGTATCTGCCCAGCAGGGTAATGACCAGGAGGGACGGCTCCGAGATGGTTAAGGCCTGGGGGAACCGAGCCAGGAGGATAAAGGGGTTCAGTGATACCAGCTGTAGGGGGAGGGCCAGAGGGAGGAGGTACGACTGGCTGAGATGAATGGCTAGGAGCGGGTTGCGGAGTGCGAGGGGGAGGTTGCTGACTAGCCGAAGCAGGCCACTTAAGGGCAGCCTGAGATGATTGCATCATGAAAACATTCAATAAGCTGGGATCAGTGATAGGAGGAGGGGGGAGACTAGGAAAAGTTCCAAGCAGGGAGGAATCCTTGTAAACGCCGGGGGAGACACTGGTCAAGGAATCAACGGTTTTCTTGTTGGCTACAGAAGAGATGGTCGTCTCAGGTGAGGTCTGAGATTTTGGCTCATGATATGTAAACTGGTCAATGGTGACTATCTTTCAATTATGGGGGAAAGACATCTTGCGGAAAACCATGGATGGGACAGCAGACATAGAATAGGTGTAGCTTCGCCCCAATAGAATGTTGTAGTCTAGCGGGGCATCTATGAATTCGACGTCAACGCAAACAGTCTTACCGGCGAGGGTGATAGGACAATTACGGAACAGGCCAATGGGCTGGGAGGCATGATCGTCCCATGCTTGAAGGGTGATCGTGGAAGGGGCCAGCTCAGGGGATCCGAGTTGCTTCCAAACTGAAGCAGACATCACGCAGGTGGATGCCCCCTCATCAATTATACATCGGAAAACGTTGGCGTTCCAGATTTTGACTGGGATTTGGAAGGCGACGGAAGGAGGAAGATTAGGATGGTCTGATTGAGTGGCGTCGAAAACAATCATTTGGTCATCAACAGGATCTACAGCGCCCACGGTAGATAGTAGAGCCTTCTTTTGGGAAGGGCACGACTGGAGGAGTTCCAGTGTGGAAATGGCAGCAGGAGATTGCACCAAATCATCTACTATGCTATACGAATGGGCAGCTCGACCGGAAGCAGCATTTCGGCATAATGGTCCCTTAGGAATATTGGTATGAACCTCAACTTTGGGTTGAGGGATATGTAAGGGGCCACTAGATGTCGAAAGAGGCTCTGTAGAACCTGAAGAAGGAGGCTCGGGGGCAGACTGAGCAGGAGGCTTGGGGTACTAGCGAGACCGAGTTTGAAGGTGAAGGTCGATGGTGGGGGATGGATCGGAGTTCATCATGAGGATCGGGTAGTCGGAGGAACCAGAAATGGAAGGGGGAGTGGAGACCCGCCCGTCAGGTGGTTGGGTAGCCACGAATCCTTGCTGAGGGAAAGGATCAGTAAACACAGCTGGTTGAGTAGTGGCCACATTAGGGGGAGCATGAGGGGAGGCATGTTTTCCTCGCAATGTGGCTTGAGACTCCCACATCTGCCGCATCTGTGGTAAGAGGGGACAATCGTGGGTGTAATGACCATAAACACCGCAACACGAACAAGGCTTGTTAGTACGAAGAGGCCTGTCCGGCTTGGGCTGAGTGCCCTGTTGCTGGTTAGCAG
The DNA here is from genome assembly GCA_034641835.2 of Pinus albicaulis. Taxonomy (NCBI): domain Eukaryota; kingdom Viridiplantae; phylum Streptophyta; class Pinopsida; order Pinales; family Pinaceae; genus Pinus; species Pinus albicaulis. Next base: position 54,453,155 of record CM076580.1, on the reverse strand, counting down.
TGTTAGGGTCAAAACCTTGAGGATTGGGTCCACGAGTACCAGGGGCAGATTGATTTGGATTGCCTCTCCACCTTCTTTGAGAAGAAGGGGGATTAGTCGTACCCTGCTGTGCAAATACTTGCCCTGAAGGGGGCTGTAGGTGCTGTTGCTGGGGTTGAGGAGGCAAGGGAGGTAAAAGCGCATATGCTGGAGGAGATGGCATACCAGGCTGCAGATAAGGGTAATGGTTAGGTTGGGCAACATTGAGGTAAGAAGGAGGTTGGGCAAAAGGAGGAGGCATGCCATATCCTGGGTACATGCTACCAGGAGGGGGAAGAGTGCTAGAGATGCTGGCCCCTCCGGGAGGGAGACCGTAGCCCATAGGAGGTTGATCAGATGGATGGGAAAGGGTTCCAACGATACCGTCGGCGGAATGAGATGCCCCCGGGGCATTAGCGCCACCGGGCCTGGGGAGGTCAGGAAGGACGGTATAAACATAACCAGACTGGGCGTAGATCAGGTCATATTTCAAGGCTATTTGGAGGGCATCTTCTTCGGTTTGAGGGAAATGGGAGGCGACATATTTGCCAATGGGAGCTAAGAGAGAGCGAAGGAACCAGTCCATATAGATCCGATCTTCGAAGGGGGGAGCTCGACATAAGCTGCGTCTTCGTCGCCATTCCTGAACATGGGTAGAAAGGCGGGTTGAAGATTTTTGCTTGAAGGAAGTCAAGAGCTCCGTACCGGTATCGTATCGGAGAGGGAGTTGGAATTAAGATAAAAAGGCTTGGGAAATGGTCGCAAAGGTGGTATGGGAAGAGGTGGCTTGGTCTACATACCATTTAGAAGCTTCGCCGGTAAGCGTGCGTTGGAACAAACGAAGACGAATGGAGTCATCGGTAGTGGAATTGGAGGAACACCACATGTGGAAAGATCGAACATGATTGGTTGGATCTTCTCCAGCAAGTCCTTCGAACTTAGGGATGTCGGAGGGGAGCTTGGTTGGCATAGCAGGCCAACCAACATCGTGGCAGACAGGGTCGTTGATCAACTGATTGAAATCGGAGAGGCTGAGGCCTGCAATGTACGGCAGCAAGGGTATGGCCGAGGTAGTTCCTGTGGCGGTTCCGCTAGTAGTAGTTCCGGCATTAGGGCCTGGAGCACCGCTAGCGTTAGGCCCTGGACCAGACATAGTGAACGTGACAGGGGGAGAACCAGAAGGAGAAGGAGAACTCGATGAATCAGGAGAGGAGTCGGAGTGCGGACTCGGAGGAGGATTGGCTCGACGACGGCGGGGTGGAGTAGGTTGATCGACCGGAAACTGAGGGTGAAGGCCAAGAAGTCTCCGGGAAAGGCGCCTTGGGGGCGCAATGATTACGGGAAGAAGGAAACCGACAAGGGCAGAAAGGGACAGAATCAAGTGAGGTCAAGGGCAGAAAAGGTGCAGTGACAATTGATTTTAGAGTCTTTTCCGGGCAGTGTTAACCAGGCGCTTCTTCACTTAGGGTCAGTGTGTGGCGTACGTTAATTTTAATTTTTAAACCCTTTCCGTTTTGAGAGCAAGAAAAAAGTGTGCTGCGTAACTGAAAATAAATCTGCAGAGAACAGTATATAATGCTGAAATAACAGAAAATTAACATATCTTCTCTAGTCTCACTTTAATAGCAAATAATGGAAATCACATTCAAGAACAATGTTTTAAGCCAACAGAAGGACGAGGGAATGCCAACATTCCTAACTGTTTAAACTGTATTGAATCATTCTTAAATAAACTAATATGAGGAAAAATTAAGATAAAGATTTCTCACCGCAGAAGGTTACTGATGTTAGTAGGAATCCTTTGTCGAAGTGTACGAAAAAGGACCACTTTAGCTACGCATAACTAATAGCCCTAACAACAAAAGTGGCTGCCAATATCTTCAGATCTGCGGTTAGTTGAACATAAAAGAGCTGCAAAAACCAGATCTATGCATGGAAAGACATTAAGCAGAAAAAATAAGGGTTTGCTCCATATACCAATAGACAAGACAAGAAATTTTTTTGAAAGAATTTTTGTATTAATCGGGCACCTGGGAGGAAAACAAGAAGGCGTATCCAATTCTCCTCAGTGGGATGGGTTCTTGGAAGTCCTCAACACTTCAGATCTAAGATTTCTCTCTTGTTGGTGTAGAAAACCCAATGCAAAGAATAGAGCTCAAAGGGAGCTCACACAACAAATAATGGAAAAATGTGACCAAGTGTATAGATCCAGAGTGATCTAATAGGCAACAAAAGGTGAAGAATGATAGGAAAAAACCTCCTATTTATAACAAAATATTGGGTCATTCTAGATCTTGGTGCATGATTAAAATAATGTTAACCAAATCTAGATCCACCTTTTATGGAATATTTTATTATATTTGTTGGAGGGAAAAGGTATTTGACTTGGGTCAAATCCCTTGATTTGTCAAAAATAAATAAATAAATGATTTATTTATCTTTTTTAAGGAAGCGGTTAGAAGATAATCAAATAAATAATGATTTATTTAATTATTTAAGGAAGTGGTTGAAAGATAATTAAATAAATAATGATTTATTTAATTATTTGTGGGTGATTTGGTCATATTTAACAAGGAATATTATCTAAATAATATTTAAATAATTATTCCTAGAAAATAATAAGATAAATAAAGGTTTATCTAATTAATTTCTTTGTTTTGGGTTAAACATGACTAGGAATAATAATTAAATTATGGTTTAATTAATTATTCCATGAGGAAAATCAAACAAATATAGGTTTGTTTAATATTTACTTTTGGGGTTTCCTGTTTGGACCATAAATAACCTAATAAATGTGGTTTATTAAGTTATTTAACATAGTGAAGGCAATTTTACTTAGGGTAAAATTGGTCTTACATGGTGTACTTGGGTCCATCTAATGATAATAGGTTAGATGACCAAAAAATGGTGTAACAACTGATATACAACAGATCCTAACCCTGTTTAAACTGTTCTTTACAGAGGAAAATGGACAATATGGCATACATAGAAGGAAAACAATTAACAAAGAAAAAGGCCCTTCACTAGTAATATAGACCAGGATCCCAAGAAACAGCTTTATATTGATGTCAAACCAGTTACAATCTTCAAGTCCAATGTTTCAGTTCAGCAATCATCTTCACTACTTAGCCTAACAAATCTATCACAAGTAGAGCTCCAAGGGCCAGTGAACACTATTTACAATCAGAAGTTTAGGCTCAAATGTATTTCAAAGCTCTGTAAGCAACTCAACCAACAACTTCTCATCTTCTACTGAGGTATTTATAGAAGAATGAGGAGGTGAGACCTAACAAAAGATCTCTAATGACAATTAATACATATACAAGACTTCTCGGCCTTTTGAGGGGCTCGATGGAGAAGTTTTACAAGTGGATCACTGTATTAACTTTTACAATAAATATCAAAGCTTGATGGGAGATTTATTTGACTTTGAGGCTCTGGGTATTGTGTGGAGTAACTCCGTGGATATTTTCTGCATTGATTTCCTTGCAGAAGTAACTCCCTGGCTGCGTTGGAGGCGAATATCTGATTTTCTTCATTAACTTCGACCACTGTTTTGAAAGGTTTGAGGCAACAGGTGGCTCGGTGGTAGCTGAGGAATCAATTTTCCTCAGATGTGGCGGTGGAGGCTTTCTGTTTGATAAAACACTTTAGGTTTTCCTTAAACTGTGTTTTGAGTTGGGGATTAGGCTTTTGATAACCGTCTTAGCCGTAATCCCCATAAAACTGTCTTCAATCTTCATTCTGCTGTGCTCTGTCTTCAAACTTATACTCTTTAACTGTTTTTGAGTAAAACAATGTCTTGTCGATGTGCAAGGCCGCGCAGGCCATTTTACGTGCTATCAACATTTATGAAACATTGATAAATCATTGAATTCAAACCTGTGAATGGTTCTTTTTAATAGATCGAAGGCGCAGGAAACGTCTTTCCTAACCCTCGACTTTCCTTCTTTATATAATGGAAAACCATTAAAACACCTGCAAAACACAAAAAAGATTAAGAAATCCTGCGTTTTTAGGTTTTAACTGCTTCAGAGGGTGGGAGAGGAGCGTGGTCGTCGGATCGTGGAGCGGGGGCGCAGATCAACGGTGGAGATGCGGTGGATGGACATAATGGAAAAAACCTTTATAAACAACGAAAAATGGCATTTTTCAACTTTACAAAGGGAAAAGGCGTATTTTATATGAATCGCGGGGTATCGTACGTTGGGCCCTGCGGGACTGATCGCAAATCGCAAAAGTGGAAAACGCGATGGCAGATTATGCGAGGGAGAGAAAATGCGATATTGCGATTATGCGATGGGCGGAAAAATGCGATTGGAGCGGTCGCATCGCAAATATTTACGATGGATCAAACTGTTTTAAACAACGAAACATGCGATTTGCGATATGCGATGGGCGGAAAAATGCGATTGGAGCGGTCGCATCGCAAATATTTGCGACAGATCAAACTGTTTAAACAACGAAACATGCGATTTACGATATGCGATGGGCGGAAAAATGCGATTGAAGTGGTCGCATCGCAAATATTTGCGATGGATCAAACTGTTTAAACAACGAAACATGCGATTTGCGATATGCGATGGATCACATCGTAGAAACTTGCGATGAGCTTTTTTAGATAAAACCGTGATTCCGCGATTTGCGATCTGCGATGAGCGCTTCTAGAGTTACGCTTGGTTCCAGGGTGCGGGTACATGGAAGAAAAGGGGTTAGGGGCTTAAGCTCGAGGGGGCTTAGGTCTTATACATAAAAATATGTATTTTCATGGTTTTTGAAGGGTTTCTTGAAGGAAATGAAGGTTTCGGTAAGGTTAAAAAGTGGGTTTTTAACCTTATAAAAGGGATTTTAATGAAATGGAAAGGGAGAAACATGAAATTGTGGGTTTTTCATTGGAAATGGAGAATAGAAAATGAGGTTAGTGAGGAAGAAAAAGGAAGGGGACCAAGGGGTTCTGCAGCAGTATTTAACTTGGGATTTTTGAAGGATTTCAGAGGCTTTTAGGATGTAAACAACAATAAGGGATCTGGACAGAGGCATGAGGCCTTAGAGAGACTTCAAGAGCCAACAATTTTTAGTGATAAAATTTGTTCCTTGGAGACTCCAAAAAGTTTTAGCCACCTTTTTGTATAACAAAATATTATAGGTGGCTAACAAATGTAATGGCCTCGCTCACCACAGATCAAACAAGAGTGGTTTTTCTAAAGAATTGGCCTTTTGTTTTACCTCTAGGAGTTGCTTGGATCCTGGTTTTGATTTCGGTTGTAGTTGCCTCCAACTTGAGATCACAGAGGGAATTGTTGATTGTTTCCCCCCTGTCCAAGGTTTCCTTTAGGCCTATTTTTCCTTTTTTCTTAACCCCGTTAGGAGGATAATTTGGATTCTCCTGGTTATATGGTTGGCATGGTTAGCTTTGGGAGGGTTGCACAAAGTTAATTTGTGAAATATTATGCATGTGCGGGTCTTGTGCTGGGGATTGAACATAATGCGGTCCCTGGTTTGTGAATGGTTGTTCGGGGGGAGCTCTTCTGTCAGCATGTCTATACAATGATGCCCTACTGGTCAAATTTTGCAGAGGCATGTGATGACTTTGGTAGCCAGGTTGTGGTATGTTCTGGGTAGAATCATACGTGTAACCAGGGTGTTGAACACTGTTTCTTAGGTGATTTTGGGTCACTGACCCAATTAAACCGTCTGCAGAGTTCGACGCCCCTAGCAATTATTTGTAAGTTTGCAGGCACGGGGTGTTGTGTCCATAGCATCCTGGTTATTGGACTTTGATTCAGATTTTTTTTGGTGTTGCATCCATAGCATCCTCTAGTACTTCAACTCCTCCATGGAGTTCGGTCCTTCCTTCGTTAGGGCTGTCACCATCGAAACCTAGTTCGTCGGTCGTTGTTACATCTGTCCCAGTCCAACCTACCATTTGTGTGGCTTCGTCTGCACCAGTTGTTATGCATCAGCCATCAAGGTATTTTCACACTCGCAGGTCCATCTTTCTTAATCCTACTTGGCCTGTCAATCCCGGCTTGGGTAGATCACAACCCCGTGCTACGGAGGCTATGCCTGCTTCTAGTGTGGCTACCACTTCCTCCACTTCTATGATTCTTGGCGGCCTTACTTTTGAAGAGTATCTATTGGCTGTTCAGTAGCAGAACTCTCATGGTTCTCAGCAGCCCCAAGCTCCTATCAATCCTCCAGATCACTATGATGTCTACGGTAACTCCATTTATTTTCCTCCTATTGATCCAAATAAAGTTGTATATCTGCCTCTGGCTGATCCTTATTGGACCGTCCCTCATCAAGGGCTGGTGATACAAGGACGACCCTCTGGTCTACAAGGAAAACCCTCACAGGGACAACCTTTCATCCAGCAAGGACAACCTTATGGTCCACAAGGATAACCCTTATAGCGTCAACCTTCGATCCAGCAACCCTACGGTTCTTCCAATCCACCTTAGTATTAATATCAACCAGGAGCATCTTATGTTCCTGGGGGGAAAATGTATCCACCACAGGGACAACCTTTTGTGGAACAACAATAGCCTTACGTCTAGCAAGGCCAAAACTTTGTGCAACAAGGACAACCCTACGGTCCTGCTCCAGGTCAACCTGGTCATTAGGCACAACCTGGTCTATCACAACCATCGAGCCAACCTCCTTCACAAGGGAAACCTGGTAGCCCTTAGTATCTAGGCCAACCTACTCTGCAGGGATAGCTTGCATAGCCTCAGTAGTCGGTTCAACCTGTTCAACCAGCCCAACAGCTGGTTCAACCTGTTCAACCAGCTCAGTAGCCTGTTCAACCTGCTCAACCTCAAGGCGCTACTTACCCTCCTCAAGGTCAATATCAGGCGGTATATAGTATGCCCCAAGGTTTCACTTAGTACCCTTAAAATCAATCCCAGATTGTGTATAATCCACCTCAAGTCAATGCTTACATTCCACAACATAATCCATACGTTGCTCAGCAAGGACCTCAATGGTATGCTCAGAATCAGTATCCTGGTCCTCAACCCCAATATGGGCAGAACTATCAAGCTTATAAACCCTATGGTCAGAATCCTCTGAGATATAACATATGGGGGCTGAATTTCTCCCAGGCAGGGTGGAATGTTAACACGGGTCCTTATCAAAGGCCTTCGATGCCTTTTGATCCTCAATTACCATTTCTCGCTACGTTGGAACTTCCAGATGTGTCAAAGCTTACAAACGATTTGATTCTTCATAACTCGTATTGGCCCCCAGTTCCAACTAAGATTCCTGGTGATTGTCCTATGTTTGAGGGAAAGTCCGAAGAAGACCCCCAAGCGCATGTTATGACCTACCACTTGTGGTGTTCCTCTAACTCTTGGGTCGACGATTCCATCCGACTCTGTATTTTCCAACAGACTCTTACTGGTGCTGCTGCAAAGTGGTACATCAAATTATCTTGTGGCATTTTTCAAGATTTCAACTCTTTAGCCATGGTGTTTCTTACTCATTTTCAGTTACCGATTCGCTATGAGACTGGGACGCAGCTCCTCACATCCTTGAAACAGGACTAAGCTACTCATATCTCAAATCATATTCATGAATGGAGGTGTCGTCGTCGCTTGATCAAGTTTGATATTCCTGATCAACTTCTAACTGATTGGTTACCTTGTTTTTTAGTTAGATCGCTAAAGACATAGCTATGGGGGCTTGTGTAACCGAAGAATAGGCCATTGCTCATGCCCAGTACCTCGATCTTGTGTAATCTCGGTCTGGCACGTTGTATGATATCTTGCCTGATGCTCCTCGACCTGAAACTTCCAAAGCACTGGCGACGCCATCTGTCGAGGGTATCATTGGTTCTGTGTCTCAGACTTCTAGGAAATATTCTCCTCCGAATCCTGGGAAGAAAACGTCTAATCCTTCCAATGATACTGCCTCTCAGTCTACCCAAAATCCTGGTAAAACCATGGAATTCAACGTCATTCAGGCCAATCCAGCGGATAAGACTTCCAAGGGGAAAAAGAAGGGTAAAGGTAAGGCCAAATTCGATACCCTGAAACCATATTCATCTAAATTTCCTGCTGATGATGGTTCACAGCATAAGCTGAAGTACCCTTGTTTGATTTGTGACGAAGAGCACTACACCAAGGACTGTCCTCGATGGGTCGAAGTAAGTAGATTTCTTAAAGTCACCCAGGGAACTACAATTGTTCTCAAAGAACCTTTTCCATCACAGCAGACCCAGATGGTAGAGCAACCTCAACCCTTTGCGCCATTTGGCTCTCAGGTTTTCATGATGAATGGTTCTGCATCCATTTCTATCGCTACTCGGTTGAAATATTATCCAGATCACGTTAGGCAGCGGGGAAAGAGATCGCTAATGGTCCTCTTCCTCTGCCTACTTCTAGCCCTCTTCAGATTGAAAGGCCCAGTACTAAGCCCATTGTATGGCCAACTTCCAAAAGTGTACTCCACAAGTCTTCTTACAATCCCAGCGCCTGTGCTGTACAACATTACAGTATTGTTGAGGATTTGGCACAGGTGACATCTGCAATGTCTACATTAGAAGTACTTCAGAGTTTTCCATCTCAACGAAAGGATTTTCTATCTGTGATCAGTGGGGTTGATCTTGCTAATACTAGCCTTCTCACTTTCGACTTAGAGAATTTTGTCCCACGACTCCCACACCAAATTGCGCTCATTATACAAGTTTGTATTAATGGTCTAAATATCCATCGGGTGGTTGTGGACGAGGGTGCATCTACGTGCGTCATGTCATCTACCTGCTAGAAAGCCATTGGTTCTCCACCTCTGAATTCATCACCGAATTCCCTTGAAGCATTTTATGGAAGAGAATCAAATTCTCTTGGTTTTCTCGCTAGTTTTCCGATTACATTAGAAGGGAAGACTCTCAATGTCAAGGTTGAAGTAGTTGACGCCAAGCTCAATTACAATCTTCTCCTCAGTTGTAGTTGGACTCACGCCATGTTATGCATTCTGTCCACTCTCTTTTGTGTTCTGAAATTCCCATGCGAAAGAAATATTGTTACTGTTGATCAATTGTCATTCTTCACTTCTTCTTCTGAGAACAACGTTTCGTATGTGGATCAGATTCCTACTCCCTACGAGAGCGTAGGGCCAAGTCTCTTCAAAGATCCTGCCCTAATGGGTATTTTTCCTCTTCCTCCACCTCATATTGTTAAGATCAATATGATCTCTCGGTCTAATGACCCATGGATCATCCCTTCACATGAAAAAATCTATTCTTTCGAAGATTTGATGCCATTGAGTCCGATTGATATTGAATACCATGAACTCATTTTGGCCTCGAAGTCTCTACCTTCTAATCATGCTCCTTTGAGCATGTCTCTCGACACATATTCTCAATCCCTTTGGCTCGGTCATTCAGATACGCCCAATCCCTTGAAAGAGATATTTCCCTCTAATGAATCCATCATGGAAGCCATGTCTCTCGAGGATATTCCATGGGATGATAGTCATCATCGCTCCTCATTGAGGCCTGGTCTCGAGGCCATGTCTACGTGTCTTGAGAGGTTTTCATCTTAGGTTCCTTGTCCTTCGCTTCAAATTCCTATTCTAACACATGAAGTTTTTTCGGAGGGTAACTTGAGTAAAATTACGCAAACGATGCCTATCGAAATTAATGTGAAGCCGGGAATTGTTGAGAACATCCATATTGGGGTCACTTGTTCTTCCGATGAAGTCCAGGTTTATACTAGCCTTTTCCGTGAGTTCCGTGATGTCTTTGCATGGTCCTACGAAGTGATGCCTGGCATCTATCCTAGAATAGTGGTGCATGAGATTCCTACCTACCCTGGTTTGAAGCCTGTTTGTCAGTGCCTTCATCTCGTGCACCCTAGAAAGGCTACCTCCATTAAGGGTGAAGTTGAAAAAATTCTCAATGTTAGTTTCATTTACCTGATTCCCTTGATAGAATGGGTGTTCAACATCGTCCCTGTAGATAAGAAGTAGGGTACCATTGGGGTCTGTGTTGATTATCGTGACATAAACCGGGCCTATCCTAAGGATAACTATCCTACTCCCTTTATCAATCAGATCATTGATGATTACGCTAGGAGTGATATCTTTTCCCTCATGGAATGCTTTTCTGGCTATAACTAGATTAACATTCTCTCGACCGATCAACATAAGACTGCCTTCATCTATCCTTTGGGTACTTTCGTGTATAAGAAAACCCCTTTCGGCTTGAATAATGTTGGGGCCACGTTTCAGCGAGCGATGTCATATGCTTTTCATGATATTAAGCACATTGTTCAGCCTTATCTGGATGACCTTTTGGCTCATTCATCTAAGCATAAGGACCACCCTAACCATCTTCATAAGATATTTCTTCTTTTTCAACGTTATAAAATTCTCTTCAATCCATATAAGTGTGTCTTCTGCGTCAATGCCGGTAGACTCTTGGGGTTTATCATTTCCAAAGACGGGATTCGCCTTGATCCGCTCAAGGTTGAGGCTATCATTAATATCCCCCTTCCATCCTCGTTACATTAGCTGCAGAGTCTGAAGGGGAAGGCTAATTTTTTATGTCGTTTTATACCTAACTATGCCGAAGTGGCTAAAGGATTCACGCGATTACTAAAGCAGGGTGTCACGTTCCTTTTGGATCAGATCTCCTAAAAGTATTTTGATGCTCTAAAGGCATTGGTTGTCAATTCTCCTTTGTTGCCTCCGCCAAACTATCATCGTGATTTTTCCCTCTATTTAGTTGCCGCTCTCGACACGATTGCCATGGTTTTGGTGCAAGATGATGATGACTGTGACGAGCATGTTATTTACTACCTCTCTTGTATCCTTCTCGATACTGAAACATGCTATGCTGATGTCGAGAAGTTAGTGTTAGTTGCGGTTCAAGCAGCTCAACGTTTTCGTCATTACATTCTACTACATACTGTGACTGTGATTTCTAACTACAACTCTGTGACTTATATATTGTCTCAACAATTGTTGGGGGGCAAGTACTCAAATTGGATTTTCATCCTCCAAGAGTTCGATTTGGATTTTACTACTGTCAAGTCGAAGAAATCACTAGTCTTTGCTGATCTGATCTGTTCCCTCCCCTCTGACTCCGCTCCGTCTGGTTCTAAGGAATGCATTCCAAACGATTCGCTTTTTTTTATTAGCACCCTCGATACTTGGTCCGGTGATATCATCATATATCGTCAGACTTCTACTTTGAGATATGAGTTGATGAAGGATGCTCGTCGACGCATCCGCTATCAATCGCAACCTTATCGTATAGTCAGAGATACACTCTACTGCATCGGAGTAGATTCCATTCTCCACCAATGTTTGACTCTCGAGGAGGCTAAGAAAGCCTTGAATTATTGTCACAGTGGCAGTCACATGTCTGGTTATGCCACTACATAGAATATTCTTCGTACTGGGTATTTCTAGCCCTCCGTCTTCAAGGACTACATTGTTGCTGTCTGGAAACGTCATGAATGCCAGATCTAACAGTGCAAGATGCACGTGCTTCCTTCACATCTCCACCCTGTCATTATCGTTGGTCCCTTTGCAAAGTGGGGCATTGATTTTATGAAGTGTAACCCTCACTTGGCTGGGGGGCATGCCTATATCATCGTAGCTATTGACTACTTCACCAAATGGGCCAAAGCAGTGCCTACACTTGCCACCAATGGTAAGATAGCAGCTCAGTTCATATTCAATCACATCATTTCTAGGTTTGGTGTCCCTCAAGCCATCGTTACCGATCATGGTTCCCATTTTCAGAATTATATGGTGGCGGAGTTGACTTCCAGGTTGTGCTTGCATCACGACAACTCAACATCGTACTATCCTCAGGCCAATGGCCAGGTTGAAGTTGTGAATAAAATTCTTGTCACCATGCTTCAACGTATGATTGGGATGCACAAATAAAACTCGCATCTCGTGTTATTTCTGGCTCTCTGGGCATACTGAACCTCAGTTAAGGATGTGACTAGATTCACTCCATTTCAGCTTGTTTACGGTCTGGAAGCTACCCTTTCGATTGACTGTGAAATACCTTCGCTCAAGTTGGTTTTTGAATTTCTTCCGAACACTTCGCCAGAAGAAGAGCCTCTTCTTTACTTAGAAAGGTTGGATGAAACTCACCGCTTGGCTGCTTTGGTCATTGAGGCACAAAAAAAGTAGGTCAAATCTCATTTTGACTAGTCAATTTCCCCTCGCTCATTTGTAGAAGGAGACCTCATCCTTCGGTACGACCAAGATCATGATAAGCTGGGGGTAGGAAAATCTCAACCCATGTGGCACGGGCCCTACATTTTTAAACATGTCTTACGGAATGGGGCCTCTGAGCTAATTGATTACGAAGGTCATCCTCTAGATCAGCTCATAAATGGGTTGTATCTCAAAAAATATTATGCATGAGTCATTCGTGCATGTTTTGTGTACATAGGTGTTCTTTTCATTTTTTTACATTTTTGGTTTGGTGTGCTTTGCAAGCGTTTTCCTACTTATTGGGTCATTTCTTATTGTGCAGATGTCTACTACCCCTTATGTTGGTTTCGCAGATGGTGCTTCCCACAGTACCCGAAACTTGTCTTCGGCAGCCTAGGTGATTTATGATCCTAATGGTGAGTTGATAGATCTACAAGGTATTTTTTTAGGACGAACTAAAAATAATGTCGATGAGTATAGTGCAATCGTTGAACTATTAACCGAGGCGATTAAAATCGGAATTTGTGCATTGGTTGTAAATCTAGACTCACAACTTGTTGTTCTTCAACTTAAGGGACTTATTCAGTTAGAAACCCGCATATTTTAAGGTTGTATTTACGTGTTCCTTTGCTAGAAAGACATTTTGATTATATCACATATCAGCATATTCCTAGGCGAATGAATGCATTAACTGATACAATGGCTAACATTATATTAGATAGACATTTGCGTAATATGTAAAATCATCATCACATGAAAAAGATCCATATAGGAAAATATATATATATATATATACATCGAATGTTTGCATCAATGTGCATCATGAGTACAAAATATGTGTGTTTATGTTACATCCTGAGACATCATGTCTCTCAAAAATATATAGAAGTAAATCCTAGGTGTCTAATCGGCGTGATGATCATGATAGCATGTCACTGCCTATACGAGCCGCCTCAACAAGTAGTGAACTCAGTTTAACACCCCTACAGTGTGTCTCTGATAGGCACGAGGAACATCGTCGAATCGCACATAGCCTGGGCCTCCACGTGAGATCCCCTCCAGGTTGCGCACGATTTCCTCCTCCTTGCCTCCCTCACCATCAGGGGCAATATAAAAGTTGCGAGGGACTCGCCTCTCTATTGGAGACATTCATGCAGGTCTTTTTGGTCCAACATTTGCATAACACATGGATTTAATGTCAGAGAATACATCACGAAAAAAATCATAATACTCATAAAAATAAAAAGTGAGTCTTACCAAGTGCTTCATCCTAATCCTATCCTTCCGGGAGTGGGAGGTCTGGATCATCAGTGAAATCTGTGCCAGAGTAGGGCCAGTCCTCCATGACAATCAGCTGTCGACAGAGCCAATCAAAGAACTCCGGTCTCAAGGAAATTTGTTGGCCACCCCTGGACCTTGGCATCAGCGCTGCCCAATAGGCCATCCATGGCTACTGTGCTGGTGGTGTTGGGACTATCACTTCTTGTCGCTGGAAAATTGGTAGTCGTTCTAGGAAGAATGATACCAAGATGGATCCATATCCGAACTGCTTTAGTTTGGTCTTCTTGCATTTCGCCAGTTGACGTTTCATATTGATCGTCACTGCCTCTGCCTAGTTGTAGAGGGTCAGTGTTAGACAGTATACTGCAAGAAGAAGCTATGTTTTTGTTTCTTCGTGCGGTGCTTGCAATCCCGTGGCTCACGTGATTGTGTGTAACACTACTTTTAGTGCCAAGTCTAGGATAGTTTGGATATCCACTTTCCCGCTTCCTGATCCTTTTCATGCCCCTCGACATACCTTATCGATCACCATGGTCATGTTCTCCATGGTGGGTCAGGTGCTGGTCAGGACTGGTGTTGTCCCCCTCCATGACAGTCCTGTTATGAAGTAAATGTCTGAAACATCAATTTCGAGTTCCTGGTCACGAAGAATCAATTTTTCTTTATCCTCATCCCAGATACTGATCAAGTATTGCAGCAACTCCAGTTGAGCTCTGAGGCACGATGTCATGAATAATTTTTTCATTCCATAGTCTCTGAGAGCTTCCATGCTTCTTTCATTATCCATGGCAAGCTCGTCTTCTTCACTGTGTTCCCATTCTTTCCATTCAATAACCATTTTGCTGCTTTACACCTGCAAACATGTTCATATGAACTTCATTAGCCATATTGAAAGCTTAGAATTTATGCAAATTAGGCTTTCTTACTTGCATTGCGAGTTTTAAAAGGTTTGCACGGTTGACGTGACTGTTGGGAAACAGTTGCACTAATGGGCACGCCTCAGTTCAGAAAACTAGGCGATTGGCGCGAGTCCGTGCCCGATACTCGTGCAAATCGTCGTGCCCTACTTTTTACAAATTCCCCCATAGAATTCCAAATATGGGGTTGCAGGTAATGAAAGAGGAATTAAAATGCAGGGAAGGATCTCGGCTCTTACCTAGAGCTAACAGGTTCGAGATTGATCTGTTGGATCGCTCGCAATCGTCGTCGCAAAATCACAGTCTAAAATGGGTAACTATTGCTCCAGAAGAGGTAAAAGTGAAAAGTGATTATTTTTTACCATTTTTGGCATTTTATAACTTTTCATAACCCTAACTAGGTTTTAAGACATGTTTTTCGATTATTACATTATGTTATTTTGAGAAATGGGTTTTACATTTGTTTCTTGTGCAGCGACAGGTCTTTAATGAGATAACGATGAAGTAACGAGTTGTATTTTATACTTTTTCAAACACGGTAAAAACAAAAAAAAGTCACTACTGGAGTCATCTTTCAGCTCTTTTCTGACTCTCTAAAACTGAAAACATTGTTGATACTCTTGTCCTTTGAACTCGTTAAATGACTATGAAATGATATCTACCCAATGTATGCTTACCCCTTTTTTGGGCTGGGAAGGATTATTTACGAAAAAGGAATACCTTAGCCTATCGTGACTAAGAGGTTCTCCTAGATATTATTTTCTACCTTTTCGGATCTGAGAGACTATTTACGAAAAGGGACATGCTGGAGTTTTATTTTCTTCTTCTTTTCAAACTCTCTAAACATGAAAAGATGTCGAGTTTTTCCTTTGTCAGACTCGTTAAACCCTGATGACATCGGACATTGTCACCATGACATTCACCAAGTTCCTCCTTCCTAGGGCACGTAAAATGTACTAGGATGGATTTTTCTAGAGGACAAACTTACATTGCAAGCACATGTTATCCCCTTAAAGCTTGTTTTCCAAAAATAATTTGGGTACTTTCCGGAAATGGTGGGGGAAAATTGAACCAGTTTTAGTTGTGTCGGCAGTATGTCGCTCTTGAACATGACACTTGTCTGCATTCATGTCGGGTTGGGGACATCTCATTTTGTCATTTTTTCCTCTGTGGGTTTGCGTAATCTGTTTTGACCTCTCATATTCTCTTTGCCACATCATCATGACCTCAGATCCCTTGATGTCAAATAATTCCAAATCCAGAGTCCTGTCGTTGTTATGTTCAAGAGAAGTTTGCCTCTGCAGTTTTCAACCTTCCTCTGATCCTCTATTGGTCCCGATTTACTATCATCATGTTCCTCTGTCTTGTGTTTATGATGTGGGAAACATTATGGCCCTCCTTCGACTAGATCACTTCCTGTCGACTTCAACTCATTATCCAGGAAGTTGATCTAAAGACTCCCTTCTGTTACCTTGGAGCTTGCATGCCTCAATGGCAAGTTCTTCACATTCAACGACAGGTCCACATCATTGGGCTTTGATCGAGTGATTCTGTGAGTGTTTGACGCTATATCACTATTCACATTCCATGGATTGTACCTATTGTACCTTGAGAGCCATTGTCATTATTAGCGGTTTCTCTCATGCCTGTTAACAACTTTCATCATTGGCTAGTAATTAGGTGACTTTCTTGCATGTTCGACTTCATCTCACATATTTTCATGCTTGAATTTGTACTTTTTTCGGGTCGAGATGGAGTGCAAGACCCTAGGTTTTGTTTGATAAGATCCAGGCTGTGGGCTATGATGGTTTATCATGACTTTATTACATGACTCATTTGATTGGATGCCTACAACCATGCCTCAGTCTATTTGTTGATCCTTATTACTAGATGGCTGCGTCCATACCTCGGATCTCAGTTTTTATGTACTCTATTATGGATGGTTGCGCCCATGCCACATGTTCATGTATCAGGGATATCAGTTGTATTTGTAATTGTAGGTCTTTCAATAGAGGTGTTTTGTTTGAACACGTTCTTGTAATGCATTTCACCAGTCCCTCTCTCTCGGACCTCATGCTTTAAGGGGCATATGTTACATGGCATTTTTTCATTGTCCCTGCAATCTCTATCCCACACATTGGAGGATCATTTCTGTGACCAAAAAAAATTGTCATGCCTTGCAAAGACCATCATTGCATCCCTTTCCATGAGGACAACATTCCTTATGTTGAAAATTTCATGGTCAGACCATCAGAAACACTTGTTTTTGCATTGGCGCTAGTAGACCATTATTTCCTCGTGCCAATGAGGAAGATTAACACTGGGCCCCACACCCATTAGCACTCTCTCCCAATTAGCTACCTACGCCAACCTGTTTATGGAATGTTTTTTAAAAATAGAGGAGAAGTTTCCATCATAACAACTTCATGAGCGAGTCATCTGGAGTGGTTCCACTGAATAACCATGACCTCCCTCCTTTGGCCTCTTGTTTCCACCTTTTGGGGTAACCTCCCAAGGGATAAGGCCTCCCTTCCACTATTGTAGGGATCCCAACCTCCTTCTCTCCCTCTATAAATATAGCCATATTCCATTGATGAGCTAGTTGAACATATCATAGCTGAAACGCTGAAGAGATTCATGTACATCTTGCTAGAAAGATAGAACGAAAGAGACCCCTTGTTGAGAAAGCTTAGGCTTGTGTCTTCATCCCTGTTCGAATTCCCTGACGATCCATCGATACGCACTTCGACTGAACCCCACTGAAGGAGGCTTCAACGTCAAGGCTCCGGTTGTAACTCTTTCTTCTATCTATACATATAAATGACTATTATCTGGTTCCCATCTTACGTTATGTGTTTTATTTGATGCAATATGCTTAACCCTCCTTGACTGGTTAGTTGATTATGAATGAAATCATCGTTTTTTATGTTGCTCTTATTTTTTGATCTTTGTGTAGGTATCCTAGCACTATAGTAGAAGGATTGTGACCCGTCGAAGCAGAGATCAAGATGCCATCACCAACATAGCGATGACAGTGTTGAACTTCAAGAAGGATAATTTACTCTGTCATGTTCATTAATTAATTAAGGAACCTACACTTTAGCTTTTCCCTTTGTTGCTAGACCCACTCTAGGGCTAGAGGGATCTTCTCTGTCTGCAGAGAGGATTTACCTTACCAACAACAGTTTAACAACTAGAAGGAGGTCCTAGGTCCCCAAAATGGCTTGCCTAGAAGGATGCTCAACAAATAAAGCACCATTGTTTACTGGTACAAAATATGCTTTCTGGAAAATAAGAATGACATACTTAATGTCTCTATGAATAGAAGTTTGGGTTGTTGTAGAAGAAAAATATGCACCAAAGGAAACTGACACTGAAAAATAAGCTAAACAAAATTTCATAGCTAATGCAAAAGAAATGAATGCACTCTTGAGCGGTTTGAGTGAATTAGAATTTATCAAAGTAATGCACAGTAAGACTGCCAAAGAAATCTGGGATATGTTAGTCATCCATAATTTTCACTATCTGAAGATGACTAAGTATCGGTTCTAGATTTCTAGAAACAAAGTTCATGAACATTGTGAGTTCTAGAAATCTCACGACCTTCATTATCCTTAAATAAATTTTCACTATTTCATCATTTCGTCGTGTCAAACTCATCTCACCGATCCAAAAAGACCCATCATGGGCTCATGCCACTCATTATCACTATGTTTCGCCACCTTTTGCCTCAGCCTTCTATTTTTGTTTTGCTTAAACTCCTCCATTGTCTATCTAGGGTATTTATGGGAATTTTTCTTGGTTTCATGACCTCCATGATTAAATCATCAACAAGGCTTACATCTTGATACTCTCACACCTCATCCTATCCTTAATATACCTCCATAAACACTTCCCATCACTCCTATCCCTCAGAATCATCATTTTTCTACAAAACCTAGTTTATTGCCACAAATTGACACTTTTTAAGACTAGGCCTTGTTTTGACCTTTTGGACCCCTTCCCCTCACTCAATTATTTAAATTCCACTTTCCCCTACTCCCTAACATCTATCCCTATCCCCCAAAATTTCCCCAAGAATTTAGACAACCCTTAACCCCTTCATTCCCTTCCCTCTGCAAGGCAATCATAAGTCCTCACACCAAACCCTAATTTCCTCTTCCAACTAAGATGGGGTTTGATATGAAAAGGAGGCACAAGAGAAAAGGATTCATTTGATATATCATGTCAGCAGGAAAAATTATATACCAGCTCATAAACATCATGCCTCCATAATTTTCCAAGAATTCATTCTAAGAGACAAGCCATGTGTCACACCTGGGGCCAGTTTTTCTCAAAAATGTGTTTCTGGCCAACAAAGATGAATTTGGAAAAAGTGAGAAATTTATTTGTCCATAATATGGCTATGAAGAAAAACCTCCTTCAGTTTTTACACAAGTATCATGGTTTGGGAGAAATGTCAAAAATAAAGGTGTCACCGGAGAATTTCTGCACTGCTGGAGTGACCTTGGAAAAATCAGTTTTTCTCACAGCTGAAGTGTTCAAATGACTTTAATGATGATTCAAAAGATAAATAGACTTGAATATATTTCCAATGAGCTATCACGAGCTCAATTTTGAGTTAAGGAAGGCCCCCAAAAGTTTCTTTCTTCAACACTCTGCATTTTTGCACCAACACTCTGCATTTCTGCACCATCATTCAACACTTTTTGACCAGTGTTGGGAGAATCCATTTTTGGAAAGGTAAATGGACACAAAATGAAAAAAAAAAGAAAAAAAAAAATTTGGAAAGTATACTCCACAAGCTTTCCAACGAGCTATCACGGAGCTCATTCCGACACTGGGAAGGCCTCCAAATGCCTTCTGCAAAATGGCGTTGTGCACAGACAGACTGACGCTACACACAGGTGCTACGCACCGACGCTACACACAGGCAGAAGTTGTGCCTAATTTTCCAAAAAGTGCCCAAAAAGCTAATGTTTGCCTCCAAATTCCTGCAAAGGGTTATACAAGGTTGGTAACCTCTTTTTCTTTCCCCTCCAAGTTTTCCTTTGCATGTAAAATCGAAGGAGAGGTTCAAAACCCTAGAAATTGGCCAAACCCTAAAATCTTCATGCCAATCAAGCCTATTGAAATTTTAGGGCCGAATTTTTCTAATTTGAAAGGTTTTCATAGGCTGTAGAGGCACTCACTGCCAGCAAACACACTTCTAAATACTGAAGCACTCCTTGATTGCTTCCTCTTGCCCTCATTTTCTAAAATTTTTCCTACACATCATTCACTTGCCTCCACTTCTCCATCACTTCATCTCATACACAAGAAAACCTATATTCTCCTAATACATCAAGTGAAGATGGCCATGGTGGTAGTAAAAAACAAATAGGGGGCAGCAGCAGTAAAGGACAAACATATGACAATGGAAAGAAACAAGGCAGTAAGTCATAGACAATGTTAAAGGAAGAACAAGGAGATGACATCAACCATTAAGAGAAAGAAGATGATGAGGGAAGTGATGAAAACAATAGGGAAGGAACAGAGTATGAAGAAGAAGACCAAGGAGGTAATGAAGAGAATGATGATTATGGTAGCCAATAAGAAGGATCACATGACAGCCATGAGGAAAAGTGCTTGTACATGACAGCAAGCACATTAAGTGCAAAGAGTGACAAGATTACTAAAGGTGATAAAGGTAAAAATACCAAGGAAGATGAAGCTGAAATAGAAGATGAAGGTACAGTAAAGGAGATAACAAAGAAGAAGACATCAATGAAGGACAAGGCCAAAGTGAAACAGATACAGAGGCTAATGATAAACTCCAAAACCAAGACAAAAACACTAAAAGTAGCAAGATAAGATAAAAGAAGATGTTAAAGACAAAGAAAAGAGTGGTTTTCATGCTGAGCAAGAGGGTAGTGAAGAAAAAGAGGAACAAAGTGACAATGAAAAATCAGTAAGGAGGCATTGAATTTCAAGCACTCAAAGAAGGTTAAGACCAATAAAAACTTAGAGACATGGCTCAAGATTTTTCATAGGCTTCTAAAAACCCTTGAAGACCTTCTCCACCAAATTTGAGGCAATTTGGACAAAATTTTGTTTTTTCCAAATTTTGACCCCTAGGAGCGCAGCACCTTAGGTGCTATGCACAAAATTGGTAAATCCTCAGCTCTCAAAGTTTACATTTTTGGATTTGGTATATCATCAATAGTCTACCCACAAAATTTCAGATCAATTGGAGCATTTTTGCCCCCTCAAAAGGTCAAAAAACACCTCAAATTTGACCTTTCTGCCTCCTTTTCAGACCAGGTACTGCGCACAGAGCAGTGTTGGGAGATTTGATTTTTGAGTAGGTAAATTTCATCCATTAAGCACAACTAAAGTAGTTTTTAGAAATTATACTCATCAAGCTTTCCAACGATCCATCACGGGGCCAAATCCGATGCTGGGAAGGGGTCCAAAACGTAGCTACAACAGATCCTATTTTCTAGTGAAAGGGCGCTGCGCATGGAGACAACCTTTTGCCAAAAAGTCAACAAAAGACACTGATTAATGAAAAATTGGTTTTTTAATATTTTCTTGGACGAATCACTCATGATTTGATTATGGATTTATGTTTATATGTTTTTCATTTATCATCTTATCTATTTTCTGTCTTGGGCCTTGCATGGTCATTAAGCACATTTATGGCATTTATGGATAAATTAGGGTTTCTAGAAGCCTCTTAGGGTTTCCACCTCCTCATTTTCTCCATAAATATAGCATGAGGCTCTTATGTAATAGTTGGATTTTGATGACTTATTCTGGAGCAATACATAGTCTCTTGGAGTTTTTGATGAGAATTTGATGTCTTGGAGCTCATGCATGCCCTGATTTGTTTGTTGATGGAGGAGGATTGTTTGCAGGATCCATAGGCCTGGTTGATGGTGAATTTTTATTTTTTTCATGTTTTCTAGTTTATCATATGTTTCCATATTTCTATGTTGCAGTAGGACAAAGAATTTAGACTAAGGCATGTTTGCTAATGGAACCTTAGGTCTGTTTATTTCCTTCACTGCCTTAATGTTTTCTTTTGCTAGGATGTATTAGAGAATTCATTTTTTCTCTCTAAGGATTTCCTAAGCTTGTCTATTTCTTGAATGGTTTAGATCAGTTTTTATCAACATGATTCATGGCTAGCCCTGCATATTTGTTGCCACTAACTACTCTATTCTTGGAATCATATCTTGAAAGCATCTTTGCCTAGGTTTATCAGAGAAGTCTGTTTCAATCATGCTCTTTGCATTTACTTAGCTAATTGTTTCAAATAACCTTCATAGCTGTAACTTTAGATGTTAAGGATTTTCTCTCCTTCTATGGTTATATTTATTTTTGCATCTTAAATGTTTTCTGCTCTTGATGATGAAATCTAGGAAAGTTAAGTAAGTCTCTTGCCTTTCTATATTTCATTTGAATGTTTGTCTTGGTTGATT
Source organism: Pinus albicaulis (assembly GCA_034641835.2). NCBI lineage: Eukaryota > Viridiplantae > Streptophyta > Pinopsida > Pinales > Pinaceae > Pinus > Pinus albicaulis. The sequence goes on along the minus strand of CM076580.1, from coordinate 54,431,293 downwards.
ATCTGCTTTCAAACTGAAATAAAATGGATTAGGTTTTTCTTATGCCTTTTGATTCTCTTGCTATGCTTATAAATCTTCTAACTCCCTCAGTTTACAAGTATAGAAAGGATTTTGTTTATGCCCTTTATTATCTTTTTTTCCCAAGCTTAATGTCCATCTCATAATATTTCACAACCTCAAAGATCCACCAACCAAGTTAAAATTTCCTTGCAAATACTCTTAAAACCATTGATGAACTTACCTTGACCTTGTTAGACTCCATTGCCCAATGACTTCAAAATATTCCTTGTTTTCTATCTAATCTATCCGAGCATCATACCCAACCAAAAACAATCAAAATACCCCGCACTTAACATCTAGCCTAAAATGAACCCTAATCAGCAAACAAATTCACATCTTTGCATCTACTAGAGAGATCCCTTTCTGAATCCAGGAAGGCTAGGTCCTTGGATTCTAAAGCTTGGTTTGATGTTACCCCTGTCCATTTGTATCTCAATCAATCTAGAAAATTACGGGGAGCTAACATAATGGTGATCACGGTGGGACTTTGAGTGATAAACAAACTTAGACTACCCTAAACCTTTAAAAAAAAAACCTTAAGAGTACTATCTTGTGAATTTATCCCATCGCTCACACCAACATAATGGCGATCATGGTGGGATGTTTTGAGTTAGTGACAAACTAAGTATTCCTTAGATCTCAAAAAACTCACAAACATCTTTAGCATGGTATTTAGTTGTTGATGGTGGACAACAAGAACATCCTTAAAATAATAAACATCATCCACCTGGCGACTCCACTAGTCTTCAATAGCCCTGTTGACCCCACTAGTTCTCATAAACTCCCCTGGGAATGCATTAAGCAATCCAAATCATGCTGAGGGTGGATAGAAAAGTTGAAACCTTCCACTTGGCGACTCCACAACCCTCAACAGACCTTAAGACTCCACTGGTAGAGAACTCTAGATTGGTTGAAAAGATTCAGTGACCCTTTCTCATTTACAAACATGGATCCAAGGATACAAAAGAGATATGCTCCAATGAATAGAGATCATATCCCTGGATTCCCACACAAAATGCCTCAAATAAATTGGATAAAAAACTTACCTATATTTCAAGATGAAAATTTTGATGACCCCTTGTTACATCTCATCAAATTTCATATACATGTATGGAGGTTAAAGGTTGAATGGCATGAGGACTGCCTCATGAAAATGTTCATGGGGACATTAGAAGGAAAGGAAAGAGAATGGTATGAAGACCTAGACCCTGACACCTTGTTTTCTTTGAAGGATTTCCAAGGTATTCTATGAAAATTATAAAAAGTATTGTCCATCTCTGTCATTAGCTGAAAATTGTTGTGAAAAATCCAAAGACCTCATTCAATACCTTGTGAACTTTGATTAAGATTTAGGAAATTGGCATCCTGAAGACCTAATAGAGGAAATTCATGCATTTCATACTAAAAATAACTATCATGACATCCAAGAAGAGTTGATTGAGGATAAAATACATCAAGAAGTAGGAGAAAATCCACAGGCTCTCTCTGAAGACACAAGTGATAATTCATCACCCCTACTAGATGAGTCTCAAGAAGATATCCAACCTCAGAATCAGTCTTATTTAGAGAAGGAAAACAATTGTTTCCCAATCCAAAGAAAACAGAAAATGCCTCCTCCTTTAACTGAAGAAGAGATAGATCAGATGTTGAGATTACAACCAGCCTCTGAACCTTTATATAAGGAAAATATTCCTGTTTGTCCCACTCCTGCCTTACCTACTAAAGAAATTGCTCATAAAGAAACAAAGGAACAGATTTTTGTTGAGGCTGTAATACCTCCTCAAGAAGATATTCATCCTTGTGAGCAGTCACAAAAGGAAGAGAAGCATCATAGTTCCATCCAGAGAAATAGAAAGAAACCTCCCCTTTTAACAAAAGAAGAAAGCAATCAAATCCTACGCATACAGCTAGCATCCAAATTTTTTTGTAAAGAAGATATGTCTATGTGTTTTACTTCTGACCTATCTACTAATGCATTTTCTCATATTGAAAGTACAGAACAGATTGATGCTAATGCTAGACTACCTTCTCAAGAAGACCTGGTGCCAAATAATGGTCCTACTCATTAGGGCAATGGCTCACAAACAGAAATCAGGTCACTCAATCAGGGCATACTAGGATTGCTTGAAGGCAGCATAACATTGCATTCTGAAGCTGCCAAATCAGATAATCATAAAGAGGGAGAAGAGATTATTTCTCAAAATAATCCCAAGGTTAGTCAAGTAAAGGAGGGAGTAATCCTAAATGAGGTCTATTTCTCAAATCCTCTAGGCGAGTTATTATTTGAAGACCCCTTTGTTGTTTCCATAGAGACTTTTAAAGAGGGAGTAAAACATACCAGGAAAAGTTTGTGGCGAAGCTTAAAGAAAATTTGGGGCGCTACTATTCAGAAGAAGACAAGGTGGGAGTGGCCTGCCAGCATACCTAAGAAGTGGAACAAAAAGAAATCTTTTAGTCACTTACTTGATTGGCTATACTGGAAAAAATAATTCACCTAATGTACATCATATGTAAAGTTAGATTAGGATATATAGGCACAAATAAACTCAGCCTTTGAGCATCTTTTGATTTTAGATTGTTTTGAAAAATCACAAGAAACACAAAAACATATATAGAATGAAAAAGAGGGCAGATTTGGAAAGAGGTACAGCCCCATACCCAAAAAATAGTGATGCTGAAAGTGTGCAAGTCTAAATGCCACTACTTTTTTTTGAAAGAGAAGTATTGTTCATTCATCTAGCCTAATCATGGCTGAACATGTTTTCAAATTATTGCCGATAAGTTAGTGAAAGAAAGAACTTGTCAAAACATCTAATCTTGAATTTTCAATAGGTGTAGATTAGGAATGAAAGATGCTGGTTCCACATGCTCAAATATGAACCAAAGAGGAAAATAGGGATGCTTAACAAATGATATATACTGCCCTTATGTTTCCTAAGTTTTGTTTGTACAAAAATAACACTTGTGTGTAGCTTGTTCTAATGCCACAGCCCATGGTAAATCAGACTGCCTAATCCTGATTTAGCCATGTTTTCAATTTCATGTTAGTAGCTTAGAGAATAAAGTTTGTCAAACAACTTAATCTTGAAAAATGAGTAGATTAGGTAGAAAATAAAAATAGTTCATTAGCCTAATCTGAACTCTTGGAAGAAATAAGGGTACAATTAGATAGTTTGATTTTTGTTTTCAAAAATAGAAATGTCAAGGGTTTGCCAGTTCAAGTGCACCCAAGGAAGAAAAAATGTTAGGCAAGTAGGTCGGGTAGGTAGATATGATGTTTATGTTAATCATGTTTTTATATTACTTAGATCACAGCTTCAAGCAAGCATCAACAAGTGAAAGAGGTAAAAATCTGCCCAATGGATGAGGCACTAGTCTTTATAAACCAAGAGATCTGAAAGTTCTGGACACTTCCTGAAAAGGAGTTGCCCTCCCCAAGTGGAGCCACTATTAGTCATCCATAATTTTCACTATCTAAAGATGACTAAGTATCGATTCTATATTTTTAGAAAAAAAGTTCATGAACATTGTGAGTTCTAGAAATCTCATGGCCTTCATTATCCTTAGGAGACATTTTCACTATTTCATCATTCTGTCTTGTCAAGCTCATCTCACCCATCCCAGAAGACCCATCATGGTCTTAGCCACTCATTATTTCTATGCTTCACCACCTTTGGCCTCATCCCTCTATTTTTGTTTTGCCTAAACTCCTCCATTGTTTATCTAGGGTTTTTAAGGGCATTTTTCTTGGTTTCATGACCTCCATGATTAAATAATCAACAAGGCTTATATCTTGATGCTCTTAAACCTCCTTCTATCCTTAATATACCTCCATAAACACTTCCCATCACTCCTATCCCTCAGAATCATCATTTTTCTACAAAACCTAGTTTATTGCCACAAATTGACACTTTTTAAGACTAGGCATGTGTTTTGACCTTTTGGACCCCTTCCCCTCACTCAATTATTGAAATTCAACTTTCCCCTACTCCCTAACATCTATCCATATCCCCAAAAATTTACCCAAGAATTTAGACAACCCTTAACCCCTTCATTCCCCTCTCTCTACAAGGCAGTCCTAAGTACTCACACCAAACCCTAATTTCCTCTTCCAACTAAGCTAGGGTTTGATATGAAAAGGAGGAAAAAGAGAAAAGGATTAATTTTATAGATAATTTCAGTATGAATAATTCTATACCAGCTCATAAACATCATGCCTCCATCATTTTCCAAGAATTCATTCCAAGAGACAAGCCATGTGTCACACCTAGGGCCAGTTTTGCTCAAAAATGTGTTTCTGGCAAAACAAATATGAATTTGGACAAAGTGAGAGAGATTTTTGTCCACCATAGGGCTAAGAAGAAAAACCTAGTTCATTTTTTACATATGTATCATTTTTTGGGAGCAATGTCAAAATTAAAGGTGTCACCAGAGAGTTTCTGCACTACTAGAGTGACCTTGGAAAAATTAGTTTTTCTCACAGTTGAAGTGTCCAAATGTCTTGCGTGATGAGTAAAGATAAATAGACTTGAAGAGATTTCAAATGAACTATCACGAGCTCAATTTTGATTTAAGGAAGGCCCCCAAAATTTTCCTGCACCAGCACTCTGCATTTCTGCACCATCATTCAACACTTTTTGACCAGTGTTGGGAGAATAATTTTTTGGATAGGTCAATGGACACAAAATTCAAAACCAAAATAATTTTTGGAAATTAGACTCCATAAGATTTCCAACGAGCTATCACGGAGCTCATTCTGACACCGGGAATGCCTCCAAATGCCTTCTGCAAAATGGCACTGTGCACAGACAGACTGGCACTATGCACAGGCGCTACGCACCGACGCTACGAACAGGCACTACGCACAGGCAGAAGTTTTGCCTAATTTTTCCAAAAGTGCCCAAAAAGCTAATGTTTGCCTCCAAATTCCTGCAAAGGGTTATACAAGGTTGGTAGCCTCTTTTTCTTCCCCTCCAAGTTTTCCTTTGCATGTAAAATCAAAGGAGAGGTTCAAAACCCTAGAAATTGGCCAAACCCTAAAAGCTTCATGCCAATCAAGCCTATTGATAGCCATGAGGAAAAGTGCTTATACATGACAGCAAGCACATTAAGTGCAAAGAGTGAGAAGATTACTAAAGGTGATAAAGGTAAAGAGACCAAGGAAGATGAAGTTGAAATAGAAGATGAAGGTACAGTACAAGAGATAACAAAGAAGAAGACATCAATGAAGGACAAGGCCAAAGTGAAACAAATACAGAGGCTGATGATAAACTCCAAAACCAAGGCAACAACACTAAAGGTAGCAAGATAATATACAATAATATGGTAAAGACAAAGAAGAGAGTGATTTCATGTTGAGCAAGAGGGTAGTGAAGAAAAAGAGGAACAAAGTAACAATGAAAAATCAGTAAGGAGGCATTGAATTTCGAGCACTCAAAGAAGGTAAAGACCAATAAAAACTTAGAGACATGCCTCAAGATTTTTCATAGGCTTCTAAAAACCTTTGAAGACCTTCTCCACCAAATTTGAGGCAATTTGGACAAAATTTTGTTTTTTTCCAAATTTTGACCCCTAGGAGTGCAACACCCTAGGCGCTACGCACCAAATTGGTGCATCCTCAGCTCTCAAATTTTACATTTTTGGATTTTTTACATCACCAACAGTCTACCCACAAAATTTCAGATCAATTGGAGCATTTTTTCCCCCTCAAAAGGTCAAAAAACACCTCAAATTTGACCTTTCTGCCTCCTTTTCAAACCAGGTGCTGCGCACAGAACAGTGTTGGGAGATTTTATTTTTAGCAGGTAAATGGCATCCATTCAGCACAACTAAAATATTCTTGGAAATTAGACTCATCAAGCTTTCCAACGAGCCATCACGGGGCCAAATCCGATGCCAGGAAGGGGTCCAAAACTCAACTACAACAAACCCTATTTTCTGATGAAAGGGCGCTACGCACAGAGACAACCTTTTGCCAAAAAGTCAACAAAAGACACTGATTAATTAAAAATTGGTTTTTTAATATTTTCTTGGACAAATCACTCCTCATTTGATTATGGAGTTATTTTTTGATGTTTTTCATTTATTATCTTATCTATTATGTGTCTTGGGCCTTACATCGTCGTTAAGCACATTTATGACATTTATGGCTAAATTAGGGTTTCTAGAAGCCTCTTAGGGTTTCGACCTCCTCATTTTCTCCATAAATAGAGCATGAGGCTCTTATTTATTAGTTGGATTTTGATTACTTATTCTGGAGCAATACATAGTCTCTTGGAGTTTTTGATGAGAATATGATGTCTTGGAGCTCATGCATGTCCTGATTTGTTTGTTGATGGAGGAGGACTGATTGCAGGATCCATAGGCCTGGTTTATGTTGAAGTTTTCTTTTGTTCATTTTTTCTAGTTTATCATATGTTTCCATATTTCTATGTTGCAGTAGGACAAAGAATTTAGACTAAGACTTGTTTTCTAATGGCACCTTAGGTCTGTTTGTTTCCTTCACTACCTTAATGTTTTCTTCTGCTAGGATGTATTAGAGAATTCATCTTTTTGCTCTCTAAGGATTTCCTAAGCTTGTTTATTTCTTGAATGGTTTAGATAAGTTGTTATCAACATTATTCATGGCTATCCCTGCATATTTATTGCCACTAACTACTCTCTTCTTGGAATCATCTCTTTAAATCATCTTTGCCTAAGTTTATCAAAGAAGTCTGTTTCAATCATGCTCTTTGCATTTACTTTGCTAATTGTTTCGAAGAACCTTCATAGTTTTAACTTTAGATGTTTATGGTTTTCTCTCCTTCAATGGTTATATTTATTTGTGCATCTTAAATTTTTTTTGCTCTTGATGATGAAATCTAGGAAAGTTAAGTAAGTCTCTTGCCTTTCTATATTTCATTTGAATGTTTGTCTTGGTTGATTATTTGCTTTCAGGCTGAAATCAAATGGATTAGGTTTTTCTTATGCCTTTTGATTCTCTTGCTATTCTTATAAATATTCTAACTCCCTCAGTTTACAAGTATATAAAGGATTCTGTTTCTGCCCTTTATTAGCTTTTGTTCCCAAGATTAATGTCCATCTCATATTCTTTCACAACCTCAAAGATCCACCAACCAAGTTAAAATTTCCCTGCAAATACTCTTAAAACCATTGATGAACTTACCTTGACCTTGTTAGACTCCATTGCCCAATGACTTAAAAATCTTCCTTGTTTTCTATCTAATCCATCTGAGCATCATACCCAACCAAAAACAATCAAAATACCCTGCACTTAACATCTAGCCTAAAATAAACCCTAATCAGCAAACAAATTCACATCTTTGCATCTACTAGAGAGATCCCTCTCTGAATCCAGGAAGGCTAGGTCCTTGGATTCTAAAGCTTGGTTTGATGTTACCCCTATCCATTTGTATCTCAATCAATCTAGCAAATTACGGGGAGCTAACAGGATACATTAGAAAATATTCATGAGGGAGATACAAAGGTGAAGATGGCCAAACTGAAAGCACATAGAACTTAGTTTGAAAAATTAAAAATGAATTAAGATGAAGATATAACTGCATTCTTCTTAAGAATTTCAGAAGTTGTGAATATCATGGTAGGCCTAGGAGAAGAAATTAAATAAAGTGTTGTAGTCCAGAAAATATTGAGATCTCTACCATCCAGGTTTAATCCTAAGGTTTCTACCATAGAAGAAACAATAGATTGGGAAACCTTAACCAGAAACCGATTACTTGGGAACCTAACAACATATGAGATGAGACTTCCCAAAAGGAATTCAAACATGAGGGAGGTAGCCTTCAAGGCAGACAAATGCATAGAAGAGAAGGAAGGTGCATGCTCATGCTCTGATGAAGAAGAAGCCACATTTGTCAGAAGACTAGACAAAGTCACAGGTAAGTACAAAGGTAAACTTTCATTCAAGTGCTTTAATTATGGAAGAGTGGGGCACTATGCTTCAAAATGTCCTCGTAAGAAAATAAAGAATCATTCAAAAGGGGAAGAGAAAAGAAATTTCAGCAATAGGCAGTAGGGAAATATATTTAATAGAATATTCTATGCTCAATAAGACAGCAGTGCATTTGAGAGTTTAGATGAATCCCCCAATGAAGAAGGAACATCAGAATTCATTTTTATGGCCAAGGAATATCTTGAGGAATATTTCCTGGAATTTAAAGAACAAGGTGAGCTAGACCTTGAGGGGGAGTTGGCAAGTGCCTTAAAGGAAATTGAAAGGCTTAAAATTAAGAGTAAGAAACAAAAGTCAATCCTTCTAAAACATGTAAAGGAAGAACCAAACTCTGAATATTTTATTAAGTTGAAAGTTGAACTACAAGAAGAAATGAAAGTAAAAGGCATTCTTTTGCAACAAATAAGGGAGAAAAGTTACGAATGTGGAAGATTGGAAGAAGAAGTGGTGAGTCTGAGGAAGAAATTGGAAAGGATCTAACTGAATTAACAATGAACATTCAATAGTTAAAAGGTGTTGAAAATTTGGATAGGATATTAAATGCACAAAGATCTCCTCTTGTAAATACTGGGATAGGATATGAAGGAGAATCTAGCAAGTCAAAGGTAGAGGATAAGAAAGCTATTACATTTGTGAAATATGTCCTAAAATAAAACATTAACTGCCATCAATCTGAGAACAAAAATGTGGAAAAACCTTCAAATCCTCATGAGCTACAACAAAAACCCACTACTAGGAAAGCCAAGGAAACAAAAGGAGTGAACAACCAAGCAACATTCCAGCACAGATCAAATGGCTTCCACAGACAGAATTTTCATATGAACAGATGGCTATATCCCCAAACAACCTTTACTGTCAGATACATATAATACTTCCATGAGTGTTTCTTTTGTTCTAAAAGTTTCAGTCATAAATTCATGGAGTGCAAAGCGTATATAAGGGGACCGGAGTATGAAAACTCAAAGGGAATTAAGAACAATGGTGGATTCACTTGTGTACATAATCCATTCTGAAATACCATCAAATGTTTTTGCTGCCATAAAAATAGACACAACTCTTATGAATGTCCTCTCAAAAACTGTGATCCATCTCCTCAGAAATTTTATAGAACAAACAATTGTATGCAATGGAAAATGAAGCTAAATAAGTGTGATCTGGTTCTAATTGCTTAGGATCAGAATAGTCGATGGTATGTGGACAGTGGGTGCTCAATACATATGACTGGAGACCAAAGAAAGTTTGTAACATTTGATGAAAATAAATCTGGCAATGTAACATTCAGAAATGGAAAAGCAGGGAAAATCAAAGGAAAATACATAGTCAGTCTGAATAATGGAGGAGGAGAGGCTCAGGATGTACTGTTTGTAGATGGCCTGAAAGCTAATTTGCTAATTATTAGTCAAATTTGTGATAAAGGCTGTGAGGTCATTTTCAGAGCCCAAGATTGTGAAGTAAGGTTAATCACCATAGGAAAGGTCTTGGTTAAATATTTTCAAACATAAATTAATTTTTATATAGTGGAAGAGGAGAATGAAGCATGCCACATCGGAAAAATTGAAGAATATTGGCTATGGCATAGAAGACTGGGACATATAAATTTTGACCACATCATTAAACTCAGCAAAAAGAAAGTTGTCAGATATTTTCCTGCAATAAAGAAACCACCAAATACCATATGTAAGTCCTACCAATTAGGCAAACAAACTCACACAACATTCAAAGCCAAATACCAACTATCTACTAGTAAACCTCTCCAGCTTGTACACATGGACATGTGCGGACCTTCGAGAACAAATACACCAGGTGGAGAATCATATTTCATGCTAATAATCAATGATTTTTCCACACTAACATGGGTGTCATTTCTCAGATATAAATCTGAAGCATTTTAGAAATTCAAGATATTCAAAGCATTAGAAAAAACTCAAACTGGATGTAAGCTAAAATGTGTCAGATCAGACAAAGGAGTTGAGTTCACAGGTGATGAGTTTGCGAACATGTGCAATGATTGTGGGATAAAGCAACTGTTTACTATTGCAGATACACCTCAACAGAATGGAGTGGTAGAGAGGAAAAATAGGTTTGTATAGCAGATTGCCAGAGCCATGATGCAAGAAAGAAACATTCCCCAAACCTACTGGGCAGAAGCAGTACACACAGTTGTTCATATTCTCAACAAAGATCATCTCAGAAAAAATTGTGACAAGACTCCATATGAATTGTGGCATGGGAAACCGACATCAATTAAGCACTTTAGAGTCTTTGGCAGCAAATGTTTCATAAAGAATAATGATGAAAATTTGGGGAAGTATGATGCAAGAGCAGATGAAGGAATATTTTTAAGATATGCATCAAAGAATAAGGGCTATAGGCACTACAATAAAAGACTGCATAAGATTGTGGAAATCATTGATGTGAGATTCGATGAAGAGCTACTAGACATAATTAGAAGTACAAACTGTGTCAATCCCTAGATCATCATCATGATGAGAATCAAGAAACTAAAGAAAAAAATAAGACAATAGAATATATAGAAATAAACTCAAAAGGACCCTCGAGACACACTCAAAAGAACCATCCAGAAGATCAAATCATTGGAGACAAGAGTGCAGGAGTCTAAACAAAAAGACAACTATTTGAACAAACCGAGGAAGTGTATCTATTCATGTTGTCACAGATAGAACCGAATAATTTCGATGAAGCCAGCAAAGACAAAAATTGGATAAATTCTATGAACGAAGAAATAGACCAAATTGAGAAGAACAAGACATGGGAGTTAATACCAAGACCTGGCGAGAAAAATGCCATTGGCACAAAGTGGATATTCAAGAATAATATGAATGAACAAGGTCAGGTAATCAAAAATAAAGCTAGACTTGTATGTAAGGGATACTCTCAAATTGAAGGACTTGGCTTTTGCATGCTATCATTATTTCAAGCTATATCAAATGGATGTGAAGTCTACCTTCTTAAATGGAGATCTAGAGGAAGAATTATACATGGAACAACCTGAAGGTTTTTCCTTAGCTGATAAGAAAAAGTATGTTTGCATATTAAAGAAAGCCCTATATGGTCTCAAACAAGCACTACGTGCATGGTATTCTAGGTTGGACAAGTAATTTCAAAAACAAGGATTCAAGAAGGGAGGAGTAGACAACAATATGTATATAAAGTCTGATGAAAATGAACTTTTAATTGTAGTGTTATATGTAGATTGACCTAATCCTAACGATGTGATTAATCTGAAATACATTTATCTAGATGACATCATGTTTGGCAGCAACAAGGATGAGTTAGTAAAAGGATTTACAAAAGAGATGAAATCAGAATTTGAGATGTTTATGATTGGAGAGCTTACCTTCTACCTAGGACTTCAAATTCTACAGAAGAATAAAGGCATATTCATTTCACAAGAAAAATACTTAAGAGACATGTTAAAAAAATTCCAAATGGAAGATTGCAAACCTATGTCAAATCCCATGATCATTGGATGCAAGTTATGTGTTGATGATGGATCTGTATATGTAGATCAAATACTTTACAAATTTATGATAGGAAGTCTACTATACCTAACATCCTCTAGACCAAACATTATGTTGGCAATAGGACTTTTAGCAAGATATCAAGTAGCACCAAAACAAAATCACTTGCTAGCAATCAAGAGGATATTTAAATACTTGCACGGAACTGCACACTATGGCCTATGGTATCTGAAAGGCAAAGATTTCACTTTGACAACATTTATAGATGCAGATTGGGCCAGCTGTGTGGAAGACAGGAAAAGCACAAGTGGAGGTGAATTCTATTTGGGAGAAATCCTGGTGGCATGGTTAAGCAAGAAGAAAACATTTGTCTGTCTATCTACAACAGAAGTTGTTACACTAAAAACTGTCACCATGACATTTAGCTATCTATATGGGTTCATCATTACCTATTTTATGCTCCCTTGGAGGTCCAAAATTATAAAGTTCCTAAACCAAGTCTTGGAATTTGGAAAAAGCTCATTAAAACCCTAAAAAGACTAACTCCACACTTTTCCTAGTCATTGCATGCAGTACCGTAGTTTCTTGCTCTATAACCTGTGGCACATCCCGCACGTTCTACTTATTAAAACAACGGACCCTCATAAAAGGTAAATTAAAAACAAAAGTAAGTTCTAGAAGCCCAGCTGGTTGAATATTCTCCCAGTTGGAATCTTCTAGAAGCGTAATCTGGTCGAGCTTCGTACCTTCATTCATGAACCTCTATCCCTTCATTAATGGAGATTATCCCTTGGTATTTGGAGCTAAAATCCCTTTTAGAGAGGACTTTATTCCCCTTTATTTGGAACTGAAACCTCCTCCCTTCTGCTATAAATTGAGATAATCTTTCAGTCTCAAGGGTACTTAGAACTTGGTTGTTTTGAGGTGAATTTCTGAAGAAATTATTCTCTCTATACTTGGCATCAATGGTATGATAATGATTACATACTCATATCCATAATTTTATGCTAGTTCGGATAGGAGAAGACTTGTCAAAACCGATGGAAAACGACTGTTCACGACCCCGGAAGAACCTGTATGACATCAAGGCGACCAGGTTGTAAGGTTACTTCTTATCATACACATTAATACAAATGGATTCTATTTTCTCATTAATTTTTCCATGTATCTATTTGAGTAATTTAATTCTTGGATTCCTTGATCACTAAGATAGATTAATGTTTCTGAATTATTATACCTTAGAGGTGCTTTTAATTATTTTTCCTGTCTTTGGATGTAGGTCTTATATGTTGAATTGACCTCTTTTGGAGCGACTGGATTAAAGATTACAGCAAGAATTAGGCTCAAGGTAGGAGCATCTCTTCCTACTTAGTTGATTAATAGTTCTGAATCATAATAATCTAGAGAAAATGGTTTGCATTTGGTCTATTTGTTTCTAGATATCCTTAGGATACTCGGGAGATCGCTCTTGTTCGCAAGAGGGATTAATCCACCCAACAAAATGGTGATTCCGATGGGGATTTCTTGAACTTAGTTTTCTTTCTCATTTTCAGTTTGATTTTTGGATAAATTCTCTAATTTTGATTAGTTAAAAATTGGGTCGGATAAATAACTCATTAGAATCCCCGACTGTGAATCTGTATTTTTATTTTTTCTTTGTTTTTCCTGCCTTCCACACTTTTTGTTTAAAAACATAGTGGTAGACTCCACAGATTTTAGTGTAAAACAATGCGATACCGCACCTTTTTCCATTACAACCTGTGGACTTCTGGAAATTTTTTGGAAAAATACAAATTTTGTTTTCAGGAATGTAATTAATTGATTCTATGTAATTATCCCACCTTGTCTTGACTGTCAAAAGTCCTCTGTGTGAATTTATTTCAGCAATTATTATCTTTGAAGTGATCTTTTCAATTGATTTGCATTATATAAGTGAGCTTTTGCCCCGTCTTCTTGTTGTTCTGAATCAGAAAATTTTATATACCTCAGTTAATTGGTATGTCATCATTTTCTTGTTGAGCCATTGAACTTGATGCAAGCCTTTCTTTTCTGAAAATTCAAGTTTATTTTCATTTGCAAATTTTGAAAACCTTTTTAGCTTGATAAGGTCTAAATTTCACTTTAAAACCATTATTGGATGTTTTTTATTTATTGTTGAGATAAGCATAAAGTTCTTAGTTAGATTACAAACTCAGCATAAACATCCTCAAAACTTTAGATAGGATTCAAAATTAGAGTTTTATTTTGGTTTTGAATTTTGTGTTTTTAAGAGTTTTAGATTTCTTTTAGAAGAAGTTTGATTCTAGTTTCTGATTTGAATGATATAAGGAATTTCATTTTGAATAAGTGATTTTTTCTTCTGTGAAATTGAGTTCTCAATGAATTGTCTTCTTTTCAAAGTTTATTGTTTATTAAAGAAAAAATTGATGTTTTAAAAGTTATTGAAATCTCTCAAAACCTTCCTCTAAATATGTTTCATTGAAAATAAATGAGTTTCTTTTCATATAGATGCATTTTAGGAAATTTTTGAGTCGGGTCATTAAAAATCATTGAAGTTTCACTTTCATACCTTTTGACCTAAGAAACAGCAAAACTAAAAGTAATGCTTAATTAAAATCAATCTAGAAATTTTTATATTTTCTAGGGCTCTTTTCCACCAACATAGCTCAGGCTAGTGTCTTGGAATAGGTTGTAGTTAACTTTCCAAGGAAGTTCAAACAAATAAGTAGTAAATCCTACGGTAGGAAAATCTAATTGAACCATGTATGCTCTGGGAAGCTCCTCCTAAAGGAGTTAAGCATGAGATCATATCCGAACCAGTGAGGTAATTATACCTATCTCATTGGGAAAAATAGAAGATGTGCACGTATTAAAAACAGTAAACCTCGGATAGACCATTATCGAGGAGCCTGGGGTCACTTGTCGGTAAACCTTGGATTATGTCAATGAGCCTTCAAGGGGATTGAGCTTGTTACTCTACCCTTGCGTGTATATCAGATCGTATATTGTTCTCCCAGGTATATGTGTTCCCATTGGTGACCATAGTGGCCATAAAATTTACGATTCTTTCCCAAGGTGACGGTGGAGGGGAGATCCCATTGTACCTAGAGAAAACGTCGGCTAGACTCACTTGGACTCTCCGGAGGGTTCTCTTCACTCGAGATGGTTTAAGTGGAGAAACTTGCACTGTTCTGTTTCATTAAGCAGGTTTTCAGGGTAACTATTCCAACCGCCATTTCTGCATTAAAATTCTACGATGTTGGATTTCATCACCAACTATTGTTTTTAGTGTGGGAATATATTGTTTGTGTGTGGTTTGATCTCTTAGATTTTCTAAGTGTGTGATCAATTTGGTTGTTTCCTTAGAGACTTTAGGATTTTTTGTTGAAATTTTCTTTGATTGTGTGTGATTAAAAGTTTTCATCATTGTTGAATTACCGAGACAATCACGTAGAATGCAGGGGAAACCCCCTGAATATACACCAAGCCAATTAGAAAGACTTAGATCTGAAAGAGGAAAAACATCTAGAACTGGATCAATAGGACAGGAAGAAACATCCATAATTATTCATCCTGATTATGAAGTAGATCAACCGCAAACAGAAGAATATACTCCTCAGAAAATTTCAATTTCCGAACTAGCTGAACTTGCTTCTACAACAAGTGAATTATCATATACTGAACCTAAAATTTCTGAGCCAGAAACTAAACCTGCTATGTCTGAACCTACTTTAGAGTTCGTTACTCCAACCCCTAGTCGTCCTGATTCACCTAGAGTGAAGGCTCGGATCACAGAAGATCTTCCTCCTGGTCTCATTAGTATTGAAGAAATTACTGACACTGAATAAGAAGTTGTTCTTCCTTCGGCTCAGGAAACTTTAAATATTAGAGAACGTGAATCAATTTCTTATAGTTCTTCTAGACAAGACACTTGGTATTCTTCATTGACAAACTTTCTATAGAATGTTGGTCTGAATTATTCGCCACCATGAATTCCTCTTCCTTCTATGCCAAGAGGTGATAGACCTTCATTAAACATGTCTGGTGAGTCATCCATGTTTTCTGAATCTCCAGAAACATATTTGTATGGTGGTCCTTATGTTCCTGCAGGATATCAGACATTCTCTGGTACTTTCTTAGGGGCATCTCCTTTTACTGATAAATGTACACCATCATCTGGACAAAATGAATCAAATACCGAAACTGTAAATTCAGAACAAATTTATATGATGTCTAGAAATATTCCAAACCATGATCCTCAAGGTAGTAATTTATATCTTGGGGGGCAACCTCAAGGTCAATACATGCCTCAGGGTCAATATCAACCTTAAGGGCAATACGTACCTCAAGGTCAATACATGCCTTAAGGTCAATATCCACCTCAAGGTCAGTATCCAACTCAGGGTCCACAACCTCCTTTAGGGCAGCAGTTCTACCTGGAACATCAATTGTATCCTGGAATTGGAAATTATCCAGTTAATTATCCAACATATATTCCAAATTATCAACCTAGTTATGGTCATTTCTATTCACAACCTTCTATGGGACCTTCATATCCCAGAGCTAATGCAGTGTGGGATCCATCTCAAACTCAACAGAATTTGCAACCTAATATGCAAGTGCCTTACTATCATCCTGGACAATCGATTGGTTATACTCACGTCCAACAACCTGTCCAACCTGTCCAACCTGTTCAACCTATTGTTCAGGTACCTGCATCGGGTAGTGTTCAGCATCCTGGTCCGAGTACATCGAGAACTCCAACCCAAAATTCTGCGCCAATTTTTGTTCAAGCTACCACACCTATTCCTGGAGTATATGCAGCTCCTATTTCTACAACCCCTCAGGTATTAGTACCAATTCCTCAGGTTTTTGTCCCACAGTCTGGACCTACACTCCAGAATACTGTTCAGATGCCTATAGGACAACCTGGTACAAGTACGGTTATAACAAGCCAACCTCAGTTTACTTATCAACCATACCAAAGGCCATATCAATATAGACCTGTAGCAAAAAATAAAACATATCAACCGTACCTTGGGTATACATACCAAATGCCTACTCAATCCCAATATGGTCTGGTTAATCCTAGTTATCCAGGGGGCATTCCAATTCCAAATGCACATGCTATTCCAGGATATCCTGGATATCCTCCTCCTGGAATTGGTATATTTCCACAAGGTTATTCATATAATCAACAATGCCCTAACCGTCGGTTACCATTCATATAAACTTTGGATTTACTTGATTTATCGCGCCTTACGAATGATCTAATCTATTATATTCTGTATTGGCCACCCATGCCAAATAATTTACCCAGTGATATTCTGAAATTTGAAGGTAAATCAGGAGAAGACCCTCCTAAAAATGTCACGACTTATGACCTCTGGTGTGCATCCAATTCTTTTATTGACGATTTGATTCGATTAAGACTTTTTCAAAGAACGCTCATAGGATTAGCAGCCAAATGGTACATTGAACTACCACAATGCTCGTTTAATAATTTCAATGCCTTAGCAACTGCCTTCTTAACTCATTTTCCTTTGCCAGTCAGAACGACAATTGCATGGAATTATTAACTTCACTAAAAGAATCTACGTCTACTTACATATCAGATCACATACATGAATGGAGACGTAGAAGATGTTTGGTGAAAGTTTTTATTCTCATTCAAATATTGGCAGAATGGTTTATAAAATCATTACTACCAAAAATTATTGAAGATGTAGCTAAAGGAGGAGTTGTTACAGAAGAACAAGTCATTGCTCAAGCTCAGTACCTTGACCTAGTATATACTCAGTCAGGTACTTTGTACGAGTAAATTCCAGATTTACCGTGTCCTGGTTAGATAACAGCAACTCCCTCAGGCTCTCATGCTACAGATGGTGTAATTGGTTAGTTAGTACTAATAAAAGTAAGAATAAATCTTCCAGTATTACTTCTCTTATTATAACTTTACCTGATTCACCAAAAGGAGATTCTTCCCTCGAAACTTTTGCTGACATTCACATTGTAGATTCTTCTACAACTAAGTCTAAATCTGGAAATAAGAATAAAGGGAAGAAGAAAAGTAAATAGACTTCCTCTCCCAAAGAAAAAACTGAGAAAAATGAACCGTTTAATGATAAGCAAAAACCTCGTTATCCTTGTCTTATCTGTGACGAGGATCATTTCACCAAGGAATGCCCGCATAGGTCTAAGGTATCTAAGTTTGTCAAAGGTTCATCTACACCTGCTGTCCTGAAGGATCCTTTTCCTGTTCACGATATCAAAATGATTGGATCATCTTCTAATTCATCAACAAATATTTTGATGATGTCTCAAGTAATGGTTGCGACTCGATCGCAAGACTATGGAAGTAAGAATCCTGTTACTCGTAAAGAAGTAGAAATTATAATTCAGTACCATCTACATCTCCTACGGTTTCTGATCCACTTCATATCGAGAAAAATAATCCTGATTTAGTGATTAAACAGCCTGCTAAAGGTGTACTTCAGAAATCAGCTTTCAATCCACATGCGAGAGATGCAAAAAATTACAGTATTGTTGAAGATTTAGCAATATCTCCTTCAGCAATGTCGGCCTTAGAAGTGTAGCAATCATGTCCGGCACAAAGGAAATTACTTTTATCAGCTATTGGAGCTGTAGATCTTCAAGATTCAAACCTCATGGTCTTTGATTTAGACACCTCGACTCCCTCATCAAATGGCTTTTCAAATCCCAGTACTAGTCAAAAACAGGTGTTTCTTTCGTATTGTAGTTGATGAAGGAGCATCTACGTGTATTATGTCATTAAAATGTTGGAAATGACTTGGTTCTCCAACACTTAACCAATATCCGACAATTCTCAAAGCTTTTGACAGAAGAGGATTCCATCCATATGGAATTTTGTAGGAGCTACCTATAGAGGTCAAAGGTAAAACTGTTAATTTAGATGTCGAAGTTGTTGATGCCCCTCTAGATTACAACCTTCTTCTAGGTCGAAGTTAGTCTTATTCTATGACTGCTATCGTGTCATCCTTATTTCGATTAATCATTTTTCCTCATCAAGGAAATATTGTGAAAATCGATCAACTCTCATATTATTCGTCTGACCCAGCTTCTACGGATAGTATTCAACATGTTGTAAAATCGACTATCCCTTATGAGGATGTTGGAGTAGGTTTAATCAAATATTCTGCCTTAATGGGAACTTTTTTATGCCTCCACCTAACATACCGCATACTATTGCTAATATCGATATGATTACATCAAGTTCTATTCCATTTGATGATCCTTGGATAGTGCCTTAGAGTCAGAATTGGATTATTTCACTGGTGCAATGCCTTTGAGTCTTTTTGAGACAACATATCATGCAGTAGAGTCATTTTCCAATCCTTCATCAACTGATTATGATCCAATTAATGTGATCAATGAAGAATCATTCTCACCATCAAGCTCAACTATAACATCAATTCCTGATCCTTTTCAACAAGCGTTTTCATACTGATGAAATAATTCGTGAATTCTTGTCCATAGATGAATTACCATGGGATGATCTACATCATAGGTCATCATTTTTACTTGAGCTTGACAGATTTGAAAATATTTTTTCATCTATTTTTCCAATTGACTATGTCAAAGAACCCCATAGTCCAATATCAATTACAAATTCGGATTCTAAAATTAATTTGGGAAATATTTCTTCGACAGTTTCCATTGACATATCCATTAAACCAGGAATTATTGAAAACATCCATATAGGTGCATTTTGTACGTCAGATTAAATTACTACATATAAAGCCCTATTTCAAGAATTATGTGACATATTTTCCTGGTCTTATGAAGAAATGCCAGGAATTGATCCCAACATTGTCATTCATGAAATAAAGACTTACCCGGATGCTAAACCTGTCAAGCAGAGATTACGTCCGATACATCCATGAGAATTTGCTGCTATTAAAGCTGAAGTTGAGAAATTATTAAAAGCAGGTTTTATTTATCCAATTCTGTTAACAGATTGGGTATCTAATATCGTTCCTGTTACTAAAAAACAAGGAACCATACGAATATGTGTCAACTATAGGGATATTAACAAATCTTGTCCAAAAGACAATTATCCAACTCCATATATCGATCAAATCATCGATGATTGTGCCGAAAATGAAATGTATTTGTTTATGGATGGATTTTCCACATATAATCAAATAAACGTACTCCCTGCTGATCAATGAAAGACAACATTCATTTGTCCTTGGGGAACTTTTGCTTACTGCAAATTACCTTTCGGATTAAAGAATGTTGGCGCAAATTTCCAAAGGGAAATGTCTTATGCTTTTCATGACATTAAACACATTGTGCAACCTTATCTCGATGATTTATATGTCTCACTCATTACACAGGGAAGATCATCCTACTCATTTATGAGAAATCTTTATGAGATGTAGGCATTATAAGATTTGTCTGGATCCTCACAAATGTGTTTTTTGTGTACAGTCTGGATGATCATTGGGATTTGTTGTTTCAAAGATAGGCATTCGTGTCGATCCCTCGAAGGTTGAGGCTATTATCAATTTACCTCCTTCCACACTCCACCAACTCCAAAGTTTGCAAGGGAAAGAAAATTTTTTGCATAGATTTATCCTGAACTATGTTGAGTTAACTAAAGGTTTTACCAGGCTGTTGAAATAGAATATTCATTTCATTTGGGATGAGATTGTTGATCAATCTTTTGATGCTCTAAAACACTCATTAACCCGTGCACCATTATTGCATCCACCCAACTACAACCAAGACTACTTTTTATACCTAGCAGCCTCTAAATCCATCATCGGAATGGTTATAGTTCAAGAAGATGAATTTCACAACGAACATGTGATTTACTATCTTAGTCGCAACTTGATTCCAACCAAAATGAAATAATCACATGTGGAGAAATTGGCATTAGCAGCAGTTCAAGCTGTCCAAATATTTCGTCATTACATATTGTTATGAAAAACAACCGTGATATTTGATTGTAACCCCATGATGTACATTTTCACTAAAAAACTGCTAGGGGACAAATACTCTAAATTGATTGTTATCCTGCAAGAGTTTGATTTAGAATTTGAAAATTCTAAATCAAAGAAATCACTGGTGTTCGCAGAACTTATGTGTGACTTCCCAAATATTGAGGCAGAAACTGTGGTAGAGCATCTGATTGCTCATGAATCTTTGTTTCTTATCAGTACCATAGATCCATGGTATGGAGATATCATCATTTATCTTCAAACCCAAAATTTTCGACCTGAACTCTCATGTTAAAATCGACGAAAAATACGTTACCAATCTCAACAATACAATATTGTTGGAGACACACTTTATCGTCGTGGTGTGGACTCTATTTTTCGATGATGTCTAAATCATGAAGAGGTTGAAAGAGTTTTAAATGACTACCACTCTAGAGCATGTGGTGTTCATATGTCTAGGTATGCCACAACCCAAAATATATTACGCGCTGGCTATTTTTGGCTGTCATTATTCAAATATTTCATTCTCGTGGTCTAAAAGTGCCACAACTATCAGATATTTGATCGAAAGATGCATGCACCACTAGCTCCTATTCACCCCATAATTGATGTCAGTCCTTTTGCAAAATGGGGCATTGATTTCATTACATGTAACCCTCACTCGACCGGGGGGCATGGGTATATTATTCTCGCTGTAGATTACTTTACCAAATGGGTCGAGGCGATGCCTACATTTGCGGTAGATGGAAAAACTATAGCTACATTTGTATTCAATCATGTGATTGCTCATTTCGGTGTACCACAAGCCATTATCACTAACCATGGGAGTCATTTTCGAAACATAATGATGACCAAACTTTCCAATCAACTTGGCATGTGCCATGATAACTCTACTCCATATTACCCACAGGCTAATGGTCAGGTTGAAGCCGTTAATAAAATTTTAACCACCATGATAAAAAGGATTATCTGGATTCATAAATCGAATTTTCATACCATGATTTTTTCATCCCTATGGGCATATCGAACCTCAGCAAAAACTGCAATAGGGTTCACTCCTTTTCAACTGGTTTACGGTTTAGAAGCTATGTTACCTATTGAATGCAAGATATTTTCACTCCAATTAGCCATAGAGTTACTATCAGCTACCTCTGAAGAGAAAAAACTAATTTTGAACTTAGCTCAATTAGATGAGACTCGACGCACCACTGCATTAGCTACCGAAGCTCATAAAAAATGAACGAAAGCTCAGTACGATAGGAGTGTTACACCTCGTGTTTTTTCAGAAGGTGACCTAGTCTTAGTATACGATAAATCTAACGATAAGCTAGGAGTTGGGAAATTCGAACCCATGTGGCATGGTCCTTATATTGTCAAGCGAGTGCTTGCAAAAGGGGCCTATGAATTGACTGATTATGACGGGGTCTCTTTTTTTTCTAAATAAGAATAATTTCTATTAATGAAACATAATTCTCCAAAATAACAAAAAATTAACTGCCCTTAGAAGGGAAAGCAGTCCATTTAGTAGTTCTACCGCTACCCTCGAAGGGGAAACCAGCGTCACACATGGAAAAAAGATCAATGTTTGAAATTACCAGAAAGACTCTAAAACCATAAACTATAGAAGAAGGCCCAAAAAACTCTGAACCAGTAACCAAAATCTAGAAAAAACCTGAGAACTTAGGTGTCATTTAGGGAGGGAGGTGTCTCTTCCACAATAATACACTTGTACTCATCGGTGTCGTCTGCATGCTTGCCATAGGTGGCTTCCGCAGCTTTCGTGGAGATGTTGGTGTTTCTAGCTTTGCCCTGTCCATATTCACTACCCGACCATTCCTCTCTACTGCTTTCCCGAGCATTGCTTCTGCAACTGGAGGCAGGGCCACCTTTCACTACAGCTGTTGGAGCGCCTTGGCTGGAATTCTTCTGCAATTTTCTGGGTCGAGGGCACTCAGCACTAGAAGGTTCCTCTTTGAAGGAAATGGTGATGGTGGTGGTTATGTGTGGTCTTTCCATAGTGCAAGTGTATTGAAACTGAGTGGAATAAGAGGGATGCGGGGAGGTGGTAGTTTCCAGATGAGGCAACGTCAGGGAGTAAGTGGTGGGGAGAGAATTCAGAGGCAGAGAGCGAGACCTGCCTGCAAAAAAAGTTCAGCCACGCCCACTGCGACTGGCCGGATAGCGTCCATATGAGTTCTCCAGAGAAGAGTGTGAAGAATTAGAGCGGGGACAAGGTGGAAATCTAGCAGCTTTGCCTCAGTTGCTGTCGTGACAGCAACACATGCGATGGTGCAAACGGAGCATGATGGAACTGAGGTGAGAATGATTGCTCTAAGGCGTCAGCACAGGAGGATTAAAACCCAGAGGAGCCAAGGACTCAGAGTCCAAGGTCCAACTATCCGCAAAGACGAATTTCAATCTGTAGAGAAGGCTTTGAGAGAAGTACAGGCCAGGAACCAATTCGATGCAGCAGAGGAGACTACAGTGTTGCCTTGAAGGCATTCGGGAGCTCGGCTCTAAGACTCTGGGGGGGGGAATTTCAGCTCCGAGGCATAGGTGATGGAGGAAGACAACCCTGCGAATTCATTTTGAAGGGCTGGAGATGGCATCGATAAATGAGCTAAATAAATGAACAGTTATGGGAGCAGTTGGAACAATCTAATGCTCACTACTGGAGCCTATGGGTGGCCATGTGGCTATGCCACTTTCCATCCCATGAGCCCGCCGTATTACCGCCACTATGAATCACACACATCTGGGAATGACGGGGTCTCTTTAGACAAACCCAGAAATGGGCTTTATCTGAAGAGATATTATGCTTGATTCTTGTGTGGAGATATCACTTGTATAATAGTTACTTTTGTAGCTAGTGTTCCTTAGATTAGAAGAGTGTGCCTAGTTTAAGTTTTCTTTTAATACTATCCCTTCTTATCTTGATTATTCTTGATATTGCAGATGTCGACATCCTTTCAAACGTACATTGGCTTTGCTGATGGTGCTTGTCGTAGTACATAGAACATTTCTTCCGCAACTTGGGTCATTTATTCACCCAATGATGAGTTAGTTTCTATGCATGGGGTAAGCCTCGATTAAAAAACGAATAATATTGCAGAATATAGTGCAGTTATTGAGTTATTATCTGAAGCCATTTCATTTGGAATGCGAAGTTTGATCATTAGGTTAGATTCTAAACTCATTGTATTACATTTAAACAGAGTATACATAATTAAAAATACATTGTTATTGAGATTATTTTTGAAGGTTCGTCTCTTGGAACGACAGTTTGATTATATTGAATATCAACACATTCCAAGAAATTTAAACACATTAGTTGATGCATTAGCTAGTAGTGTTATAAACAGACATTTTCAACGTTAAAGCAGTAAATAAAAACAACATTCAATATGTGTTGAACAAGATAGTCGGAAACAGTAGTAATATCATAGATAGAAGTACTTGTATTTTCAAAAAATATTACATCGTCTACGATCATAGGTTTAAAACACCTTATGATCTAAGAAATAGTGATACAAAAAACAAAATATAATAGTCCACATAATCATCCACTATCTGTGGTGATGATCATGGTAGTAAACTATTGCCCGTGCTACTCTACGCAGGAATCTCCTGAACTGACCAAGAACACCAGTGACATGTCTCTGAGACAAAGAGGAATATCATCTATCGATGTCTCCTGGATATCTAAATTCGACCTCTCCAGGTTGTTCTCTAGGTCAGTCACAATCTCTGCTACCTGATTCTGTGGCGGTACAACAGGCTCTGTTTTCTTCCTCTCGAAGCGGCGTAGAGTGGCTGGCCTTCATGGACCAACATCTGCATTTTAAAAATTTTGTCATCAGTATTGGACGATTAAAATAAAATAAAAAATAGAGTTAAAACACATCAAAATGATTCATTTACCTCACTCTTCCCATTGTGTTCCTAGAGGAAGGGACATATCATGATCGCCATGGAAATCTATCCCAGTATACGGGAAATCCTCAATGGCAAAGATCTGGTTATGAAACCAATGGAAATATGTTGGTGTGAATCGAACTACTTCACAGCCTTCACTATGATGTGCCATCAGTGCCACCTAGCAGACCATACGAGGCTCTTTGATCCCACCAGCATCAACCGAGATAAGTTGGGGGGCAAGAGATGGAATCCTCTCTAGATCAAAAGTAACTACGATAGCTCCATATCCAAAGTTTTTCAACTTTGCGTTCTTAGCTCTGGTCAATTGGCCTTTTACATTAGCCAATAATGCTTCACACCGATTGAATATGGTGCCTCTAAAACAATCAACCGCTGTATGCATTTGGGACTTAGTAGCTACATGTGGAGTTGCGCTCCCATACAATCTGGTTACTTTGAACGCAACCACTTTTAGATCAAGACGTATGATTTTTTTTATGTCAACACGTTTATCCTTGGGATTAGCTTCCTCATTGAAAAATTCTTGTTGATAGCTAGCGACAGACTGGCCACCTAGCCTAGCCCCAAATAACGAAATAGGTTCACCTCTTTTGGATAAACCGGTGAGGAAGTAAATTTCTTCTAGCTCAATTTCTAGCCGGTGAT
This sequence comes from Pinus albicaulis, assembly GCA_034641835.2. Lineage (NCBI taxonomy): Eukaryota > Viridiplantae > Streptophyta > Pinopsida > Pinales > Pinaceae > Pinus > Pinus albicaulis. The sequence goes on along the minus strand of CM076580.1, from coordinate 54,406,208 downwards.
CCCCAATGATAAAACACTGCTCTTGAATGTCACACTTGTTCACCAACCATGTTAGTAAGTCTACTTGAGCCCTCATGCCCTGAATTGCCCAAAATTTATATAGTCCACAGTTTCTCAACAACACAATGTGGGCGGATTGATCATTTCCGCTTCATCTATCTCTTCATGCTCACGTTCTCTCCATTCAAGCATTGTGGTTACTCTACAATGGACACATTAAAAGACTAGAAGCAATCAAAATGGAAAAATTTGGCTAAATTTGAGAGATTTCATCTTTTTATTTTGTTCATGGCGCCTCTGCACCTTTTGCACACAGACAGTGGGGACCACCGCACGCGCTCTACATGAAAAGTGTGGAAGCCCGATAATTTTCCTTTGGAAAATTATCGGGGTCCGCAGGTGCTGTGTGTATTACCTGCGAACCCCTAAGGGCGACTTTTTGAACCTATTTTTCTCCTAAAAAACGATTTTAAAGCCTAAACGAGAATGTAAAGGGATGAAAATAAAGAGGAAGGTGTTGTTGATTACCTGGATTCAACGGTTTTCGATTTAGATGATCGGTTCTTCCGTTATCTCCTCCAGAACTTTTTTCTACCAAAGGCTCTCAACTTTCACTCTGGATTCAAATGGTAAAAATGATTTGGTTAAAATCCTTTTTTATAAGATTTTTTGAATAAATAAAATATTATTTTGTTTATTTTCCACTTTGAAAAGATTTTTTTTGAATAATTTTTAATTATTAAAAACATGTATGTTTAATTTTTCAAGCTTTTGTGCAACATACAGGATTTTTGGGTGAAATGATCATTTTGACAATGAGTACACTTTTTATCACTTTTTCGAACTCGTTAAAACTTATGAAAAAACGAAGACAATGAGTACACTTTTTATCACTTTTTCGAACTCGTTAAAACTTATGAAAAAGCGAAAACTATGATTACATTTTTGTCCCTTTTTTGAACTCGTTAAAACTTACAAAAAAGTGAAAATGATGAGTACACTTTTATCACTTTTTTGGGCTCTTGAAAATTACAAAAAAGTGAAACCCTGGAGTTCTCTTTTAAGCCCTTTTCAGACTCTCTAGAAATGAATATATTGCCAAGTACTTGACTATTCGAACTCGTTAAAGGAAATGAACAGTCGTCCCTTCAGTATAAGTTTACCCCTTTTCTGGACTGAAAATGGACTATTTAAGAAAAAGGTATATGTTGACTAATCATGGTCAATAGAGTTCTCTCCTGTATTATTTTATCCTTTTTCGGGCTTGAGAGACTAAATTTATGAAAAAGTACACCCACGGAGTTTTCTTAAGTTTTTCTTCTAACTCCCTAAAATTGAAAAACACCGAGTTTCTCCTATATTGGACTCGTTAAAACTTAATAGTAAAGGACCTGCTGATTACAAACAGGAACGAACCACTCCTTCTTAGGGTTCGATTTTATACTAAGTTGGACTCATCCGAAGGATGAGATTACACAACAAGAAAATGTTATCCTCCTCAAGCTTGTCAAAAATAAAGAGGTACTTGCCAGAAATGGTGGGGGAAAAAGAGAGAAAATGAATCCAGTTGTCATACTTTGTTTTAAGCAGTAATCCACTCTTGAACATGACACTTTTTGTCACACTCATACCTGGGTTGGGAAAATCCTTTGGCCAACAGTTAATCAAACCACATTGAAAGTCTTCAACTAGTTTCTGGGTATTAGCTTTAGGTCAATTGTTACCAAACCATCTGTAATGTTGTTATGTGTTCAAGAGATAGTTCAAATAAACCATTCATTTGCAAACATTTTTCTCCATTTACATTAACTATCCCTGAGTCAGTCCCGAAAAAATATTTCTACAAAACTTGATCTAATGGTTTCGTGTTATGGGCTTTCCTACGATGGGTCACTTTCTATCGACGACAGCTCATCATCTATGAATTTGATCTAGAATCCTATCAGTACCTTGGAATCTGCATGCCCTAATGGTAGGTTTCTTGCCTTCGACGATAGGTTGCATCATTGACCTTCGATCGAATGATTATGTGAAGCGTTCGACTTCAAATCATTTATTCATGCTTCATGGGTTGTACTGAGTACTTTGAGAGCCATTGTCATTATTGGTGGTTTCTCTCACACTTGTTAACAGTTCACATCATTGACTGGTAATCAATTGGTTTCTACCATGTTCGACTTCGAAAAAATCAATCGCATGGATAGAATTGTACTAGTTCAGGTAGCGGAAATCAAGACCCTGGATCTAGTTTCCACCATGCAAGCTACGAGGAGTTTTATTATTCATTTTACAGTAGACTACTTATTACAGATGGCTGCGTCCATACTATGTCTACTATTGAGGTAATATTAGAATCATTTCTATCTCAGAACATTTAGTTAGTTTTGATCTGAGTATGGGAATGCCTACCTCAGCGATTATATACATATATATGTTTGCATTTGAATGTTTTTACAGGTTTCAATCGGTGTGTCCACAATCCAATCCTCAGAATGATAAAGCACTTCACTCTTCGGAATTACCTCAGACTTTGCACTTTAGGGGGCAATCTGTTACACATCATTTTTTCACCATGACATTTTATTGTCTATATGGGTTCATCATTACCTATATAATGCTCCCTTAGAGGTCTATAACCCCAAAGTTCCTAAACCAAGTCTTGGATTTGGAGAAAAGCCCATAAAAATCTTTAAAATCCTAACTCTGCACTTTCTCTAGCCATTGCCTGCGGTACCACACCTTTTTTCTCTCTAAACTACGGAGCATACCGCATGTTCTGTTCATTAAAACTCCGAACCCCCGTAAAAGGTAAAATGAAAGAAAAAGTAATTTCTAGAAGCCCAGCTAGTTGAATATTCTCCCAGCTGGAAGCTTCTGGAAGGCGTAATATAGTCGAGCTTCACTCCCTTCGTTCATGAACCTTTATCCCTTCACTAAAGGATTCTATCCCTTGGTATTTGGAGCTTAATCCCTTCATGAGAGGAATTATCCCTTCCTTATTAGAAATGAAACCATCTCCCTTCTGCTATAAATTGAAGTCATGTTTCAGTCTCAAGGGTACTTAGAACTTGGTATTTTGAGGAGAATTTCTGAAGAAATTATACTCTCTTTACTTACTATCATTCATATGAGAATGATCACATACTCATATCTATGCTAGTCTAGAGAGTGGAAGGGCTGGTCAAACCGAAGGAAGACGCTTGTTCTGGACCTTGAAAGAACCTGTACTGCATCAAGGAAAACAAGGTTGTAAGGTTACTTCTTTTCATACAAGATAATACAAATGGATTATATTTTCTCATTAAGTTGTTCATGTATCTACTTGAGTGATTTAATTGTTGAATTCCTTGATCATTGAGATAGATTAGTGATTTGTGAATTATTATATCTTGCAGGTGCTTTTAATCTTCTTTCATGTCTTTGATTGCAGGTCTCATATGTTAAAGTGACTTTTGCTGGAGCAATTGGAAAGAATACTACAAACGAGCATTGGACTTCAGGTAGGTCCTCATTCTTCATTATAGATAATTCTAAATCACACATAATCTAGAGGAAATGGTTTTTATTTGTTTGTTTGTTTCTAGATATCCTTAAGATACTAGGGAGATCGTTCTTTTCCGAAAGAAGGATTTATCCATGTAACAAATCTCTCTCTCTCTCTCTCTCTCTCTCTCTCTCTCTATATATATATATATATAATAAAAAAGTTGATGTTAAATTGGTGATTAGTTAAAAAGTCTTCCACCTCCGTGGAGAAAATTGGTTGTCAGCATCGATTAAAAAGTCTTCCACTATGAGGAGAAAATTAGTTTCCGATGTTTTAGTTGAAACAATATAATTATAAATTGTATTTTTTTTATATTAAAAATAAGCAAGAAATTGGTGTCACCAATCTGTAAACCAAAAACTATTATGGCTTCTCCAGTCAGTCATTACTCCGTTTAATAATAATAATAATAATAATAATAATAATAATAATAATAATAATAGAAGCAACTTTAATTTAATAATATTTGATTAATAAACTAATATAATAATTATTTGATAATGCGTTATTTATTTTGAAAACCTTGTCATTATGTATTTTTGGATGATAACTATTTATTATTTATTAAGAAAGATTAGGCTACCAAAGATTTCGCAGAACTTTTGTAAACTCCATTTCGTTAATTTTGGTAATGTGAAATAGAGTTGTTTTAGAATTAAATGGTTTAAAAGTGGTCATTATATTCCACTCAATTTACATTTTAAACCTAGAGTTAATTTAATTTTGAGTATATTAAATATAAAGAAAATAAATATACTTTTATAGATTTAAATTATTTTGTAAATTAAAAAAAATAAAAATAAAAATTTATGTTAATCTATTTTTCATTTATGTCATTATTAATATATATAATAAGTGTTATATAGTAGTTTGATACTTACGGTTTAGTTTAAATATATTTGAGTGGAGTGTGAAGTGTTCAGAGGCTATGAGTTGATCATTTAAATTATTTATAAAAAAAAATATAGAAATGAAAGTGAAAATGCTAAATTGGTGTTTTTTGGTGAGCACCATACTTCAATGCTATAATTAAGCACTCAAATTTGATGCAGGAGCATCCTGCTCAAAAAACCATTATATATTTGATTGACTTAGGGGGTCTAATGTTTGATAAGGAATTTAATTTATTAATAGGAAATTTCTATATTTTTAATAATTTAAGTGAGAAATAGGTGTGTGAGGTTTTTAAATGTAAATATTCTCAAATATGTGAGAATACGAAAGATATTAGACTTGTGAAGATCTCATAAAGATCTTAGGGATTAGGAAGTCCTAGAATAGGGATTTAGTTGAGTTAAAAGTGGATTTAGAGGATTTTTAGGATATGGTTGAGTAGATTGTGGATTTGAACCAGAATTGGTTGCATTATCCTTTTTTATATATTTGTAAACCTCAAAGGCATTAGAGGAGGCCAATCTAATGTTGAAAATCAGGGAAAGTCTTGTGTATAACATAAATTGGTTGATGAAATAATGTTCAAGCTATATAGCATTGCCTCTGCATATGTTTTGTCTATATAATTAACACAGATTCGATTAATCTCATCATGACAGTGGTGCGAAGGTAGAGAGGAGCAACAGGAACATCGCTTACAAAAACGATCACCAACCAGCATTTACGAGATCTCTTGCTACTCGGAATCGATCACCATATTACAACTTTGATTCAGGAGGCTAGACCGAGACAATTGCAGACCCAGATAACCACAAAGAAGTCTGGATTTTTTATATTTGATTATTACCTGCATAGATTATAGTGTTCAAGCTTGTTCATTGATTTCCAGCGATCGATGAAATGATTGTCGTGGAGCCATACACATAAGAAATGAGATGGTGTTATTCCCATCAACCAATTGAAGGCCTGTGGTAATCCCGAGACTATTGTTTGCATTGTACCATGGGTAATCCCTAGACTACTAAATTGTTGATTTTTTATTTTATAATTCAGACTTGGTTGATAATTTTGGTGAGAAGTCGATTAGATCTCTAGATATTATGAGTAAGGTTCTTTAACGGAGGTCTAAACGCCCCAGGCTTGACATATCAATTCATGTTCAGATATCTTGTGTGTCGGTTCACGACTGTAATATAAATGAGTCGAATGATTTTTCATGAGATTGTTGTTCATTTCAGTGCATTCCTATGTGAGATTTTATAAATGAGTCGAATGATTTTTCATGAGATTGTTGTTCATTTCAGTGCATTCCTATGTGAGATTTTGTTTTGTTCAAATTTCAGTGTCTATCTGAGAGATAAAGGGACCATCAGGCATGTCATTGTTGAAGTCTACGTTGTGTTGAAGCACTGTCAAAATCCGAGACCTATTGAATAAAAAAGGGGAATCTCTGTTATAAACAAAGGAGTTCAAGTTGGATTAGAATTTTAATTGAGTTAATGAACACTACGGGATGGATTAAAGAAGTACTAATAGAGTGAATGGAGTAAATATGAAGGGTTAATGGTAACCAATGGCTGTAGCCAAGGAGGGTGTTTTGTTCCTAAACCAGCAATTATGTTCCTATTCACAGAGTTCTGTTCTTGTTTCGATAGTTTGATTCTTGTTCTCAACCCCAACATTCTCATACATCCAGCTATACTGAAGGTAAACAAGAACATGGGTTTTGAGGAACAGAGTGTTGACATGCTCATGTGTTCCCTTACTCACACTCAGGTATTGTAGATAGAGAAAAACTCTCAAAACTAATCCTTCCATATTTAATTGATATGAGTTCAGTTTTAATGAAATTGATAGAGAGGGAAAGGTTGGAGTCTCTTTCTTGAGACTTGTATTATCTGTAGAAATTATACAAATAATATGTATATCAATGGATTCAATCCGATCATGCGATATGCTAAAGAAATATATTGAATCCTTCTACAAATTAATTGCGGAAAATAAACACAATCGCCAATCACAACAAATAAAGAAATAAGCAAATCAAACCACAACATAGATATTTTCCCAGGGAAAAATTGCTGCTCAAGACCCCTTTATCTTCTATTGTATATTCACCAAGGAATCATGAAACAATTACAATGCACTCTTCTCACAAGAGTCTCATGCACTTTCACAACTGTCTCACACTAATCCAAACAAAATTGATCAACACTTAGCCAATTTTCAACCTGTCTACCTTGCGCAATTCATGTGGAATGCAATCCATATTGTTTAGGAAATTCAACCTTCCAAAATTGCGCAATGCTCATGGGAAATCATATGGTTTTTTTACTGCATGCGGGCAACCTATTAATGATAAAACTGATAGTTAGCATCCCTTTAACCTTTGTCTCAACTGGGTCTCCACTGGAACTGACATGCATGCAGCTATTAATAGTAAATCATCAGTCGCATCCAGATCATTGCATGTGAATTAAATATGATTTAATTCACTTGATCTCTCACTAGTGCAACAAACAGGTACAACTATTTCAACTGATTTTAACTCAATTAATTGAGTTAACTGATTTCTCATGCATTAAACTAATGCACTAACTGCAACTCGAACTCCATAGCTAATAGAATTACTTTGCATACCTCACCAACCATCCTCAACTCGAAATTCATCAGCTAACTGAGTTTATCACACTCGGTTAACTATTACAAGTGATTATGAGATAAGATTACATTTTATTGTCCAATTTGATTAAGAGAAAATTAAATTAGACACACATTTCTTGTTGACTTTTCAACATTATCCCTCAAATGTATTCTTGTTTTAATTATGTTTGCTTTCTTTTGCAGATAAAAATGGAGTTGAGATGATCTATAATTTGTGATTTAGTGTTAAATGAATTTTAAAATCAAATTATAAAGACAATTTAATTAATATTTATGAATAATACCCAATAACAATTGTTTTACTATTCATTAACAACTAAATTATAACTAGTAGAGTTATATAAATTGAACCACTAGTAATTCTTGATAGATATCAAAACACTTAGTTTCTAATCCAAATACTTGTTCCTAAAACATTTCATATCATCAAAAAAAATCATTAACTACATTTAAATATTAAAATAAATAAAACATATCTTTAGCCTTTTTCAAATGTTTTCCAGATATTATATGTTTGTTTATGATTTATGATTTAGTATTAGTGGTTGAATTTGACACATTGTATATTAAAAGGCTTTAACATAATTCACACATTAAATTTTTGCATGGTAACCGATACCAATATTTTGTATTTGGTTCAAAGAAAGAAAGCAAAACAACTTTAACAAACTAATTAAAACAAATGAGAAATTGAACACTAAATTTCCAATAAATGCCAAGCAATTTTTCCTTCTGCAACGACTTGAAGTGGAATTTGGAACTTGCCTAGTAATACCCCACTATTGCCCACTACTAGAATTAGTTCAGATGCCATACCCCACTGTACAATTTGAATCCCCGAAAATGAAATGAAGAGCTCCAGTTCATTGCATTATATTTTCCGCAAACAAAACATCCAACTCGGCTTGAGCTTCAAATCCTTTGACCTATAAGAACATATACAACTAAAATTAATCATAGACACATAAAAAGAAAAAAAATAAAAATCTTCTTTACTTCTTGAATTCAAGAAGATCAGTTTCTTGAGTTTTTGAATTCAATTAAAAAAAAAAAACATAAAAACTTTTTGAATTCTTGATTTTAATAAGATCAATTTCTTGAATTCTTGAATTCAATTTCTTGTAATAACATTAATTTCTTCAATTCTTCATATAACTTGGAGGTACCAATCATAAAAATTATGCCTAAATAAAACAAATTCAACAAAGTTAGGAAATAAATGCTAACAAGATCTTAAAAATTAATAACTATATCAATAAAACCTTCTTAATAAAATTAGGAAAGAAATGCTCACAAGATTCTAAAAACCAATTTTTTTTATTAATTTAATTATATTAATTGAAATAGAAGTATAAAGTCAAATTACAAAATTAACAAGAAAAAAATAACTATGATTAATGGAATTGGAATTGAAAATAGAGAAAAAAAAAAAAAATCTTAGAAAAAGACAAAAAAAAAAGTGTAAGTCAAACTAAAAAGTAATAAAACTATATATATTTTTTTTTAAATGATTGGAAAGAGTTTTTTAATTATTTTTTCCTCTTTAAAATGTCTCCTCTTAAATTGAAAATATGGAGAAAAAACTATAAATCATGAAGATAGAAACAATAGAAAAGGAAAAATAAAATTAAAAATTAAAAAAGTTAAATAAAATGGAAAAATAAAATAGTAACTAATAGAAAAATGGAAGTTACTAAAAAGTGTTCATAATAAGACTTCAACCAATCATTTGACGAATAAATAAATTTAAATAATAATAATAAATAACCAAATTTGAATTCTCAATGTTAAACTATGAATAAAAGACAAAAAAAATTGGTCAAACCAAATTAACACACGCTCAAAACAATAGTTAACTCCTAATACCATACTTGCACCAAGTATAATAATGATGTAAATAATGCTTATTTATTTATATTGATTTTGACTTATTGAATTTAAAACAAAAATAAGAAATTAACAAGTGATTTATTTTAAATTTTTTTGTTTAATTTTTTTTTTAATGTATTGTAAAGGAACCCAACCAAAAATGCTTATTTATTTATATTGATTTTGAATTATTCAATTTAAAAAATAAATAAATAACAACTGGCTTATTTTAACATTTTTTGTTTAATCTTTTTTTTTTTTATGTATCCTAAGGGAAACCAATTTAAAAAATAAATAAATAAATAAATAAAAAGTGACTTATTTTAACCTTTTTTGTTATTTTTTTTTTGATATATCCTAAAGGAACCCAAGAGTCTTTCTACATGTAACTACTAGTAAATTTGCAATAAACTAGGTAACGAATAGGGGGATTTGAATCTTGGATGTTTTAGTTTTCACATATTTCACATTACTTCCATCAACAATTAAGCTACAGAGACAATATTTTGTGTTTATGATTAATAAATTTAGAGAAATTTGTGTAGCTCTCTTTTTAGTTTTCAAACTTTTTGTAGCTCTCTCTTTAGTTTTCAAAAATTAATAATTTAGCAAAATCAATTATATTAGAAATATTGTGATATTGTGATCTAGCTTATAAGCAAAGCATTCTAAGTTAAAGTGTTTTTCATTAGTGTTGATGATTTTCTCATTACTTGATTGTTCAATGTGATTCTTTAGGATTCGAAGGATCTCACCACAAGTGCTTAAATAAATTTTTACATTAGGAACTTTGAAATTTACAACGACATATTTTTGATTGGAAATCGTAGATATTCATATAAAGTGTTAAAATGTGTGATAGTTATTGTGTCACCATTATGCAAGGTGTAACCATTTGGGTCACCGTAATTCACAATCATTCGCAATCTTCTTCAAATATCCTTCAAGGAATTTCCTTACAACTTTGTCCATTTGTAGTTGGATGGTATGAGGTACTTATCATTAATGAGATTCCCACTTGGTGAAACATTTTATTTTAAAAGTTTCTAGTGAATTTTGAGTTAATAATTTAATGGATTTATCCTTTTCATAATTCTCAAATGGAGTGAGCATATTTTGTTAATCATTTTATAACAATGTGTTCTCTCTTTCAGGAGCACCATTCTTTTTGGAAGGATGTGTCAAAGGCACCTATCCAAGAAAATTTCTAACTCAACTTAAGAGAGTAAACACCTGCCAACTTTATTTATCGAAGAAGGAAACTTTTAACTTAAGAGAGTAAACACCTTCCAACCTTATCTATCAAAGAAGGAAACTTCTAACTTAAAAGAGTAAACACCTTCCAACCTTTTCCATCACCTTCCAACCTTATCCATCAAAGAAGGAAACTTCTAAAATCAATGGAGTCTTGGTTGTATCAGATTCTCTAATCAAATTTAAGTTTCCCAAAATTTAAATTAAGTAAAAAAAAAAAATGAAAAAGGCATTGTAACAACCAGTGTTATTATTGACCAAGAATCTAAAAAGTAACCATGCATTAGTTACTTTTGCTTCAAAGCATCATGTCTCACTCTTGCAAGACTTCTTGTAATAAAATGAACACAAAATAAATGTAGAAAATTTATTGGGCATTACTAACACAAACAAAACAAACTCTGTTTCTCTAAACAAGGATGGAAGCATGAACCAACCATGAGCCTTTAATTATACAATTTAAAGGATAAATATGAAAACAAGGTGTTGAATAATAAATTACGTTAACAAATTACTTCAACCTCTCAAAGAAAGAAATAAATTGAGTGAGAAATGATCATTATCCTCCTATATTTCTCTATAAATAAAGAAAATCAAATAGCCCATAGAATTGATCTGGAAAATGAAAGTTTTTTTATGGAAGATTTTTAGATGGAGGAAAGCTCAACCAAAAGTGAGTAAACAAATCAGAAAAAATTTAAAAATATCTAAGAAAAATTACCAAAAAGATTAAGAAAAACCTAACTTTCTACCTACATACAATGAACAGAGAAAGAGAACAAAAGTTGGATGAATCAAAACTCTCTGAATGTATGGAACTGGCACTAAAGATTAAATAAATCAACATATTGTTGAGGCCTCAAAAATCCGTGGCAACAACAAAGGGGGATATCCACCCAGTCCGGACCTTAAAGCAATTCCTTTTCCGTTTGGGGTAGTGGCTCCGATTGGGTGTGATGGGACCAATTTCCCAGATTTGGGTTTTTTATGATAATTTGTGGCATTTCTATCAAAACATTTTGCTATGATGAATTACTACAAACTAAGATAAATTTATTTCTAAATGCAAAGCTTTGTCTAGTTTAGAAAACTCTAGGACGACAGTTTAGAAAACTCTAGGCCGAGAGTTTAGAAAACTCTCGGCCGAGAGTTTTGTTAAATGTTTTAATCAAAAGTTTTAGGGGTTTATATGTTTAGGGTTTAGGGGTTTATATGTTACGGGTTTATATGTTTAGGGTTTAGGGGTTTATATGTTAGGGGTTTACATGTTTAGGGTTTAATGGGTCAAATGGGTTAGGGGTTTTGGGGTTTAGGGGCTTAAATGGGTTAGGGGTTAATAGGTTAGGGGTAGGGGTTAAGGGTTTAGAGGTTTAGGGTTTAGGGGGTTAAATGGGTTAGGGGTTAGGAATTAGGGTTTAAAGGGTCAAGGGTTAAGGGGTTAGAGGTTCAGGTGTTTAAGGGGTTGAACGGGTTATGGGTTGGGAATTAGGGTTTAAGGGGTTATAGGTTTAGGGTTTAGGGGGTTAAATGGGTTAGGGTTGGTTTAGAGGTTTAGGGGGTTAGGGGATTTAGCAGTTAAGGATTTTAGGGGTTAGAAGTGAGTGGTTAATGGGGTTAAATGGGTTAGGTTTTTAGGGGTTTAGGGTGTCTAATTGGTTAGGGGTTGGGAATTAGGGTTTTAGGGGTTAGGGGTTAAGGGTTTAGAGGTTTAGGGTTTAGGGGGTTAAATGGGTTACAGGTTTAGAGGTTTAGGGGGTTAGGGGATTTAGCAGTGAAGGATTTTAGGGTTTGGGGTTAGGGTATTGTGGGTTAAATGGAATCCTCACTTAAATGGGTTAGGTTTTTAAGGGTTTAGGGTGTTGAATTGGTTAGGGGTTTTGGGGTTTAGGGGCTTAAATGGGTTAGGGGTTAACGGGTTAGGGGTTTAGAGGTTTAGGGTTTAGGGGTTAAATGGGTTAGGGGTTTAGAGGTTTAGTGGGGTTAGGGGATTTGCAGCGGTGAAGGATTTTAGGGGTTATGGGTTATGGTTTGGGGGGTTAAATGGAATCCACACTTAAATGTGTTAGGTTTTTAGGGGTTTAGGGTGTTGAATTGGTTCGGGGTTGGGAATTAGGGTTTAAGGGGTTAGGGGTTAAGGGTTTAGGGGTTAGGAATTAGGGTTTAAGGGGTCAAGTGTTATGGGTTGGGAATTAGGGTTTAAGGGGTTAGGGGTTTTGGGGTTTATGGGCTTAAATGGGTTAGGGGTTAACGGGTTAGGGGTAGGGGTTAAGGGTTTAGAGGTTTAGGGTTTAGGGGTTAAATGGGTTAGGGGTTTAAAGTTTTAGTAGGGGTAAATGGGTTAGGGGTTAAGGGTTTAGAGGTTTAGGGTTTAGGGGGTTAAGGTTTTAGGGGTTAGGAATTATGGTTTAAGGGGTCAAGGGTTATGGGTTGGGAATTATGGTTTAAGGGGTTAGCGGTTAAGGGTTTAGAGGTTTAGGGTTTAGGGGGTTAAATGGGTTATAGGTTTAGAGGTTTAGGGGGTTAGGGGATTTAGCAGCGAAGGATTTTAGGGGTTAGGGGTTAGGGTTTTCGGGGTTAAATGGAATCTACACTTAAATGGGTTAGGTTTTTAGGGGTTTAGGGTGTTGAATTGGTTAGGGGTTTTGGGGTTTAGGGGCTTAAATGTTTTGGGAGTTTAATGGGTTAGGGGTAGGGGCTAAGGGTTTAGAGGTTTGGGGTTAGGGGTTTAGAGGTTTAGTGGGGGTAAATGTGTTAGGGGTTAAGGGTTTAGAGGTTTAGGGTTTAGGGCGTTAAGGGTTTATGGGTTAGGAATTAGGGTTGAAGGGGTCAAGGGTTATGGGTTGGGAATTAGGGTTTAAGGGGTTAGCGGTTAAGGGTTTAGAGGTTTAGGGTTTAGTGGGTTATATGGGTTACAGGTTTAGAGGTTTAGGGTGTTAGGGGATTTAGTAGTGAAGGATTTTAGGGGTTGGGGGTTAAATGGAATCCACACTTAAATGTTTTAGGTTTTTAGGGGTTTAGGGTGTTGAATTGGTTACGATTTTTGGGGTTTAGGGGCTTAAATGGGTTAGGGGTTAACGGGTTAGGGGTAGGGGTTAAGGGTTTAGAGGTTTAGGGTTTAGGGGTTAAATGGGTTAGGGGTTTAGAGGTTTAGTGGGGGCAAATGGGTTAGGGGTTAAGGGTTTAGAGGTTTAGGGTTTAGGGGGTTAAATGGGTTAAGGGTTAGGAATTAGTGTTTAAGGGGTCAAGGGTTAATGGGTTAGAGGTTTAGGTGTTTAAAGGGTTGAATGGGTTATGGGTTGGGAATTAGGGTTTAAGGGGTTATAGGTTTTGGGTTTAGGGGGTTAAATGGGTTAGGGTTGGTTTAGAGGTTTAGGGGGTTAGGGGATTTAGTAGTTAATGATTTTAGGGGTTAGAAGTTAGGGGTAGCGGTTAAGGGTTTAGAGGTTTAAGGTTTAGGGGGGGTTAAATGGGTTAGGGGTTAGGAATTAGGGTTTAAGAGGTCAAGGGTTAAGGGGTTAGGGTTGGTTTAGAGATTTAGGGGGTTAGGGGATTTAGCAGTTAAGGATTTTAGGGGTTAGAAGTTAGGGGTTAATGGGGTTAAATGGGTTAGGCTTTTATGGGTTTAGGGTGTTGAATTGGTTAGGGGTTGGGAATTAGGGTTTAAGGGGTTAGGGGTTAAGGGTTTAGAGGTTTAGGGTTTAGGGGGTTAAACGGGTTACATGTTTAGAGGTTTAGGGGTTAGGGGATTTAGCAGTGAAGGATTTTAGAGGTTAGGGTTTTGGGGGTTAAATGGAATCCACACTTAAATGGGTTAGGTTTTTAGGGGTTTAGGGTGTTGAATTGGTTAGGGGTTGGGAATTAGGGTTAAGGAGTTAGGGGTTAAGGGTTTAGAGGTTTAGGGTTTAGGGGGTTAAATGGGTTACAGGTTTAGAGGTTTAGGGGGTTAGGGGATTTAGAAGTGAAGGATTTTAGGGGTTAGGGGTTAGGGTTTTGGGGGTTAAATGGAATCCACACTTAAATGGGTTAGGTTTTTAGGGGTTTAGGGTGTTGAATTGGTTAGGGGTTGGGAATTAGGGTTTAAGGGGTTAGGGGTTAGGAATTAGGGTTCAAGGGGTCAAGGGTTATGGGTTGGGACTTAGGTTTTAAGGGGTTAGGGGTTTTGGGGTTTAGGGGCTTAAATGGGTTAAGGGTTAACGGGTTAGGGGTATGGGTTAAGGGTTTAGAGGTTTAGGGTTTAGGGGTTAAATGGGTTAAGGGTTTAGAGGTTTAGTAGGGGTAAATGGGTTAGGGGTTAAGGGTTTAGAGGTTTAGGGTTTAGGGGGTTAAGGGTTTAGGGGTTAGGAATTAGGGTTTAAGGGGTCAAGGGTTATGGGTTGGGAATTATGGTTTAAGGGGTTAGGGATTAAGGGTTTAGAGGTTTAGGGGGTTAAATGGGGTATAGGTTTAGAGGTTTAGGGGGTTAGGGGATTTAGCAGCGAAGGATTTTAGGGTTTAGAGGTTAGGGTTTTGGGGGTTAAATGGAATCCACACTTAAATGGGTTAGGTTTTTAGAGGTTTAGGGTGTTGAATTGGTTAGGAGTTTTGGGGTTTAGGGGCTTAAATGGGTTACAGGTTTAGAGGTTTAGGGGGTTAGGGATTTAGCAGTGAAGGATTTAGGGGTTAGGGGTTAGGGTTTTGGGGGTTAAATGGAATCCACACTTAAATGGGTTAGGTTTTTAGGGGTTTAGGGTGTTGAATTGGTTAGGGGTTGGGAATTAGGGTTTAAGGGGTTAGGGGTTAAGGGTTAGGGGTATCGGTTTAGGGTTTGGGGTTAAATAGGTTAGGGGTTTAGAGTTTTAGAGGGGGTAAATGGGTTAGGGGTTAAGGGTTTAGAGTTTGGGGCTTGGGGGTTAAGGGGTTTAGGGTTAGGAATTATGGTTTAAGGTGTCAAGGGTTATGGGTTTGGAATTAGGGTTTAAGGGGTTAGGGGTTAAGGGTTTATAGGTTTAGGGTTTAGGGGTTATATGGGTTACAATTTTAGAGGTTTAGGGGGTTAGGGGATTTAGCAGTGAAGGATTTTAGGGGTTGGGTGTTAGGGTTTTTGGGGTTAAATGGAATCCACACTTAAATGGGATAGGGTTAATGGGTTAGGGGTAGTGGTTAAGGGTTTAGAGGTTTACGGTTTAGTGGTTAAATGGGTTGAGTTTAGAGTTTAGTGGCATTAAATGGTTTAGGGTTTAGAGGTTTAGGGTTTAGGGGGTTAAATGGGTTAAGGGTTAGGAATTAGTGTTTAAGGGGTCAAGGGTTAATGGGTTAGAGGTTTAGGTGTTTAAGGGGTTGAATGGGTTATGGGTTGGGAATTAGGGTTTAAGGGGTTATAGGTTTAGGGTTTAGGGAGTTAAATGGGTTAGGGTTGGTTTAGAGGTTTAGGGGGTTAGGGGATTTAGCAGTTAAGGATTTTAGGGGTTAGAAGTTAGGGGTTAATGGGGTTAAATGGGTTAGGTTTTTATGGGTTTAGGGTGTTGAATTGGTTAGGGGTTGGGAATTAGGGTTTTAGGGGTTAGGGGTTAAGGGTTTAGAGGTTTAGGGTTTAGGGGGTTAAATGGGTTACAGGTTTAGAGGTTTACGGGGTTAGGGGATTTAGCAATGAAGGATTTTAGGGGTTAGGGGTTAGGGTTTTGGGGGTTAAATGGAATCCACACTTAAATGGGTTAGGTTCTTAGGGGTTTAGAGTGTTGAATTGGTTAAGGGTTTGGAATTAGGGTTTAAGGGGTTAGGGGTTAAGGGTTTAGAGGTTTAGGGTTTAGGGGGCTAAATGGGTTACATGTTTAGAGGTTTAGGGGGTTAGGGGATTTAGCAGTGAAGGATTTTAGGGGTCAGGGGTTAAATGGAATCCACACTTAAATGTGTTAGGTTTTTAGCGGTTTAGTATGTTGAATTGGTTAGGGGTTGGGAATTAGGGTTTAAGGGGTTAGGGGTTAAGGGTTAAGGGTTTAGGGGTTAGGAATTAGGGTTTAAGGGGTCAAGGGTTATGGGTTGGGAATTAGGGTTTAAGGGTTTAGGGGTTATGGGTTTTAGGGGCTTAAATGGGTTAGAGGTTAACGAGTTAGGGGTAGGGGTTAAGGGTTTAGAGGTTTAGGGTTTAGGGGTTAAATGGGTTAGGGGTTTAAAGGTTTAGTGGGGGTAAATGGGTTAGGGGTTAAGGGTTTATAGGTTTAGGGTTTAGGGTGTTAAATGGGTTAGGGGTTAGGAATTAGGGTTTAAGGGGTCAAGGGTTAAGGGGTTAGAGGTTTAGGTGTTTAAGGGGTTGAATGGGTTATGGGTTGGGAATTAGGGTTTAAGGGCTTATAGGTTTAGGGTTTAGGGGGTTAAATGGGTTAGGGTTGGTTTAGAGGTTTAGGGGGTTAGGGGATTTAGCAGTTAAGGATTTTAGGGGTTAATGGGGTTAAATGGGTTAGGTTTTTATGGGTTTAGGGTGTTGAATTGGTTAGGGGTTTGGAATTAGCGTTTAAGGGGTTAGGGGTTAAGGGTTTAGAGGTTTATGGTTTAGGAGGTTAAATGGGTTATGGGTTTATAGGTTTAGGGGGTTAGGGGATTTAGCAGTGAAGGATTTTAGGGGTTAGGGGTTAGGGTTTTGGGGGTTAAATGGAATCCACACTTAAATGTTTTAGGTTTTTAGGGGTTTAGTGTGTTGAATTGATTAGGGGTTGGGAATTAGGGTTTAAGGGGTTAGGGGTTAAGGGTTTAGGGGTTAAGGGGTCAAGGGTTATGGGTTGGGAATTAGGGTTTAAGGGGTTAGGGGTTTAGGGTTTAGGGGGTTAAATGGGTTAGGATTGGTTTAAAGGTTTAGGGGGTTAGGGGATTTAGCAGTTAAGGATTTTAGGGGTTAGAAGTTAGGGGTTTTGGGATTTAGGCACTTAAATGGGTTAGCGGTTAACGTGTTAGGGGCAGGGGTTAAGGGTTTAGACGTTTAGGGTTTAGGGGTTAAATGGGTTAAGGATTTAGAGGTTTAGTGGGTGTAAATGGGTTAGGGGTTAAGGGTTTATGGTTTTAAGGTTTAGGGGTTAGGAATTGGGGTTTAAGGGGTCAAGGGTTTAGCGTTCAAGGGTTAAGGGGTCAAGGGTTAGTTTTCTGCAATAACATAATTCTCCAATCCCATACACTTCTGCTTTGAATGTCACACTTAACATTCATTTCCTTTTCGGATAATATTCTTTATCCCCTTACATCCATACCTAGGAAAATAAAATTCATTTCAATTTAATCTTGTGAAACTAAAGTGGAATATAGGAGGACCCATTCCAAGAAGGGCATCTCACTCAATGTTCAAATAATATTGTTCATTCCCCTACATCCATACCTAGGAAAATAGACTTCCTTTCAAGTTAATCGTGTGAAACTGAAGTGGAAGATAAAGTGACCCATTCCAAGAAGCTCATCTCACTTCAAAAAGTTCTCGAGATTTCCAAGAATTTATAACGATATTAAGGTGCTATGCATTGTATCCATTATCACCTCATTGCATTTAGTCAATTGTTTTTTAAATTTAAATTTATTCATTAATTTCAAAAAAAATATTATATATATATATATATATATATATATATATATATATATATATATATATATATATATATATATATATATTATATATATATAGTTGTTTTTATTTTTATTTATGTTTTAGAATTTTATTTTATTTATATTAATATGTCAACTAGTTTTATATAAAATATTTTTAGTTTTTTATATAATATTGATATTACAAAATATTGTAACAAATTTTATTTAATTAAATCTTCATGTATTTTTTATCTTTAATAATAATAAAATAATTTAAAATAAAATTATAATTTTATTATTTTTTATCATTTTTTAATTTTAATAAAGTACCATTAAAATTATATAAAGTACCAATTCTAAAGTACCGAGAGTTTTATATAAAATAAAATATCAATTCTAACAACTTAATAATTTTGGTGTTTTATTATAGGAATAAAACTCTCATCTGAGAGTTTTTTAAACTCTCATCCGAGAGTTTTTTTAACTCTCGTCCGAAAGTCTTCCGAGAGTTTCTGTCAATAAAACTCTCGGACGAGAAAATGCATAACTCTCGTCCGAGAGATTTTTAACTCCGGTTAAACCCAATAAAACTCTCGAATGAGAGTTTTTAAAAATCTCGGTCGAGAAATAGAGTTGACTATTTTCTCGGATGAGAAATTAAAAATTTCTCCCAAATTCTAGCCATCCGCCAAAATGTGTTTCCCAACTTCGCAATTTCACCCTGAATTAAATTTATTCTAACCCGGAGATAATATTTTAATGCGATCTAAAGAGATATCTAGTCAATCTATGATGATAAAATCATCACAGATTTAATAGAATTATTACTATGTAGGATGATTCTCGTGAAAAAATAGTTAATCAAAAGAAAATGAAAGGTATATCGCATTTATCTGATGACCATATATAAAATAACTGATTTCTATCTTTATATCGTACAATAGTGTAACAGATATTTCAAACACAAATATTTAACTCTATCTATGATTCATGAAAGATGAGTTCATCACAACATTCAGAAAAAGAAATAACATACATGATAATAGTACCAGATGTGTATTACTCTGTTTATCGGATCAGTAGTAATAGGTCGTATCCAATTCTTCAATCAAAGAGTCATCCAAAGAATACATAAGTGCACCAACATTGATCAACAAAATGATATTTATCACTGAATAAGGTCGTGTTCCATTATTTCATCAAGGCATCCACAAACTTACTTACAATTAAGCATTTTTTAGAATGTCCTTAACAAAATCTTGGACCCTTCTCTAAATGCATGAGAAGGGTTTAAATACTAAAACTAACTACAAACTAAATTAAATCATTTACAAAAATGTAGAGGAGGTTTCAAACAACCTTTCTCTAAAACATAACTTGAACAATAATCTAGGAATTTAAAACTAATAATCCTGACTTTATGTTTCCTGCATTTCTTTCTGAGTGCAATCACGAAGTTGGCAGATATCTAGCATTGTCGAGCTTAGATGGTTGGGATATTCATGATCGAATTTGATCCTTGAAGATAGCATTTGAAATTGTTGACTGAGACTTTTTTGCGGATTCTGTAAGGAATAGAAGAGTTTGTTGCTGATGATAAGGTTTGATCAGAAAATTCCAATGATTTCCTTGATCAAACTTTTTGACTTCCTTGATCATTTCTTCCTGTTGTTCTTCTCTTTGTGTCCATTTTAAATCCACTTCTTTTGTTACGGAAAACACATCAGACGTGCTTTCTTCAAGAAGTCTTGTTTTAAATAATTGGTCACATAAGAGCTGTATAACATCACTTGATTTGATGGATGTCTTGGTCGCTGCTTTTGCTTGGATGATCTATGCTTCCCATTCTGCTTGGATTATCTATGCTTCCCATTCTGTAAATAATAATTCTTTGTGAAGCTTATCTATTTTTGGTAGATTAGCTTGCTTTCCCATATCCGAATCTTGCCACTGAACGTGTTCTTCAATTTTCTTTTGAAGTTTCTCACATTCTAGTTTTTGGATTGCAATTCGCTGAATCATTATCTTATTGGAATCACAATAGGAATCAATCGTAGCAGCTTGATGAAAAAATATTTTTTGTTGTTTCTTTATCAAAGAATTTATCTCAAGTGCTTCTTTAATGAAATTTTCTGATTGTGATTGATTCTGTAACTTTGCCATGGTCTTTTCCAGCTATGTATGTTTCTCTTTAAGCTCGGTGTGATGTTCTAACTTAAGATTTTCAATATCTTTATGGAAATGTGTTGAACTTTCCCTGATTTGTTCAATAGTCTTGACTTTCTGTGCATCTAACATAAGTTCTAATTCCTGTATTCTAGATTCTTTCTGCTTCAACAAGGTTCAAACTTCAGTTGCCTTATCTACAGTGGTTGTGGCATAAGCTCCTGCAAATTGTGACAATTTAGTCAGATGGTCAGTGGGATCCTCTAATGAGTCTTTCCAAAGGACATCAACCGATTCATCTATTGACTTGGGAGTTCTTTCATCAATTATTTTTCTCTTATTCCTTTTAACCACAACTCTGTGATTGGGACTGTAGAAAATATCCAATGAAGGAATTTCGTCAATCTGTAGGATGATTTGATCTGTAAAGTAAGCCGGAATGATTTCTTTGCTCTGTATTTTTGGGATTCTTTGTAGAGGATTGACGGTTTCAACCATATTTTGAGAAGGCTCTGGTGTTTGGAAACTTGTTGCTTGATCAATATTGATCTTTTCCTTAGGAGTCTTTATTTCTTGGGAAAATTGTTCCCATTCATTAACCAGGTCTTTACCTTGAGATGATTTAGACTGATCTACCGTGCTTTGATCCTTTTGATTTGATTCTGAACTTGATTTTGTACCATTGTTCTTTGCTTTCTCTTGCAACTCTATTTATTGCAGAATTTGATTGATTGGTAAATTTTCTTTCATAGATTCAGATTCATCCTTAGATTGGTCTAACTTATTAGAGTGTTGTTGAGATTGACCAGATTCATTTTCAGAGCCACCTTTCATTTCTTCATCGATACTGACACTTGGAGTGTGTTTTTCTGCTTCAATAACTAACAAATTCAAAGGGAAATTTTTCAATCTCTCATTTCTATATACCAGAAAGGCTTCAGCCTCTTATTGACTTGATTAACTAGAAACCCTTTTAACAATATCAGAAAAATCTTCAACTCCTTGGAAGAAGTCATCAAACTTATCTAATTCCTTTATGAAAGGCTTCGTTTTGAGCTTTGTCATGTAATTTTTAATTACATCGTTGGGGTCATATAGTCTCCCTGGCATGAATGCTAGATTTAACATCTGAATATTAGGAACCTCTTTGTAAGTATGGCCAATATTAGCCAAAGAAAAGGTGTCACACTGTAGAGGAAAAGAAGGCCGTGTCACACTGTAGAGGAAAAGAAGGCCAAATAGCCTTTTTATCATCTTTTAACCGCTTTGTGACACCATTGATGAGTTGATAAGCTATTTCTCTCCAAAACAATCTATCTGGAACATAGTAAGGTAAAACATGTGGAAGAGAAAAACTTCCAAATACTCGAACATATGTGAAATTTTCTTCAGCAAACCACCTGGCTGTAGGAAGAATATCTTCATTGACTTCTTTGGAAACCCTGGGGATCTTTTCATTGAAAATCATTTGATTCATAGGTAACATGACTCCATAACAGAATTTGTAGAAATGTAGGTGGTATTTAGAGTCCCAGAGTTCTTCATGGTATATATGAATTGCGGTAGGGTTTTTAATGGTCCATTTCCAACCCATGATTGGAAATGTAGAAGTGAAACAGATGGAATCCATAACATAAGTAGACATGTAAAAGGGTGAATTTTCTTGGGATGAAGCACTCCTTTTATTTCTATATTCGGAAATATGTTTGTCTAAGTAATTGGATAAAAGGTCTACCCAATTCAAAATGGATGAATTGACGATTGCGTCAATTAAGGGAACCCAATCTCTAGTGAACCTAGTACTATCAGGTTTGGCAAATAGTCTACACAACATACCAGCGGCATAACAATAAGGATAAGGGATTTGTGTAATGGGGTACGTACCAGATTTATCCTACTTCAATTTCCCTTTATTTTCCTTCCATTCATGGATGACTTTGATAATATATGGATGTTTAGCTCTGAAAATTTGCACATATCTATTATCATACTTCTGTTGCAGAGTTGGCAGATGATACATGGCTGTCAAATCTTTGGCTTTGAAAGAGCCCATAATCTCTCCTCTGGAAATCTTCAAAACTCTATCTTCAATATTTAAGTTCTCAACTACCCACTTAATCATATATGTGTATGGTAGAATCTTCGGTCTCGTAGCTATTCTGTGAATAAACGAGCATGAAACTTTGAAAAGGGTTGCATCAGAGGTGGAATCAGTTCCCGTCACAGAAATTTTTGTTATCACCTTTGGTCCTTCATCCTCAAAGAATTTTTACATTGCTTCCCATGACGAAATGCCACAATCCTTGTTACAAACAGTGTTTGAGAACAGCGAAGGCATATTTGTATCCTTTGAGGATGATGCTTGAGACGCCTCTTTACCCTTTTTACTCATCTCTGACTTCCTTAACTCGATAATTGATTTCCTGAGAGAAAAGTGAAATATATCATATAATGAGCATTACAAAGATATATCAAGGATTTATTTTAAATTCACACAAAAAACTGTCAATCTTATCAATCATCTCCTCATAATTCCTTATGATTTGAAATTTAATGCTCGACATAGCTTCACATGGCTTCACACACAATACTTATCAATCGTTTAAAGCCGTTAAGATCTAAAATTCAATTTGATATGACATAAGTTTCTTTTCACACGCTGATATCGTTAAATGCGCAAATCGCAGTGATTCCTTATAATATTTCTTGATTTCCTCATAAATGTTGCGAAATGCGATCTACGCAAATCACAAATCACAAGATTTAAAAGATATGTTTAATTCTATATTATAATTCGCGTGCGATGCGATTTGTGAAAGCTTAAAGTGGATGCGATAGCGAAAAAGGATTTATACTTTTTAATTTATTCGCTTTGTAGGGTCCGCGGCTGTCGCAACTTATATTACTTTATTTCTTAAATCTTAACTTAAATAAAGTGCGATGCGAATAAATAAAAAATAAAAATAGTAAATGTTTTTATTTATTTGGAAAATATTATTAAAGAGTGCATTTCGCAATTCGCAGATTTTATGATTTAGGATTTCTTTTTGAAAGATAAAATATGTGATAAGCAATGCGCTTTAATCAGAAAAAAAAATTTCTAAGTGTTTTTGAAAGAAATTTTAAAACGGATTTTCGTATTTATTTCTAAAGGGTCCTATTAATGAAAAATAAATGGGGTTGTTGTATAGCACAACAATTGGCGATTCACTTGGATGAACCAGATGTCTCTGATAAATTTTTTTTTGAAAATTCTAAATCCTTTTATATTTAAAAATAAAATAGTTAAAGGAATGAAATTTCAAATAAGTAATATCTTTTTTCAATAACGAAAATTTCATTTATTCACTTATTCAGGAGAATTCCTCTATAAATATATAAGTATAAAAATCAATGTCAGTCTTTGCTTAGTTAAAAATAAATAGCAAATAATCTTTACATATAAAGCTTTTTATAATTTTACTCTTTTATCATAGATAGAGCCTCTATTCCAATAGGCAGTTTTAAGCTTTTGGCAAGGTTATCTTTTAACCAGCTATAATCCATTTTTACATCCAGTATTTCTCATCATTTTCCTAAGTAAATTATATATTTTCTTTTTATATTTTTTATCTACTTAAAATTCATTGTCTTGGCTTGGTAACAAAATAGTGACAATTCCATTCACAAATAGTGATTAAACTGCTCAAGCTGGCTCTTGATGAGACCCCTTGTCTTTATGATATAATCTCAAGTCATTACATTGTTTTGGTAGACAGTATTAGTAATGTCAGTTCAACTATTTCTCTATGAACATGGTAAACAAGCTCGTGATGAGACTTATTATCTTTTAAGTTTTCTCTAAACTTTTTTTTCTTTTTATTTTCTTTTGAATTTCTTTTGAAAATTATAAGATTTACTGGATGGGATGAATCATATTTCTTTTTAAGATGCTAGATGATAATGTTGAGTTGTTAGATTGCTTTTTTGAAAAATATTTCTTACTATATTACAATTTTCTTTTCCTGACTAACAAAAGAATCTTCATACTAGATAAAAATGAGAGTTCATCAAACAAAATAAGTGTTTTATTGGAATTTTTTTTTTTTTTAAACATAAAATTAATCTGTTTTTCTAAATCTTTCGATTTTCTTTCTTTAAGAGTTCTATTTTTTAACAAGTGGAAAAAGAAAGATTAAAAAGAAATTATCTAAGACTTATTTTGAAAGACCAACTGTCAATACTAAACAAATTTTATTTCTATATGAAAAAACAAAAATTTTAATGTACAAAGATAGAGGGATTATCTTCTACGAGAAATATTTTTTCAAAACTTACCCATTGACAGGCAAAGAATATTTTCTACCTGATAAATCCTGTAACAGAAATGTTGATGAGCCAATTTTCTCAATTATTTGAAATGGTCTTAGCCAGAGTTTTTCAAACTTTGTGTTTTTACCCTTTTCTTCATGAGATTTGTCCCATTTTAATACCAAATCACCAATTTGAAAATCTCTTGATCTAACAGATGTTAAATAAAATGAGGCTTTTATTATTTGTTGATGATGGATATGATTTTGTTTAGCTTTTTCTCTTTCTTCTTCTAACTTAAGGATTTGATCTTGTCTAATTTGAAGAGAAGAAGAAGGATTTTCATCAATGAATTGTACTAAAGCAAATGATGGTATTGTTACGTTTGAGGGTAGAATTGCTTCTTACCATAAACCAACACAAATGGTGAAGTACCTATTGAAGCTTTTTGGGTGATTCTATCTGCCCAAAGAGCAAACAATAATGCTTTGTTCCAATTATTATGATTTTGTTCTACAGTTCTTTTGATGATTATGATAAGGTTTTTGTTTTTAGATTTAGCTAATCCATTCCCTTGTTGGTAATAAGTAGCTGAGTATTTTAATTTAAAACCCCTTTTCAAAGAAAATTCTATCATGTCATTTCCAGAAAAGTAAGATGCATTATCAAATATCAAAGCTGATGGAAGGCCAAACCTGGTAATTATGAATTGATCAATAAAATCGGTAATATTCTGTGTATTGACCACCTTTAATGGGATAGATTCTACCCATTTTGTGAAATAATCAGTTGCGGTTAGAATATACCTGTGTTGTTTTGAAGAGTTAGGAGTTATTTCACCTACAATATCTAACCCCCATTGTTCAAATGGTTGTTGGATATTTACTGGTTGTAATGGAAATGCTGATTTCCTTTCTCTTTCTGCTGTGCTTTGAATTTTTTTACATTTTCTTGTATATTCATGTGCATATTTAAATAGCATCGACCAATAATAACTAGTATGCAATATTTTATGAGATGTGGTGTTTCCTCCGAAATGACCTCCAGCTGGTCCATCATGTAATTCCTGCAATACCTTTTAGGCTTCAGTTTTCTCTAAGCATATTAATAATACATAATCATAATTCCTCCTAAATAATACATCATTTACGAGTTGATATTGATTTGGTTTAAGTCTCAAAGCACGCTTCGCTGTGTAATTGAGATATAATGGAGCATGTCCATTTTTTAGAAAAAAATTCAGATCAGCATATTGTGATTGAGAATCGTTTAGGCTTACCTCAGATAGTTGTATTTCATTTTATTTATCTTCCTCTTTTGGAAAATGAGAAGCTCCAGTTAACATCTTGCAAAGACCTTGTCCTTTGACAATTTTAGCTGGATGTTTTTCTACATCATATTCTTGGAGTGTAGTAACCTAATTTGCTCTCTTTTCTCCTACTTCTCGTTGTATTAATAATTGCCTTATTGTTGAGTAAGGTACTATTATATTGGTATGTGTTTTTAGGAGAAAAGGTCTAATATGTTTCAAAGATTTAAACACAGCATAGGCTTGTTTTTCTACAGCTGAATAATTTAACTTAGCACCTTGAACATTAGAGCTAAAAAACGCAATTGGTGCTTCAATGTTTTGATCATTTAACTGTGTTAAAACAACTACATATGATGTATCAGAAGAAAATGTGTACAACAAAAAAGATTTAAGAAAATCAGGAGTTTTTAAAGAGAGAGCTTCAACAATAGTTTTTTTAATTAACTCAAAAGAATTTCTTTCTTCTTTTCCCCATCTAATGATTTAATTTTTCTTAATCATTGACTGTAGGGGTAGGAAAATTTGGGAGAAATCTGGAACAAATATTTTTACAAAATTAATCTGTCCTAAAAATGATTGCATTGTTTTTTTGTTATGTGGTAGAAGAATATTTTCAATCTCTTGAATCCTATCAGGGTCTATATGAATTCTTTTTTTAGAAACAATGAATCCCAATAATTTTCCTTCTGATAAAGCAAAATAACACTTTTTGGGATTAAGGGAAATGCCATATTTTCTGCATCTTTCAAAAATATTTTTTAAATGATTAATATGATTGTTCCTATGCTTAGAATAAATAGTAATGTCATCTAAGTATATAACAACCAAGCTATTGATTAGTCCTCTGAAATCTATATCCATAACATGTTGAAATGTGGCACCAGCATTAATTAGTCCAAAAGGCATTTTTTGATATGCGTATGTTCCCCATTTTGTTCTAAACGTTGTTTGTAATCTATCATCAGGATGTACCATGATCTGATTATACCCTGAAAATCCGTCTAGAAAGACATCAATTTAGACCCTGCAACTGATTGCAATATCTGTTCCATGGTGGGTAAGGGAAAATTATCTTTTTGACAAGCTTTATTCAAGTTCCTAAAGTCTATACAAATTCTAATGTCTCCATTCTTTTTCCTAACTGGAACCATGTTTGACACCCATTTCAAATGTCTAACAGGGAAAATGACTTTAGCTTTGAGCATTTTATTCAATTCAGATTTAATTTGACTTTCTAAATTTGGATGAATTTTTCTGAGTTTTTGTTGGACAGGTTTATCATTTGAGATCATAGGAATGGTATGCTAAATTATGGAAGTATCATATGTTTTAAGATATGAATAATCCCATGCAAAGATATCTTTATATTTTTTCAGCAATTTAATAAATGATATCCTTTCTTCATATTTTAGACCAAGACCTAAGTTGATGTTATAAGGCTTTTCTAGAGTGCCAAGATTAATTAATTCAAACTTAAAGTAGAACTTTGAGTTTTTGAATTGGTCACTTTTTTAAATTTATCTTTCAAATCATAAAGGTCTTCCATTTTGCCTACAGATTTTGGAATTGGATTATTGTTTGTTT
This sequence comes from Pinus albicaulis, assembly GCA_034641835.2. Taxonomy (NCBI): domain Eukaryota; kingdom Viridiplantae; phylum Streptophyta; class Pinopsida; order Pinales; family Pinaceae; genus Pinus; species Pinus albicaulis. The sequence continues at coordinate 54,379,086 of CM076580.1, read as the reverse complement.
TATCCTCGAACTGTAAATCATGTTCATGTTCATCTAAGGTTTGACCTTCATAAGCTCTGTCTAATGTAAGAAATTCTAATATGTCTGCATCATCGTTAAATACTCTCCAATTTTTTATATTGTCAGCAATGGATGGTCTAAAAATTAATTCAATTTTCAATCTATCTGGACTAAATTCTTGGGGTGGTATAAGTCTAGATTCTACATTAGCAAGTAAATCAGCGCTCGCACTTTGTAATCTAGGAATTGTAGAGATATTGAATGCTATAAAATGAGAAATAATATTTTGAACTAAAGTTTGATAATGTTTCAAATGTCCAGAAATACAATGCATCATATTTCTAACTTGTTTAAATATTATTTTAGAATCTCCATATACTTGCAAATATTTAACATTCAATCCTATAGCTTTATACATACCTTGTATCAATGCTTCATATTCAGCAGTATTATTTGTGTACTGAAACTCGTGTCTACAAGCTAGCATCGTTTTCTCTCCTTGTGGATTGATTAAAACGCAACCTTCTCCTGCACCATCTTCTGATTTCGAACCATCAAAAAATCGAGTCCAAAATAAAGATTGTTTTGGAATGTGATTGCTAAAATTAACACATCTAGAAGAGTCTCTTGAGAAAAAATTTCAACTTGAGAAATAACAGTATTTGTTGAAAAAGATGAGACCTAAGCATTTAATGATCCAAGAAATGATTCAGCTGAATAATTTCCTATGATAGTATTAGTAAAAGCTACAGGTTCATTTGGTCCTTCCAATTCGGTAACTATATGTTTCATAAATTTCTCACGTTCAATTTTGATTTGATTTGGTTTGCATTATATGGTAACCACATATGTGACCAATCAGAAGAAAAATATCCATGTAAATTTTTAGACCAATCTCTGCTTAGAATAAGACCATAAAATTCAGGGGTGTCTGCAACCAAAATATCAATCACTTGTAATACCTTTGGATTAGATGACAACCTGATAGATACTGACGACATTACTCCAATAACTTCAACTTTTGTTCTATCCAATTGAACTATATGTACAGATGTTTTTTGAGGAGTGATATTTAATTTTGTACATACTGTTCTTGGCATAATGTTTGAAGAAGCCCCTGAATCAATAAAAAAATTATGAACATTTTTGTTAAAAATTTCATAAGTCAAAAGAAAAGGAGGAGTTTGAGAGATAGATCTATCACCAATTAAAACAATATCATTGGAATTTACTTTATTTGTAGATGATGGAGGTTTTCCCATATATTTTGAAGCTTGTGCTATAACCGACGGTTGTATAGGTTCTACAGGAATTTCTTTGAGTTCTCTAAGCAAGATTTTATGTTGTTCTTTGAGTTTGGTCATTTCGTGTAATGAAATATTTGCTTTAATTTTCTTCATATATTCAACTATGTTGTATTCGACTGCATCTGAAACAATCAAAGTTTTAGAAGTTATAGAAGGATTTGATAAAATCGGATCTGTTTGCACATTTTTAGATTTTTTGATTTTTTCTTTCATGGGAACAGAATTTTGTTTGGGATTTGACACAATTGGATCTGAAGAAGATTTTCTTCTTGTAGATATAGGCATTGCTTCATTTTCTTCTTCTGTGGGAAGAATGAAATCCCATAAACCATTTAATTCAACTTCTTCCTCAGACTCTACTTCATTTTTAGAAGGTGAGGGATCCTCAGTATCTTGATCAGATTCAGCATTTGAAATTTCATTTGGAGGTTGAGATGTTGAATAAGGATTTTTCTTGAATGGACGAAATGATTTTTTAGCAACTGAAGTTTCAGCAACTTGTTTCTTTATATCAATCATATCATTTGACATAGTTTTTAGCACTTTTTGAAGACCTTCAAGATCAAATGGATCTTTTGAGATTTTCTTTTTGGAATCTTGACTGAATGTCAATTTCTTTGTTTTCCTTTCTTCTGTTTCTGATAATTTTTCTAATGCTAAGATTATTTTCTCTATTGCGAGAGCTTCTTTCAAGTTTTCTAAAAGGGTAACTTTATTAGCTCTATCTTCAAAAATAGCTATATTAGAAGGCAAAGAAGAAATATGCCATTCTATCTGTACATCAACAATAGGTTTACAAGCATTTGAAATTTTATTTAATAACCTGTTAAATCTGGAGTTTAAATCTTTGATCTTTTCACCTGAATTTGTTTTAAGATTGGAAAGAGCATTGATTAAAGATGCAACAGTTCTATCATCTCCAATTTTGCAAGGAAAACTTGTTCAAAGGTAGCCCAATCAGCAATAGATATTGCTGGAAGAGAAAAGTGCCAGGATCCTGCAGATCCTTGTAAAGTCAATGGAAACAATCTAACTACAACATCTTCATGAGCAATTTCATTTAAATTCATGGCTAACATAAAATTATTGATGTGTTCTTCAGCAGGAAGACCATCATCTAGATTATATTTAGGTAACCATTTTTCTGGATGATCTGGAAGAGAATTAGGATTTTCTATTAACACAGCACCAGGATTTGTCCAAGGTTGATTAGCCATAGTTGGATTTTGAGTTTGTGAAGATGTAGAAGTAGATCCAAAAGTAGAGGTAATGGATGAAGAACTTACAACTGGAACAGTACTACTTGTGACAGCACTGATTTTTTGATTAGAAGAAATGGAAGATAAAGAAGATGTGGATTGATTAGAAGAGTATAAAGGAATAACTGAAGGAAAATTTGATGTGACTTCACTTGTTTCTGATTTTTATCTGGATATAGAAACTTTCTTTCGATGAGATTCTAATGGAAACTCAAAAGGGGGAATCCGAAGTTTATCACTTTTAGATCGAGTTAAAATACTAGTTTCTTTAAATAAATAAGTAACACTTTCCTCAGAAGTTTCTTGGTTAACAGAATTTTTAGCAGAAATAGATATTCCTTCTAATTGTTGAATTAAAGACTGAACTTCGGGAGATTCGGGAATGAATTCTGAAGTAGATGGATGACGTGATACTTCAGGAGATGATGGAAATGTTTCTACTACTTCTTATTTCTGAGTTGGTGATCTAGATTGTGATCGGGAAATCGTAGAATGCTTTTGAGGAGATCAACTATTATGAGGGCTTTGAATTTTAGACTTATCTACCATTCATAGTCAAGCCCTCCTTCTAGCGCCAAAAATTTTGAGGCTTTAGAAATCTGTGGCAACAACAAAGGGGGATAACCACCTGATCTGGACCTTAAAGAAATTCCTTTTCCGTTTGGGGTAGTGGCTCCGACTGAGTGTGATGGGACCAGTTTCCCAGATTTGGGATTTTTATGATAATTTGTGGGATTTCTATCAAAACATTTTGCTATGATGAATTACTACAAAGTAAGATAAATTTATTTCTAAATGCAAAGCTTTGAATTAAATTTATTCTAACCCGGGGATAATATTTTAATGCGATCTAAAGAGACATCTAGTCAATCTGTGATGATAAAATCATCACAGATTTAATAGAATTATTATTGTGTAGGATGATTCTCTTGAAAAAATGGTTAATCAAAATAAAATGAAAGATATATAGAATTTATCTGATGACCATGTATAAAACAACTGATTTCTATCTTTATAGAATACAATAGCGTAACAGACATTTCAGACACAAATAATTAACTCTATATATCATTCATGAAAGTTGAGTTCATCACCAACATTCAGAAACAGAAATAACATACATGATAATAGTACCAAATGTGTATTACTCTGTTTATCGGATCCGTGATAATAGGTCGTATCCAATTCTTCAAAAAAAGAGTCGTCCAAAGAATACATAAGTGCACCAACATTGATCAACAAAATGATATTTATAACTTAATAAGGTCATGTTCCATTATTTCATCAAGGCATCCACAAACTTACTTACAATTAAGCATTCTTTGAGAATGTCCTTAACAAAAACTCGAACCCTTCTCTAAATGCATGAGAAGGGTTTAAATACTAAAAATAACTACAGACTAAATTAAATGATTACAAAAATGTAGAGGAGGTTTCAAACAGCCTTTCTCTAAAAATTAACTTGAACAATAATCTAGGAATTTAAAACTGATAATCCTGACTTTATGGATCTTGCATTTCTTTCTGAGTGTGATCACGAAGTTGGAAAATATCTAGCATAGTCTTGAGTTGATCTGGTTGGGATATTCGTGATCGAATTTGGTCCTTGAAGATAGCATTTGAAATTTTCGACTGAGATTTTTTTGCGGATTCTGTAAGGAATAGAAGAGTTTGCTGCTGATGATAAGGTTTGATCAGAAAATTCCAATAATTTTTTTGATCAAACTTATTGACTTTCTTGATCATTTCTTCCTGTTGTTCTGCTCTCGGTGTCCAAATTAATTCTACTTCTTTTGTTACTGAAAACACATCAGATGTGCTTTATTCAAGAAGTCATGTTTTAAACAATTGGTCACATAAGAGCTATATAACCTCACTTGATTTGTTGGATGTCTTGGTCGCTGCTTTTTCTGCTCGGATGATCTGTGCTTCCCATTCTGTAAATAATAATTCTTTGTGAAGCTTATCTATTTGTGGTAGATTAGCTTGCTTTCCCATATTCGAATCATTAGGGGAATTTTGAGGTCTAAAATGGGCCTCCTAAGGGAATAATAAAATAATAGTTTAAACCAATAAAATAATATTTATGAATTTGAAATTCACTTTTTGCACCACAATCCATGTAACCATAGTTAAATTCAATTCAAAAGTTGTACCAAAATAAAATTAATAAAAGAATTGTATTGATGTGACTATAAATAAGAATGATCTTTTCAAGAAAAAGTCATTATCATTGAACCACTAATGCATTTTTCCTTTTTACTAAAATAACTAAAAATAAAATATAAATATAAATTTATAAAATCTTAATTATATTATATACTATTAATTAAAATTTATATTATTTAACTTGTATAATAACATGTAATTAATATACTATATAAAAATAATATAATATAATATAATAAATGTATAGAGATTTGCATTGTTTCTTTCAAGAAATATGAAATAACAATAATATATTTTTATTCAAAAAGTGTGAAATGACATTTATTATGAGTAATTTACTTTGACTTTAAAAGTACTTAGAGCATTACCATGGTTAACCATGAGTTTTTATCCACCATTAAGAATGTGACAAGTAAGTACCTTTAACTCAAGCAATGTGACCTCAACCATTAGGGATGATGTCATCCCCTAAAATGTGATTGGTTCTCATAAAGTGAATTTTGATTGTACATTTTTCTTAGGAGGCCCATTTTAGACCTCAAAATTCCCCTAATGCTTGCCACTGAACGTGTTCTTCAATTTTCTTTTGAAGTTTCTCACATTCTAGTTTGTGGATTGCAATTTGTTGAATCATTATCTTATTGGAATCACAATAGGAATCAATCGTAGCAGCTTGATGACAAAATATTTTTTTTTTCTTTATCAAAGCATTTATCTCAAGTGCTTCTTTAATGAAATTTTCTGATTGTGATTGATTATGTAACTCTGCCATGGTTTTTTCCAGCTATGCTTGTTTCTCTTTAAGCTCTGGGTGATGTTCTAACTTAAGATTTTCAATATCTTTATGGAATTGTGATGAACTTTCTCAAATTTATTCAGTAGTATTGACTTTCTCTGCATCTAACATCTGTTCTAATTCCTGTATTCTGGATTCTTTCTGCTTCAACAAGGTTATAACTTCAGTTGCCTTATCTACAATGGTTATGACATAAGCTCCTGCATATTGTGACAATTTAGTCAGACGAACAGTGGGATCCTCTAATGAGTCTTTCCAAAGGACATCAACTGATTCATTTATCGATTTGGGAGTTGTTTCATTAGTTCTTTTTCTCTTATTCCTTTTAACCACATCTCTGTGACTGAGACTGTAGAAAATATCCAATGATGGAATGTCTTCAATCTGTAGGATGATTTGATCTGTAGAGTAAGCTGGAATGATTCCTTTGCTCTGTATTGCTGGGATTATGTGTAGAGGATTGACAGTTTCAACCATCTTTTTAGAAGGCTCTGGCGTTTGGAAACTTGCTGCTTGATCAGTATTGATCTTTTTCTTAGGAGTCTTTATTGCTTGGGAAAATTGTTCCCATTCATTCACCAGGTCTTTACCTTGAGATGATTTATACTGAGCTACTGTGCTTTGATCCTTTTGGTTTGCTTTTGAACTTGATTCAGTACCATTGTTCTTTGTTTTCTCTTGTAACTCTATTTCTTGCAGAATTTGATTGATGTATAAATTTTCTTTCATAGATTCAGATTCATCCACAGATTGGTCTGACTTATCAGAGTGCTGTTGAGACTAACCAGATTCATTTTCAGAGCCATATTTCATTTCTTCATCGAGACTAACACTTGGAGTGTGTTTTTATTCTTCAATAACTAACAAATTCAAAGGGACATTTTTGAATCTCTCATTTCTATATACTTGAAAGGCTTTAGCCTCTTCTTGACTTGATTGACTAGAAACCCTTTTAACAATATCATAAAATATTCAAATCCTTGGAAGAAGTCATCAAACGTATCTTCTTCCTTTATGAAAGGCTTTGTTTTGAGCTTTGTCATGTAATTTTTAATTACATCGTTGGGGTCATATAGTCTCCCTGGCATGAATGCTAGATTTAACATATGAATATTAGGAACCTCTTTGTATGTATGGCCGATATTAGCCAAAGAAAGGTGCCGCAATGTAGAGGAAAAGAAGGCCAAATAGCCTTTTTATCATCTTTTAACTGCTTTGTGACACCATTGATGAGTTGATAAGCTATTTCTCTCCCAAACAATCTGTCTGGAACATAGTAAGTTAAAACATGTGGAAGAGTAGAACTTCCAAATACTCGAACATATGTGAACTTTTCTTCAGCAAACCACCTGGTTGTAGGAAGAATATCTTTACTCACTTCTTTGGAAACCCTAGGGATCTTTTCATTGAAAATCATTTGATACATAGGTAACATGACTCCATAACAGACTTTGTAGAAATGTAGGTGGTATTTAGAGTCCCAGAGTTCTTCATGGTAGATATGAATTGGGGTAGGGTTTTTAATAGTCCATTTCCAACCCATGATTGGAAATGTAGAAGTGAAAAAAATGGAATCCATAACATAAGAAAACATGTAAAAGGGTGAATTTTCTTGCGATGAAGTACTCCTTTTATTCCTATATTCGGAAATATGTTTGGCTGAGTAATTGGATAAAAGGTCTTCCTAATTCAAAATGGATGAATTGACGATTGCGTCAATTAAGGGAACCCAATCTCTAGCGAACCTAGTACTATCAGGTTTGGAAAATAGTATACACAACATACCAGCGGCATAACAATAAGGATAAGGGATTTGTGTAATGGGGTACGTACCAGATTTATCCTGCTCCAATTTCCCTTCATTGTCCTTCCATTCATGGATGACTTTGATAAGATCTGGATGTTTAGCTCTGAACATTTTCACATATCTATTATCATACTTCTGTTGCGGAGCTGGCAGATGATACATGGTTGTCAAATCTTCGACTTTGAAAGAGCCCATAATCTCTCCTCTGGAATTCTTGAAAACTCTATCTTCAATATTTAAGTTCTCAACTACCCACTTAATCATATTTGTGTATGGCAGAATCTTCGGTCTCGCAGCTATTCTGTGAATAAACGAGCATGCAACGTCGAAAAGGGTTTCATTAGAGGTGGACTCAGTTCCTTTTGTAGATATTTTTGTTATCACCTTTGGTCCTTCATCCTCAAAGAGTTTGTACATTACTTCCCACGAAGAAATGTCACAATCCTTGTTACAAACAGTGTATGAGAACAATGAAGGCATATCTATATCCTCTAAGGATGATGCTTGAGACACCTCTTTACCCTTTTTACTCATCTCTGACTTCCTTAACTCGATAATTGATTTCCTGAAAGCAAAGTGAAATATATCATATAACAAGCATTACAAAGATATATCAGGGATTTATTTCAAATTCACACAAAAAGTTTTCAATCTTATCAATCATCTCCTCATAATTTCTTATGATTCGAAATTTAATGCTCAACATAGCTTCACATGGCTTCGCACACAATACTTATCAATCGTTTAAAGCCGCTAAGATCTGAAATACAATTTTATATGACATAAGTTGATTTTCACACGCTAATATCATTAAATGAGCAAATTGCAATTATTCCTGATAATATTTCGTGATTGCCTCATAAATGTTGTGAAATGAAATCTACGCAAATCGCAGATCGCAAGATTTAAAAGATACGTTTAAGTCTATATTATAATTTGCACACGATGCGATTTGTGAAAGCTTAAAGTGGATGCGATAGTGAAAAAGGATTTTTAATTTTTAATTTATTCGCTTTGTCGGGTCCACAGCTGTCACAATTTATATTACTTTATTTATTAAATCTTAACTTAAATAAAGTGCAATGTGAAAAAAAAAAAAAATCTTTCGAAAAGCTTTTTAAAGAGCACATTTTGCAATTCACAGATTTTATGATTTAGGATTTCTTTTTGAAAGATAAATTATGTGATAAGCGATGCACTTTAAGCAGAAAATTTATTTTCTAAGTGTTTTTGAAATAAATTTTAAAACAAATTTTCCTATTTATGAAAAATAAATGGGGGTTGTTGTATAGCACAACACGTTCTAACTAAGATTCGACCAAATAAATATTGCCAACATAGGTGAATATTAGCTAGAAATAGTCAACCTACTGAAATAATATTAAAATATGTTTGTTAAAGATATAAACACCTTAAAAAATTTGTTATGGAGATGGGAGACATGAAAATGAACCTCATCCTAAGGGGAAAGCCCATGAAGAAACATCTCTACAAATTGGCATACAAATATAAACCAATTGTCCAAAAATAAATTGAAGCGATGTTAGCAGTAAACCTCATTTACCTATCAACAATTCAAAATGGGTCAGTATGATGGTTGTTTATTCCAAAAAGCATGATCTGAAAAATTTAATATTTTTGTTGATTTTAGAGGGCTCAATAAATTAACACTGAGAAAACCATTTCCCACTCAATTGATGGATAATATCATCAACGAAGTTGTAGGACATGAATGTTATTTGTCCATAGACATGATTTTAGGGTACAACCAAGTGTCCATTGCAAAAGAGGATAAACAAACACATTCGTATTAGAATTTGGATCATTTTCATACAAAGTAATGCTATTTAGATTAAAGAATGCATTCATAATATTTTCAAGCATAGTGGTATAAGCCTTTCAAGAGTACATTTACAAAAAAATGGTTGCGTATTTTCGTTATTGGAATTTGCAGCTTACTAAAAACCATATGCAATAGCTAAGAATGATGTTGGAGAGATGTTGACAAATGCATCTTTCCTTAAATATAAAGAAGTGCATTGTTTTCACACCAATTAGTTAAGTGATGAGGTATGAAAAGATGGAATCAAGGTTGATATGGAAAGAGTAAACGTGATCCTCAATTTGAAGGCCCATTAAACTAGAAGAAATAAAAAGGCTCTTGGGCCACATTGGATATTACAAAAAAAATATAAGAAACTATTCCAACATAATGTTCCCAATCAACAAGTTTATGAAAAATGGAATAGAATTTATTTGGAGTGCAAAATTAAATGAATTGTTTGAAATATTAAAAATAAAGTTGGTGGAAGCCCTAATGTTGAGTTTTTTTACTAGGCTGAGAAATTCTATGTACATGTGATGTATCTAATGTCAAAAGCAGAGAAATTCTCACTCAAACAAGATATGAGACAATTGACCATCCAAATGTGTATGCTAGTTGGAAATTAAACAAAGAAAAATATGATTATTTGATGAATGAAAGGGAAGACCTTTCCATGATATTTTCCCTTCCAATTTTCCAACATTACTTATTGTTAACTCCAATTAATTATTTTACAAATCATTAAGCTCTCAATTATTTAGTTAATAAACCTATGCATCAAGGAAAAATTATTAATGGTATTTTCTCTTTCAATAATTTGAGTTTGATATCATAGTCTAATCAGGAAATAATAATGTTATCTTGGCTCAAAAGTAGTGAGAAACCAACAAGAATATAATATGAGCTCCTAGACACTCACATATTCCGAGTTGAAGTGACCCCCACAGATTTGGAAGATATAGTACATTTTTTACGAGAGAGGAAGGTACCAAAGTACCTTCTAGAACACAAAAGAAGGCAATGGAAATGAAGGTCACCCAATATGCACTCCTTAATGGATATTTATATAAGTTGGGACCATAAAATGTATTTATATTATGTTCATTAGAACTCCAAATAGACAAGATAATTTATGAAGGACACGTTGGTTTTGTGGGTGGTTACTTTCAAGCTAACACAACTGCCAAAATATCCTCCAAACTAGTCTATGGTGATCGATGTTACACAAACATTGTGGGGATAAATTCAATAAGTTTTATATATGCTAAAGTTTAGGCTAACCATTGTGGAAATACAAGATTCCCTTGAATTTTGTAAACCGTGGTTTACCTTTTGAAATATAGGTAGTCAACTTTTTCATTCCATCCCTTTATAAAGAAATACAAATGGGGGAAAAGTATATCATAACAATAGTTCAATATCTAACAAAGTGGGTCAAAGCAGAATTAGTCAAATCATGAACTAAAGGAGTGATGGTCATTTTTATTCATGGAAATATCATCACCAAATTTGGGTGCCCATTTATAATAATTAGTGACCAAGGAACATATTTTGTGAATGGGACAATAAAATTATAGTTGTATAATTTTATGATCAACAATCGTCAGACATCCCCCATCATATTCAAGTGAATATAGTGGACATATCATTTAAGAAATCAGTGACACAAGACCCTAACAAAAATTTTTGGAGTCAACTAGGATGATTAGGATGATAAAATACCAACAATCTTATGGGCATACTGGACCACTTATTAAAGGTCAATTAGACACACACACCTTTCAAATCGGTATATGGGAAATGAGGTATAATTCTCCTAGACTTCTAGATGAATTTATCCTCAAATATGACCTCACCATGGAAAAACAATAACTACTTCACTAACTCAATAGAATTGAAGAAAAATGGCTCACAACACTCCACCAATAGGAAGTGTAGAAGAAACAACAAAACACATGACATGATCAACATATCAAGAAAATGAACATATAAAGAGGAGACTTGATACTATTATATAATAGTTGAATTAAAGGAAAGCCAAGGAAATTGGAAACTACATGGTTGGAACCATTATAGTTGAACACATTTAACCAATTGGAGCAATTCAACTAAGAACAACATAAGGACAATTGTTTTAAAAGTCATAAATAGTTCCCTCCTTGTTATTGGATAATTCCCTCTTGTGGACAAGAGTGATATCGCTAGACTTATTGATCAAATCTAGAACAAATTGGATAATGCATACCATATTTATCTAGTAAAGTTTGAACAAGACTTAATTGTTTAAAAAAATAGGTCTTCACTTCAATCCTCTTCCTCCTTGATTTCCTACTCCACTTAAATCTTTGAAGACTAGAGCCTAAAATAATAGATCCAGACAAAAGGATCAAAGCAACTATGGATGAATAAATTCAAACAAATACTAATAAGAATATCAAGGAGCTCTTATGTAATGAATGCAAATAATAAACACATCTAATTTGAGAAAAACAATATGCTTTGTATTAAATAATCGAGAATGAAAGGTTACAACCCATGGCTTGATTTCATAAGTATCCTTCCATCAGTCTCCAATCTTCCCTTTAGTATGACAAACCTTCACTTCAGCAGCATGAATGCATAAGTTCAAAACCTCAAAAACCGACACCCTCCTCTTTGATCTGCTCTATATTTAGAGGAGAAGAGAAGATGTTGTAGATCCACTTATGAAGGATTAAGAACCACAATTAGGGATAATTCCCAGGTAGGTGTGAACTGGAGCTCATTCAGTTTCAAAAAGATTCTTGAACAAGGGTTCCAATATTTTTTTTTCTTTTTACGCATGTACAATTTTCATCGCACTTTTTCTTATAGAAAACTACATTGATAATTGCAATTATTTAATGCTCATAGGTGCACCATTGCATTTTCATAATGGGAAAGATGCGATGAAGCCTAAAATTAGGTTTTTAGCAATGTTGTCTAGGATTCTTGTATTCTGTAGAACGCATTTTCTTCCATATTTGTAGGGGAATGCTGAAAGGGTTCATCAGATACCGAGAGATCCAAATTTGGGGTCTTTCGCCTCAGTGTAACAAAATGATGTGTAACACTCCTTGAGAAATATCACCCATAACAAGAAAAACATATCTATTATTGAAAACATCCTTAGATGTGCCAATGGACATGAATTGGATAGAAAACCAACTTGTGGCAATATAGTTTTGAAATATATATAAGAAATATTGGAGTTGAATATGGACAAATTAGGAAAAACATTGTCTAAGGATGAAAATTATCTAGGTAATTCATAAACAATCTTGATTAGTAACAAGTAAAATCATTTAGAATCTATAAAAGACATGGAAATTTATAATTAACTCTCTTGTTGGTAAGCAATTGATTAGATTGAGCCAATAAAAAGAGAAACATGGAGCAACCTAGGACTCCAAGGAATCAAACACAAGTGAAAAGTGAATACCTTAAATAACTACTAGACAAGTAAGCGAGGCACAAATCAAGTGAGCAGTGTAAAATTTTTGGATAATCTACACACCATAATCTAGTTGGAAAGAAGAAAAAAATGTTTTCAAGATTGACACTGAAAGAATGAAGAGAGAATGAGAGAATTTAACTTCTTCAAATAATTAATGAAACACAGATAAACAATACTCTCCATGAGAGAGATAATGCAAACTATGTTGGTTTTCTAGTAAATGCACATAGGTAGTCACTAGTAAACAACTTGACAGTCTTATCTAATTGGTGATGCAATGGATCGATTAGGCCTCAATTCACTAGAAATGCACAAGTGAAGAACTCATGCATGCTCATAAATTCATAATAAGCCTCAATTAACTATCCATGTGTAAGTGAAGAACTCATGCATGTTCATAAATGCATAATAAGCCTCAATTGACTATCCATGTGTAAGTGAAGAACTCATGCATGTATAGAAACTACACATGCATGCATGCATAGCCATTCATGAATGACTTGATCAGTTGGCGGTGCATATAGAACTAGACTCCCCTTGAGTAACTAAAATGAAATCTATGCACAACTAAAGGAGTAATGTGCACTTTTCTAGGAGGAGAATATTCTTACCCAAGGAGGAATATATAATATCAAGTGTGCTCTAGGGTTATGAGATATAGAACTCATGAATATGTGAACTAAATAGGAATGTACACTAATACCCCCCCCCCCCCCCCCTAAAGCACAATTGAAGTGTGTACAATAAATGGGTCTCGACAATATATAGGCATGTTAGATACCCATGTATAAAATTAAAATATATAAAATATGAGGTAAATATGGAGAAACTAGTGGGAAGAAAACCCCCCTCACAAGATAATGCTAAATATGTCAGTCTCTATGTAGTTGTGTCCTTCATCCCAAAGAGATCTCATGAAGCTACGAATTTATACTTGGTGAAGGTGTTTGTGAATTTGAATACAACCTATTCTGAGGAAGGACATTATTGCATATTGATGAACCCATCAAGGATCTATCCTAAATGAAGTGCATGTATACCTCTAAATGTTCGGTTATTTTCCCTTATAATGGATTTCTGTAGAAATAAAATGTACTCTTATTATCACCCTAAAGAATACTTGGTTGATGAAACTATACACCCAACTCCATGAAGAAATATTGCAACTAGATGGCTTGAGATATAACATTGATTGCACCTTTATATTTCACCTTTGCAACAATGATAGATTTATTTTTTCTAGAACAACATATAGGGTTGAATCCTAGGTTGAGAACATGTATTACATTCTGGAAACATAGAAGGGGAACACAAGGAACATGTAAGACATTTTTGAAAACATCCATTATCTAGATCCACTATTCCTTGTCTACATAATTTCATAGGATTGCCATCTCCCATTAAAATTGGAGGGTCACTTCAAGGTTCCAAAGAAGAGAAAAAAATTTGTGAAGTAGCCATAAGATGTGAGGATATAAATTATGAAATCCATGTATTAAATGAGGAAGAAAAATAAAAACAAATCATGGGATTTACCTTGATCTTCTAGTAGCTTATTTCTAGAATTTTTCTTGCCAGTTTTTGGAATGCAATCTTACAATATTATTTCACTGAATATATTGTTTCATTAGATCAATAATCCTCTTCATGCATGAAATTTCTAGATGGTATCCTTTGTTGCAATATTTGCATTTTTATGTCGCCCTCTTTGATTTTCTTCCTTTGGATTTACAAGACTCCTTAGTGGATTTAGGTTTATTCCTTGATCAAGTTTCTTTTTCTTGCTTTTATTGTTTATCTTGGTACATTCATATCTTACAAGTGAATGATATTTGGAATTATCGAGAGCACACATTCTTATGAGCTTATCTTGATCCTATATGAGTGATTCAATGAATGCATCTATAAGAGGAATTTTCTAAGTTTCTCCCATTATTAGCTTAGAAGTATTAAAGGAAGAAATGAGGATAAAGTACTCAAGACCCAACTTCAAGAGAATAATGAGGATTAGATGTTCCTATTTCTTGTCTATTCCACATGCCATGATTTGTGGAATAAATATTTTAACTTTGTGAAGAATTATTGTAGGGTATTATGAATTCTTTGGGTCAATGAGATTAACTCGTTCTCCAGTTGGTGTACATGTAGTTCATGATATTTCTCAAATAGATCCTTCAATGTGGTCCAATATGTGTTTGGTGTGGAAGAAAATTCTATGTCAAAGAGTATATTTATAAATATTGACAATCATAACAACCTAAATGTTTATTCCACATATTAACATAATTTTCTTTTTGAAATGCAAAATTAGGCTCTGGTTCAATTCCCATTGTAATCCTGTAGAGTCCTTTGATTCTGAGTAGAAGGAAAATTTTCTTCTTCCATTCAAAATAAATGAATAGTATGAGGATTACTAATGAGGGAAGATCCATTCTTTATGTTCACTTAAATAATTTTTCACATAGAAATAAAAATATGTGTTTATTCTTACAAGCTCCTCTTGTGCTATGATACCATGTAAAATTGTTGGATAACCTAAATACCAAAATCTAGTTGCATGGAATAGACAACGATATGTAGGTTTGAGACCAAAATAATGAAGAGAGAAATAGAGAATTTGAATTTCTTCAAAGAATAAATGAATTACATATAAATAATATTCTCCATGAGAGAGCTAATGTGCACTAGGTCGGGCTTCTAGCACATGCACATAGGTAGTCACTAGTAAGCAACCCCTTAGTCTTTGTTAACTATTTATGTTATGGAGTTAGTCCTTAGTTAAATAGCCATGCACAAGTGAAAGAGTCATGCATTCTCATGAATACATACTAGGCCTCAATTAAGTATCCATGTAGAAGTGAAGAACACATGCATGCATCACAATTCCACATGCACGGATAACCATGAATCAATGGAGTGATGAGCTAGTGGTGCATGCAAAATTGCACTCCACTTGAGTAACTAAAGTGAAACCAATGCATAACTCAAGGAGAAGTGTGCACTTATCTAGGAGGAGAATATTCTCACCCAAGGAGGAATATCTAAGACCAAGTGTGCTCTATACCCATGAACTATATAACTTATGAAAATCTAAACTAGGTAAATATGTATGTACACTAATAATCGGATGAAAAAAAAAGAACAAGTAACTAAATTCAACAAAAAATGTAGAATCAATCAAGAAAATGGCACCAAATACAATATGAGAATCAACAATGTCAAGTAGACTAACCACCATAAGGAAATTGAATGCACCAAGAAAATCAACTCGACCAATAGAATTGACCATGTGAACAAAAGACTAACTGGAACACAAAGGACATGCATAAATTCACAGCAATTTGAGCTTATGAATTCCACATAAGATTATGCCAAAAAAAGCTAGTAACATTTCCCATTGGATTCCACACTCACTAAACCTCGTGATCTTACACTGCATGGATCGATGTTACGCTGCATTTTCCATTCTTATTAATATAACATGGACCTCAAAACGTTTATCCATTACTTCTAGAAGAATCAAATTAATCAACAGAAATGACCAAGGAAAACCAGTTGACTAAGTAAATCCATTCAATTTTACAAATAGAATTGACTAGAGAAAATAAATTGTTCGTGTCAACATATTTGACTAGCTAAATATAATTGACCACATTTAATGAATTGAATGAGGAATAAATATTTACTGCATGGATGAAATTGACCACATTAAATAACCCAACTTGGATTATCAAATACTAATTAATCTACTCACCAAACAAGTTCCTATCAGCCCCACACATTACTTGCAAGAAGTGAATTTAATGGATGCGATAAATGTGAAATGATTTCGACAAGACACTTTCACACATTATTATATCTCACCCCACCAGGAAATTTCCATAAATAGAGATACACAACATGGCAAAGAGACAACTTATGCATCCTTCAAGACATTTTTCAATAAATGCAACCATTAAAAGTTGAAAAGTAGAACCAAGGAGCATCCTAAATTTTACCAACCCAATGACTTAACAGTCAATACAATAATATCAAGGAAGAGCGAACAATTTCACACAAGTGAACACATTATTGAGCCTTAGACTAAGACCAAATTTAATAAAACAACTATAATCAAGCTAGAAAAATGCATGAAAAACATCTGACAATCTAAGATGGATGAATTTTTTTGGGAAAAGAAATGGGAAAATTTTATGAGTTTGGGATTGGTTGCAAGTAGATGGAATAAGGAAACTCTTGTTCTAAAAAAATCCCATATTGAAATTTAAATAAGCACTCCATGGGTAGCCGACTTCCAAGGATGGAAGGGAGAAGTTATTACATTTATCATTAGTTGATATTATGAAGGAATATTATGGCTAGATCAATTGTTGCATATTACAGGTGGAATGGTACAAAAAATAACTAGACTACCACACATAAAAAGAATGAATTACGAAAGACAATAGACCCCAATTCATGGAATAAGAAATTCACTAGGTCAATTAATGCAAAGAACTCAAAGGGATTGATCATAATTCAAGTCAAGGAACAACACGTCGAATGCGCATGCACAATTATTTCCTTATGCATTACACTAACTAACAAGGTGTTAGATGTGAAACTCAACATGTTGGAAGCTATAGGGTAGATTAAAAAATGGAAAGGTATTCAACTAGGCTAAGCACTTGGTTAATATTTTCATAACCATATATCAAGAATTCCAAAATTTATGGAAATAGATTTTCTTCCCATCACTACTTATATGGCTAGTTTTGAGTCAAGTTAGTCTAGTTGGTGAAATTATATTTACAAAAATGATTTTTCTAATTATGTTCAACTTTTAATATTTTGAAAATATCTAGGAAGGGAAAAGTGGCCTATTGGTCTACCAAATGTTCAAAGAATGGGTCAGCAATTTGGAAAATTCTTCACATAAATTCAGATTTGCATAAAATGTTCATCATTCTTGGCGTGAGGGGATTGACCCCGGTTCGATCTATAATGCGCACCAACAAAACCCTTGATCACTGGCCCTTTTGGCAACGACCTGCAAGCAGATCGCAGTCTCACCCAAAGTGACTATGGGTGGTTGCAGAACTAGGTTTCTACAGCCTTGAAATATCGCGCGATGTGGTATTATTATGTTTACTACTTCACAACTTTACAAGTTACTTCGCCACATTCATAAATATATCATATAACATCAAAAACTAACACTATGCTACCATAACATGAAATTGTATTAACTACTTCGTAATAGCATATATTAAGCAAATAGGTATATAAAACACATAAGAACACATTATATCATCCTAAAATTTCTTCTTTATTATGATGGATCTTTGATTACAATCACCTCTTCACCTGCGCATGTAGTTGTAGGTGGCCTGTGCACTACACAGCAAACTCTTCCAAGGTCTCTGTGTGCTCAGTTGAAAATCATTTCCTTCACTACAAACAGATTACAAAGATTTTCCCTTAACCATATATCATATCATGATTCATGTCTTCTTAACATAGAATTACATCCCTTTATATGTTATTACATTGACAAAATTCCATGGTCCAAATACCATAGGCTCCACAAAACAAGAAAATATAACCCGAAACCCATTAAAAAAAGGAGGGGCTTCGACCCACCCCGAAGCCCCTATGATACTACACGGTATATCTAAAATTATTTCATGTGCGGTCCACCTCATGCTCCACTTATAAAAATCCATAGTCTCAAGCAAAATCTAGTCTGGTTGAGTTTACCCAATAAAGGCTAGCATTTCACATGTGACCCTCATCCCGAGTCTTTCTGACTACTTGCCTTTGATTTTTTGATTTGATTTTGTTATTTGATACAATCTTGGGTATTACGGTGTCTTTGTTTTCTGCTTCTCTTCACTACACACTTCTTCCCGATGGTGCCCTCTTGTGATTAGTCCCTCTTGTCTTCTGCAACACTGCACTTCTCCCTTCCCTTTATGAAGTTCTGAGGCTTCCCATCCCACTTCTTAGAGATAGATCGACCTCATCATTCCATTGTTGTTTAGTTCTCTCTGTCGATTCTTCCCTTTCCTCAGTTCTTCTAATTTCTTCTGAAGGATATTTCCTTCACTAATTCTGGCGAGCTTCGATGAGACTGGCAGAGTTTTCGCAGTTGCTCGAATTTACTCCAACTACTTCTACTTTTTTTGGATTTCTTCTTCTATATTATGTACATTTGGATCTTCTCGTAGTGAAGTTCAAATATGCAAAGTGTCATCCAACAACTTTCCACATTCTTCCATTGTCACGGAGATGCCTGTCACTGCATCCTTTAGGTCAATCTCCCTTTGTTCTCAAACTTCTGGTGGCATGGTTGGTTGCAACTTCATTTGCAGCTCACTGATTTTTAGCTTGTACTCAAACTTTACATATACGACCTTATTTTTGGATTCCTTAAATGCAAATCCAAGCTTCACTACCTTATCTTCAACTGACTCCTCCTCGCAGACATCCATATCTGGAACTTCTGTGCATGTGGCTTCAACCACTTATTTTAACTTTTGTTGATGTTGTTCGACCTAATCCTTCTATTTAATGGCCTGTTTGAGATGTTTCTTCAACGAAGCTCGCTCATGTTCTACTTGAATGTTCAACTTTGAGGTGTGATTTTCTCATTGCTTCAACTCATGTATGATTCCTTTGTAGGTCATGCAATACCAGAATTGGCAACGCGACAATGTTCATATTGACATGGTCCCAATATTTCACATACTTCTTTACTTCGGCTGAGTCTAATTATAGAGCTTCGATAGGTATCTACATTATCCTCATCCAAAATTTGTTTCTATTAATCTTTCTAGTTGAAGCCTTTGGCTTATATGCACTAGTTTTCTAGTTTTCTGCACCAATATCTTTAACTCAACGATTCTCTCCTCGACGCCTATTAGGAGTGTGTCATAGCGATCTTCTATCTTGTTACATGACTCCGTTGTTACATCCTGAATATTCTCCCCATTCTTGTCGAAGTCCCCATCAGTAAGGACGAGTGGCATTACGTCTTTGGACTTATCTGCCTTCTGCTTCTTTTTACTCCTTGGGGAAGCTTCGTTGTCATTAGGCAAATTTTGAGGTCTAAAATGGACCTCCTAAGAAAAATGTACAACCAAAATAAACTTTATGGGAACCAATAGGATTCAAGATGATGATGTCAACCATGGGGGTTTATTCACCATTTTTGGAGTAAAAAAGTAAAAATATTAAAAAATAATAAACTAATAAAAACTACTTTTTCAACTTGTATTTTCAACTTATCTCCCTAAGGGTTTACTCAAATCTTGAGCGAGAGTACTTGTTGGATGCAAAATTTAATTCCTCATCTAAGGATTACCCATGTTGCATACTTTTGATGGACCCTTATACACGAAAAAGGAGAAATACATGAAAAAAACATGATTACAATCATGTTTTTCATGTATTTCTCATTTTTCATGTATCAAAGTCTGTCAAAATTATGCAACATGGGTAATCCTTGGATGAGGAATTAAATTTTTCATCCAATGAGTATTCCTGCTTGAAGTTTGATTAAAACCTTAGGGAGATAAGCTCAAAATATGAGTTGAAAAAGTATTTTTTTAATTTTTCCCTCTAAAATTTGATAATGTAATCAGATCTTATTTTATTATTTCCACTATTATTTTATAATTTCCTTAGGAGGCCCATTTTAGACCTCAAAAGTCCCCTAATGGTATCTTCCTCTTTCCTTTTTCTGTCTCTTTCTTCTTATTATTATGTTTATTGCCTCCAGTAGTATCATACTCTTCCTTCATCGTGTTCTTGCTTCTAGTATTTCTCTTGCTCATCCTTTTCCTTATCTTTTCCACTCGACCCTCCATGCTCTGACGTTTCTTCATCTGTGTGATTACCTTCTTCCTCTTCCTCTAGCGTAGTCATCCATTCTGCATGCCACTGCTGTATTAGTGTAGAAAGATCATCTTATGTGACTAAGTATGGCAGGGGATGTCATGTCTTCATTGTATCTCTTCTAGCCTGCACATATGCTCTGTGAAAATCAGCCTTGCACTTCACAACAACATTATATTGC
Source organism: Pinus albicaulis (assembly GCA_034641835.2). NCBI lineage: Eukaryota > Viridiplantae > Streptophyta > Pinopsida > Pinales > Pinaceae > Pinus > Pinus albicaulis. Next base: position 54,358,389 of record CM076580.1, on the reverse strand, counting down.
TCATAAAAGCTCAGTGAGAGGCAAGGATGTTGGTTCATCAGCATCTGGAAATCCATGTGATATAAGAAAAAAATATCATGTTCTCCTCTTCTCGCGATGTCTGATTGGTAAACCAGAGCGAGGCATATCGCGCAAGGTCACACACATATACTTCTACCAGAGGAAAATGTGAATAATCCGACTCTTTCCATGTAAATAGTGCTATAATCTGAATCAACCATGCATAATGAAAGTTTGTACCTTTATCCTAAACTTTGTGACAGTCATCTAAAAAATCCTTGCATAGATATCTGACCCAGTTGTAGTGAACCTCGTTGTTGCACTACGCTTCTAAGGAAACTATTGTTGTAGGGACTTCATTGGCTCAACACTTCCACATAATTTTCCTAGCTAATATGTGTGTGGTGAATCAAAATCCATGGTAACTAATTGAATCAATGTCATATATTTTCCTTCCTCTCACCAATCCAAAATTATCCTTCATGTTCTAAGCTATTGCTTTGTCCTGGTCTTTTCCTAGAAACTCTTTTGCAGGTTCCCATCTTTTATATGACAACCTCATAATCATCCATATCAAAATTTCATCAATTGGATCCTCTTTCCCATCTAGAGGAATCCTTCATGCACCAACATGAGCAACTGTATTACACAGGCTATGTTTGGTGTACTTCTTCCGAAGTGCGGCACATTGAGCATGTTCAGTAATCCAGACCACTCCAACCCCTTCACCCACTTATGCGGGTCCATCCTTGTCACACCACTCTCTGGGTAGTGGACCTGCTTTATATATCTTCCTGGTGCGAACTACAATTTCGTTTCTATCGTTGAAGTCAGAATCTGTGAACTTCAACTGCGGGATTTTTCCAAGAAATTCTCCCTCAAATGACACTTTCTCTAGTAGCAGCAGTGTAAAGGTGCCATATTTTGCATCCTTTGAATCCTTGATGGATTTTTCATTGGGTTTCCTTGGTGGCATGTAAGGTGGAAGAGGTGATGGAAGTATTGCACTCTTTGTTTCCATGTGCTCCTGCTCTACTTCCTCTTCACTATCTCTGGCTTGTTTGGGTTCTTGTTGCGGCTTGACGGGTTTCTTGTCTTGCTTCTTCTTTGTTCTTTCTTCCTTGGTAGGATTATTTCATGGAGATAGTTAGTGCATGAGAGGTGATGTTTTGGGTGCTATTTCTTCCATGACTTCTTCTATTCCTTTCTCTTCAAATATAGGGAATGAGATCTGCAGTGTTCATACAAGCGCGCAACTTCAACAACTTCTCAATACTTAGCGATTTTTGAGCTCTCATACAGCAAAGTGCCAAAATCTTGGTGGGATGCGGCTTTTTATAGTGATATTTAACTTATAACGTCATGATTAGCTAAGATCATCATTATATTTTATTCATTAACCACATATCTATCCCTGGATCTTTGCCACTCTGACTCCACAAATGAAATTTTCCGCTCCTCCAACAACAAGTTTCCATTTTAATGATCATATTTTTCTAGCGAACTTCGACACATTCATATTATAGCACACAATCCTTTGTATTTCACAGATCCTACGATATTCAAAATAATGTAGACTGTAGCAAAGCAACTTCCTCTGTCGAATCTCTTTCTGCAGCATAATTTATAGTCCAGTGCCCACTTTCAACTGCAAGTGGCACTAATAATTTTATCCTTTCTTCTTCAGAGAGAAGTTGTAGGGGTATATTAATCCCTATACATCTTCAACCTACTGCCATTTACCCTTCCATGAATCAATTCTCCATTCAACTTCGCCAATTGAACTATGCCTCCATCAGTAATATGCTTGATAATATATGGGACCAACCAATGCATCTTGAATTTTCCTAGAAATTTCACAAACTTGTTGCCATAGAGGAGAACAAGGTCTCCTACCGTGAACTTATTCTTCTTGATATGTCTGTCATGCCACACCTTTTCTCTTTCTTTCTGCACTTGTTGATGGATTCCTATTATAAATTTGTCTTCTTCCAAGGAAATCAACTGTGACATTCTTTCCTCCATTGTTCAAGGGTGTGTCATAATTGTGAAGGCTACAATCCTCAAGCTAGGAATAATTTCCTCCATGGGCATCACAACTTCTTTCCCATGCATCAACCTGAAAGGTGTCTGACTTGTCCACTTCTTACATGTGGTCATGTAAACCCATAACACAACTAGAATTCTAGGGTCCCAGTCATCTCTATTCACATTGCATACTTTTTTGAGTGCATTCTTCAAAATATTATTAAATGCCCCCATCGTTCCATTGGCTCGAGGGTTGATAAGGATTACTCTTATGATGATATACTTGGAACTCCTCATTCAATACTTCAATATTCTTATTCGGGAAGTGTGATCTTTGGCCACTCATCAAGATCTTTGGACACCCAAATCTAGAAAATATGTATTCAAAAATAAACTTCGTTGTAGTCCCTTACTAGTTGTGCTTCGACCCATCTTGTCAGGTAACAAGTCACAGTTATTATTTACCTCGCATTAGTCTTCTTTCCAGGTGGGTTGATGGGTCCAACAAAATCAATGGCCCACTTATCAAAGGCCTGCAATGTAACCTAGGGTACTAATGGAATCTCATCTCTTCTATAATGCTTCCCTGTTCTTTGACACACATCACATGCTCTATAATAATCCTTTGCATCTTTATGTACTATAGGCCACCACAATCCTGCTCTCAAAATCTTCTGCGTAATATTTGTTCCTGCATAATGTCCACGAGTTGTGCCTCCACGAGATTCTGTTGTACAATAATATTTTTTTAATGTTCTAGAACATATCTACACAATATCTTATCTGGTCCCATATTATATAATTATCCTGTTATCAATGAAAATTTAGCTGCATTCACCACCAATTCTTGCTTCTATTTCATAGTATATTCTAAAGGAGCCATCCCTATGGTTAAAAACTGAATAATATCTGCAAAATGGTCATATGCTACTATGATTGTGAATAACTGCGCATCAATGAGATTGTCTTCTATGCTTGTTGGTTCTTCTCTTTTTTCTAATACTGACAGATGGTCAGGTCCTACATTCAGCCTTCTTGGTTTAACAACGACTTCAAAGTCATATTCCTGAAATAAAAATAACCATCTGCAAATATTCTCTCTTAAAGAGGCTTATTGACCAAATACTTCAATGCAGAATGATCTGTAAACATCTTAAAATATGATCCCAGCAAATGATATCTGAACTTCTGCAGAGCATACACCATAGCTAGACCTTCTCTTTCTATGGTGGTGTAATTATTCTCAGCTTTAGATAAATTCCTAATTGAAAAATCTATAGGATGATCAATCTCTCCTTCGCTAGGCTGCACCAATACCACTCCCAAAGCTATGCAAGAAGCATCTACATGGACATGGAATTCCTTATTCCAATCATAGAATACTAGTATAGGTGAAATTACCATCTTGTCTTATAATATGTCGAGGCTCTTCTGGCATTCTTAATCCCATTGAAAAGTTACATCCTTCTTCAACAATTTCTCCATGGGTGCACTGATCTGCACATACCCCTTAATGAAAATTTTGCAATACCTTGTATGTCCCAACGTAGTGTGCAACTGTCTTACTGTCTTATGTGGGTCCAAGTTCACAATGACGTCAATCTTAGCAGGGTACACCACGAGTCATTACTTACAAACAATATTTCCCAACAATATACCAAAAGGTACACATAATATGTACTTATTCAGATTAAAAGAGATCTGATGTTGTCTACAAGTGTCGAGCATAAGCCTCAAACTCCCAACATTTTTTCTCAATAGTTCAAATGTTGTCCAGTCATCAAAGTATACTTCCAAAAACTTGTGAATGTACTCCTTAAAATTTACGACCACCACCCTATAAAATATAACAGGGGCATTCTTCAATCCAAAAGGCATCATTGTATACTGATATGAGCCCCATTCTATAGAAAATGTGGTCTTATGCCGATCTTCAAGTGCAGTTATGATCTTATGAAAACTTGAGAAACCATCTATAAATGAGTAGGCTTCCTGACCTCCTACACTTTCCAACACTTCATCTATGAAAGGGGTAGGAAAAGGATCATGTAAGCATGCATCGTTCAACTTCCTTAGGTCAAAATAGATCCTAATCTCTCCTTGAGTCTTATTTTCCTGTACCACCATAGGGTTACCCATTTTGACTCTTCAACATGTTCAATAATCCTTGCTGCTATCATCTTATCAAGTTCTAGCTTCAATTTCTCCTTATAATTTATGTTCAACCTGTAAGGTCTCTGCTTGACTGGATTCACATTAGGTTTCAGGGGAATCTTCATGACCCCTAGATCTCCTAATATTCCCTTCATATTTGAAAATTTAGTGGAAAACATTTCTTGATATTCATGGAGTAGCTTTGTAACTTTACTGACTATACCCTCATCCTAGTAATATCCTATTGCTGCAAACTTGGGTTCTTATTTTGATCCTATATTCACCTTCTTGGTCTTCAATGGATTTTTTATGTCTGGTATTTATATCTAATTTCCTTGTATTTCATGTTGTCCTTCTGATTCTACTATGTCGATGTTGCAAGGATCTTCTTCTTCTTCTGCAATAATGTTATAGCACTCTAGTGCATATTTTATCTACACAACGCAATTAGGTTTATGCCATGTCAGTGTGGTTACACCCTCAAAGATCTTATCCTTTACTATATTAAGGGTTGAATCTATGCCAAAACATTCATCCTCAAAGTTGAATGTTAAAATAAAACCATCAACCAAGTCTACCCAGTTCATAGTACCATGTCACAGGTCTATTTCTAGGTACCAATTCTTAGGAATTGTATCCAATATGTGAATAAATCCATGTACCCATTCCTATTGTGGAATCTCCTTCCATGTTGTAGTGCATGGTTGGATATGCTTGATGGGCCTCTAAATTAGACATAAAATAAGGCATGTCTAGCCTTTCTTAAGCCCATCTACCTTCCTTATGCACATGAATATATCTATTAAATCTCTCCTTCTACACTTAATAATTTTTTCCTATGCTTTAGTATTTTCTTAGGAAGGTTTAAAGGTAATTGCATATGTGTGCCTAATATTGGTTATTTTTGTAGAATATTGTGAGAATATTGGGAAGATCATGCAGATTTGGAGAAGGAGATAATTTAGGGACTTGCTCCCTGCCACTGGAAGATCAAGATTGAATAATAAATGAGCACAATGTCAGGAAATTATGGAGAAATCTTGGAGATATTCAAGGGGTTTGTCTACCCTCCTTAACTCTCAAAGGAAGACAAAGGATCCTCATGAGATCCCCTCCAGAAATTTGAATTCCAGAGGCAACCAAGCAACTCAAGGCCAAGTGCACTCAAGTCATACTTCACTTGGAGTCAAGTGGATCACCCCAAAGATTCTCTCCAGCAACTCGAGTTACAGAGGCATCCGAGAAACTCAATATATGTTTACTTGGAGTCAAGTGGACTCAATCACTCCGAAGATTCTCTCCAACAATTCGAGTTCCAGAGGCATCCAAGAAACTCAAAGAGGAGAGCACTTAATCTATGTTTACTTGGGGTCAACTGGACTCAATCACCATTTTCAAGGGAGTTGTTGGCAGCTGCCCTGTAGAATAAAAAGAGAAGAGCTATAGCTAGGAAGGGGGGATTCGATTCGATTCAGAACTTTTGGCTGCAAGCTATTAGGCTTTTGTTGTTTAAGACCTTTAGGATGTAATAATATTGTATTTTTAATGCAATGAGTATTCAGATGACTTTCTATTGATCTAGTTCTAGAGAGCAAGGCTCATGGGTTAGGTCCCAACCCATGTGCCTCAACTTCTCTGCTGTTACCATTCTTTCCTTTCTGCCTTTTAGCTAGTTTTATTTCTTTCATTCAATTAGTTTTGCTTCTGATAGTTTCATTTTTGTTTAGTTTTTTTCTTCAACTTGTTCTTGTAGTTATTCATTTTCTTACGAGAGTAATAGAGTAGAGGTAAAATCCAAAAATTGCAGTCAAGCCTTCCCCGCTAATCTCTATCAATAGAGTTCAAGCAAGGTTTACCTTCCCACAGGCCAAAAAAAGGTTTTCTGTTCACTGTTTTTATCACACATTTCGTCTATTTTTCTATGCATGAATCTGCAGGTTTGTTTGCAGAAATTAGTATTAAATTTCCGGGGAAGTTCACCCTCGCCTTATCGCTTCATTTTCCATCTATGTGTTACACTTCCAAACACCTTTGTTACGCTCCATTTACCTCCTTCTTTTCTTTTCCTATCAGCTGCCACACCCTTTTTATTCATAGAAACCATTAAAGTTTTTTCTGTGATATTTTACCTTTGACTTTCTCGATTATAACATCTTGGCCATCGCAGGACCCCTTCCCTTTCTTTTGTCGTTCTTCAACATCTTAGCTATTTTCCCTTTTCACGTCACCTTTACCTTTTTAACGCAAAAGCACTTGAAAATATTTAAAGTTTGACATCTTCCCTTTTCTTCTCCGTTCTCCCACTACCGTACATCACAATCGCACTTCGCAGTGATTTCCTTTTTCTTCTTTTAAGACTTACTGCTCTAATCCACCGATTGCGATATTGCGATCGCGCTCCACCGCCATTCCCACTGCCATGTCACCCATCGTATTTCACACTTCGCACCGTTTAATTGGTTTTCATTAACACTTACCGCTTCCAACAGCCGATTGCGATATTTCAATATCACATATCGCACTTCGCAACATTTACCACATTGCAAATCACAATTTTTACCCGGTCGCACTTCGCACTTCACAGATTTCACCTTTTCGCAAATTGCACTTTGCTCCCACTCCCGAATTGTACTCCTTCTTCCCCGCCATCGCACATTTCAAAACATTTCACTCGAAATCCTTTTTGCGCTATAATGAATTTTTAATAAGGTTTAAACCCCCTCTTTCCACTTCTAAGCCTCGTTTCATGTGTTAAGCCCTCCATTAGCCTCTTTAGCCCCTTTTTTTCCTCCAAACTGTGGGCAACACCTCTTAAAATTAGAATTAGATCTTGAATAGCTGCATAGATAGGAGCATGATCAATAGAGTAGGGTGTGTTTAGCCGATTGGCCAAGTTAAGTGCGATTTAAGTTAGTTTCCTTTCTGCAATTTAAATTAGTTTCCTTTCTGCAATTTAAATTAGTTTCCTTTCTGCAATTTAATTTAGTTTCCTTCTGCCATTCATTTTCAGCAATTTAGATTAGTTTCCTTCCTGTCATTTCTTTTCAGCAATTTAATTTAGTTTCCTTTCTGTCATTTCCTTTCTGCAACTTAGTTTAGTTTCATTGAAGTGTGACAGACTTCACTGAGAACCCTTAGAAATAGAACCCTTTCATAAAGTAGAAGAGGATGACATGAACAGAATGCATCTGTTGTGTATATAACACTCTTACCTCCAAGTTTGAATGAACCCCAGGTTGATAAAGTAAAATAGGGTAGCCCCTAGGAGTTGCATCACTCTTGGTGCAAAACGAGGGCTCGCCAATGCTTTCTAGGTTTAGTTTCACCATCATATTTCTCCTTAATTTCTATTTCTACTTGTCCAAACCTTATCCACATTAGTTTTCGACATTCCTTTCAATCCCCTATATTCTTCTTTTGTGTGCCCCACCATCTAGCAGGGGTAGCCATCAAGGCTATATCCAAAGCTGACAATATTTGATTTTATGGAACTTGTTCTACATAAGCAGTAAGAAAAGTATTGAAATTTCCCAAACCATCATAAGAAGCCAGGTTACATACCTCAGATATCATACAACGGACTAATTTTTCCATTATTGCACAGCACTTTGTAGATACTTCATGCAACCTATTCTGCCAATTCTCCAATTCTTCTTCTAAATTTGATGTGCAAGAACTATCATGATCCCAATTCAACTTTCCATCTTCAGTAGGGTTAATATAATCATCTTCCTTAGTTGTCAATTAATATATGTTATCTATTTCAGCTGCAATGTATTCTTCTTTGATTGGATTTGTATATCTTACTCCTTTGGATGGATCTAAAGGAAAAATCACCCTCATATTGCTTCCTTCAAATATCATTTTCCTCTTCTTCAAATTGATTATGGCCATATTGTCAAATTTCCAATCAATTACAAGCAAAGAAGGATAAGGATTACTGTCATCAACCATTTCTATTACTTAAAAATCAATAATAGTGCGAACTCCTTCAATATCTACTGTGACACCTGGTAGTCTTCCCATAGGATAGATATTCTGCTGATTTTCCAATATTAACTGAATATTTGGCCATTGTAGCTCTGGTTTACCCATTAATTCCCATTTATTTATTGTCAAGAGATTAGCATGAGATCCCAAATCTAGAATAACTTGATCCATTTCATATTCTCCTATATGCGCATTGAGTCTCATCTCTTTACTAGTTCTCTTATGTTGATGTACATTATTGACTGTGCGCATCTCACTCCGCGATGTTTCTTTTGATGCGCAAGAATATATCATTTCCTGAAGCCCTTATACAGCCTTCTGATCTCTTAATAACTTCATACAAGTCTGCATAAAAGATCTCAAAATACTTACTTGATCTGCTAAATTCTGTGTCAGAGCTCGATCTTGCATCGCTGCTTGGTTTTGTGTCATAACTAATGACATGTCGCAGTTACTAGGCCCTGGATGTGCGGTAGAAATCGAAGCTCCCACATCCATAAAAAATTGTTTCACTTCTATAAAATCTTTATTTTCTTTGTGAACATCAATAATAGGAAATTTCTCTGTAGTCTTTCTAACCCATGCACCTAGATTTTCAAATTCCTTCTTTCCATCGGCTTTATAAATTCTAGTCGCATCTCCACTTCTAGCGACAATATTAATGCAAGGTTCATCGACCCTTCTTTCAAAAAGCATCATTTGGATGTTCTGTGTGGGCTGTTGATTCTTTTTCTCTTGCATTTTCACCATAAGTACAGGACAATCTTCAACTACATGATTGAAGCATTTGCAATACTTACATGTTGTAGTGGGATTCTAGTAGTATCTTGCAAAATGACCTATCTGGTCGCAGTTATAGAAAATGATATGTCAACGTCCTCTACCAACTCCACCTCCTCAACCTATCCCTTGATAACCTCCTCGACCACCACTATGTCTAGTCTCCTCATGTGCACACTCTTCTGCTTGCATTTTGTAAGTATCAGCTATGTGATCCATCATTAGATCATAGCTTCGATAGTTATTCTCATCAACATTCAAAAATCATGAGGTTCATTATGATTTTTGGTCATTCCTTTTGGCCTTACTAATGCACATTCCACATTTCAAGGTTTGTTGAATTCCATTTTCAAACCATTAGAAAAATTTTGTAAGTATTTTTTGATGATATACTAATCTACAACAAGTCTTGGAAGGATTATTTTCAGCATGTTAACAAGCTGCTCAAACTATTGGAGGAGAAACAATTATATGCAAAAACCTCCAAATGTTTCTTTGGAGTACAAGAGGTGGAATATTTGGGTCATATTGTATCTCATGAGGGTGTTAAGATAGACCCTAACAAAATTAAATCCATTAAGGAATATAAAATCCCGCAACCATAAAGCATCTTCGAGGATTTCTGGGGTTAACAGGGTATTATCGCAAGTTTGTTAATAATTATGGGAGAATATAGGCACCTATAGCATCATTACTGAAGAAAGATTCATTTTCTTAGTCTCCAAAAAAAACTAAGGCCTTTGAGCATCTTAAAGAGGCAATGTGCGAAGCACCAGTCTTAGCTACACCAGACTTCACAAAAACTTTTATTATGGAATGTGATGCCTCAGGAAATGGAATTGGTGTGGTTTTAATGCAAGAATGAATACCCATTGCTTTTGAAAGTCGTCCAATCAAAGGAAAGTATTTACATAAACATATTTATGAGAAGGAAATGTTGGAAATACTAAATGCACTAAAGCAATGGCGACCTTAACTAATGGGAAGACAATTCAAGGTAAAAACAGATCATGATAGTCTTACATAATTTTTGGAACATAGATTATCTTCAGAAGAGCAGCAAAAATGGGTCACAAAGATGTTGGGTTATGACTTTAAAATCATCTACAAAAAAGGGAAGCAAAATGTTGTTGCAGATGCACTCTCAAGAAAGGATGAGGATGTGGAAGCATTGTTTTGTGCCATTTCTATTATCCAAACTGAGTGGATAACCAAAGAAAGAGATGAATAGAAGAATGATGAAGAGGTGTGGACACTCATTCAAAATTTTCAGAAAGATCCTATTACATATGAAACATTTAGCTGGAAAAATTATTCATTATGGTACAAAGATTGCTTATATCTTTGTAAGAATTCACAACTCAAACAAAATATTCTTTTGGAATTGCACACCTCTCCCTTAGGAGGGCACTCAGGATTTTTAAAAGCTTACCACATGGTCAAGAAGGAATTTTTTTGGGATGTCCTTAAATATTATATTCAAAAATTTGTGGTAGAATGTTTGGTTTGGAAAAAAAATAAAGTTGAGACAATTAAGATCCCAGGTTTGTTACAACCTTTATCCATTCCAAGTCAACATTTGGAGGAGGTTTCAATGGATTTTATCATAGGTTTTTACCCAAGTCTGAAGCAAATACTGTCATCATGGTGGTAGTTGAAAAACTTACCAAGTATGCACACTTTTATGCATTATCTCATCCATTTAAAACCAGTACAATTAATATTGCATTTATGAAACAATTCAAAAGCTACATGGAAACCCAAAGATAATTGTAGCGACAGAGATCACATTTTCACAAGAAATTTTTGGATGAAATTATTTTCTTGTTTGGGTACTCAATTAGCTCATAGCTCATCATATCATCCTCAATCGTATGGGAAAACTGAGATAGTGAAAAAATGTTTGGAAGGATATCTTTGTTTCTTTGTATATGATAAAAAAACACTTCCTTCCATACATAAGCAAAAATGAACCCAGTTATGGCACTTTATGGATATCATCCACCATCCATCACATCATATTTAAGAGAAAATTTTAAGGTTCAAGCAGTGGAAGATCACATCAAACATCAACAACAAGTTCTCCAACTCTTAAAGGATAACCTCACTTTGGGGCAGAATCGAATGAAACAACATGCATATCAACATCGCAATGAAATAAGTTTTGATGTAGGCGAATGGGTATTTTGATGACTATAACCATACAAAAAAATGTCCCTCAAGAAAGATAAGAAGGATAATAAATTATCACCAAAGTATTATGGTCCTTACAAGGTGTTGCAAAATATTGGTACTATGGCATACAATTTGGAGTTGCCTGCATCTCCCCGAGTGCACCTAGTTTTCCATGTTTCATGCTTAAAGAAGGTTATAGGTGACAAGATCCCAATTCAAACAATATTTCCAGAATTTGAAGAAGAAGGAAAAATCATATTGGAAACTGAAGCAGTCACATAAACAAGTACTCGATAGCTATAAAATCGATCAATTTCAAAGTATCTCATCAAGTGGAAGAACCTACCCGCTGAAGATTCAACATGGGAGGATGAAAATTTGATACAGAAGCATCCATAACTACTCAAGCGTTGAGGACAACACTCTTTTGAAGGATAGGGTCATGTTAGGTCCCTATAATACTAGTGTATCCCCTCATTTTTATTTTTAGTATAGCCCCCCTTATTGTTATTGGTATGCCCATGTAGTCTCCATATTGTTATTATTGTTCCCCACAAAAGCTCACTATTGTTATTGTCGTTCCCTTACATTTTTATTGTTATGTTGGCTAGGATTATATTGTGACCCATTGGACTCCCATATGTAGCAAGGAGGTTTTGTCATTTGTATCATCCAAGAATTGTCCATTTATGTAATGTAAAGGAGGTTTCCCCCTCAAAGACGCTAATTTCTAAGTCATGATCTATTTTTTATTCTATTTTGTGAATTAGTTGCATAAAAAACATGGATGATCTCCATTTTGTACCCATCAATAAGAAATCTCAGTTTAAGTTAAAAGCACAAATTGGCCCATTTATTGTCAACACCAGAGCAACAACAAAGGAGGAAGATTTTCTATTGAAACAAATGAAATTTAAATTATGTTTCACATGGTCCTATGATCCCTTGGGGATTATTTCTAAGCTGAGAGTTGAAAACAAAACTACACCTTATGCACATACACCCAGGCTAGAAATAGAGTAGTATGTAAATCAAGGAGAATGCTAGGAGAACACATTGCAAGAGGTAGAGGAACAAATTGTCACCAAACAACTTCATAAACTGCAGTTCCTCAAGAGAAAGAGACTAAGAGGCAAAGAGAAATTTTGTCTCCTACATTTTAAGAAATCCAAGAGACAAAATTCATAGTTTTTAAGAGAAGAAAGAAGACTAATACCGATGAAGAGCCATTTCAAGGAGAAATTTCACAAGAACAGGAAAAAATGGTACTGATAAGTTTACCCACTTCAACCTTTCTGAGGTTTTAGGAGATCTCCATAGATTCTCCTATGTCATATGTTACTCAAGGTGTAGAACAAAAAAATATTTTTTCTAGGTATAAAGAAATTAAAAAAGAATGAGGCACTGAAGGCGACCAGATATTCTAAATTCTGGAAATAGACTTATGCTACTCAACACAAACTTCTTTCTGCACTTGACACACAAAAGGGATAGTTCCAGTTAGCCTTCTTGGAACCCAAATTTCCAGTCCCTAGAAGTGCAGAAGACTATAAAACATCCATTTTCTCTTTTGATACTAAACAGATTCATGCAATTGATCAGATTGACCTGCACAAGAAGGTTGGAGAAATGATCTATTCTACTTTGACCAGTTCAATTATGGTAGCCTCCAAACTACAAGCTTCACTCAATAACATTCACTCACAATTAAAGATGGATAAAATTTAATATTTTTCCAAAGATACCATAATCAAATCATTGGAAGATTTGGTAATAAAATTAGGATATGATCCTAGTGATGTTAAAACAACTGAAGAAATGATCAAAAACAAAATGTTGATATTCAAGCATTAAGGAAACAACACAAATTTCTTACTACAGAATATCCACAGCAAAATTAAGTTGGTCAATTGGAGAAAGAAAAAGAGGATATGTTCAAACTAATAATTGAAAAAAATATTCAGATTCAAAACATGGAAGTTGATATAGACACACTATTAAAGGAAAAATAACAACAACTCAGTGTTTCAACTGTCATACCCATAGCAACCCCATCAAATGCAGGTACTTCAACAACAGGGAAATCTACGACAACAATTGTTACACTGGATACATAGTCCAGTGGTGTAGCAACAGACTTATCAAAGGCCATGGGATACTTGACACTGAAAGGTTAGGAGATTGAGAAATTCAACATACAAGTGCAGAAGCTACAAGAGAAAAAACTAAAAAATGTCAATGCTTATTTAGCTTAAATTAAGAATAATTTTAACTTAACACAAATAAAATGTTTGGCTTAATATTAATGAATCAATGATTGAATTATGACCTTCAATTGAGATTACTTTTTAACAGGAATAATTGTTACAGAGATCAAAGGAAGCAGTGGTAGAATTAAAGAAGGACCTCAACCACAAACCAAGAGATGCTACAAGAATAATCAGAGTTCTGAATTCTAAGACAAAAGAAAATCTCAAAGAATATGAAATTGAAGATAGAACGATAGTTGTATTTGAGGTGAGAATTGAGAAAGGTGCTTACTAAAATGAATTTAATGCTACAATATGAGAATAAATGTCATAATCTAGAAGTTCAAATTAAAAAATTTCATAGGAAATTTAATACTTTACATCAAAAATTTCTTCCAGGTTTGCAAGGTATAGCTGTTAAACTAATTCCACTAGAATAATATCAACGTAGATTGCATGATATAGCAATAAACAAAGCCACATTTTCCAAAATCAAAGGAACTATCACTGGGAAGGCTTTCATGGAAGGTCTAAGTTATGATTTGTTAATTCAGCATGAGATCAAGCATTTGTTCATACTAAACCTACTTTTTAGAAATACACTAAAGGGGATGAAGCATACATAAAATATTGAAAACTTATATTCATGATGAGAAAAGATGGTACAAACTGTGTTAGCTCATCGAATGAGAGACAACATATTTTCGGCACCAGAATACGAGTTTATGGGAGCAAAGAACATAATTCCATGAACAAGACCCATAACAATAGCTTTACAACTCCAGTCACGAGCAACAACCCTCAATTTTTGTGCAAGATGTCAAATTAGTTGAGATTTCCTCTTTTCTAGTTCTATTTTTGTAAACATCCAAATCAGTTTGGATAAGATATTTTGTAATAAAGCTTGGCTCAAAGTCCATATATTTTGAACAAAAACTATATAATTACTTTGTAATTCAAAAGATAAAAGGATGAACCCTTGTGATAAGCCATTGAACATGGTTGTAATTTTTTGAATTATTTATGAGATTAATAGAATGATTCTGGAATCATTTTGAAGCAACTTGTGTATTCATGTGAGTTTTTCCAGTTATTGATTATGTTTCCATCTTTATTTATTTCTCCACATTTTTTAAGTTAATAAAAATCTGGGTAATATAAGATTGAATATCAATATTTCTGAAATCCCTTGCAAATTTATAATCAATTAGATAGATTAATTAAATAGAACTATTTGTTTTAGTTAATTCCTCTACATAATTTAATTGTTTCCTTTTATTATCTTCAAATATGTTTTGTTTGGATTTAGAAGACTTCTACACGCATATGTTATATATAATGAATTAAATATTATATCTGAATATTTAAAGAATTATATATCTTCTTGAATTCTACCTTTCAAAAACATTTTAAATGTTAAATTATGTTAAAGTTGAAGAATCAACCCTTCTGTTATATCAAAAATAATTAGGATTTTCTTTTGTTTAATAATTTAAAGCATTGGTCATCCAAACCAAAATTAAACAACATTTTAGATGCTTTGACACGGTTCCTTCACCTAGAACTGTCTACAAAGGCCAAAAATGTGTATCATTTTCAAAAATACCTTCCGGGCTACCCAAAATTCCAACATTCACTATGTTTGGAAACACTCACTTCACTCACTTGTGCAAGTTTAGTTCTCCTAAATATATTTCACTGGTTGGTTTCTTCCTAAAAAGTATTTCCAATAACAAAATTTCATGGCTACAAATATCTACTTTCGTAGACATTGCCTCACTTAATCCATACTCTCCATTGAAGTCAACCTTCATTAAATTTTACTTGACCAATGTGCACAAATTTTTTTAATGAAAAATAACAAGTAAAATTAATGTTTATTAAAATTTCATAGTTGGGACAATTTATCCCATGGATCCTTTCAAATGAAGTGTTAAAGTGAATTACAAGGGGTTGCATCAATTAATATTGCAATTCCAAAATACATTATATTTCCGATCATGTCTTCATCCAAAAGCATGTTATTGGGTTTTAATAACAATGAACTACTTGAACAAAAGAATCATGATGAAAGTATTCCATGGAATGGGCCAGATCTATGGAAATTTCCAATTGTGTTTTCAATTCCATTTCACATGCATCTTCATCATTGTTATCAATTCTACTAGGATACAAATTCTTCTCCAATCTTGTGTTAGATATAAATTGTAACACTTATTATTTAAAATGGAGGTGGGAACATGAAGTTATGATTTTCACCAGATTTCAATGTTGAAACTTTAATACAACATTACATTTTTCTCTAAAACTCTTTTCAACCAAAACTCAAATTTCCCTTATAAATTACAAAAATCCTTTTTCCTAACAAGTTGGTCTTGGAAAATCCATTAATTGCTACGTGAATCTCTTGATATGGGAAAATGTTTTGCTCTAACCTTTGGATAATTTGGTTCAAGAATCAACATTTTGTATACACTTATTTCCTTTCCAAATGAATATCAAAAGTAGACAACATAGTACAAAAGCAAATGCAAAATGACCTCTTGTTGTTTGAGAGACATATAATTGGAATGCTTGTGGTCTCAAAAAGGCCAGGATTTCCAATGAAGGAAATGAAAACTATTCTATTTGGAAAAAAACTGCCCTTTTGGAATTTCCTCAATGAGATTATTGAAAAAAAATTCAAATATAGAATCATTTCCAAATTCATGAGATTAATTGGAATTATCCTTAATAAGGATTTGGAAGAGAGATCTAAGTTCCTAAGACTCTATAAATTTCCAATTGAATTCCGAATAAAGCCTAATAATGTATTTTAATATATCAGTGAACATGCTACTTAGAAATTTGAGAAATGAAATATATGTGATTTTCCATTTTCAAATAATAACATATTTATACAATATTCAACAAACCTCTATCCACTTGAAGCTAGAGAGATCAATTTTACATAAAAACTTAGATTTCATCACTCGCTACTTTATAAATAGGGCATAAAAAGAAAAAAAACTCGATTTCAATATCTCATTGTTTTATCAATAAGATTAACTATCAAATTGAAGTGTTGACTAGGATATACGAACCTTACTACAAGAAGCCAAATATCTACATGGTCAACCAGAATTTATTGAAAATGGTAAGGACATCTCCGAAACTTGTGTGCAACGATATATGTAGATAGAAATTGTATAGATGTTATAGTTATACTATAACTAAAAAACTAAAAAACTAAAAAAAAAAAAATTACTAATAATGATAATAACTCGTAGTTTCATAATATTAATTTTCATCCATTTAGCATGATTTGTAAATCAAAATTATATGCTTAAAAAATACATTTAGTTCAATTAATGGTTCATTAATCTTATTTATAAAAAATCAAATATCATATTTAAAATTAAAATTCAACTTTTAAAATTTTGTTGATAATTTAAACAAATTATATATAACTTAAATTTAAATTGATCAAATTATATATTTATTAGCAATTGCTCCAAAAGGTGTAAAGAGAGGTCGATAGGATTGTTAAATTGGAACTGTTGAATTGGAAAAAGATGTAATTGATTTGAAATAATAATTTTTGTATTAGATTTAGGTTGCTTAAAGCATGTTTGCATAAGTTATTAACACACAATTAAAATAATAATTGAAATATTGAGATTTACTACTCATTTTACCAACGAATAATTTAAAACCATTATGAAGAAGATTACATTTGCCTAGTTTTAAGTGTAAATTTTTGTTACGTTTTTTTGGGAATCTTGTTACATATTTTTTTTAAAGAAATAAATGTTTTACTTCTATACAAATTCTTTTTATCAATATTAATTATTATTATTATTATTTTAAATAAAAATAAAATTCAGTTACTTTCTGATTTATTTAATTTTAACAAATTGAGATATATGGAGATTTTTTTATGTTTATTATGGATTAATAATATTTTATTAACCTTGCACTAGTTTTATTATAATTTTTAAATTGTAACATTTAAATTATTAATTTAATTTTTATTTTTAAAATCAAATAAATTTGAAAATATAATTTAAAAATAAAATAAGTTTTAAAATCTTAATATCATAATCTTGCCAAAAATCTAATATTGTAATCTTGCCAAAAATCTTTAAGAATATATATACATGCCAAGAAAATGAATGATTCAATTTATTCACAATTATACTATCAAGTCCATAAAAATATCCTATTTAATTATAAAAATATCTCATATTACATATTCGAATTTAAAATTTTAATAAAAGTAACTAATACAACACCCGCAAAAAAAATCCAATTCTAACTAGATAACACTAATACATAACATCAATTTGATGTTATTATTCTAATTGGTCAAATTCTAAAAAATTTAAAATATTTCTAAACTATGTGACCGAAATAAAAATAAATTAGTTCTTTTTAATTGAGTATATATTAGTGGAGATTGGGTTTTAACTTGCAAGTGAAATACATTTATAACATTTTTTCTAGATTTATAACATTTTAACACAAGTGATATTTATAACTACAAATCTCAATTGTAGAACCATGGGTTTCTAGTGATATGCGATATGAGGATTTTTATCTGGAATAGATTCCCATCTATTGCCTAACATCTTAATAATTTGATGTTATTATTTTTATTGGTCAAATTCTAAAAATTCTAAAATATTTCTATGTGACTGAAATAAAAATAAATTAGTTTTTTTTAGTACATATTACTGGATATTAGTTTTTAGCTTGCAAGTGAAATATATTTATAACATTTTTTCTAGATTTTTAACACTTTAACACAAAAGATATTTGTAACTACATATCTCAACTGTAGAACCATGCGTTTCTTCACAAGGTGTGTCACTGAAAAGTGATATCATGATTTCTAATTGGAATAGATTCCCTTATATGACATTCCAGTTCACTCAAATTTCAGTTTCTAATTTTCAGATAAAGGCACTGTGACAAATATTTGTACGTCCAAATTTACAAATCTGAAACATTCAAATGAATCTTTTTTAAAAAGTTACTTAAATTAAATTTCTTGCTAAGGAATGAGAAGTTATAAAGTACACCTGTCGTGCAGGGCACGTAAAACACAATATATCTGTGTAAGTAAACAAATCTACTTTATCCATTTCCTTATTTGTTGAGGGATATTCACTTGATTCTTAAAATAAAATCCTAGAAGGGAATGAATAACACAACTAGTACAAATCTCCCTAGATGGAGGGAATTCACACTTTACCAAATGCTTCTTGGTATTTTTATTTTAACAAAATTGCATAGTCATTCATTCTGATATAATTCAAATAAAACGAAACTTCATAACTTGAACTAAAGTCATGGATTTTCTCTTCTACTAAAGTATTATTACCTTGATGAATAAAAGAAGCATATGAAAGCCCGAACTGCATCTTAAGGAATCCCTGTAATCGTGAAGCTACGGAGGTGATATTTCACTGATTTCACCATTTGTTGTTTCAAAAGGTTCTTCAGCACTTGAGAAGAAATTCCCTATGTAAAGCCAAGAAATATGAAAAAAAACAAAAGGTTTTATTATATCAGAAACCTTCATCAGAATCCTGATCCTAAAAGGTAGGAGAAAAGAAATGGGACCTAAAATACAAAAGTGCAAAATAAATTTGTGCACTACTTATCCAGTGTAAATGAGGCAATACACAAAGCTATAAAAATTGTTGTTTCTAAATCGCGATTTTATAAATAAATGGTCTAGATAAAGGTAATGATGTGAAACCCTGGAATAATTACTTCCTAAATAATCCATGGATTTGTTAATTTTGGCGATAGTGGGCACATCATTTCACATAATTTTCAGAAGCGTATGATTGCATTTCATGAACAAAGCCCTTGAATATTGCAAGATTCGAAACCAATTCACAAAAAAAAACTCAACCAAATAAAGATTTACAAGTACATTGTTGTGAGTCGCTATGACGCGACCATCATATGTGAAAATTTTCACATCAACTTTGTATCCTTCTTGGAAAATCCTATTCCATGTGTCCGCAGTTCATTTTGGCACACAGTTGTAACCCATATACCTGTGGCACAAATGAGTTACAGAAAATATGTTCTACAAATGGCAGCAGTTATAATCTGGACCGAGCAAAGGAGGAGGGTTGGGGAAGTCTTTACAGGAAACCGAATGGCTGAGAGATGGATTGACAGAAACTTTGACTTTGGTTGAGCAACCAATAGGTGTGCAATTTTTATGAAGGATTTGCATAGATTGCTCATACGAAGGAGGAGACGCAAATACCCATGAAGAATCGAACTCAGTAGAACTCTGAGCCATAACCCTTACTACCTGGAAAAACATAATAGACCTGCATATGCATTAAAAGCTAAATTATAAGAGAGGTGGTTCCAACGGAGGGCATGAGAAGGCCAATCAAATAATTTAATGGTTATTTCCAGGAGATTTCATTGAAGGTGATCAAAAATTCCAATAAAAGTATTTCCTGTTTTCAACATTTCGTCTTGACTTTGGAAGAGGGCGAGAAATTCCCCCAAGAGTTATGTAGAGGAGCAAGATGAGCTGAGGCGGACATTCATGGAGGCCGGTGAGAGCGATGATGAAGATGATGGGGTTTTTCTTACTGTGAAGAAGAAGAAGACCGCAGAGGAGCTCCTCTGCAAGAATAAAGAGGAGAAGGAGGAATCTCTATGCATGCCCTTCTCCTGATATTTCGTACACCAACCATGAAGAATAGAACTCGGTGGAACTCTTAGACATAACCCTTACTACCTGAAATTCAAAAACATAATAAACTTGCATATGCAGTAAAAGCTAAATTATAAGAGAGGTGGTTCCAACGGAGGGCATGATAAGGCCAATCAAACAATTTAATGGTTATTTCTAGGAGATTTCATTGAAGGTGAGAAAAACTTCCAATAAAAGTATTGCATGTTTTCAACGTTTCTTCTTGACTTTGGAAGAGGGAGAGAAATGCCCCAAATATTTATGTAGAGGATTAGGGTGAGTTGAAGCAGGCGTTCATGGAGGTCGGTGAGAGCAATGATGAAGATGATGGGGCTTTGCATACTGTGAAGAAGAAGAAGACCACATAGGAGCTCCTCGGTGAGAAGAAATAGGAGGAGGAGGTTCTATGCATGCCCTTCTCCTGATATTTTGTAGACCAAATTCCAACGGTGAATGGAAACAACAATTAACAACTTCTATTAAACTGCAGAAATGTGGAAACAAAGGAGGAGACCTCGCACATATTAACAACTTCTCTTAAACCATAGAAAATGGAAATAGAGGAGGAGACCTTTCACATTTTATAAGCATGCTACACCAGCTAATCGATTCCATACCAGGTAGTTAAGGTGGGAAAAATATGGCCATAAATATGGTAGTGTACACATGTCACTTGAAAAATAAAAAGGTTGACAAAAACATGAGGTGAACTGATTCAAAAGAAAAGCATATCGGCCTAAAAATACTAGAATTGTTGTTGATGTCTCATCAATTTAATTTATATGAAAATTTTAAAAATCACATTTAAATGGGATTTCAACTTTTAAACTATTGTTAACAACATAAAAAAATTAATTATAGTTAAAATAATAATCCATTTGGTTGTACTCTAAATATAATACAATTAGTTTGATATTATTTTTTGCTGAGGAGCTCTTACTTTATGGATTTCAATATTCACATCATGGATGATAATAATAAATCACATCGAGATGTGTTTGTGGGGTCCTGGTTAAACAGTGATGAGGTGGGTTGTTATAACACTCATCACATGTTCAATTCCCTTCCCCGATTAGGGTGATGTATCTAGACATGTTGATGAAGATGGAGTAAAAAAAAAAAAGTGAAAAAGAGAAAAAATGGAAGGTACTGCCAAACTTACAAAAACAAAATCACATCAAGATGTAAAGTTTTCATCTAGTTAATAAAATGTCCCTAAAGCATTTAATTTTCACAATAATATTAATTATAAATATATAAAAACATTAATAAAAGTTTATATGAACAATTTAAAATAATATTAAAAAAAGTAATCAAACTCCAATTTAATTCATAAAGCTAAAATATGTGTATAAGTCCTAGATGATTTTTTCCTCCAATACCATTACCACATCTTTCATTCTTATTCATTCATTGTGTGAATATTTTCAGCAAAGAAAACTAACTTGTAGAAAAGAAAGTAATTATGTACATTGTTTTTCTCCAATTTCATCTTCATCCACCTCGCTAAAAATACTAGAGTGAAATACTTCGTTCACTCTGTTTGGAAACACTCGCTCCACTCACTTGAGCAAGGTTAGGTCACCAAAATAAATTTCAATAGTTGGTTGTTTTCTAGTAATAATTTCCAATAAAAAAATTCATAGCTATAAATATCTACTTCGGTAGCCATTGTCTCACTTAATCCATACTCTGCAATGAAATCAACCTTCATCAAATTTTGGGCCTCACCAATGTGTACAATCATTTTTTATCCAAAACAAAAAGTAAAATTAATGTTCTAAAATGTCATACTTGGGTAATTTATCCCATGGATCCTTTCAAAGCAAGTGTTAAAGTGAGTTAGTAGGGGTTGTATCAATTAATTTTACAATACCAAAATCCATTATATTTCCTATCATGTCTTCATCCAAAAGCATGCTATTGAGTATTAAATAAAAATGCACTACTTGAACAAAAGAATCATGATGAAAATATTCCATGTCATGGGTCACATCTATAGCAATGTCTACTTCTGTTTTCAATGCCAATTCACATACATCTTCACCATTTTTGTCACCTATGTTAGGATGTACATGCTTCTCCAAGATTTTGTTAGACATAAATTAGAACAATAATCCTTTAAAATAGAGCTAGAACATGAAGTTATTATTCTCACCAAATTCCAATGTTGAACCTTTAGTAGAACATTACATTTTGCTCTAAAATCGTTTTCAACCTTGTCTTTTGCAATTGCAAAACTTTCATTGAAACAAGTGTGTCATCAATCAAAGTTCCCTTATCAATTACAAAATTCCTCATTGCAAACAGGTTGGCCTTGGTAAATCCATTAGTTTCTATGTGAATCCCTTGATATACGATCCTTTTATACTCTAACCTTTGGACAATATGTTGCAAGAATCAACATTTTGTATACACTTATTTCCTTTCAAAATGAATCTCAAAAGTAAACAACACAATATAAAAATAGTGGTCCACTCATTAGCAATAATACTCCTTCACACATTCAAAATGATCTCTTGTTGTCTGAGAGATAGGTAATTGGAAAGCTTGTGGCCTGAAATGGCTAGGATTTCCAATGAAGGACATGAGAGTTGTTCTATTTGGAAAAAAAAAACCTTTTGGAATTTCGTCCATGATATTATTGAAAGAAAAATTCAAATACTGAAGAATTTCCAAATTATCTATAGTAATTGGAATTGTCCTTAATAGGGAGTTGGCAGAGAGATCTAAGCTCATAAGACTATAAATTTCTAATTCAATTTGGAATAGAGCCTAACAATGTATTTTAAGATAAATTCAATGACATATCGATGAACATGCTACATAGAAATTTGAGAAATTAATTCTATGTGATTTTTCATTTTGAAATAATAACATATATATACGATATTTAACAAATCTCTATCCACTTGAAGCTAGAGATGCCAACTTAAAAATGAAACCTTATATTTCATCACTCAGTATTTTATCAATAGTAGCATAGAAAAAAAACCCCAATCTATGTATCTCATTGTTTTATCAATAAGATTAACTATCAAACTGAAGTGTTGATTATGATATAAAAACCTTTCCTACAAGAAGCCAAATATCTACATGTTCAACAAGAGTCATTTAAAAACAACAAGGGTTGAAAGCGTAAAGACGTCTCTTAAACATGTTTGCAAAAATGTATGAAGATAGAAAATGTATAGATAATATAGTTATAATATAACTAAAAAAATCAAAATTACTAAAAAGTATAATTAGTCATAATTTCATAATATTAATTTTTCATGCTTTGTATGCTTGAAGAATACATTATATATAGTACAACATCAAGTTCAATTAGTAGTTCATTAATCTCATTTATAAGAAAATTCAAATATCATATTTAAAATGAAAATTCAACTTTTAAAATTTAGTTGAAAATTTAAACAAATTATATAGAATTTAAATTGACCAAATTATATATTTAAAAGAAAAGACTTATTATTAATGTATCATTAATTTAATTTATATGAAAATAAATATTAAAAAAACAATCGCATTTAAATGAATTTTCAATATTTAAACTATTGTTAACAACATAAAAAAAATTAGTCATCGTTAAACTTAAAATAATAATAATCCATTCACTGCAACGAACATTCAATTAATTTACTATGATTTTTTTGCTAGGGGCTTTTACTTTGTAGATATGATATTGCCATCATGGATGATAATAATAAATCACATCAAGATGTAAATTTTTCATCTAGTTTATAAAGTGTTACTAAAGCATTTAATTTTCACATTAATATTAATTACAAAGAGATAATAAACATTAATAAACTAGCAATTGCACCATCAGCAGATGTTGCAAAGGAAACGCCGTAAGATTCTTAAAGAGATCCAATAGTTTCTAAGCAAGATATGTGTACTAAAATCGTTGTCTATCTTATTCTGTGCGTAAATTTCTATACAAATTTACACCATATCAATCCCAATCAACTTTGTCAGATTCGCAATTCGATGTCTACCCAACAAGAGATATTCCTGCCCCGAGACAAGACCTACCCAACAAGAGATATTCCTGCCCCGAGACAAGACCTTGCTTCATTGTCAGTTGTGCAACAAAAGCGATATTTCTTTCAGGAGAAAACATGATTACTATGATCTTTTGCATACAAAACACTGGCACTGATATACCACCCAGCTTTAGATGCACAATCAACATATTAGAAAGGAAGTGCGAGTGACACTCAAGGTTTAAAATATATTGGATCTTGACACTCTAGAGGTTGATAGAAAGTGCAAACTGATGCCTCTTGGCGAGAGGGAAGAAGAAAGAATGATATATGTTGAAATTGAGATTGAGATTGAGGTTAAAATGATATTGATAATAAATTTGTTATTATATTTTTTATATTTAAGGATTTTTATTACATATTATAAATTATTTATAGATTGGGGATTTCACATATTGAAATCTGCAAATAAAACCCTAAATCTATGTAAACCCTAACACAAGATCTAGAATAGTCAGTACCATTAATCACATAGTGAATGGAATCAAATAATAACATCGTAAAAAAAGTTGTTCCAAACATCTGGAAGACCAGGGAGGCACCAGTGGCTGTAATCTACAAGGCTGTAGTCATTGTCTGAAGTGGCTTTAACACATCATAAGGATTTTGAGATATTTGATGCATTCATCTCAACCACTCTCAGTCATCCACAATTATTGGTACGGTCCATATCAGTGCCACTGTGCATACGACACACTGGACCAAATTATCTGATAAAATAAAGCGATGTCTTGAAAGAGGACCTTTGAAATTTCCATCTTACACAAGCTCTAGAGATATCCAGCTAGGTGCCCCAAATGAAACCTTCATTCCTGATGACTTGAAGTTGAAAGACTTGTTCATGGGATCTTCTGCAAGCCCAAAATTTGCATGGCATCCTAACCCTTATGATCCCAAGATACCATTGGACTCAATTTATATCCATCTTGGAGCTCAGAACATATCCCAAGAAACACAAAAGGTTGATATCTATGTTCCAAATAACATCTCTTTGCAAAATATTCCTCCAGAAAAGGGGATGGTCGAAATGGGACTCTACAGAATTATTTTAGCATATATTGCACACCCTTTCTCCAAATTGCCACCTGATATAAGGAATCAAAGTATGAGTACTCTTGTTGAGTCTACTATCTATGAAGCTACTGAACTATTTACAATTGAGTACTTGTTTTCAGTACCAACAAAAAATGGTGTGGAAGATAAGTTTAAAGAAAAAACAACCAATCTGGTGAGATGGGAAAAGTTTAAGAAGCGAATTTTGATCAAAAAATCTGATCCACACAATCCAAAGGAAACTATGTCCTTAGCAACTTATTTTGCAGAGGCAATTTCACCTGGCTTGTTGCCATAACAACTTGATCTTGTTGCAGGTTTATGTGAGGTGGTTAAGTTAGGGTGTATTTTAGGTTTTGATGATGATGCAATGAATTACATGCTCCAGTCCAAAAACTTGCAACTGTTACTAGAGGATGAACATTTCCTATCATCTATTTTTCCTAAAGTGAATGAAAACTTGTCTCCATCAGAACCATCCAGAGGATTCTATGGATTTAGCTGTGGGGACAGGAAAAGAATATTGAGACCAGCTAAGCCAATGAAATCAACTGGATTATTTTTACTATATTTTCTAAAAGGATGGGAAACGAGCTTGTTTTTGTTTAAACAAGCAATAGCCAATATGGAATAATCTGCATCCAAGAGTATGAAAAAGAAGTTGGTGAGTTTGTCATTTCCATTGGCAACAACAGATACATAGACAAAGTATCTTCTGAAGCTGATAGGTGATGCCCACTTCAAAATGCCGATTACCTCATAATTTCTTGGTGGCAATAAAAATAGTGAGATGGTGCCACTAAAGCTGGATGATTTACTTGGTAGTCCTAAACTGATAGAACATTTTAAAGGAAGTGGAAAATCAAAACAAACGACTTCGTCACCTCCTTCTAGTGACAATGACAATGGTGAATTGGATGTAGAGACGTTGAAGTCAATTGTAGGAACTATTGTTTTGAGCCTTTATGGGGCAGAAGATGAACCACAATAAATTTTATTTTAACCTAGCAAAGTTGCAGTCATCCACAATTATTGGTACGGTCCATATCAGTGCCACTGTGCATATGGCACACTAGACCAGATTATCTGATAAAACAAAGTGATGTCTTTATATTTTTAATTACTCAATACTAAATATCGAAATACACACATAAAACAGTTTAGATGATACCAACAACATTTACACATTTTTCCTTTGATCACTTTCTTCAAAGAACCGCCCTTCAATATGCAGTCTGCATTCTTCATGCTCAAAAAAATCTTAACATGTTTTATCTTCAAAAGGAAATTGGCGTTGATATGCATTTATATATATATATATATATATATATATATTCACTATGTTGTAATGACATTTTCAAATGGCCCATATTGTAATGGAGGTATTAAGTGGAGAGTTTTGATATTGTCTTGGTCCTCCTAAGCTGAAACAGAATTGTGGCTCAAGTCATTCCCAATTACACACTCTGCAAACAATCCAAACTGGAGATATCACAAAAGAAGTAAGTCCCCCAACCCCAATTTGAAAGGTCCTTATTCTATTTGAGAATGGGAGTATTGTATAATGGATAATAATATAGATAGAGCAATAGTAAAATATTAGAATGAGTTAAATCATTTAAATCAATTTCCTTGAGCCAAATCCTGTGAACATATATTCAAACAGAAATCTCCTGACAGCTGAAACTTATGACAGGAGTTCATCTAGTTTAGTAAACAAATCCAAAAAGATGCAGTTGTGCAGTTCACTTCACAGTATTTGAGACATATGGAATGAACGTACAAGTTCATTAAAAAAGAAGGAAAGAAGAAGACGAAAAGTTTGTTAAATCAAATTAACAACCCATAATTGTAATAAAACAAAAGAACAATTCAGATTTTCCAAAACGATCACAATGATCTTAGTATAAACTCTGACTAAGCTCCTCAATTGTAAATTTTTGTACTCTAATAGCCCAGTAAAGACTAACAATAACTATATGACCAAAATCCAAAGTAGAACTGAACACCTAATATGTAAGGAAGAAGTCATACCATCATACCATCATAAGCACAAACATAACAAAGTCCTAAGCTGGTGAGGTTTTCATTTCCATTGGCAACAACAGATATAGAGACAGAGTATCTTCTGAAGGTAATAGGTGATGCCCACTTCAAAATGTTGATTACCGCAGAATTTCTTGGTGGGAATAAAAATAGTGGGATGGTGCCACTAAATCTGGATGATTTACTTGGTAGTCCTGAACTGATAGAACATTTTAAAGCAAGTGGAAAATCAGAACAACGACTTCGTCACCTCCTTCTAGTGACAATAACAATGGTGAATTCAATGTAGAGACGCTGAAGTCAATTGTAGGAACTATCTTTTTGAGCTTTTATGGGGCTGAAGATGAACCATAGTAAATTTAATTTTAACCTAGCAAAGCTGGGGTTTCAAACGAAACTCCATGCTTACTAATTACTCACATTTGGGTTTTGGGATCTGCACCAGTAAGTGAATTTTTGGGATCTGCACCAGTAAGTGAATTTCCACCAAGTAAATGTAAGTGTTAAGTGTTAAATTTACAGATTATAAACATTTATTTATTTCCTATCATCTATTTTTCCTAAAGTGAATGAAATCTTGTCTCCATCAGAACCACCTAGAGGATTCTATGAATGTAGCTCTGGGGACAGGAAAAGAATCTTGAGACCAGCTAAGCCAATGAAATTAGCTGGATTATTTTCACTGGATTGTCTAAAAGGATGGGAAACGAGCTTGTTTTCGTTCAAACGAGCAGTAGCCAATATGGAAGAATCTGCATCCGAGAGTATGAAAAAGAAGCTGGCAAGGTTTTCATTTCCATTGGCAACAACAGATATAGAGACAAAGTATCTTTTGAAGCTGATAGGTGATGCCCACTTCAAAATGCTGATTACCTCGGAATTTCTTGGTGGCAATAAAAACAGTGGGATGGTGTCACTAAAGCTGAATGATTTACTTGGCAGTCCTAAACTGATGGAACATTTTAAAGCAAGTGGAAAATCAGAACAAACGACTTCGTCACCTCTTTCTAGTGACAATGACAATGGTGAATTGGATGTAGAGACGCTGAAGTCAATTGTAGGAACTATTGTTTTGATCCTTGATGGGGCAGAATATGAACCATAGTAAATTTAATTTTAACCTAGCAAAAATGTAGTCATCCTCAATTATTGGTACGGTCCATATCAGTGCCACTGTGCATACAACACACTGGGCCAAATTATCTGATAAAATAAAGCGATGTCTTTATATTTTTAATTACACAATAGTAAATATCGAAATACACACATAAAATGGTTTAGATGATACCAACCACATTTACACATTTTTCCTTTGATCACTTTCTTCAAAGAACCGCCCTTCAATATGCAGTCTTCATTCTTCATGCTCAACAAATTATTAACATGTTTTATCTTCAAAAGGAAATTGGCGTTGATATGCATATATTTCACCAATTTGTAATGACATTTTCAAATGGCCCATATTATAATGGAGGTATTAAGTGGAGATTTTTGATATGGTCTTGGTCCTCCTCAGCTGAAAGAGAATTGTGGCTCAACTCATTCCCAATTACACACTCTGCAAACAATCCAAACTGGAGATATCACAAAAGCAGTAAGTCCCCCAACCCCAATTTGAAAGGTCCTTATTTTATTTGAGAATGGGAGTATTGTATAATGGATAATAATATAGTTAGAGTAATAGTAAAAGATTAGAATGAGTTAAATCATTTAAATCAATTGCCTTGAGCCAAATCCTGTGAGCATATATTCAAACAGAAATCTCCTGACAGCTGAAACTTATGACATGAGCTCATCTAGTTATCCAAAAATATGCAGTTGTGTAGTTCACTTCACAGTATTTGAGACATATGGAATGAACGTATAAGTTCATTAAAAAGGAACGAAAGAAGAAGATGATAAGTTCGTTAAATAAAAATAACCCGTCATTGTAATAAAACAAAAGAACAATTCAGATTTGCCAAAATGATCACAATGATCTTAGTATAAACTCCCACTGAGCTCCTCAATTTTAAATTTCTATACTCTAATAGCCCAGTAAAGGCTAACAATAACTATATGACCAAAATCCAAACCAGAACTGAACACCTAATATGTAAGGAAGCCGTCATACCATCATAAGCACAAATATAACAAATTCCTAAGCTGGTGAGGTTGTCATTTCCATTGACAAAAACAGATACAGAGACAGAGTATCTTATGAAGCTGATAGGTGATGCCCACTTCAAAATGCTGATTACCTCAGAATTTCTTGGTGGCAATAAAAACAGTGGGATGGTGCCACTAAAGCTGGATGATTTATTTGGTAGTCCTAAACTGATGTAACATTTTAAAGCAAGTGGAAAATCAGAACAAACGACTTCGTCACCTCCTTCTAGTGACAATGACAATGGTGAATTGGATGTAGAGACGTTGAAGTCAATTGTAGGAACTATTGTTTTGAGCCTTAATGGGGCTGAAGATGAACCACAGTAAATTTAATTTTAACCTAGCAAAGCTGGGGTTTCAAGCGAAACTCCATGCTTACTAATTACTCACATTTGGGTTATGGGATCTGTGGCAGTAAGTGAATTTCCACCAAGTAAATATAAGTGTTAAATTTACAGATTAGAAAACATTTATTGGTTAAATAAGTTTGTTTGGATAAATACACATTTATTGTTCCAGACATCTGGAAGGCGAGGGAGGCACATATGGAAGACGAGGGAAGCACCAGTGGCTGCAATCTACAAGGCTGTAATCATTATCTTTTTTCATATACTTGAGCTTGCTGGTATACATTGATGCATGCGCATCATTTCTGTACATGGATAACTGTGTCACATTCAATAGCTGCACTTTCACATTCTTCGTATCTGCCACCACTTTCTCGACTACCTGCATTCTTTTCCTTTCACCATAGATCCTCTCAATCTGCTCCTCTCTTTTCACATTAATGGGTTTAGTTTCCTTGAAGCATCCTCCCCCAACTTTCTTCCCCCAAGCCTGTCCATGGAAATGCATAGGGGAGTAGCCTCTGAAGAAAAATTGGGTGTGGTTGGGATCGATGTTGGTGTCTACCCATCGCGCCCAGGCCGTCAATGCAATCTCGAAAGCAACAAGCTCTTCCATGTAAGGAATAACATATCCTTTTTCCTCAAAATAATCAACCATGTTAAATACACACAGGATTTAGTTTAAAAAGAAACCAAGCTGAATATAAAATTTCCATAAGGTTTAGCAGAGTAGTTGAAAAAGGAAATGCTAGAAAAATTAGGATCACCTACCTTACCCATTGTAGGGCTCCTCGTGAGTCCACCAGTGCCCAGTATTAAAAATGAGGATATCTGCATGTTGAGTCTCTCACATACAACAGTTGTTTGTCTCTCAACCTCTCAAGCATCAGAGAGGCATTGAACCTGCACATAACATGCCAATTGGAAAGTCCAAAAACATCTGCAAATAAGCAACAGGTTATTGATTCAACGACAGCAACAGCAAGCTAGAACCACCATGAACAAATAAATCACCTGGAAAGGTCGCAGTCCTGAGGCTGCCATCTCCATCTCTCGTATCCATTCTACCATTTCCTCTGCAGTCGAAATCAATGCTAGCATAAGGGACCCATGAGGATATAAAACATAAGATTCATCATATATCCATCTCCCCTTGAACAGATCACAGTGGCGTTGCATTTTTGCTTAAGGAGACAAAGGTTCTGCCATGGAAATTTTGCCACCCCTGCCTCTCATGGGCGTGTCATTAGCACTCTTGTTGCCTGTCCCCAGATTAGACCCACTGACGTCTTAATGTGGCACAGTTTCTGTAACGTTCTTGGCAATGTAATCCACTGGGCCAGTGCTCTAAGATTTTCCCCAAGAAACTCCTGAATCTTGTTGTTGATCTTGGGTTATAGACAAATTGTTGAACAGCCTAGAACGATGAATTTTGAAGCCATGAATAAACCCTATCGGTGAATGTCGATATCAAGAAGGCAGACAACATGAGCTGAATGGCCCAATGACTGTAAACTGACAAGAAAGAAGCTCTAGAAACCCTTTGGTAATTAATGATCTTTTGGTAATTAATGAGCTATCATAATTGCATTGCAAATTAAATATTTGCAAGTAGCTTTGTCTTTTTATCTAATCGTTGAATATGTTTTGATCCTTTAACATATAATTTAACGATTTCAGATTATGACACTATACATACAGGAATGTTGTTTTCAAATAATAACGTTTTACGGCTTAAAAATTAGTTGAAAAATTAAAGATAATAGTAAAGAAAAATCAAATTCCAACATAATTTATAAAATCAATTCATTAAGCTAAAATGTGTGTTTAGAAGTCATAGATGTATTTTTAAATAATCATAGCCTTTCAATTATAAAAAAATAAAGTGGAATTATTTTTGAGATAATTACAAATATTGGAATTGTGAATGGATAATAAAATAAACCAATTGCAACTCATAAAACATTGTGGTGCAAAAGCATGTGTTTTTTCTTTTGACAATAATGACATATAAATATAAATCCTAATAGAGATTTACTTCAACAATTATAAGTTAAAAAAATAAGTTTCATTGTATGAATAATAGCAATATTGAAATCCTCTGGTATTGCAATTTTCACAAACTAAAATGAAGAAGAACTATGGGCATTTGATGCATGTGCATTACTCCTTGTTGCATGTGTATTGCTAAGCAAATTAGATATGTCTTAATCTCCTCGAAGCAATTTCATTTTCCCCCAAATCATTTCTGAGCCTCTCCAATACCAATACTGCGTCCCTCATAGTTGGTCGTTCATTGGGTGAATCTTTCGAACAAAGCAAAGCAACCCGTATCAAAGAAAAAATGCAATTGAATACATTATTTTCTTCAAATTCATCTCCATCCAGCTCCCTAAGAAGGTTGTGGTCAATTACCTCCTTTACTCTACTTGGAAAGGCCAAATTTACCCACTTCTGCAAGTTCAGGTCTCCAGAAAACATATCATTAGTTGGTCGTTTCCTGGTAAGAATTTCCAATAACAAAATGCCAAAGCTGTAGATATCTCCTTTGGTAGACACTGGCTCACCGAATCCATACTCTGCATTCATGAAAACATTCGTCAAATTTTACTGTACTGGACCTTACA
Organism: Pinus albicaulis; assembly: GCA_034641835.2. Taxonomy (NCBI): domain Eukaryota; kingdom Viridiplantae; phylum Streptophyta; class Pinopsida; order Pinales; family Pinaceae; genus Pinus; species Pinus albicaulis. The sequence goes on along the minus strand of CM076580.1, from coordinate 54,326,028 downwards.
AAAATGTTGATGAGACATTTAGAAACGACAAGTAAACATTTAACATTCTAAATGTCATACCTGGTGCAATATATCCCATAGATCCTTTCAAAGCAAGTGATGAAGTAAGTGACTCAGTAGAGGTTTCATCAATTAATCTTGCAATACCGAAATCGGTTACATGCACTGACATGTCTTCATCAATAAGCACATTATTGGGTTTTAAATCACAATGCACTACCTGCACAAAAGAATCATGGTGGAGATATTCAATGGCATGGGCCACATCTATTGCAATGCCCAGTCGTGTTTCTAGTCCCATTTCACATGCATCTCCACCATTGTTGTCATTTGTATTAGGATACAAATGCTTCTCTAGGCTTCCATTAGACATAAATTCGAACACTAAGCCTTTGAAATCAATGTTGCAACATGAGGTTATGATTTTCACCAAATTTCGATGTCGAACCTTTTGCAAGATGCTACATTCTGCTTTAAAACTCTTCTCAGCCTTGTCCTTTAGCAACTGGAAAACTTTTACAGCAACAAGTGTTCCATCACTCAAAATTCCTTTATAAACTGAACCAAAATTCCCTGTTCCCAACAAGTTGGCCTCGGCAAATCCATTAGTTGCTATATGAAGCTCTTGATATGAGATCCTTTTGTGCTCCGACTTTCGCAAAATGGCTTGTATGGAATCAAAATTTTGCATAGGCATATTCCTTTTGCAAACGAATCCCTTCCTTTTCCAAAGGAATCCCAAAAGTAAACAACATAATATAAAAGCAGCAGCTCCACCCACTGGCAGTATCAGTCTTTTCACAAGTGCAAAATGATGTCTTGGTGATTGACATGCAGGTAGTTGAAATACTTGTAGTCCACAAAGGCTAGGATTTCCAATTAAGGACATGATAATTGTTCTATTTGCAAAAAACCCTCCTTCTGGAATTTCCCTTGTGAAATTGTTGAAAGACAAATTCAACCATTGAAGCATTTTCAAATTATTCAGTGTGACCACTGGTATTCCACCTGATAAGTTGTTGGAAGAGAGGTCTAGGCTTGCAAGGCTTTTTAAATTTCCAAGTGAATCTGGAAAATACCCTTGGAAGGAATTGTGAGATAAGTTCAATAAATGCAGCTCATTGCAACTTCCAAGTGCGGGGGGAATTGGCCCAGTCAATTGATTGACAGAAATGTCTATAGCTTGAGCCATTGCTATTTTACCAATCTCCATGGGCAAGGAACCTTCTAATAAATTCGATGATAGATTCAAATAGAATTGTATATGAGAAAGCTTTGCAATTTCATGTGGTATATTTCCGGTGAGCCTATTGTGAGACAAGTCTAGCAATTCCAAATTTATGCAATCTCCTAAATTGGAAGGTATGGCTCCTGATAACTTGTTGTGATGAAGATGGAGCCTTCTTAGTTGCTTAAGGGGTGCGAGGGAATTTGGAATATTTCCAACGAGATTATTTCCACTAAGATCCAGGAGACCAAGGTGGTGTAAGTTTTCAAAATCATCAGGGATGCTTCCTTCTAATTTATTGTTACTTAAATACAACCTTTCTATTTTTTCAAGTTTTCCTAATGGTGGAACATTACCATTTAGAAAATTTTCACTTAAATTTAATAAGGTTAGGCTACTAAGATTACCTATATGTGGAGGGATGTTCCCTTGTATATTATTATTTGATAATAATAACTCAGATAAATTAGTAGAAAGCCTACCTATAACAAGAGGCAAAACACCACTTAATTTATTGTTGTGCAACCATATGTATTTTAAGTGAGAACAATTAGTAAGGGCAGTAAGAAAAGGCATGTCTATAACATTGCCACTATCAAGTTGATTGGTACCTAAATCTAGGTGTTCAAGAAGAGATAATCTACCCAATTCTATAGGCACACTCCCACTCAACTTGTTAAAGCTTAAAATAAGTTTTACTAGGTTAGAATAATTTCCAATAAACTTTGGGATTTCTCCACTAAGTTGATTTCCCCATAAAGCAAGTATTCTCAGGTCAACCATATTTGAGAAAGATGAAGGAATATTACCGGACAAATCATTTTGGTAAAGATGAAGTTGTTGGATACGGGTGAGCCGACCCAATTCTTGCGGAATAGGACCAGTGAGACTGTTGAAGTCCAAATGCAAAAAAGTCAACGATGAAAGATTTCCCAAGGAAGAGGGAATGGTACCTGTCAACTCGTTCCCTTCCAAGAAAAGATACTGCAATTGCGGGAGGGAACCCAACACGCTCGGGATATTTCCAGTCAGATTGTTGAAGGAGAGCACCAGGGCAGTCAAATTTCTGCACCTGATGAGTTGACTCGGAATGGGACCGGTGAGACTGTTGAAATCCAAAACCAACTCAATCAACGATGAAATATTTCCCAAGGAAGAGGGAATGGTACCTGTCAGCTCGTTCTTTCCCAAGAAAAGCTTCTGCAATTGCGGGAGGGAACCCAACACGCTCGGGATATATCCGGTCAGATTGTTGAAGGAGAGCACCAGGAGAGTCAAATTTCTGCAGCTGGTGAGTTGACTAGGAACGGGACCGGTGAGACTGTTTGATTCCAAACCCAACTCAATCAACGATGAAAGGTTTCCCAAGGAAGAGGGAATGTTACCTGTCAGCTCGTTGTCTCCCAAGTAAAGCTTTTGCAAATGTGGGAGGGAACTCAACTCCCTCGGGATATTTCCGATCAGATGGTTGTAGGAGAGCGCCAGATGAGTCAGATTTCTGCAACTGCTGATTTGACTTGGGATATTTCCTTCCAAGTCATTGCTGTTGTCCAAACGGAGCTCCCTCAAACGAAAGAGGCGTCCCAATTGAGGCGGGATATGACCAGTGAGCTTATTATGTGAGAGATCAAGCGTGCGGAGAAACGACAAATTTCCGAGCGATGGAGAAATAGAACCGGTCAGACCCAGCTGAGTGAGGTTGAGGGAGGCCACTCTGTTTGGATGACGGCGGTTGCAGGTAACACCGGTCCAGTTGCAAAAGGGGTTGGCGGGATTCCAATCTGCCATGGATTGATTTGGATCAGTGGTAATGAGCCTCTTGAATGTTAGCAGAGATTGGCGGTCATTGTGAAAAGAGTGGGTAGGGGTGAGGAGGAGAAAGAGCATAAGAAGAGCAAAAGAAAGAGAGGGCATGGCGGTTGAATTCGCAGCCATTTTAAGTTATTGATTCAACTACAGCAACAGCAAGCCACCATGAACAAATAAATCACCTGGAAAGGTCGCAGCCCTGAGGCTGCCATCTCCATCTCTCGTATCCATTCTACCATTTCCTCTGCAGTCGAAATCAATGCTAGCATAAGGGCATGACCCACGAGGATATAAAACATAAGATTCATCATCTATCCATCTCCCCTTGAACAGATCACAGTGGCGTTGCATTCCTGTTGAAGGAGACAAAGGTTCTGCCATGGAAATTTTGTCGCCCCTGCCTCCCATGGGCGCGTCATTAGCACTCTTGTTGTCTGTCCCCAGATTAGACCCACTGACGTCTTGATGCGGCACAGTTTCTGTAACGTTCTTGGCAATGTATTCCGCTGGGCCAGTGCTCTCAGATTTTCCCCAAGAAACACCTGAATCTTGTTGCTAATCTTGGGTTATGGACAAATTGCTGAACAGCCCAGAACGATGAATTCTGAAGTCATGAATAAATTCCATCGGTGAATGTCGATATCAAGAAGGCAGACGACATAAGCTGAATGGCCCAGCGACTGTAAACTGACAAGAAAGAAGCTCTACAAACCCTTTCTTAATTAATGAGCTATCATAATTGCATTGCAAACTAAATATTTGCAAGTGGCTTTGTATTTTCATCCAATGGCTGAATATGTTTTAATCTTTTAACATATAATCTAACGATTTCAGGGTATGACACTGTGCACACAAGAATGTTGTTTTCAAATAATAACGCCTTAAGACTTAAAAAATAGTTGAACAATTAAAGATAATAGTAAAGAAGAATCAAATTCCAACATTATTCATAAAATCAATTCATTAAGCTAAAATGTGTGTTTAGAAGTCATAGATGTATTTTTTAAATAATCATAGCCTTTCAATTATAAAAAAAACAAAGAGTGGAATTATTTTTGAGATAATTAAAAATATTGGCATTGTGAATGGATAATAAAATAAACCAATTGCAATTCATATAACATTGTGTTGCAAAAGCATGTGTTTTTTCTTTTGACAATAATGACATATAAATATAAATCCTAATAGAGATTTACTTCAACAATTATAAGTTAAAAAAATAAGTTTCATTGTATGAATAATAGCAATACTGAAATCTTCTCGTATTGCAATTTTCACAAACTAAAATGAAGAAGAACTATGGGCATTTGATGCATGTGCATTACTCCTTGTTGCATTTGCATTGCTAAGCAAATTAGATATGCTTTGTCTTAATCTCCTCGAAGCAATTGCATTTTCCCCCAAATCATTTCTGAGCCTCTCCAATATCAATACTACGTCTCTCATAGTTGGTCGTTCATTGGGTGAATCTTTCGAACAAAGCAAAGCGACCCGTATCAAAGAAAAAATGCAATTGAATACATTATTTTCTTCAAATTCATCTCCATCCAGCTCCCTAAGAAGGTTGTGGTCAATTACCTCCTTTACTCTGCTTGGAAAGGACAAATTTACCCACTTGTGCAAGTTCAGGTCTCCAGAAAACATATCATTAGTTGGTCGTTTCCTGGTAAGAATTTCCAATAACAAAATGCCAAAGCTGTAGATATCTCCTTTGGTAGACACTGGCTCACCAAATCCATACTCTGCATTCATGACAACATTCGTCAAATTTTACTGTACTGGACCTTACAAAAATGTTGATGAGACATTTAGAAACGACAAGTAAACATTTAACATTCTAAATGTCATACCTGGTGCAATATAGCCCATAGATCCTTTCAAAGCAAGTGATGAAGTAAGTGACTCAGTGGAAGTTTCATCAATTAATCTTGCAATACCGAAATTGGTTACATGCCCTGACATGTCTTCATCAATAAGCACATTATTGGGTTTTAAATCACAATGCACTACCTGCACAAAAGAATCATGGTGGAGATATTCAATGGCATGGGCCACATCTATTGCAATGCCCAGTCGTGTTTCTAGTCCCATTTCACATGCATCTCCACCATTGTTGTCATTTGTATTAGGATACAAATGCTTCTCTAGGCTTCCATTAGACATAAATTCGAACACTAATCCTTTGAAATCAATGTTGCAACATGAGGTTATGATTTTCACCAGATTTCGATGTCGAACCTTTTGCAAGATGCTACATTCTGCTTTAAAACTCTTCTCAGCCTTGTCTCAGTTAACCGGAAACTTTTGTTAGTTATGGTTCATATATCACCAAAAATTCCTTTATAAATCAACTGTACCTGTCTTCAACAAGCTGGCCCCTGTGAAATCCATTGAAGTTGCTATAGAAGCTCTTGATATGAGATCCTTTTGTGTCTAACTTTCGCAAATGGTTGCATGGTGACAAAATAATGTATAGGCATATTCCCTAGCAACTTAATCCCTTCCTTTTCCAAAGGAATCCCAAAAGTAAAAACATAATATAAAAGCACAGCCTCCACCCACCTGCGACGTTCTTTCTCAAGTGCAAAATGATGTCTGGTGATTGACATCACAACGTATGAAATACACTTGTGGTCCACAAAGTGTCAGTAGATTTCTCCTAATATGACATGATAATTGTTCTATTTGCAAAAAACCCTCCTTCTGGAATTTCCCCTGTGAAATTGTTGAAAGACAAATTCAACCATTGAAGCATTTTCAAATTATTCAGTGTGACCACTGGTATTCCACTTGATAAGTTGTTGGAAGAGAGGTCTAGGCTTGCAAGGCTCTTTAAATTTCCAAGTGAATCTGGAAAAGACCCTTGGAAGGAATTGTGAGATAAGTTCAATAATTGCAGCTCATTGCAACTTCCAAGTGCAGGGGGAATTGGCCCAGTCAATTGATTGACAGAAATGTCTATAGCTTGAGCCATTGCTATTTTACCAATCTCCATGGGCAAGGAACCTTCTAATAAATTCGATGATAGATTCAAATAGAATTGTAAATGAGAAAGCTTTGCAATTTCATGTGGTATATTTCCGGTGAGCCTATTGTGAGACAAGTCTAGCAATTCCAAATTTATGCAATCTCCTAAATTGGAAGGTATGGCTCCTGATAACTTGTTGTGATGAAGATGGAGCCTTCTTAGTTGCTTAAGAGGTGCAAGGGAATTTGGAATATTTCCAACGAGATTATTTCCACTAAGATCCAGGAGACCAAGGTGGTGTAAGTTTTCAAAATCATCAGGGATGCTTCCTTCTAATTTATTGTTACTTAAATACAACCTTTCTATTTTTTCAAGTTTTCCTAATGGTGGAACATTACCATTTAGAAAATTTTCACTTAAATTTAATAAGGTTAGGCTACTAAGATTACCTATATGTGGAGGGATGTTCCCTTGTATATTATTATTTGATAATAATAACTCAGATAAATTAGTAGAAAGCCTACCTATAACAAGAGGCAAAACACCACTTAATTTATTGTTGTGCAACCATATGTATTTTAAGTGAGAACAATTAGTAAGGGCAGTAAGAAAAGGCATGTCTATAACATTGCCACTATCAAGTTGATTGCTATGTAAATCTAGTTTTTCAAGAAGAGATAATCTACCTAATTCTAGAGGCACACTCCCACTCAACTTGTTCCTGCCTAAACTAAGGGCTACTAGGTTAGAATAATTTCCAATAAACTTTGGGATTTCTCCACTAAGTTGATTTCCCCATAAAACAAGCACTCTCAGGTCAACCATATTTGAGAAAGATGAAGGAATATTACCGGACAGACTGTTTGATTCCAAAGTCAACTCAATTAACAATGAAAGGTTTCCCAAGGAAGAGGGAATGTTACCTGTCAGCTCGTTTCCTCCCAAGTTAAGCTTTTGCAAATGTGGGAGGGAACTCAACTCCCTCGGGATATTTCCGATCAGATGGTTGTAGGAGAGCGACAGAAGAGTCAGATTTCTGCAACTGCTGAGTTGACTTGGGATATTTCCTTCCAAGTCATTGTGGCCCAAATTGAGCTCCCTCAAACGAAAGAGGCGTCCCAATTGAGGCGGGATATGACCAGTGAGCTTATTGCCATAGAGATCAAGCGTGCGGAGAAACGACAAATTTCCGAGCGATGGAGAAATGGAACCGCTCAGATCCAGCTGACTGAGGTTGAGGGAGGCCACTCTGTTTGGATGACGGTGGTTGCAGGTAACACCGGTCCAGTTGCAAAAGGGGTTGGCGGGATTCCAATCTGCCATGGATTGATTTGGATCAGTGGTAATGAGCCTCTTGAATGTTAGCAGAGATTGGCAGTCATTGTGAAAAGAGTGGGTAGGGGTGAGGAGGAGAAAGAGCATAAGAAGAGCAAAAGAAAGAGAGGGCATGGCGGTTGAATTGGCAGGCATTTTAAAGGGAAAGAGACGGAGAGTGTTGGGCAGAGGGGAGAATTGTGGTGGGAATGTGTATGGGTGGAGAAGTATTTATAAGGAGAGAAACCGCGTCGTGAAGAAGACGTCGAGTCGTGAACACCTCAAGTTGCGGTGGAAACCGCGTAACTCGGCGTCGTGAAGAAGACGTCGTGTCGAGCGGTCATTAGTCAAAAAGTCTTCCACCTGGGCCGAGAAAAGTCTTCCACCTCAAATTGCGGTCATTAATGCTCATGTGTCCAAAAGTCTTCCACTGTGCTGAGAAAATTGGTTTCCGATGTTTTCGTTGAAACAATATAATTATAAAGTTTCGTGTGAATGGTTTACCTTTCAACTTGATTTCCGATGTCTTCGTTGAAACACAAAGTTTCGTGTGAATGGTTTACCTTTCAACTTGATTTCCGATGTCTTCGTTGAATCACAAAGTTTCGTGTGAATGGTACCATTGGTTTCCGATGTCTTCGTTGAAACACAAAGTTTCGTGTGAATGGTTTACCATTCAACTTGGTTTCCCACCTCCTTTTTATCCGCAAATTATAATTTTCTTGATATTAAAAATAGGCAAGAAATCGGTGTCTCCCCAATCTGTAAACCAAAAACTATGATGTAATCTCCCATCCGTAATTTACTTTATTTAATAATAGAAGTTGCTTTAATTTAGCAATTATTTTATTTAATAAGAATAGTTATTTTAATTTAATAATATTGATTAAATTTGGTTTTTTTATTCATATTATGAGTAATAATGTTTTTTAATTAATCATATTATTAAAATTTGATTAACATTTTAAACTTTTAAAAACCACATGAATTAACTTAATCCAAAAAACATTACTACTCTTAATAATATTTGATTAATAAACTAATATAATAATAATTTGATGAAGCGTTATTTATTTTGAAAACATTGCTGAATGATAATGATTTATTATTTATTAAGAAAAATTAGAATACCACAGATTTCGCATAACTTTTGTAAACTGCATTTTGTTCATTTTGGTAATGTGAAATAGAGTTGTTTTAGAATTAAATGATTTAAAAGTTGTAGTTATATTCCACTCAATCTACTTTTTATACATTCTCATTAAAATTTAAATAATCATAGAGTTGTTTTAATTTTTAGTATATTAAATATCAATAAATTAAATTAAATATATTTTTAGAGATTTAAATTATTTTCCTATTTCATAGATTGTAAATTAAAAAAAAAATTATGTTAATTTATTTTTTATTTATATTATTATTAACATATATAATAATAATGTAAATAACAATTGTTTATTTCTATTGATTTTGAATTCTTAAATTTAAAAAAAAAAAAAAAAAAAAAACAAGTGATTTATTTTAATATTTTGTATTTATTTTTATTTTATTTTATTTGTATTTAAAAGGAATTTGTTGACAGATAATTACTAGTAATCTTGGATTTCTCAATTTTCATATATTTGACAACAATTGAGTTACGGTAGAGATGACATTTTGTGTTTGTGATTAACAAGTTTACACATAATTTTTTGTATATCTTTTTAGTTTTCAAAAATTAATAAACTAGTGATTGCACCACATGTTGCAAAAGAAACGTCGTAAGGAAATAGTATAGGAAAGAGTAGCCTAGAAGAAATAAGATGTTGCAGAGAAGGAGCCATTGTGGAGGAATGAAAATCAATTTTTTTTTCCATGGAAGCAAGTAGTGAAATCTTAATGCAATACTGCTTCCTTGAGCCTTACAAATCATGAGGCCTATGTTGAAGTTAAGTTAAATACCTTGTCTGATCATCTAAACATGAATGCCTCATGAATAAAGAAATAGATCTTGATTTTCTACCTTCAAAGTCAAAGGTTGTTTCGATGCAATTCCTCTATATTTAATCTTGATCATTTCCTAATGAGTCACCTATGTATTATTTCCTTCATGATCTTTGAAAATATTCAAAATATCACATTGTTCTTTACCAGTAATGTCCCTCGTGTCTGCCATGTTCTTGCTTTTTCGGTATCACTGATATGAAGTTGGTTTTTTTGTTCTTTGTACAGACAATAAAAAATGTGTGGAGATGTGGCTTTCATCACTTCAAGAGCAGTAAAAATAAGGCGATTGGGAAAATCGCTCCAACACCGAGAGAGATTTGGTAGAATTTATGGAGTTGGTGAACATGTCTTGTTCTGTGGTGTTGGCTACTCAGCATAGCTTTCTTGATCTTGTGTAGAAGAAATGAATTTTTATTTATCCTATATTACATTAAACATGAAATTGCCAACATTCATGGCACACTTTCCATCACATTTGTAGAGCAAATTATAACAGAGTATCACACTTTTCTTAACAGAGCTAAATGCTCCTATATGCAACAATGATGATTTTCATCACTTAAGAGCAGTAAAAACAAGTTTATTGAGAAAAAAAATCCAACACATTTTTAGAGAAAATTATAACACAGTATCACACTTTTCTTATCAGAGATAAATGATCCTATATGCAACAACGATGGATTTCATCACTTAAGAGCAGTAAAAAAGAAGTTTATTGTGAAAAAAACTCCAACACATTTGTAGAGAAAATTATAACACAGTATGCTCCTATATGCAACAACGATGGCTTTCATCGGTTCAAGAGCAGTAAAAACAAGTTTATTGAGAAAACAACTCTAGCACTGAGAGAGATTTGGAAGCAACTGTTGAATTGGTGAACATGTCTTGCTCTATGGTGTTGGATATTGGGCATAGCTTTCTCGATCTTGTATACAAGACTGTAAATTTGCACGTAGATTATACTACATTAACCATGAAATTTCCAACATTTTCCATCACATTTGTAGAGAAAATTACAATAGAGTATCACATTTTTCTTATCATATCCAAATGTTCCTATATGCAACAACTACCTTGTGCCTTATAGTTTAAATTTGTGCAAGGAGGAGGAGAGGAGGAGTGTCAAGGTGCAAGCTATAATATGAAGAGAAAGAAGAATCTTGTTTCGGACTTGAGATAGACTCATTCTATGCACATCTACAGTAAAGCTTAATAAAACAAAACTCATGGAAGGGTAGAGTATCTAAATTCCCTTACCCTTTAAGAAGCATCCTCAATTATTGTACCACCCACCTCGATATCCAATCTAGACATCTTAGGTTATTCTAGATTGATCAAGAGTATAGAATTTTTAGGGTAGTGTTCTATGTGCATTAAAATTCTAATGAGGTCCATCACTATGTATGGGGTTCATTGCAACCTTGGATATATTCTGTGAGTTGTTGTGATTTTTTGCTTGTGGCTACAACTTAGCTTTGGTTGTCACCTAGTTATCATGATTCAAAACTTTGTTATCATCTCAGATCCTTATAGCATTAGATATATTCTGTGAGCTAATGTGATGTTTTGTTTGTCACAATGATTCAAAAATTAGTAATAATTATACCATAATATTGACTTTATCGTTGTTTTTTTTTGTTTATAAACCATTTTAAAAAACCACAAGAACATTTGATTTTACATTTTGATCTCCCCAACATGGGTGGGGGTTTCAAAAATTGGAGAGTAAATTGCGCAGTTATCGTTAGAAATTGTTGTATAAGATGGAAAATTTGAATGGTCTATAGACAATATGGATGTCATAAGAGATATCTATTTTGAAATTTTTAGTGTCTCTGGCCACCATGCATCTAATAGGATCCATTTCAACTGAGAACGTCAATAAATGATTGTGTGAATGATAGCTTGTGACATCTCTAGCCATTTTCTTTGATTGTGGATCAAGTTATAAACTAATAACTTGTGAAATCCCTAGTGATTTTCTTTGATTGTGGAATAGGTTATAAACTAGAATATACTCTCTCTTCATAAGACTCTACAATATATATTGGATGGAGGGAAAGGTTATGATAAAAATTGTACAAAAAACCCCTTAGGGTTGTCTCAACTTACTCTATTGTTAATTACATAGTGTCAATGTTGTAAAACTATAATCTACAGTAAGGACCAAGCGGGTTTTTTCTTTTGTAAGTTTTGTTTGGAATTGAAAAAAAAAATTATAAAACTAAAATTATGTAGTTAAAAACTTTGTTTAGAATTTCAGAATAAAAAGTTGAGAAAATTTGACATCATATAATACGAAAATTGTTTATGATTATAAAGTAAAAAACATGTAAGATTTTTTAGCTACAATTAGATAATTAAAGATATGTATATAGTTTTTTTGAACAGAAGAAGTTTGATATTCATTAACAAAAAAAAAGTCCAAAAGAGTATGTATGTAGTTACAAATTGTTATGTAGTTAGAAACTATTATAATTAAGTAATTAAAGGTAAATTTAGTGTTATTTAAGAAATAAGAATTATGAGCATTCATCACTATTGCTCAACATAAATCATGTCCTATGATATAATTTGGAAATTTAAAGAAGATCACATATTTTTAAAATTTTCATTATTAATTTAATTTTCTATATATTAAGAAATACTACTCATGAATAATAAAATAGTTGTAACATAAATAATATAGAACAAAAAAAAACCATGTATTTTTGGAATAATAAAATAGTTGTAACAAAAATAATATAGAACAAGAAAAACTATGTATATTTGGATGTATGTGTTAGTATGAATCTTTTGTTGAAGTGTACGAAAAAAGACCACTTTAGCTATGCATAACTTATAGCCCTAACATCGAATGGGGCTGCCAATATCTTCAGATCTGTAGTTAGTTGATCAAAACAAGTGCTGCAAAAAACCAGATCTATGCATATAGAGACATTAAGCAGTAAAAATAAGGTTTTGCTCCATACATCCAATAGACAAGGCAACAACAATTTTTGAAAGAATTTTTTGTATTAAGGGCACCTGGGAGGGAAACAAGAAGGTGTTTCCAATTCTCCTCAATTGTATGGGTTCGTGGAAGTCCTCAGCACTTCAGATCTAGCGTTTCTCTCTCCTGTTGGTGTAGAAAACTCAGACAAAGATAGAACTCAAAGGGAGCTCACACAACAAATAATGGAAAATATGACAATGATAATGGCTCAAAGTCAGACCAAGAGTTTAGATCTAGAGTGATCTAATAGGCAACAAAAGGTGAAGAATGATAGGAAAAACCCTCCTATTTATAACAAAATATTGGATCATTCTAGATCTTGGTGCATGATTAAAATAACATTAACCAAATCTAGATCCACCTTTTATGGAATATTTTATTATATTTGTTGGAGGGAAAAAGTATTTGACTTGGGTCAAATCCCTTTATTTGTGAATAATAAATAAATAAGTGATTTATTTATCATTTTAAGGAAGTGGTTGAAAGATAATCAAATAAATAATGATTTATTTAATTATTTATGGGTGATTTAGTCATATTTAACAAGGAATATTATTTAAATAAGATTTAAATAATTATTCCTAGAAAATAATAAGATAAATAAAGATTTATCTTATTAATTTCTTTGTTTTGGGTTAAACATGACCAGGAAAATCAAACAAATATAGGTTTGTTTAATATTTCCTTTTGGGGTTTCCTGTTTAGACAATAAACAACCTAATAAATGTGTTTTATTAAGTTATTTTACATAGTTAAAGCAATTTTACTTAGGGTAAAACTGGTCTTACATGGTGTACTTGGGTCCATCTAATAATAGTAGGTTAGATGACCAAAAAATGGTGTAACAGATTGCCCCCCAACGTGCGAGTGTTAGGAGCAAATCGTATGACCGAAGTACGTTGTAAGAACTCAATCACCAGACATCAAAAGGGAAGTCAGAGAGAGAAATGTGAGGTAGACTAATGTGTTGAAGAACTAGACCCTGAGGAGACGAGACTTACAGGTGCAACAAGTCTCTTTTTATGAGAGGGTACCTGTGCTAAAGGCGGCGGGGGAGGCATACCTATGCCCGCCGAGACAAAGTACAAAAGAATAGTGTGTCCATTAAACAAGGGACCGAACCATAAAGTACAGCCAGCAGAAACATGAGCCAGATAAAAATACAATGAGGGATCCCACATACATGTTGTTCCTGGGATAACAGCCAGGACTTATACAATAATATCTGAGTACATGAGATACAAATACAACCCAAATGCCCCCTATAAGTGGGGAAGGGCTCACAAAATCTGACTGATATATGCAAATCAAAGAGGCGCTGCAAGCGGCTAAGGCCGACATCATCAAATATATGGAGCCGCATCGAAGGCTGCAATGAAGAGGTCATCTGGGAATGTGGGGGGCTACCTGTAGGGCCACCCCCTCATGAGGGCTGAGACATCTCACACACACCTGGGAATCACCAAAAGCGACTGCTGAATCACTGAACCATCAAGCATACGGATCTCGATCATGCTGAAAGGAGCTGGAGTGGAGAAACAATCAAGTTAAAGGGAAATGAGAGATCCATTTTCCTGATCCGAGGCACCGAACAAGAGTGGAAGCTGGAACCAAGGTACACCGCCCTCTAGATCGGTCTTTTGGAAGGAAGGAGCTGATGTCGACAGAAGGAGGTCCGCCATAGGTGAGGCATTGAGAGATCCTCAACTAAGGCACGAGAGAAAATAGTAGAGCGACTGACAGACTAATACCAATGATGATGATGGAATGGAGGGGACTGAGTAGCAAATGGACGACTTCCCTTGCTAGAGCATAAAGGACATGAATGACATGGCAGTGACTGACACAGTATCATGAGGGATAGGGGACAGTGGGACTGACGGTCATAATGTGCGACACAAGAGAGAGACCAAGCAATGAAGGATGGAGGACTATAGTGGGGTACAAAGGGACTCGGGATAGACTCCATGAATGTGATGATGACTCAACTTGGATGCTCTAAACAAGGGTGACTCGATGGTGCTGCCACACAGGAAAGGTTCCATGGGGGACCATGAAAGCATGAATACAAGATGGTAGCTCATGACGAAAATCGACACGAACAATGAAAAGTATGGAGGCAAAGTGGTGCCCCAAGTACAAGTGTTGAGAGTGAGGAAATTCGATTTTGGGGAAAGGTGAAATGAGCCTTCTGGACAGAGTATGTCCTGGTGAAGTATCAAAGTACAAAAACGAAAAAAGATGTTGGCTATCTAAAAGAAAATAAAGCATGCATTTCAGAAGGGAAATGCTAAGGGTAATATTTCTTAAGATAGAGTGCATTGCGAGGATTAGGAAGGGGGTTGCCTTCGAAGTCCTCTAAGAGGTATGCCCCCTTACCGAGATCCTTACTGATGATGTAAGGGCCTAGCCATAATGAGTCGAACTTCCCATGACCAAGAACATCATGGGCCTGGTCATAGACTAGAACAAGGTCGCCTTCGTGAAAAGTGTGAGACTGGACTTTTCGGTCATACTGAGCTTTGGTGCGTTTCTTGGCCGCTTCCATGGTTTGCAAGGCAACACGCTGGTCTTCGGAAGCGCGCTCGAGCATGATAAGTCGTTGTTCTAGAGGTTTGGTTTCAGGGATAAGTTTGACGACCAGATGCAAGGAAGGGATTTCACACTCGATTGGTAAGACTGCCTCCTCTCCAAAAATGAGGTGGAAAGGAGTGAACCCGGTGGCGGTTTTAACAGAAGTCCGATAGGCCCATAAAGCAGGGAAGAGCATGAGGTGCCAGTTGGTTTTGTGCTTATTCACCGTCCGTTGAAGCATAGTCTTGAGAATTTTGTTGACTGCTTCAACTTGGCCATTACCTTGGGGGTAATAGGAGGAGGAATATTGGTGCTCAAAACCCAACAGTGAGGATAGCTCACGCCATATCTCATCTTCAAAATGTCGGTCGTGGTCAGAGACCAGTTGTTTCGGAACCCCGAATCGAGCGATAACGTGGTTAAAGAAAAAGAGGTCTGCGGTAGCTGCAGTGTTGTTAAATGTTGGCATAGCCTCGGCCCATTTTGTGAAATAGTCGACCGCCACGATGATATATTTATGGTTACCAGCGGATGGCGGGCGACACTCCATAAAGTCAATGGCCCATTTACAAAAGGGGCCAGTTGTGACGACAGGATGGAGAGGAGCTGGGGGAGCTCGTGCCTTAGGGGAAAAATGTTGGCAATTGGGACAGTGTTTGACTGCCTCAATGCAATCACTGAAGAGGGAAGGCCAAAAATACCCAGCGCGCATGACTTTCTGGGCAGTAGCGAGACCGGAGGGGTGGCCATCACAAGCGCCACTATGGTAGGCATTGAGGACATGTTCAGCTTCAGCGTGCGTGAGACAACGACGAAGGACAATATCTATACCGCGACGATAGAGGTCGTCACCGATAAGAAGGTAGCGGGGAGCCTGGTGTCGGATACGTCGTCGAGCGTCACGATCAAGGTGAAGAGCGAACTTTTGGGTTCGCAAGTAAGTGAGGATATCGCCATACCAAGGATCGTCCGAAGTAATGGCGAATAAGTGCTCATCAGGGAAATCATCATTAACTGGAGGATCTTGTGTTCCAGTAGGTAATTCAGAAATGAGTTCAGCAAGGGCTAAACCTTTCTTACTTTTTGGTGTGACAAATTCGAGGTCGAATTCTTGAAGGATGACGACCCAACGGGCGTACTTCCCAGTGAGGATGCGGTGACTCAATAGGAAAGCCATGGGGTTGGAATTAGTCACAACCTTGGTGGAACGCATGAGGATGTAATGACGAAGTTTTTGGACCGAGAACACGACAGCCAGCGCTAGTTTTTCTTCATGTGAGTAGGAAACAGGGGGTCCTACGAGGTTCTTACTGACATAGTAGATCACATGCTCGATACCGTTGTCATCTTCCTGGATAAGAACTCCAGCGACCGAATAGGTGGAAGCGGAGATGTACAAGATAAACTCCCCATCAAAGTCGGGAGGGCGGATCAAGGGAGCGGATGTGAGAGCCTGCTTGAGGGCATCGAAAGACTCATGAGCATAGGTATCCCATACAAATGGGATGTTAGAGCGGAGGATTCTAAGCAACCCATGTGCGGTGGTGGCATAGTCAGGAAAGAACTGACGAAGAAAATTAGCTTTGCCTTGGAGACTTTGTAGTTGGCGTAAGGTGTGCGGAATGGGAAGTTCAAGAATGGCTTGAAATTTCAAAGGGTCAAGAGTGATATCGTCCTTAGACACTAGGAAGCCTAGGAGACGGCCGGCGGGAATGCAGAAGACGCATTTCAACGGGTTAAGGCGGATATTATACTTGCGACATCAGAGAAAGATGGTACGCAGATCGTGGAGGTGCTGCGCCCAATGCTTAGAACGTGCTGTGAGGTCATCTAAATAAGCAAGGATAATATGAGCTAAGTCATGAAAATAATAAGACATGGCCCGTTGAAAAGTGGCGCCGGTGTTTTTAAGGCCGAATGGCATGACCCGGTAAGCAAAAGTTCCCCATAGACTGATGAACGCGGTTTTAAGTTGATCAGCAGGACGGATAACGATTTGGTTGTATCCGAAGAATCCATCCATAAAGGATAGAACCTCATGCCCCTCACACTCATCAATGATTTGGTCAATAAATGGTGTGGGGAAGTTGTTTTTGGGACAAGCTTTGTTCAAGTCGCAAAAGTCCGTGCAGACACGGATGGTGCCTTGTTTCTTGAGGATGGGAACTGGGTTGGACACCCAAGTGGTGTATTCAATGGGATAGATGAAACCATCCTGCTTGAGCTTGTCGATTTTGGCTTTGATAGCATCACGTCTGGATGGATTAATGGGTCTCAATTTTTGAGGGACTGGGTTGGCATCAGGCCATGTGTCGATATGATGTTCGACAATGGTGGGATCGAGTCTGAGCATTTTGGAATAGGACCAGGCGAAAATATCACGGAATTCTTTGAAAATCTTGGTGTAAGCCTCGATTTCGTCCGGGGTGCATTCGGTGCCCAAGGTGATATATTCTTCGATTCCCGGCTTGACCGAAATGTCAATTTTAATGGTAGGAGAGATATTGGCCATGTTTCCTTCTTCGAAAGCATCAGGTGCAGGGATGGGATTTTTGAACCAATCGACTTCCTTGGGAATGAAGTCGTTAGTTTCCACAGCATATTGGTCATGGGACTGTTGTGGGAGGAAGTATGTGCGATGGTGCATATCATCCCATGGAAAGTCAGGGTTGGTCATGGCTTCCATAATGTCTTCATCGGACTGGAAGATGGGAAGACTAGAGGAAGGAGGATCACCCAAGAATGTAGTAATGGCTGACTGGTCATCCTGAGGAGGAGGGATGACATGTGCAACGTCAGTAGATCCAAGGTCTACTGAGGTGGAGCCGAGAGTGTCCGTATATATGAGTTTAGGCGAATCATCTCTCAAGGATGACGATAGGTAAAAAATGGTGGTCGGAGGCTCTGTCTTGGCGACAGTGGGAGGAGGAATGTGAATGGGAGGAGGAACATCCTCTGGTCCGACTGAAGTAGAACTCACAAACAAGTGAGAAGGTATGTTGCCATGTGTAGCCTTGAATTGGCGGTACGTGTCTAAGGAGGAACGATACTCGTCAAGGCGGGGACAGAGGTGAGTGTAATGGCCATGGAAATCGCACAAAGCACAAGGGTGATTTATGCGCAAGGTTTTAAGTTTCGGGATAGAATCCGGGATGGTGACGTAGTCTTCGGGGATATCAGATTCTGGAAATGTCTCGTTGACTAGGGTCTTGACGTGCGGCAATTCAGAACACGTATGGGTGGCATGACCGACAATATCACACAAAGCACACTGGTTAGCGTGCTTTGGCGGGCAAGGAGGGGTAGGTTTCGTCGGGGTGGCTTGGTCCTGATGGGTTTTTGTGTGAGCTTTGCCCCCGTTGCTTGATACTGTTGCGACTGAAGACGGTGCAGGCTGAGGTGTGTGAGGCACCGTGGTAGTGGGGATCGGTTGAACAGGAGTTAAAGCAAGGTAGGGTTTGGCGTGACCAGGTGGGTTAGTGGCTGGGGGGTCAAGGTACCAAACGAGGATACCTAGGGTCAGGTTTGGGAGAGAGAGGGTAGCCATAATAGGTACCGAGTACACTCTAGAAGGTGGAATGAAGAACGGTATCTGACTGGAGGGGTAATGGCCGGGTGGAATGGCTCGAAGGTGGCTAAGGCTGGGAGGAACCGATCCAGGAGAATAGAGGGGCTCATGGATACCAGCTGTAGGAGAGGGGCCAGGAGGAGGAGGTCCGGCTGGCTCAGATGAATGGCTAGGAGCAGGTTGTGGTGGGCGAGGTTGAGATTGCTGACTAGCCGTAGCGAGCTGCTTAAGGGTGGCCCGAGACGATTGCATCATGCAAACATTCGATAAGCTGGGATCAAAGATAGGAGGAGGAGGGAGACCGGGAAAATTTCCAAGCAAAGAAGAGTCTTTATAGACGCCGAGAGAGACACTGGTCAAGGAATTGACGGTTTGCTTATTGGCTACAGAGGAGATGGTCGTCTCAGGGGAGGTCTGAGACTTCGGCTCATGATAAGTCAACTGGTCGATAGTGACTATCTTTCCATTGTGAGGAAAAGAAATCTTGCGAAAAACCGCGGATTGGACAGCAGACATGACATAGGTGTAGCTTCGCCGCAAGAGAATGTTGTAATCTAGAGGGGCGTCGATGACTTCGACGTCAACGCAAACAGTCTTACCCGCAAGGGTGATAGGACAATTGCGGAAAAGGCCAATGGGCTGGGAGGCGTCGCCATCCCATGCTCGAAGGGTGATCGTGGAAGGGGCCAACTCAAGAGATCTTAGTTGCTTCCAAACCGAAGCGGACATCACACAGGTGGATGCCCCCTCATCAATTATACACCGAGAAACGTTGGCATTCCAGATTTTGACTGGGATTTGGAAGGCGACGGAAGCAGGAAGAGGAGGATGTTCTGATTGATGGGCGTCGAAAACAACCATTTGGTCATCGGCAGGATTTACAGCACCCACGGCAGATAGCAGAGCCTCCTTTTTGGAAGGGCATGACTGGAGGAGCTCCAATGTGGAAATGGTAGCAGGAGATTGCGCCAAATCATTTACTATGCTATACGAATGAGCGGCTCGACCAGAAGTAGGATTTCAACGTAATGGTCCCTTAGGAATCTTGGTATGAACCTCAAATTTGGGTTGAGGGATATGTAAGGGACCATTGGATGTCGAAAGAGGCTTTGTAGAACCTGGAGAAGGGGACTCGGGGGCAGACTGAGTGGAAGGCTTGGGGTACTGGCGAGACCGAGTTTGAAGGTGAAGGTTGACGGGTGGGGATGGATCAGAGTTCATCATGAGGATCTGGTAATCGGAGGAAGCAGAAGGGGAAGGTTGAGTGGCGACCTATCCTTCAGGTGGTTGGGCGGCCACGAATCCTTGCTGGGGGAAAGGATCAGTAAACACAGCTGGTTGAGTAGTGGTCACATTAGAGGGAGCATGAGGGGAGGCATGCTTTCCACGCAATGTGGCTTGAGACTCCCACATCTGCCGCATCTATGGTAAGAGGGGACAATCGTGGGTGTAATGACCGTAAACACCGCAACACGAACAAGGCTTATTTGTGCGAAGAGGCCTGTCCGACTTGGGATGAGCGGCCTGTTGCTGGTTAGCAGTGTTAGGGTCAGTACCTTGAGGACTGGGTCCACGAGTACCAGGGGCCGATTGATTTGGATTGCCTCTCCGCCTTCTTTGAGAAGAAGGGGGATTGGTCGCGCCCTGCTATGCAAATACTTGCCCTAGAGGGGGCTGTAGGTGCTGCTGCGGGGGTGGAGGAGGCAAGGGAGGTGGAAGCGCATATGCTGGAGGAGCTGGCGCACCAGGCTGCGGATAAGGATAATGGTTAGGTTGGGAAAAATTGAGGTAAGAAGGAGGTTGGGCCAAAGGATGAGGCATGTCGTATCCTGGATACATGCTACCTAGAGGGGGAAAAGTGCTAGAGGTGTTGGCCCCTCCTGGAGGGAGACCATAGCCCATAGGAGGTTGAGCATACGAATGAGAAAGGGCTCCAACGATACCGTCAGTGAAATGAGACGCCCCCGGGGTGTTAGCACCACTGGGCCTGGGGAGGTCAGGAAGGATGGTATAAACATAACCAGACTGAGCGTAGATCATGTCATATTTCAAGGCTATTTGGAGGGCAGCTTCTTCGGTTTGAGGGAAATGGGAAGAAACATATTTGCCAATGGGAGGTAAGAGAGTGTGAAGGAACCAGTCCATATAAACCCGGTCTTCGAAGGTGGGAGCTCGACATAAGCTCCTTCTTCTCTGCCATTCCTGGACATGAGTGGAAAGGCGGGTTGAAGAGGTTTGCTTGAAAGAAGTCAAAAGCTCTGTACCAGTATCGTATCGGAGAGGGAGCTGGAAATAAGATAAAAAGGCTTGGGCAATGGTCGCAAAGGTGGTATGGGAAGAGGTGGCCTGGTCAACATACCATTTAGAAGCTTCACCGATAAGCGTGAGTTGGAACAACCGAAGAGGGATGGAATCATCGGTAATGGAATTGGAGGAACACCACATGTGGAAAGATCGGACAGGTTGGTTGGATCTTCTCCAGCAAGGCCTTCGAACTTAGGGATGTCGGAGGGGAGCTTGGTTGGCATAGTAGGCAAACCAACATGGTGGCGGATAGGGTCATTGATCAACTGATTGAGATTGAGGAGGCTAAGGCCTGCCATGTAAGGGATCAAAGGTGCAGCTGAGGTAGTTCCTGTGGCGGTTCCGCTAGTAGTAGTCCCGGCATTAGGGCCGGGATTACCGCTAGCGTTAGGCCTTGGACCAGACATGGTGAAGGTGACAGGGGGAGAACCAGAAGAAAAAGGAGAACCCAATGAATCAGAAGAGGAGTCAGAGTGCGGACTCGGAGGAGGACTAACTCGTCAACGACGGGAGGGAGTAGGTCGACTGACCGGAAACTGAGGGTGAAGGCCAAGAAGTCTCCGGGATGCGCGCCTGGGGGGTGCAATGGTGACAACACAAACACAGCACGGGGGGAAGAAGAAAAATCAACAAAGGCAGGGAGGTGCAGAATCAAGAGAGTACAATGTCGAAACAAGGGTAGATAGGTGCAGTGTCAGTTGATTTTAAAGTCTTTGCCTGGCGGTGTAAACCAGGCTCTTCTTCGCTTAGGGTGAGTGTGTGGCATGTGTTAATTTTAATTTTTAAACCCTTTTCGTTTTGAGAGCAAGAGAAAAAGTGTGTTGCGTAACTGAAAATAATGCTGCAAAGAATAGTATATAATGCTGAAATAACAGAAAATTAACAGCTACTCAATGCATCGATCTAACCCAAAAAGGTGGGGCTCTCAAAACTAGTCTAACAGAGGGAAAAAATCTAGTCAAAACACACTAAAAAGAGGCCAATAGATCTAGGTTCGAAAGGGACAGGGATCTAAAGGAGAAATCTGCTGAAAAGAGGGGCAGAACATAGCCAAGAGGCAGAGGCAAGGTGGCTGGAAAAAAGGAGGAAATCAGCAAAAAGTAGATGGGGCAAGGAGGAGGCCCTAAAGGTAGATCCAAAAAAATATTTACGAGGTGATTTGAAAGGGAGAAGAGCTGATTAAAAGAGATCTGAAAAGGAGGTATCAGATCTGGAAAAGGGGGAGCTGAAACTCTGAAAAAACAAACACCTGAAATAGATAAAAACTCTTCCACCAAAAGTGGAGGGTACTGAAGCCCTAGGGGGCTATGTTCCCACTTAGATGAGCAAAACAGATCAGAAACAGGTCGAAACAGGCTGAGACAGAGGCTGGAAAACCCTGACAGAAGCTTCAGAAAAACCCAGAAAAATTGCAGAAAAATTGCAGAAAAATTGGCAGGTCGCAGGTTCTGACCTGTTTTCTGTGCAGATCGCAGATAATGGGCTGAAAAGTGCGACCTGGAGGTCCAGGTCATAGTTTCTGGGTTGAAAAGTACGACCTGAAGCTCCGGGTGTCCCGGCGGCAGATTTCCGGAAAAGTTGCCGTCTCAGTTGCAACTGATGTCTATCACCTGCGCAATAGGGCCAGAAACACGTGGAAGTTAGAAATTTTAATGTTTTAGGGTTTTATAGGTGAAAAACAACATGAGAATAGGAAAAACAAAAATTTGAAAAGAAACCCTAGGGTCTGAAGTAGCTGGATATGCATGAATATGAAAAACGACAGCGGTCGTAATTGAAAACCCGTGTGGAGTCACCAGTTGTTAGTATGAATCTTTTGTCGAAGTGTACGAAAAAATACCACTTTAGCTACGCATAACTTATAGCCCTAACATCAAATGTAATGCGAATATCTTTAGATCTCAGCTAGCTGATCAAGACAAGTG
Organism: Pinus albicaulis; assembly: GCA_034641835.2. NCBI lineage: Eukaryota > Viridiplantae > Streptophyta > Pinopsida > Pinales > Pinaceae > Pinus > Pinus albicaulis. The sequence continues at coordinate 54,303,357 of CM076580.1, read as the reverse complement.
GCCGTAAAACCGTAGAGCCCATGGTATTGTAGAGACATTGGGCAAAGAAAATAAGGTTTTGCTCCATACATCCAATAGACAAGACAAGAACAATATTTTTTGAAAGAATTTTGTATTAAGGGCACCTGGGAGGAAAACAAGAAGGTGTTTCCAATTCTCCTCAATGGGATGGGTTCTTGGAAGTCCTCAGCACTTCAGATCTAGTATTTCTCTCTCATGTTGGTGTAGAAAACCCAGACAAAGATAGAACTCAAAGGGAGCTCACACAGCAAATAATGGAAAATATGACAATGATAATAGCTCAAAGTCAGACCAAGAGTTTAGATCCAGAGTGATCTAATAGGCAAAAAAAGGTGAAGAATGATAGGAAAAACCCTCCTATTTATAACAAAATATTGGGTCATTCTAGATCTTGGTGCATGATTAAAATAACATTAACCAAATCTAGATCCACCTTTTATGGAATATTTTATTATATTTGTTGGAGGGAAAAGGTATTTGACTTGGGTCAAATCCCTTTATTTGTGAATAATAAATAAATAAGTGATTTATTTATCATTTTAAGGAAGTGGTTGAAGGATAATCAAATAAATAATGATTTATTTAATTATTTATGGGTGATTTAGTCATATTTAACAAGGAATATTTTTTTTTTTTGTAAATCTGTCTACTTCTATATTAGTACAAAAATATGTTACATAGAGGCTGAGGCCTCACAGAGCTAGCCCAAAGAAGAGGCATACATATCATAAGACCACAACTGTTGACTATCAGAGATGAACCTTGAAGACCAGGACCTTGTCCTACTGTCGAAACAGCTGGTTCTGAAAAACAAAATGATGTTTGGAGTGCTAGACTCGCTACAACAAGTAAGACCGAGACAGACATAATCCATGACAAAAATTACAAGCATACAGAAGGATGCGCTGAAACATTGTCTTGAGCCTGAAAGCATAGATAGCAGTGCGTGGGGAGCTGCTAATCGACGAAGGAGAATTACATTAAAAAGCCTGCAAAAACTGTGAAGAAGGAGGGAGAAGAACCCCTTCTGAGTACCTGAAAGAAAAAACTGAAGAGCGAGAGCCATTTAAGCGTCGTTGGTGGGCGAGGGCGCTTCTTCCACCACAGGGCAAGCATACGGACTGAGTTTAGCATCTGCAGGGGGTGAAGGAGCATGACCTGAAGGAGCGCAAGGCCTGGCTTGCGGGAGCTCGGGCTGAGAGGCCGAAATACCCTGAGAACTTTGCAGACTGACCCCTGGGGGGCAAAACAGAATTCCATCTTCAGATTCCTGAACAAGGCCGGAGGGAGCCGAAGGCGGAGCTTGGGCTGTCGGGTTGATCCTGAATTTGATGGAGACCGAAGCAATGAAATCATGGTGGTTGAAGGAACAAGGATAATTGAAGCGAGCCGAATGGAAGTGCTCAGAGGAGGTGAGGCGAACATGAGCAACAGAGGTGGAGGGGCGTCTGCCACGCCCACGACCCCGACTTCTGCTGGGTGCCGCAGTTCGACCAACCTCAGTATCCGAAGAATCCGACGAGGTGGCAGAGGAGGGAAATGCAGGTGGCGAATTAACCTGCCCACAAGAAGAACCTCTTCTGCTCAGCATTCTGGGCCTCAGACGAGGCATATTGAGAATGAAAGGATAATCTGTCCAAGAAGTCGAGAAAGGAATGGAGAGCGAGCTCTGAGACTGAAATAAACCAATAGACGGGCCGTGGAAATTACAGAACTGACCAAAAGAGACGTGAAAACCATCCGCTAGCTCAAAGCAGCAGCTTAAGCGACACCTCTTGCCATTGCTGGTGCGCAACCAAGGTTCGAAATCAACCTGAGAACAACTGGAATTCAACGGAGAGACACACAGCACTGAATGAATAGGCGCCATTGCAGTGTGATGGTCGAGAAAACGAGGCGGAAGGAGCTGCATAAATGCAACATTAACTGTATAAGCTGGCATATATGAGGTGAGCTCGGAGCGCGAAGGGGTGGCGGTGGTGGTAGACCACGTGCCCACCCGCCCCCTTGTCAGCAAATCATATCGCGTCCCGTACACCCGCATCCGGGAATATTTAACAAGGAATATTATTTAAATAAGATTTAAATAATTATTCCTAGAAAATAATAAGATAAATAAAGATTTATCTAATTAATTTCTTTGTTTTGGGTTAAACATGACTAGGAAAATCAAACAAATATAGGTTTGTTTAATATTTCCTTTTGGGGTTTCCTGTTTAGACCATAGACAACCAAATAAATGTGTTTTATTAAGTTAATTTACATAGTGAAAGCAATTTTACTTAGGGTAAAATTGGTCTTAGATGGTGTACTTGGGTCCATCTAATGATAGTAGGTTAGATGACCAAAAAATGGTGTAACAGTATGAAAATTTAGATACATTTTATTAAGTAAAATTTTAAAAGAATGATTTTAGATTGATCTAGGCCATCTTAATTTCCCTCTTTAAATAAACTACATTCCACATGAATACCATGCATCAATAACCTGGGCTGTTTTTAAAGTTTATTATTATTTTATTTTATTGTATTTTGACCTAGTTAAAATGTTCTTTTTACTCTCAAAGAGGTTTGCATATCAAGACATATGATCCATATTGGCTCTTTGTAGATCAGAGTTAAGATTGATATGGGCCATCTTAATTTTAAATAAACTACATTCCACGTCAATACCATGGGCTATTTTTATAGTTTATTAGTATTTTATTTTATTATTTTTATTTTTTATTGTATTTTGACCTAGTTAAAATGTTCAGTACATTATGTCAATCTTTTTATTTAATTTACTTTTATTTTTGTTTTTGTGTAATTTGACATTGTCAAAATGTTAAATTGAGGTTAAAATCTAAGAAGTTTTTAATAACAACATTTTAACTTAAAAGTCATTTAAATTCAATCTAACTTATTAAAAAGAAAAAAGAAAAAAACACATAAAAAACATATAAAAACTATTTACTTGTGGATCTAATGGCCTAAAACATTTCAATAATCTAACATTTGATCCAATGGCTCAAACATGAACACAACGGCAGGTAGGGAAGTTGTTTTCAAATAAGAATGCCTTACGGCGTAATTATGAAAATCAATGCTATTAGAAATATTGTAATATTGTGTTATTGAGACCTAGCATGAGCATAAGCAAAGCATTCGAAGTTAAAGTGTTTTTAATTAGTGTAGATGATTTTTATGAATCTCATTACTTGCTCATTCAAGATGATTGGTTAGGATTCCAAGGATCTCACCACAAGTGATTAAATAATTTTTTGGATTAGGAAGTTTGAAAGTTACAACAACATATTTTTAATTAACAATGTTAGCTATTTATATAAAGTGTTAAAATGAGTCTCTTTTGTTGAAGTGTGATTGGTAGAATTGTGTCACCATTATGCTAGGTCTAACCATTTGTGTCGCCACAATTCACAATCATTCACAAAGTTCTTCAAATATCCTTCAAGCATTTGTTTACCACTTTGTCCATTTTTCATTGGATGGAATGAGATATTTATGGTTAATGAGGTTCCTACTTGGTGAAACATTTCTTTTCAAAAGTTGCTAGTCAATTTTGAGTGAATATTTTAACTGTCATTTTTCATGATAGTCAAATGGAGTGAGCTTATATTGTTAATTAGTCTTTGACTATAAATATAATATTTGTTGTGAGTGAGATATTTTTCACATTAATTACATTTGAAGGATTGGGTAGACGTTTTGAACCAACTAATATGGTTTATCCTCAGCCTCTTTATGAACCACCACTCCTCTTAAAAAGATGTGCCAAAATACCAGCAAAACCTCTAATTCAACTTAAAAAAATTAACACCTTCCAACATTATGCACTAGAGAAAAAAAATTCTAAAATCAATAACATTATCCATTAGAGAAAGAATTTCTGAAATCAATAAAGTGTATTATCCATTAGAGAAAGAATTTATAAAATCAATGGAGTCTTGGTTATAGTAAATTATCTAATCAAGCTTTAGCTTTCCCAAAAAGATAAATCAAATTAAAGAATCAATTCTCTGTCCGTTCTATTAAAAAATCAAATGGAGTGAGCTTATATTGTTAATCAGTCTGTGACTATAAATATAATATTTGTTTTGAGTGAGATATTTTTCACATTAATTACATTTGAAGGATTGGGTAGACATTTTGAACCAACTAATATGGTTTATCCTCAGCCTCTTTATGAACCACCACTCCTCTTAAAAAGATGTGCCAAAATACCTATTAAGCAAAACCTCTAACTCAACTTAAAAAATAAACACCTTCCAACATTATCCATTAGAGAAAAAAATTTCTAAAATCAATAACATTATCCATTAAAAAAAAAATTTCTAAAATCAATAAAGTGTATTATCCATTAGAAAAAGAATTTATAAAATCAATGGAGTCTTGGTTATAGTAAATTATCTAATCAAGCTTTAGCTTTCCCAAAAAGATAAATCAAATTAAAGAACCAATTCTCTGTCCGTTCTATTAAAAAAAAAAATGTATTTAATAACAAAGTTAATGTGTTCCAGCTTCACGGAGAAAATTGGCAGCTGATGTTGTCGTTGAAACACATTTGTGCTCATCTGTCAAAAAGTCTTCCACCCTGCAGAGAAAATTGGATTCCGATGTTTTCGTTGAAACGCATAAAGCTTTGTGTGAATGGTTTACCATTCAACTTGATTTCCCACCTCCTTTTATCGACAAATTATAATTTTTTTTTTACATTAAAAATAAGCAACAAGTCGGTGTCTTACCAATCTGTAAACCAAAAACTATTATGCCATCTCCCATCAATCATTACTTTGTTTAATAATAATAGAAATTGCTTTAATTTAATATTATTTAATTAAACTAATATGATAATGATTTGATAAAGCATTATTTATTTTGAAAACCTTTTGATTCCGTATGGTTTGATGATAACAATTTATTATTTATTAAGAAAGATGAGGCTACCAAAGATTTCGCAAAACTTTTGTAAACTGTATTTCGGTAATTTCAGTAATGTGAAATAGAGTTGTTTTAGAATTAAATGGTTTAAAAGTTACTATTATATTTTATTCATTTTTTTTTAAATATTTTTGTTAAAATTGAAATTAGTAATTTTCTTTAAAAGTATAAAGTATAGCGAAGGAATAAAATATTTGGGAAGATTGTCTTGCCACTTACTCTAATTCAAGTATTGTATTGTTTTTATGAGTGCAGCAAAATTATTTTCAGATAAGAATATGTAGATGATAGATATCTAAAGCCACTTAGAGAAGGTAGAAAGGGGCATACAAATATCTGAAGAGGACTTCACCTTTTATATTTTAACGACTAATGAGCAAAATTAGGCTACTATTAGGATTGAAGAAGGCACGTTCGTTATTCAGAAAAACGTCATTGTCAATTCCTTTGGCACAATCCAGTGTCGGAGAAAGAGGAATGGGAATGACGACAGAGGAAGTGGAACTGGAGTAGAGTGACGCTCTTCTAGAGGTGGAAAGAGAGACACTCTTACGGGGAAAAAAATCTAATTTCATCAATACTTTTCTCGTTAAGTTCATTTCTATGCTAGTTTTGAACTTCTAGGTTCTAAGTTTTGTAAATATGGGAACCATAATAATATAAATGTTCTTTTAGAAGAAAAAAAAAGAAATTTAAGCAAAATCGGTATCACATCTCACCAATGACTGCAATTACATATTAAAAAAGAAAAAAAGAAAAAAAAAAATAGGAGTTATCTTCTAAAGTAGACAATCTTGAATTCACCAACCAATTCCTAAGTCGTGCCTGTGAAATCCCAAACACACCATCTGTGATCTCAAGCTTAGGATTGTGAATAAAACTATCAATCCTTGACTGCTTCAAATCACCATCCAAGTCCCCATAATTTTCCATTTTGGGCTAAGCAACACCGATGGCGTTGATTTTGGAAAAAACTTTGATAGATTATAGACACATCCAATCCATTGGATTGATTAAAAGAAGGCGAAAGAAGGCGACACAAAAGCGACATTACTCCATGATTAATTTACAAGAATTAAATATTTCCTTCCACTCTAGATGAAGCTCCATCACATCTTTGTGTCGTTCTTCATTGTTGCTAAATATTTCTAATTGTATCTTTTACGATATCATAATAATATATAATCATAATAAAAGAATAAAAAATACTTACATATTAATGATATCTATTAAAACTTTGTATAATAAATATTAAAGTTTTTAATATAAATTGACTTTAAAATATTTAAATATAAAAATAAATAAATTATTATTCTAATATGTTTAAAGATTTATTTTTTAAAACCTAATAAAACTTAATAATTACACCAAAGGTGTTCCTATGATGGGTCTGGTTGGGAAAATTTGATCAATGAGATCTGTGTATTTCCGTCCTCTCCCTAGATAATTCCATGACAGTTGCAGAGCCACCTGTCAATTTTTATTTGGAGCTAGGAGGACGAAAATACACAGATCTTATTGGTCAATGTAACAAACATATAGTTATTATACATGTAGTATGCATGGTATCAAGCATTCAATTTTTCCTTTGACTGTGAATTAGTTTGTGTTTAACCAAAACTTTAAGTGGTGTATCCATAGTTTAACATTGAGAAATCATTTTTATTATTATTATTATTTAAATTTATTAATTTAGAAGGTGATTGGTTGAGATCTTATTATGAGCTGTTTAGTAACTTCCATTTATGTTAGTTACTCATTTTTTGTTTGTAGTTTTATTTCCTTTTTATTTAATATTTTGTTTTTTTTTTCATTTTTCTATTATTTCTATTTTCATGAATTATAGTTTTTTTTTTTTGTAAGCTTTGTAGTACCTTTCTATTTTCAAATTTATATAGGGCAAATTGCCATACAAAATAAAACAAATACAGTGACCTCAACCTGCTTGGAGGAAACCAGGTCTGTTGGCCACCATATCGAGTTAAAGGCAGACCAAAAATGAAATTGTCTTATCCTTCTACTTACAGCTTTAATAACTACAGTATGTCCATAATATTTATAAATAAAACAAGTAGTTAAACTGATGAACTCCAAAATTATATAGAAATATAAACATTTAACCAGAAAGATCCACAGACGAAACTACAGGTGTTGGAGCGTTAGCAGTAGTACCCAGCACCTGCTCACTACATTGTGTTATTTGCAGCTAGTTTTCTATCTTACCAACCCTGTCATTTAGCTGAATCTGAGCTTTGAACATTGCATGCATGTCCAGCTTCATTTGTTGCAATTCAAACATAATTGAAGAATTGATGCTCTTTTCCTCTTTACATGCCAGTGCTTTTGCAAGAAGGCATTTCATCTTCGAATAGGTCTTCACCGATTGTTGAAAGAGGGACACCTAACCCCGAGTGCTCCTTGGATCTGTTATAAAATCCATTTTGGAAATATGATATTCCATATCTTCATCCTCACTGTCTGTTTGTATTTCCCAACCATGAATTTTTGTCTTAATTTGAGCCAAATTTCCCGATTCATAGACCTTAGCAATGTCTTGCAACACTTTTAATATGACAACTTTTGAAGAGAAAAAATAATTAAAAAAAAATTCAATAATTTTTTTTAATGCCTTTTTCTATGATTTTTTTATTCAGTATTTTCAATTTCATTTCTATTAATTAGCCTTTGACTAGTTATTAGTTTGCTTTTGATTGAAAATTCTATAACTTATTAATAGTTTTATAATATGAATTAAATTTGTTATTTATTATTATTATTTAAATTTATTTATTTAGAATTGATTAGTTGAGTTCTTACTTTTAGATCTCAATTAGTTTACTTTACTTTTGACTAAAAATTTCTAACTCATTAATAGTTTAACAATGTAAATTAAATTTTTCTATTTATTATTATTATTTATATTTATTTATTTAAAACTTGATTAATTGAGTTATTATTATTATATAATAGAGAAAAAAAATTTCTCTGTTTTAACATGTAATTGCCTTTTCCTTTTCCATTTCCATTTGTAGGGTGAGTGATTTTAGAACTTTTGAGTTCATAATTCGGAAACTCAAACCTTTGTTCCATCTACGAAACAAATTGTTTATATTCTAAACTCTGCATAGGAATAGGTAAAGAAGAGCAGGAAGAATTTATCGAATCTTCGAGCAAGGTGACTAGGTATCCGTAACTCTGTGTTTCATCACTTTCTACATATACTAGATCTCTCAAGCTCAGGGTGAACGACCTGGTTAAGGTAGCCATGATCACGAGCTTGGTTAACATGTTGCTAATATCCTAGAAACATTTCATATTACTAATATATTCTGTAATTCAATATTGGAAAACTATATTGTAATAGAGTTTAAACTTTATAACATTCATTACATTCTCATTGTTTATTGGCACCTCACATTGTAACAATAAGGAATCTAATGTGCATGTTGTTGAATTTGATTGCAGAACTCTTCCTAGATATATTTCTTCAGAGTATGAAGGGGTTAGTCGCTACAAGATTCAAGAGATGGAGGGGCTAGTTGCTACAAGATTCAAGATATGATTGGCAAAGGAAACTATTGTGTTGTATCCACAACAATCAACTATTTGTAATATCATATTGTTGTAGAAATCAAGCATATCATGCTACCACATCCTAACATTGTAGAAATCAAATATATCATGCTACCTCCCTCACCGAGAGAATGCTACCTCCATCACAAAGAGAATTCAAAGACATTTATGTTTTATTTGAATTTATAGAGTCAAACCTACAATAGATTATAAATGATAATGATGATTTGACACCATAACATCATCAATTATCCTGATACAAACTTCTTCAAGCACATATACACACACACACACACACACACAGGTATTCCTCTTAGATAATAATGTTGTTGTTGCTCTTTTGGTTTCCAGTATGAGACATGACCGCTTTTGTGAGCTTCTAAAGTTCCTCTTATGGTACAAGGTTGACTATAATGGCACACTTTTACAGTATCCATAGTTATCAAATTTTGCATGTGTTTACAGTTTAATAAGTCATGAAATTTTGCATGTGTTGTGGATTTTGTATACACATTCAGCTTGACTTTGTTGTAGAATTTCCATTTTTTCATAATGGATAAACCCATGCCCTTTTACAATTGAATATTTTCTTACACGGTCTTAACATTTATTTATTGTCCCAAAATATATATTCTATAGTGTGTGGGGTTCACATAAGATTTGATCACATGTTCATGCATGTTTGATGTTGAAGATGATGTTGCATATTGAGCACTTATATTATAATTTTTGGAGTAATAGTGTATTGTAGCAAATGTGTTTCATTTGGATCTCAAGCCAAACGATGTCCTTGTCAATGTGGATTGTAGGCTCAAAATTGGTGACTTTAGCTTATTAAGTGTTACCTTCAATGAAACTCCTACAACAATATTTTGGATTGTATGGCCTTGTACACGTATTTTTTTATCGATAACTGATAATTGAATAATTTTTTGTTAATAATTTTAGTTTAGATCAGACTTGTTTGAATTTAATGCTTGACTTGAGGCAATGTGATAGTTGTGTTTGAAATTACAACTATATGGTTTACAGGGTTATGTTGCTACAAAAAGGTATCGAGCTCTTGAGTTAAGTTGTTAGTTTTTCTCAAAGGTATGGTTTGAAATTTTTTGGCTTGAGTGTATATTTTCATCCATATTTGAGTTTTTTAATCGGTAAGAATTTGAATTTGTTCATATTTTCTAGCAAGAAACTTCATTTTTATTCTTCATTCTTGGTTTCCATGCGATCTATCCTCTACAACAATTATACTTTTTATGCTTATGTGAATAACCTATTACTATAGAAACTTTAACAATTTTGATGAAAGTTTATTACCTCGAACTATGTTATGATGCTTTTTACATACATTTATCATAAATGCTATGGTAAAATAAAAGTATGGTATAAATATGGAAAATCTAGTAATATCATTCATTGTGTTGTTAGTTATCACATAATTGATCTCCTTGTCATGACACAAAACTTATTCATCAAGGGAAACAATTTTCTGAGGAAATGAACAAAAATTAGCAATAGCAACACAGAGGATTTTCTTTCAACACACAGAGTTGCATGTGGAAGAACAAACATTAGTGCCTTTTTATCCAACCTTGCTTGAGATTCAACAAAAAAGTCTTAGATGTAACATCCATAAAACCACGTGGAATTAATAAAGAAATATTAATTAAAACTTTTAATCAAGAATTGGTTTGATGTAAAACGAATTTACGTTCTTGATAACGACCTAGGAATTCGTTATTTACTGGGGATCTTTGGAGAAGTTTTAAAAAGGTGTTGGGTGTTCACAATATGGGGAGTCTGCAGAGTGAGCATTTCTGGACAAGCCAGAATTGCAAAAGGGAAAAGCTTGTGTTATGTGGCGGATGGCTTTGGTCCATGATGGTATTTTCTATTCCATGTTTGTCTTTCTGAAACCCCAAGCTGGATGAGCACTTTACCTCCAACTTTGGATGTCGTCTGATCAGGAGATCAAGTCTCTTGAAGAAAAATGCTCAAAAATGAAGTTGCTCAGAATTGCTCTGAACCAGATCGACTGGAAAGATCTCGGCGATACAATCCCAACACCGTGAATGGCACTAAAATCCGTTACCGTATGGAGGATATATTTCATTTTGAAATCGCCTAATAACCTTCAATTTTGAAAGGAAAATTTTTTAATATTATATGTTGGAATAATTTTATTTTTTTATTAAAGTTTAATAAATTAATTAAACTATATAGTTTTTAATATTTTATATGATTTAATTAATCATATATTATATTAATTAATTATATGTTTTAATTAATTTTAAAATTTAATTAAACTTTATTAAAAATCTAAATATTAAAAACCACACATATATATTAAATAAAAACCATATGGCAATGTAATGTTTTTGATGTTCTAAAAACGAAATTTTATGAAATGGGTTTAAAACCCACAAACCCAAAGTTTTGGGTTAAATTTTAAAGAGCATGTGCTTTAAAAAACGTGGCTATGGGTTGGTTTACGTGTCAAGGCACGTGGTATATTCAACGTGCTGTATTAAAAAGGTTGAAGTGGATAAGTTAATAGTTATGTGACCACATAACATGTGCTATTACATGGGTTTTAATAGTGCTATGTGAACGTTAATTCCGGCGGATAAAACATTGCAGTTTTTTAAAACCGTTTGATGTCACATAAAACGTGGCGGGCCACATGTGAACACGGATTTTTTTCTAACCGTCATATTTAATGTTGCCGCCGAATTTGGAGCGCGTCCGACAGATTTGGGGGAAGTTGCTATTTTAACTAGAGTTAACTCCAGTTCTCCACAGTTATCGGAGCTTTTGAAGGGCCAACTTCAGTTAGCCATAACTTTGGCTAGGAAAGTCCTTTTTGGACGAATTTTTTTTTTATTTTAGGTGTAGAAAGCATTCTCAAGCTGTTGGAAGTGTTTGCAGAGCCATCAGGGCGCTCTAACAGAGAATTTACCAGCGTTTTTGGTCGTGAAGCCACCAGGGCCTAAGGGAAGAAGAGTTGTTTTGGACTACCATCATCCAATGGAGGTGATTGTTTAGTCATCTTATACAGATTTGAGCCTTATGAATCTATTTTTGCAGTGTATTTTGCCATCTGATGCTTCTATAAATTTGTATTCACATTTTGAGCATTTAATCAAAGGAGAAAAAGCCTAATTAGAGGCTTTTGGACCCAGCGAAGGTAGCCCAAGAGAGCGGTGAGCCGCTTAAACAATTATTTACTATCATACTGTATAAGTTTGCTGCATATTTTCAGATTTTGATCCTTTAAACAGTAAATTTTTATAAGAAAACTTTTCCTAAGCACTTTTAAACAGTAAACAAAACTTGTTAGTTCATCTTCAAAACACTACACTTCATTTGTAGAATATGTATACTTGTCTATTCACAGATTAAAGTTGGATCAGTGAATACTTTGCAGTTAAAACAAATACTTTCATTGATCGGATCTCTGTGATTACATTTTATTTCTTTAGGCAGAGTCTGTAGAAGGGCCAGGTAGCCTCTGGATTCATCCTTTCTAGTAAAGGTGAAATATCCAGTGAATGCCCCTACAGTCAATCTCTGTATGAGAAATTCTTTGTTCTCACAATTTCAGATCAGGTTGGTATCAGAGCACAAGGTTTTTCTTAAGAGTTTGTGAAATTTGTGCAAGTAAATTGTATTATTCTCCAAAATTTGATGCTTACTAGGCTGAAATTGCAAAGAGGGGAAGGTCAATTGGTTAGAGAAAAAGTTAATCCTCAACCAAGGAGGGCTAGAGTGCCATTACATCCACCTTCCATTTCATTCTCAATAGCCTTAGAATCGGCCACAAACATGTCATCCAGAGAAGGAGAAGTACATCAGGAAATGGATCCCAAGGAAGAAGAAAGAGTCTTTATAAAAGCTTTCTTGGACTTGACTGAGATGGTTAGGATCCTATACCAGGAGGAACCAGGAGAGAAATGATAGGATTGCTGGAGAAGGGTCTACAAACCAAAAAGAAGAAGATGAGTCTAAGAAAGAGAATGGAGGAAATGGTGATCCTTCATCTCCATCGTCATCCTCTTCCTCCACATCATCCTCTTCTACTTCTGTTAATCAGTCACACAAAACAAAATCATCTCTTAAAAATCCTTTGTTAAAGCTTGATGTAAAGTTTGAGTTGTCGATGTTTAATGGTGATGTTAATGCAGAAAAATTGGATAACTGGATTAGACAGCTGGAAGTCTATCTAAGAATTCATAATCTACATGATGATGACACTAAAATTCAATTAGCATCTTTAAGAATGGATGGAGCAGCTTTGGTTTGGTGGGAAGCCAAGACCAGGGATGAAATTAAAAGGCATGGTAAGATAACTCTAACATGGAATGAGTTTATTACTGCTATAAAGAAACAGTTTTATCCTCTTGCTCATATTCAGAAAGAAATCATGAATTGGCAAAATTTTAGGCAACTTAAGGGTCAAAATGTGCAAGATTATACCCAAGAGTTTAAAAGGAGAGCACTTCTACTTGGAGTAGACTTACAAAGTCAAGACACCCTGTTGAAATACATAGGAGGTTTGCACAATTATCTGCAACATACTATTCTATTGTTCAATCCTACCAGCTTAGATGAAGTCTGTGTGCAGGCTACACATTTAGAAGCTAGAGGAAAGAATATTTTTGATGAGGATAGTAATTTTAAAAACAAAGGAAAGAAGAGAGTTGCTAATTCAAGAAAGGAAAAAGGAAAGTTCTTTTGCAAGAACTATTCAAAGACAAGTCATGATGAAGATCATTGTTGGAAGCTTCATCCTGAACTGAAACCAGAAAAATTCAAGAACAAAAACAAGACCAAAGAAAAGGAGAAAACTATAGCAACAGTTGAGCAAGACTTAGGGTCAGACTCAGGAGATGAGACAAAAAGCATAGGCATGGTTTTAAAGAACATTAAGGGGAAAGAAGTGGTGCAAGACATAATTCCTAGTTCTAGCTCTTTGAATTGTCACAAAGATACTCATGATGAAAAGAGGAGGATAGAGCTTTTCCATGTGAGGGTAATTTCCAAACATACCAAAATTGACACACTATTTGACAGTGGGTCACAAGAAAATCTTATATCTGAAGATTTGGTCAAGCAGCTTAAACTTGAGACCATTCCACATCGAAAGCCTTATCCACTTGGATGGATATGCAAGGATGCCAATTTGCAAGTTTCAAGGAACTGCATATTGCACTTTGCAATAACTGCACACTTTATTGACACAGTGGAACTTGATGTGGTGCCGCTTGATATATCTGGTATTGTTTTGGGAAGTCCTTATTTATTTGACAGGAAGGCCATCTTTCATCGCCATGAAAACAAGTATCACTTGTTCAAAGATGGTAAAGAGTACATTGTGAGAGCTCACAAGAAGAAGCTGGAATCTTCATTACTCCATGCAGGTCAATTGAAAATACTGGTTAATGCAAGTCAAAGTCTAACTTTGTTGATGTTAAAACGACCAGATTTTGAGCATTCGCATTCTTATGATGTTGCTAATGAATTGTCTCAGTTTGATAACAGTTTTTCTTTGAAAAAAGATGATGTTATGTTGCATGAATTACCTTTTGGGTCAGCCAATGCAGAGAATGAAGTGTCAAAGCTAAGCAGTGCAAGCAAGAAGGACACACAATTCAGCATGGGACAAAGTTGGTTTCAGAATGGTAGAATTCGCCATGGGAACAGTTTGCAAGGTGAAGGTTATTTGAAGTCTTTTGGGAAGTTTGATCAGTGTAGAAAATTTTTGTTTTTTGCAGATTACAATTGCTGTTTTGAAAATTTTAATCATTTGCAACATGACTCCATCAATCTAAGCAATGGTTGATCAGTTGATTCCAGAGACAGACTATCTTTTTCTCAAAAGCTTCATTTGATGAAATTAGGCAGATTTCAATTGTTCAAAGGTGGAAGAGTGGAGAATCAGTCTCCACATCATCAGTTTCAGTAATCAGAAAGCTTTTGAGGGTCCAAAAGCTTCCCATTTGGGAGGTGTGATCAGGAGATCAAGTCTCTTGAAGAAAAATGCTCAAAAATTAAGTTGCTCAAAATTGCTCTGAAACAGATCGACTAGAAAGAGCTCGGTGATACGATCCCAACGCCGCAAACGGTACTGAAATCCGTTACCGTATGGAGGAGATATTGCATTTTGAAATCGCCCAATAACCTTTAATTTTGAAAGGAAATTTTTTTAATATTATGTGTTGGAATAATTTTATTTTTTTATTAAAGTTTAATAAATTAATTAAAATATATAGTTTTTAATATTTTATATGATTTAATTAATCATATATTATATTAATTAATTATATGTTTTAATTAATTTTAAAATTTAATTAAACTTTATTAAAAATCTAAATATTAAAAACCACACATATATATTAAATAAAAGCCATATGGCAACGTAATGTTTTTGATGTTCTAAAAATGAAATTTTATGAAATGGGTTTAAAACCCACAAACCCAAAGTTTTGGGTTAAATTTTAAAGAGCGTGTGCTTTAAAAAACGTGGCTATGGGTTGGTTTACGTGTCAAGGCACGTGGTATATTCAACGTGCTGTATTACAAAGGTTGAAGCGGATAAGTTAATAGTTATGTGATCACATAACATGTGCTATTACGTGGGTTTGAATAGTGTTATGTGAACGTTAATTCCGGCGGATAAAACATTGCAGTTTTTTAAAACCGTTTGATGTCACATAAAACGTGGCGGGCCGCATGTGAACGCGGATTTTTTTCTAACTGTCATATTTAATGTTGCCGCCGAATTTGAAGCGCGTCCGACAGATTTGGGGGAAGTTGCTATTTTAACTGCAGTTAACTCCAATTCTCCACAGTTAGCGGAGCTTTTGAAGGGCCAACTTCAGTTAGCCATAACTTTGGCTAGGAAAGTCCTTTTTGGACGAATTTTTATTTTATTTTGGGTGTAGAAAGCATTCTGAAGCTATTGGAAGTGTTTGCAGAGCCATCAGGGCGCTCTAACAAATAATTTACCAGCATTTTTGGTCGTGAAGCCACCAGGGCCTAAGGGAAGAAGAGTTGTTTTGGACTACCATCATCCAATGGAGGTGATTGTTTAGTCATCTTATACAGATTTGAGCCTTCTGAATCTATTTTTGCAGTGTATTTTTCTATCTGAGGCTTCTATACAGTTGTATTCACATTTGAGCATTTAATCAAAGGAGAAAAAGCCTAATTAGAGGCTTTTGGACCCAGCGGAGGTAGCCCAAGAGAGGGTTGAACCGCTTAAACAATTATTCGCTGTCATACTGTATAATTTTGTTGCATATTTTCAGATTCTGATCCTTTAAACAGTAAATTTTCATAAGCAAACTTTTTCTAAGCAAGTTTAAACAGTAAACAAAACTTGTTAGCTCATCTTCAAAACACTACACTTCATTTGCAGAATATGTATACTTGTCTATTCACACATTAAAGTTGGATCAATGAATAATTTGCAGTTAAAACAAATACTTTCATTGATCGGATCTCTGTGATTACATTTTATTTCTTTAGGCAGAGTCTGTAGAAGGGCCAGGTAGCCTCCGGATTCATCTTTTCTAGTAAAGGTGAAATATCCGGTGAATGCCCCTACGGTCAATCTCTGTATGAGAAATTCTTTGTTCTCACAATTTCAGATCATCGTCTATAATTGATTGATCCGGAGTCAGAAGGAGAAATAAGTAGCTGGGCCAGACAACAATAATACCTCACCTTTTGGTTTGGTTGGAAGCAGCAACTGTTGCAATTGCATAGCGTCAAAGAAAAATAACTCAGTCGACAGAGGTTTGAATCGCAGGGAAGATTCAGAAAAATTGTGGCAAGTTTAAACCTTGCCAGTGCTCCAAGGCTATGATGCCATTCCTTTTCTTTGATAAGAGTCGACTGCCAAGATAAGTAATCTTGGATATTTTTTTTTATTATATAATCTTTTTCTTTCTGAGTTGAAAGACATAATATATATATATATATATATATATATATATATATATATATATAGATAGATAGCTTTTATGGAAAAATATTATCAGAAAATAGTAAAGAATAATAATGATCTTTCTCATATATCTTGGGATAGGTTACATATTCCAAGAAAAGGGCATTTCATTAGTTTAATGGGATGTCACTGAAACAAATTCATTGTTGACTATTTACCTTACTTATTTTCCAATTTGCAGAAAATATTTCATGGGAAGATATAATAAGTTGGGATTTCCCTTCTTAAGGTGAAAATGCGTAATTGTGGTTAAAGGTAATATCCTATGGAATTACCTTCTAAAAGTCATATACGCATAATTAACATAAGTCATATGATTGTCTTTGGAAAGAATATCTTTATCTTGCGAGTGAAAGATAAGTCCATTGTGTTAATTTCCTTTGCAAGAGTTTGCAAAAGTTACATCTTATGGTAGGTAAAAGAGCAAGTTATTATTGTGTTGTATATTGGGTATTTTGATTTAATTGCATGATTTGTTGTATAAAATGTTAACTTTGTTAATAATTTAAAAAAAAAGTCTTCTTAGTTCTTATGCACAAAATAAGGGTTAGTTATGGTACCTTCTTGAAAAGGGTAACCTCTTAAAAATATCCCATGGCTAGTTATTGACTTAGGTGTATAGAAGGATAAGTTAACCTTGTTATGGTTTCCTAGTTTTGTGCATAAAAGATGGTTATCTATCATAATTTCGTGAAAGGGAAGCATGATAACTACATAAAGAAACTAAGTTATATTAACTTCCTTTTGAGAAATAATTATGTATATCCTTACATGGAAATAATAGTTAATGAGGTGTCATTCCAAGAAGGGAATTTGTGTTACGTACATTAAAGAAGAGCTATTATGATAAGCTCTGCATGTGCAAATAATATCCATTTTGTTATAGAGATATGTTCTTTGCATGGATAGAAGAAATATTGACTTATCATGTTTCCTTAGGAAAACTTGTATGCGAGTACTTTACACTATCATAAATATTATGTTAAGTTTCGTTTGGAATAAGATCATGCATAGGCATGCAATATTTGTATTAGCTTTCATTGGAAAGAATATACATATTTGTATGTGGGAAAATATAGCATGTTGTGTTGACTACATAAGAAGACATGTATTTGTATGCTTTATTACATTAGCGTTATGCATTTTCATGCTAACTTGTGTTAAGCAACATGCGTTTGCATGCTCTCTTGTGTTAATAATTCCTTTGGGAAGACTCCTTTGGAAGCTATGTGCTCTGTTATGTAAGCATTCCTTTGGGAAGACTCTTTTGGAATCTATATGCATTTGCATGCATGGGAGTAACATTTGTTATGTTATATTTCCTTCCATGCACAAAAAGAAATAGCTTAAGGATTATTTATTTTAATTAAATTTATGTAAATTGCATGCAAGAATATCGTGTATCAGTTCTTTTAAAGAAATGCTGGGAGATGTAGCTATTGTCTTGCAAGAATCTGTGCTTATGTGAGGGAAACATTAGTTAATGTGATGACTTATAACTAGCGCATATGAAATATGTGCCATTAAAGGAAGCATGTCAAGATATTTTACTTTCATGTCATGAATATACATGAGTAGATGGAGAAGCTTCTCTAGCATAGATTGATAAAATGGTTGATTAATATTTTATGAATCTTGACATCAATGTATGTTGAAGGCATCATTAGCAGGGAATGATGGTGACATGTACAAAGGAAATATTATGCTTAACCTGGTGGCAGGTAAATGATTATGGTTCATGTAGATAAGTGTGAGATGCAGGATGATCCAATGTATGATGGTCCATTGTAGGTACATCCATGCCACCAAGATATGAAGATATGAAGATTAGTGGGTAAATGCTATCATATTTATTGTAATGGCTTTAAGCTAGATATTTGTAAATTTATTTGTAAGATTTATAACGATGGTTAAGGGATGGTCTCCCTTATAAGACATTGAGTGAGGGTTGAACACCCTCACAAGTGTTTAATAATAAAATTAAATGTTTGCTGGTTTTCACCGTACGGGGTTTCCAGGGTATATTGGTGTTCAATGATGTGATTGATTATTGTGTCAAATTGATGATGTTGATTCCTTTCTTGTTGTGATGTTCATAATGTCAAGTATGTGATGACTACATGAATAATGAAATAAGTGGAAGGTTACATTATGCAATATTATGTTAATGTACGACAATAGAGGTTGTTAATGGTTAAGCAACTTACTATTCTTATTCTAAGGTTACAGGTGAACATTCTATGTAATGATGAGTAAGGAATATTTAATAGTGATTTAGATAGTTACCCGTGGGTAACTTGTATAAAAAAATTTAACTCTTGGCATTTCCATGTGAATTTTTTGGTGTATGTTACATTAGATTATCAAGTACATGAATTTATATTCCTTTAGAGGTCAGATTCAAAAAAATTTGTGGCTAGGTGAATGAACAAATATTAGGGAAAATTTAATGGCTATGGTGGAATTTTATTACCTTGAACGTTTATTACCTGGAACTTCATGTTACGATGTTTTGTGGATGTTTTGTACATATATTTATCAGAATTTCTATGGTGAGAGCAAAATACAGTTTAAATATGGCAAAACTAGTAGTGTTGTTTGTCTTTTCTTGTTGGCTATTAGATAATTGATATTCTCTTCATGAAACACAACTTATTCATCAAGGAAAATAAATTTATGAGGAAATGGACCAAAAGGATCAATAGAAACGCAAAGGATTCACTTGGGACACACATAGTTGGGTATGGTTTTTTATCCAACATTGCTTGAGAGTCAAAAAAAATTCTTAGTTGATCTATCCAGTACATGAAGTTAGATTCCTTTTCAGGTCAAAGTCAATACTCATTCGTCCCTCTCAATATCCAGTTTTAGTTGGATTTTGAATTTAAGTGTTATCTACCACCTTACAATCAATCTAAGAACTTTCAGAATTGTAAGGCATAGGTGCTATGAATTATGGTTGTTGAACTATTATTGATATTATTATAAGTTTGTTTAAATTTTAACTCAGTTAAGGTTGCCTTAAGTGATGTCTTTTAATTTAGTTATATTTAAACTAAATTAAATATTACATGTCTTAAATTTTAGTATATTGATCCACTTTCCTTTCATTACTTGCGTGCCTTTGAAAATATTTCTTGGAGTTGACATCTCATTCAGCTGAAACTAAGTTTTTCCATATCAATTTGGACAAAATATTGCCAGTGAAATAAAGCACCCCTTTAGCACAACATTTTCAATTTGATATCCTTTTTTTAGTGAAGAATTTAACAAATCAACTCACAACCTCTCAACAATCTAGAACTCCAATTTATAGCTATATTAAAACTAAGCTACAGGTACTAGCTACTACACTTGTTTTAATTTTTCGTATATTAAATATAAAGAAATTAAATATATTTTTAGAGATTTAAATTAGCTTGTAAATTAAAATATATGTATATAAAAATAAAAATTTATGTTAATTTATTTTTCATTCATGTTATTATTAATATATATAGTAATGTTGAAAATAAGAATTATTTGTCTATAATGATTTTCAATTAATGATTTAAAAAAATAAGTGATTTATTTAATATTTTGTGTTTATAAGTTTTTTTTGTTGTATCCTAAAGGAACCCACAAACCCGCTTGACATGTAATGAACCTTGGATCTCGTAGTTTTCACATATTTCACATTACTTTGATAAAAAATTGAGCTACCCGTGGGACAATTTTTTTTGTTTATGATTAATAATTTTAAATAGAATTTTTTGTAGCTCTCTCTTTAATTTTCAAAAATTAATAATTTATGAAAATCGATGCTATTAGAAATATTGTGTTATTGAGACCTAACATGAGCCTAAGCAACACATTTTAAGATAAATTATTTTTCATTAGTGTAGAATACTTTCTTGAATATCATTACTTTCTCATTCAATATTATTCTTTAGGATTCCAAGGATCCCACCACAAGTGATTAAATAATTTTTTACATTAGGAAATTTGAAATTGACAACAACATTTTTTTTAATTGACAATGTTAGTTATTCATATAAAGTGTTAAAATGAGTCCTTTTTGTTTACGTGTGATAGGTAGTGTTGTGTCACAATTATGCTAGGTGTAACCATTTATGTCACCGCAATTCACAATCATTCACAAAGTTCTTCAAATATCTTTCAAGGCATTTGTTTACCACTTTGTACATTCTTCATTGGATGGTATGAGATACTTGTGGTTAATGAGGTTCCCACTTTGTGAAACAATTCCTTTCAAAAGTTGTGAGTGAATTTTGAGTCAATAATTTAACTAGATTTATCTTTTTTCATGATTCTCAAATGGAGTGAGCATATTTTGTTAATCATTTTGTGACTATAAATATGATATTTATTGTCTCTTTGTGGACCACCACTCCTCTTGGAAATATGTTCCAAGGCACCTATTGAGGAAAACCTCTCATTCAAATCAAGAGAGTAAACACTGTAAAACTCCACAAAGAATAAGTAAATATTTTTAATTTACTTTTACTAAAAAAACAACATTGGCAAACTCTAGGCTATAGAAGGCCTACTATAATGTTAGAAACAATTAATTATTTTTATTTTTATCAAATTAACAATATAAGTTATGGTGAAGTTGAAAATGCTAAATGAGGATTTACCTATCATATAGTTAAGGAACAATTTCTCCTCTCCCTAGGGATAAATATCCCAGCTGGGAAAATAAATCCAAGAGGGTATGAGAGGAAAGTACCTAAGGCAATGAATAAAGAGGAGAAGAGAACTTATTAACTCAGATATGATGTTATTTAGGTAAGGCATGTTGACACTTCCATGGATAAATTCTTAGAATGGTTATGGCCAATCGAATCTTTGTACAAACCTGTGAATCTGTGAAAGTTTTGGGAAAGAAATTCTTGAGTTGGTTGAACCAGTGGAGTTTATGTGTAGACTTGTGTGGTCTCTGACCAAGGAAGACTGTTCTTAAGGGAAATTGGCTCAGGGGGAGATCTAGTGGAATATTGTGCTCAATGGTTGGGAGGAGAATTCTCCCTTCCCTAGTGATTTCCTGTGGAAACCTAGCTAATCTTGAACATATAAGTATTTCGGTTCATAAAAAGTTTCATGTGAATGGTTTACCATTCAACTTGATTTCCCACCTCCCTTTTATCGACAAATTATATATATATTTTTTATATTATAAATAAGCAACAAGTAGGTGTCTCACCAATCTGTAAACCAAAAACTATTATGCCATCTCCCATCAGTGATTACTCTGTTTAATAATAATAGAATTTTTTTTTATTTAATAATATTTAATTAAACTAATATGATAATGATTTGATAAAGTGTTATTTATTTTGAAAACCTTTTGATTCTGTATGGTTGGATGATAATGGTTTATTATTTATTCAGACCGATTAGGTCACCAAATATTTCGCAGAACTTTTGTAAACCGTATTTCGGTAATTTCGGTAATGTGAAATAAAGTTGTTTTAGAATTAAATGGTTTAAAAGTTGTCATTATATTTTATTTAAATAATTTTTTAAATATTTTTATTAAAATTAAAATTAGCATTTATTTTTAAAAATTAAAGGTGTATATTAAAGAAATAAAATATTTGGGAAGATTTTCTTATCACTCACTCCAATGCAAGTATTGTATAGTGTTTATGAGTGCAGCAAATTTGTTTCTTGATAAGAATATGTAGATGATAGATATCTAAAGCCACCCAGAGACACTAGAAAGGGGCATACATATGCAGCATACAAATCTCTACAGTTGACTCCACCTGTTATATTATATATTTTAACGATTAATGAGCAGAATTAGGCTACTATTAGGATTGAAGAAGGCATTGTGGGTATTCAAAAAATCGTTATTGTCAATTCTTTCGGTACAGTCTGGGAGAATAACTATAAAAGAGGTGGAACTAGAGTAGAGTGAAACTCTTCCAGAGGTGGAAAGAGAGACACTCTTCCAAGAAAAAAAACTAATTTCGTTAATCATTTTCTGGTTAAGTTCATTTCTATACTAGTTTTGAACTTCTAGGTTCTAAGTTTTGTAAATATGGAAACCATGATAATATAAAAGTTTTTTTAGAAGAAAAAAAAAAAGTTAAACAAAATGGGTAGCACATCTCACATGTGGTGACTGCAATTACATAAAAAAATAAAATAAAATAAAATGGGATAGGAGTTATCTTCTAAAGTAGGCAATCTTGAATTCACCAACATATTTCTAAGTTGTACCCGTGAAATCCCTCTATGCTAGTTTTGAACTTCTAGGTTCTAAGTTTTGTAAATATTGGAACCGTGATAATATAAAAGTTCTTAAAGGAAAAAAAGAAATTTAATCAAAATGGGTAGCACATATCACCTGTGGTGACTCCAATTACATTAAAAAAAAAATTGGAATACGAGTTATCTTCTAAAGTAGACAATCTTGAATTCACCAACCAATTTCTAAGTTGTATCTGTGAAATCCAAAACACACCTTCTGTGATCTCAGGCTTGGGATTGTGGATAAAGCTATCAATCCTTGAATGCTTCAAATCACCGTCCAAGTCCTAATAATTTTCCGTTTTGGGGTAAGCAATAGCAATGGCATTGATTTTGGCCAAAGATTTGATATATTATAGGCACATCCAATCCATTAAATTGATTAAAAGAAGGTGACACAAAAGCCACATTACTCCATGATCAATCTACAAGAATTAAATATTTCCTTACACTCTAGATGAAGCTCCATCACATCTTTGTGTCGTTCTAGCTGAAGCTCTATCACATCTTTGTGTAGTTCTTCATTGTTGCTAAATATTTCTAATTATATCTTTTACGATATCATAATATTATATAATCATAATAAAAGAATAAAAAATACTTATATATTAATAAGATCAATTAAAATTTTGTATAATAAATATTAAATTTTTTAATATAAATTCACTTTAAAATATTTAAATATAAAGATAAATAAATTATTATTCTAATATTTTTAGAGATTTATTTTTTAAAACCTAATAAAACTTAAATATAAAAATAAAGAAATTACTATTCTGATATTTTTAGAGGTTTATTTTTTAAAACCTAATAAAACTTAATTATTATACTGAACGTGTTCCTATGATGGGTTTGGTTGGGAAAATTTGACCAATGAGATCTGTTTATTTTCGTCCTCCTCCATAGACAATTCCATGACAGAGCTACCTTGTCAATTTTCATTTGGAGAGAGGAGGACGAAAATACACAGATCTTATTGGTCAAATTTACCTATCATAGAAACAACTTTGATGTAACAAACATAGAGTTATTATACATGTAGTATGCATGGTATCAAGCATTTAGTTTTGCCTTTAACTGTGAATTAGTTTGTGTTTGACCAAAACTTTAACTCGTTTATCCATAGTTTAACATTAAGAATTCATTTTTTAAAATTATTTTTATTATTATTTAAGTTTATTAATTTAGAAGGTGATTGATTGAGGTCTTATTATGGGTTGTTTAATAACTTCCATTTCTATTAGTTACTAATTCTTTTTTTGTAATTTTATTTCATTTTTATTTAACATTTTGATTTTTTTCATTTTTTTATTATTTTTATTTTTAGTTTAATTTTTTTTTTGCATTTTTGCATTTTTGCATTTTTTCAATATAATATAACAATTTTGAAGAGAAAAAATAATTAAACTATTTTTAATTAATTTATTTTTTCAATTTTTTATTCAGTATTTTCAATTCCATTTCTCAAAATTAATTAACGTTTGACTAGTTATTAGTTTGGTTTTGATTAAAAAAATTACTTTGTATTAAATTTGTTATTATTATTATTATTTAAATTTATGTATTTAGTTCGAATTAGTTTACTCTGTTTTGACTAAAAATTTGTAACTCATTAATAGTTTAATAATGTAAATTAAATGTTTTGGGAGTCGACGTGGAAAAGAGAGGCACCAAGATCACTGAAAGAGAAGCATCGGCGCTGCCCTATTGCATTCAAAATTTCGAGAACGTGGTTGACGTGATTCAGAAGACGACACGGAGATGGAAGAGTTGAGGTGCAACACCTTCAACTCTCAAATGAATGGCATGCAACGCTCTATCCCTCAACGAAGTCGCTGACACCGGAAGTGAACATGCCTGAATGCCAAAACGGCTATGTGGTCATCATGTGTCTTTGGGAGGCACCGAGTAGCGTACTAAATAAATAATATGTGCTTCACATTTTTTTAATTAAAAAATCTATTTATAGTTTTTCCCCTTTAAATAGTGGATCAGGGTAGATTAAGGACATTGTTAGAATTTGAACAACTTTATTTTATTTTAAAGCTTTTGGTTTACAAAGAATAAAATAATAGTTTATTTTTAAGCATAAATAATAAAATAATGTTCTTGTAAAATCAATGTTTAAATTCAAATCTAATATGAAGTGATTGAGTGTGGGAGTTATACTAATCCATTCATCAATCATTGGGTTCAGAAGTCTTGTTAAATAAGGTTTTTTTTTTTAAATAATAAGTGGATAAATGCATTTCAATTTAGTTAGAAGTCTTGCTAAACAAGTTTTTTTAATAATTTTAGTAATTTTTTTAAATCCTAAAAATATGTCATATTGCTAATATCTTTTGTAATTCAATATTGGAAAACTATATTGTAATAAAGTTTAACTTTATAGTATTCGTTAGATTCTTATTGTTTATTGGCACCTCACATTGCAACAGTAACGAATCTAATGTGCATGTTGTTGAATTTGATTGCATAACTCTTCTTAGATAGATTTCTTTAGAGCATGGAGGGGCTAGTCGCTACAAGGTTCAAGAGATGATTGTCAAAGGAAACTATTGTGTTGTATTCACAACAATCTATACACATACATGGGAGAAAGTCACACTTAAGAGGATAACCAATAGCGTCACACTTAAGAGAATAACCAATATTTTTGAGCATTTGTAATATCATATTGTTGTAGAAATCAAACATATCATTCTACCACATCCTCACATTGGATAAATCAAGCATATTATGCTACTTCCCTCACTAAGAGAATGCTACCTCCATCACGAAGAGAATTCAAAGACATTTATGTGGTATTTGAATTTATAGAGTCAAACCTACAATAGATTATAAAGGCTGACGATGATTTGACACCAGAACATCATCAATTATCCTTGTATGAACTTCTTCAAGCATATATATATATATATTCTCTCTTAGGTAATAATGTTATTGTTGCTCTTTTGGTTTCCAGTATGAGAAATGACAGCTTTTGTGAGCTTGTAAAGTTCCTCCTATGGTACAAGGTTCACTATAGTGGCACAGGTTTACAGTACCCATAGTCATGAACTTTTGCATGTGCTGTGGATTTTGTATACAAGTTCACTTTGACTCTATTGTAGAATTTCCATTTTTTCATAATGGATAAACCAATGCCCTTTTACCATTGAATATTTTCTTACACGGTCTTAACATTTATTTATTGTCCCAAAATATATATTTTATAGTGTGTGGGGTTCACATAGGATTTGATCACATGTTGATGCATGTTTGATGTTGAAAATCATGCTGCATATTGAGCACCAATGTCGATTGTAGGCTCACAATTGGTGACTTGAGCTTATTAAATGTTACCTTCAATGAAACTCCTACAACAATCTTTTGGATTATATGGCCTTGTACACTTATTTTTTTATTGATAATTCATAATTGAATAATTTTTTGTTAAGAATTTTAGTTTAGATCAGACTTGTTTGAATTTAATGCTTGATTTGAGGCAATGCGATAGCCGTGTTTGAAATTACAACTCTTGTGGTTTACAGGGTTATGTTGCTACACAAAGGTATCGAGCTCTTGAGTTAAGTTGTTCCTTTTTCTCAAAGGTATGGTTTGAACTTTTTTGGGTTGAGTTTATATTTTCATCCATATTTGAGTTTTTTAATTGGTAAGAATTTGAATTTTTTTATATAAATGCTAGACTTCATTTTTATTCTTCATGCTTGCTTTCCATGCAATCTATCCTCTACAACAATTATACTTTTTATGCTTACGTGAATAACCTATTACTATAGAAACTTTAACAGTTTTGATGAAAGTTTATTACCTCGAACTTTGTTATGATGTTTTCTACATACATGCATCATAAATGCTATGGTAAAATAAAACTATGGTATAAATATGGAAAATCTAGCAATATCATTCATTGTGTTGTTAGTTATCACATAATTGATCTTCTTTTCATGACACACAACTTATTCATCAAGGGAAACAATTTTTTGAGGAAATGAACAAAAAATAGCAAGAGCAACAAAGTGGATTTCCTTTCAACACACAGAGTTGCATGGGGAAGAAAAAACATAAGTGCCTTTTTATCCAACTTTTCTTGAGATTCAACAAAAAAGTCTTAGATTATCAAGTACATGAATTTATATTCCTTTAGAGCTCACATTCAACAAATTTTGTGGGTAGGTGAATGAACAAATATTAGGGAAACTTTAATGGCTCTGGTGGAAGTTTATTACCCTGAATTTTTATCACCACGAACTTCATGTTACGATGTTTTGTACATATATTTATTAGAATTTCCATGGTAAGAACAAAATACAGTTTAAATATGGCAAAACTAGTAGTATTGTTTGTATTGTCTTGTTGGCTATTAGATAATTGATCTTATCTTCATGAAACACAACTTATTCATCAAGGAAAATAAATTTATGAGGAAATGGACCAAAAGGAGCAAGAGAAACGCAGAGTATTCACTTGAGACACATAGAGTTGGACATGGTTTTTTATCCAAATTTGCTTGAGAGTAAAAAACTTTCTTAGTTGATCTATAGAGTACATGAAGTTAGATTCCTTTTCAGGTCAAAGTCAATACTCATTTTTCCTTCTCAATATCCATTTTTAGTTGGATTTTGCATTTAACCATTATCTACCACCTTAAAATCAATCTAGGAACTTTCAGAATTGTCACGCATAGGTGCTATGAATTATGGTTGTTGAACTACTATTGATATTATTATAAGTGTGTTTAAATTTTAACTCGATTTTTTCATTAAGGTTTCCTTAAGTGATATCTTTTAATTTAGTTATATTTAAACTAAATTAAATATTAAATGTCTTAAATTTTAGTACATTGATCCACTTTCCTTTCATTACTTGTGTGTCTTTGAAAATATTTCTTGGAGTTAACATCTCATTCAGTTGAAACTAAGTTTTTCCATATCAATTTGAACAAAAAAATGCCAATGAAATAAAGCACCACTTTAGCACAACATTTTCACTTTGATATCTTTTTTTTAGTGAAGAATTTAACAAATCAACTCACAACCTCTCAACAATCCAGACTCCAATTTATAGCTATATTAAAACTAAGCGGTACGTACTAGCTACTTCACTTGTTTTAATGCTGTGTATATTAAATATAAAGAAATTAAATATATTTTTAGAGATTTAAATTATCTTGTAAATTAAAAATATATATATAAATAAAAATTTACATTAATTTATTTTTATTCCATGTTATTATATATATATATATATATATATATATATATATATATATATTAATGATGTAAATAATAATTATTTATTTATATTGATTTTGAATTAATGATTTAAAAAAAAAAAAAGTGATTTATTTAATATTTTGTGTTTATAAGTTTTTTTTTTGTTGTATCCTAAAGGAACCCAGGAGCCCACTTAAAATGTAATTACTAGTAAACTTCATTACTTGTAAACATCTAGGGTTATATGGCCTGGCCTCCTCTCCATAAACCAGGTCACAAACAAGGGGGTTTGAACCTAGGATCTCTTAGTTTTCACATATTTCACATTACTTTGATAAAAAATTGAGCTACCCCTAGGACAACATTTTTTGTTTATGATTAATAAGTTTAGAGAGAATTTTGTGTAGCTCTCTCTATAATTTTCAAAAATTAATAATAATTAAAAATCAATGCTATTAGAAATATTGTGTTATTGAGACCTAACATGATCATAAGCAACACATTCTAAGATAAATTATTTTTCATTAGTGTAGAATACTTTCTTGAATCTCATTACTTTCTCATTCAAGATTATTCTTTAGGATTCCAAGGATCTCACCACAAGTGATTAGATTATTTTTTACATTAGGAACTTTGAAATTGACAACAAATTTTTTTTTAATTGACAATGTTAGTTATTCATATAAAGTGTTAAAATGATTCCTTTTTGTTTAACTGTGATAGGTAGTGTTGTGTCACCATTATGCTAGGTGTAACCATTTATGTCACCGCAATTCACGGTCATTCACAAAGTTCTTCAAATATCCTTCAAGGCATTTGTTTACCACTTTGTCCATTTTTCATTGGATGGTATGAGATACTTGTGGTTAATGAGGTTCCTACTTTGTGAAACAATTCCTTTCAAAAGTTGTGAGTGAATTTTGAGTCAACAATTTAACTAGATGTATCTTTTTTCATGATACTCAAATGGAGTGAGCATATTTTGTTAATAATTTTGTGACTATAAATATGGCATTTATTGTCTCTTTGTGGACCACTAATCCTCTTGGAAATATGTGCCAAGGCACCTATTGAGGAAAACCTCTCACTCGACTCAAGAGAGTAAACATTGTAAAACCCCATAGAGAAAAAGTAAATATTTTTTATTTACTTTTACTAAAAAAAACAACACTGGAAAACTCTAGGCAATAGAAGGCCTACTATAATGTTAGAAACGGATATTTATTTTTACTTTTATCAAATTAACAATATTAGTTATGGTCAAGTTGAAAATGCTAAATGAGGATTTACCTATCATACAGTTAAGGGACAATTACTCCTCTCCCTAGGGATAAATATCCCGGTTGGGAAAATAAATCCATGAGGGTATGAGAGGAAAAATACCCGAGGAAATAAATAAAGAGAAGAAGAGAACTTATTATCTCAAATAGGATGCTATTTAGGTAAGGCAAGCCAACGCTTCCATGGAGAAATTCTTAGAATGGTTATGGCCAATCGAATCTTTGTACAAACCTGTGAGTCTGTGAAAGTTTTGGGAAAGAAATTCTTGAGTTGGTTGGACCAGTGGAGTTTCTCTGCAGACTTGTGTGGTCTCTGTCTAAGGAAGACTACTATGAAGGGAAATTGGCCCGGGGGGAGATCTAGTGGAATATCGTGCTCAATGGTTGGGAGGAGAATTCTCCCTTCCCTAGTGATTTCCTGTGGAAACCTAGCTAATCTTGAACATATAAGTATTTTTGTTTACATTGGTAGAAACATTCTACAAACTATATATTACTATTGGAAACTATTTATGTAAAATATTCTTGTGAATGTATGGCTAATTCAGAGAGGAAAGAAAGAAACAATAGATAATTCTTTAGTAATCTTGTTTTCCTGTTAGTAGTACTTGAAAACTAGAGTATACTGTGAAATCAACTGGTAACCAAATTTAGCATGTGACATGCCGGTTATGACAAATTAATTGTATTTGTGAAATGTTATAACTGAGATTGGATGTTACTTCCAGGATTTTAATGATGTAGAGAGGAAATATTGTGTTCCAAAGTAACAATGTTGTAGGGAAATACAGTTATGTCTGAAGTTATTATCCAAACAATATATATATATATATATATATATATATATATATATATATATATATATATATATAAGAATTAGCTTTGTTGTTTAATTTCTCTAAATTTATGTCAGAGGGTTGGGTTAGATCTTCGGCCAAGATGACATATCGACTCAAAGCCAAGTATAGAAAGATACTCCTCCATGGGATGTTTACCTGCACAAATAACACAACATTTAACAACATGAACACTTATACGACACTCACTCAATGGATGTTTTTTCCTACACTTTGGACAAAAAATAGACAATGCACCTTCTTCTTCTGTTAATTTTCTTTGCATTCTAGAAGTATATTATTGCATACTAATTTTGTTTAATATTTAAGTTTTCATATCATTTATTCTATGTTCAAGTTCAATTATTCTAGAATCACTAGATCCAGATTTACTATTTCTAAGATAATTTCTTCTTATTCCCTTACCGGATTTGGATTGATTGCGTGAATATTTCCTACATAACTCATAAATATAATCAAACATTAGTTTAAAAACATCTTCCTGCCTAATAAATTTGAAGTGTTCATTTATTCATCCAAAATCCCACACATCAAATTATAACATTATGATAGTACTATTATCTAATTTATTCTTGGATATTTGGAGATTGTAAAGGAACCTTTCGAGATAATATTTTAAGCTTTCATCTTCTCATCATGTTATTGTAACAAATTCATCCTACATTTCACGAGTCTTACAATTCTCTTAATATCTACCTAGAAAATCATTTTCATATGTTCCCAGGTGTGTAGTGTTTCCCCCCATCCCCATAAACCATCACAAGGCCTAGTCTTTAAGAGTAGCAGGGAACAACCTTAACTTATGGGCATCCAAACAATAGTCATAACTTCTACAGAGTATATAAAATTCAAAAAGAAAAGCATCGGGGTATTCATGTACCTTACCATAAATGTGAGGGATTACCAATGGTGGAATATTCTTCATTTGCATGATTGCATCGGGGTCCAAAATTGAAAACCCAAAGGTAAGTTCTCCCTGTTGATCATTTTCACATTGTTTTCTCCAACACCATCACCAGTGCCATCCTCGTATTATGCCATCTTCTTGCCTCCAAGAAAATTGTTTTTTTATAATATGTGAAGGTTGATTGTGTTCTTAATCTGATTTCCCAACTATAAAATTCGCCTTCTTCATTGGCACTGATTGAGATACTCCTGAAGCATTGTTTCCATCATCATGATGTAAGGTACCAACTTCATTTATTTATATATTCCTAGATATGTTATATGCAACATGCCCACTAGGTGAAATTAAGATTTCCAAATCATCAATCTGATGCAGGAGCATCTAACCCCCCCTTAATCAAAGAAGAATCCAAAGTGGAGCGAGGAGGACATGGACCAGCGAAGCTGAACGAAGGGAGAAAAATAGGGAAAATCTGCTTTAAAACAGATTTAAAGTGGATAAGATGGATATGTCTATCAAGGAGACTTACTATTGTTATCTGCCATGCATGCATTATGGAGGGATTTGTTGGAGAAAAATAAGGAGAGGATCTGATCGGATTCTTCCGATCTAACACTTCTTATATATATATATATATATATATATATGAGACAGAGATAGAGAGCGTAATATAGAGTGATAGATAGACATTTGTGAGGAAACTGAGTGAGCGGAATGTAAACGAAAGCGAGCTTGTTTCTAAGGCTGAAATGCCTTAGAATGTAACTGTTCTGTATAATATATAAAAGCATGTTCCAGTGTCAATTGTGTACGCCCGTGTGAGTATTTTATAAATGAGTTAAATACTATGTTGGGAGCTTGTTGATCGACCATCGATCACTTAAAATATCGATGGCAATCTAAAATATCGTTTAACTATTATATATGAGTTCGTGAGGATTGATGCATTTGTTTTTCTTTGTAATTGATTGAAGTGGTTGTGATCTGTGTTTTTATTCCCGTGATTAATGTAAACCTGCCTTAGCTAAGTCCGCAAGCAGAAAATCTTGTTAATACAGAGAACTGGAGCAAAGTAATATTTCGTGGAACCTTTGAGCGGATTTAAAAACATATCAGTTGATTGTATGAGTTATCGGGTCCGTGTAACATCAGATCGGATCGGAGAGGCATTCCATATCGCATCATATAACAATGAACCCGGACATGAAATGTTATAAACTTGTTT
Source organism: Pinus albicaulis (assembly GCA_034641835.2). Taxonomy (NCBI): domain Eukaryota; kingdom Viridiplantae; phylum Streptophyta; class Pinopsida; order Pinales; family Pinaceae; genus Pinus; species Pinus albicaulis. Next base: position 54,271,063 of record CM076580.1, on the reverse strand, counting down.
GATGTGAGATCGGGTCCGGAAGATATCGCGACGCTACGGGAAGGGGCGTTGTTCAACCATTGCGGCATTGTGATTTGCGATCGCCGCCTTTTATCGCATCGAGGCTGTGTAAAATATATCGCGTCGGAACTATTGAAGCTGCCGATGGTTGGAGAGCACATTGGAGATTGACGATTTGCGAAATTGATCCGAACTGTTAGATCAACCAGATCTAGGGTTGTGGTCATATATATGGAATCTCTGTTTATAAAAGGCATTCCACACTGATTTAAATGGATAAAGGGATGACTTGATTCTAATGTAGATCCACGGTTACAATTTTAAGAGGCTTAAAGCCTAGAACGCTTTCGACAACTCTTAGTGGGCCCATAACCCACAGGCATTGGATCGAAATTTCTACATGAAAGGGGATTTTGGCAATACCCCAAGATCTCTTTTCATCACAATCCTACCTTTACCTTTCCTAGGCTTAGGACCCCTACCCCTCTTAGTCATTCATATTGAAATGGAAAAAAACAAAATTAGAAAACCAAATGATGTGTGAAAACTACTTGTTGGTCTATAAAAAATCCGATCAAATCAATGTTGCAGTTATTCTAAAACATATACCTAATAAAATCCCTTCAACAATACAATTCACCATTCTATAAATAGAACTTACCTTCCTAAAAAGAGCAACAATAGAAGCACACATACTGAAAAAAATAACAAATAACTCACCTCTACCGTTGACAAAGAATTTAATAAAAAATTACCAGAATCTCTCTAAGTGCCTCCTTGACAACAACGCTAAAATTATGGGTGTTAATATTGTCTATATATATTACTCAACACTTATTTGTCAATCCAAGGCTTGTAAGCTTCCATATGCAACACTAGTAATGCTAAGAGACTCCATAAACTATTCAAAAGTTACTCCTCTCTCCAAACCAATGTTATCAATCTTCTAAGTTCTGAGATCAAGATGTAAAACTCCACTCTCAGCTCCTACGCTAACGTTATGACAACTTTATCAAAGAAAAATGCATTGTTCAATTTAGGTACTGGCTACTCTTCTCTTCAACTCATCAAGAAAACTAAGTCTTCAAGCCAAATAAATGTTCAAGAAACTTGAAAAGAACACAGGCCTCAATCAAACAATCCCAAAAAATTCCTTAAATAAATCCACACAGGTCTTCAAAATATTCATGTGCTAATTCAACTCCTCACTCTCTTGTGCTTTTTAGTTCCCACATTACTTCAAGTCCTCACTCTTTGTGCCTTGAAAACTAAAGTGTGGCACTTATGTTGTAATTTATCAAATTCATAGACTTGTATAACAAAAATTTCACACTCAATTCTATTTTCTTAAACTAGAAGATATCCCAAATCAAAGATCTGAAAATGTGTCTAAGATAAATATTTGCAAGAGAAAGAAAATAAAACCAATCTTAAAAATAAAAACCAAATTCTGAAGGAAAAATGGTAAAAAAATAAACCAATTATCAACAAACCCTTCTATACTTTTCCACTTGAAACATCAATGTTACCTGTTCCACGCATGTACCAACTAAAAAAGTAAATAACAAAATGTAATCAATTGCACTCACTGACTAGTCACACTGTATCCAAAAGAAAACTTGTTGGAAACCAATTAATCCACAATGGCTAGGTTATACCAGTATTTACCCTCAATATGGCTTCGTTACTTAAAAAAAGAGAACAAAACTATAATAGTAAGCAAGTCTCAGGCAAGGAAAATAATTAAAATCAAGACTACACTTAAATATACTAGAATTGTTGTTGATGTCTCATCAATTTATTTTATATGAAAATTTAAAAAAAAAAAATCGCATTTAAATGGGATTTCAACATTTAAACTATTGGTAAAAACATAAAAAAATTAGTTATAGTTAAAATAATAATCCATTTGGTTGTAATCTAAATATAATACAATTAGTTTCGTATGATTTTTGTTTCTGAGGAGCTCTTATTTTATGGATATCAATATTCACATCATGGATGATAATAATAAATCACATCAAGATGTAAAGTGTTCATCTAGTTAATAAAATGTCACTAAAGAATTTAATTTTCACAATAATATTAATTATAAATAGATAATAAACACTAATAAAAGTTTAGATGAACAATTTAAAATAATTTTAAAAAAGTAATCAAACTCTAATTTAATTCATATAATCCATTCATTAAGTTAAAATATGTGTATAAGTCCTAGACGATTTCTTTCCTCCAAACCATTTATAAGGCTCTCCAATACCATTACACATCTTTCATTCTTATTCATTCATTGTGTGAATATTTTTAGCAAGCAAACTAACTTGTAGAAAAGAAAGTAATTATGTACATTTTTTTCTCCAATTTCATCTTCATCCACCTACTAAAAATACTTACGTGAAATACTTCGTTCACTATGTTTGGAAACACTCACTGCACTCACTTGAGCAAGGTTAGGTCACCAAAATACATTTCAATATTTGGTTGTTTTCTGGTAATAATTTCCAATAAAAAATGGCATAGCTATAAATATCTACTTTGGTAGCCATTGTTTCACTTAATCCATACTCCGTAGTGAAATCAACCTTCATCAAATTTTGGGCCTCGCCAATGTGTACAATATTTTTTGATGCAAAACAAAAAATAAAATTAATGTTCTAAAATGTCATACTTGGGATAATTAATCACATGGATCCTTTCAAAGCAAGTGTTAAAGTGAGTTAGTAGGAGTTGTATCAATTAATTTTACAATACCAAAATCCATTATATTTCCTATCACGTCTTCATCCAAAAGCATGCTATTGAGTATTAAATAAAAATGCACTACTTCAACAAAAGAATCATAATGAAAATATTCCATGGCATGGGTCACATCTATGGCAATGTCTACTTGTGTTTTCAATGCCAATTCACACACATCTTCACCATTTTTGTCACCTCTATTAGGATACAAATGCTTCTTCAAGCTTCCGTTAGACATAAATTAGAACAATAATAAAATAGAGCTAGAACATGAAGTTATTATTCTCACCAAAATAATTTTTGAACCTTTAGTAGAACATTACATTTTTCTCTAAATTTATTTTCGACCTTGTCTTTTGCAACTGCAAAAATTTCATAGCAACAAGTGTGTCATCAATCAAAGTTCCCTTATCAATTACAAAATTCCTCATTGCGAACAAATTGGCCTTGGTAAATCCATTAGCTTCTATGTGAATCCCTTGATATATGATCCTTTTCTACTCTAACCTTTGGACAATATAAAAATAGTGGTCCACTCATTAGCAATAATACTCCTTCACATATAATAAATGATCTATTGCTATCTGGGAGATAGGTAATTGGAAATCTTGTGGTCTGAAATGGCTAGAATTTCTAATGAAGGACATCAGAGTTGTTCTATTTGGTAAAAAAAAACCTTTTGGAATTTCCTCCATGATATTATTCAAAGAAAAATTCAAATACTGAAGCATTTCCAAATTCTCCAGAGAAATTGGAATTCTCATTAATAGGGAGTTTGCAGAGAGATCTAAGCTCATAAGACTATAAATTTCTAATTCAATTTAGAATAGAGCCTAAAAATGTGTTTTAAGATAAATTCAATCGCATATCGATGAACATGCTACTTAGAAATTGGAGAAATTAAGTCTATGTGATTTTTCATTTTGAAATAATAACATATTTATACAATATTTAACAAATCTCTATCCACTTGAAGCTAGAAAGGCCAACTTAAAAATAGAACCTTAGATTTCATCACTCAGTACTTTATCAATAGCAGCATAGAAAAAAAACCCTCAATCTCTGTATCTCATTGTTTTATCAATAAGATTAACTATCAAACTGAAGTGTTGACTATGATATAAGAACCTTTACTACAAGAAGCCAAATATCTACATGTCCAATAAGAGTCCTTTAAAAACAACCAGGGTTGAAAGCGTAAGGACATCTCTTAAACATGTGTGCAAAAATGTATGAAGATAGAAAATTTATAGATATAATATAGTTATAATATAGCTAAAAAAATCAAAATTACTAAAAACTATAATTAGTCATAATTTCATAATATTGATTTTCATGTTTTTTATGCTTAAAGAATACATATAGTACAACATCAAGTTCAATTAGTAATTGATTAATCTTGTTTATGAGAAAATTCAAAAATCATATTTAAAATGAAAATTCAACTTTTAAAATTTTGTTAAAAATTTAAACAAATTATATATAATTTAAATTGACCAATTATATATTTAAAATAAAAAATTTATTATTATTGATGTATCATTAATTTGATTTATATGAAAATAAATATTTAAAAAACAATATCATTTAAATGAATTTTCAATATTTAAATTATTGTTAACAACATAAATAAATTAGTTAAACTTAAAATAAGAATAATCCATTCACTTATGCTACAAGGATAATACAATTAATTTCCTATGATTTTTTTGCTAAGGGCTTTTACTTTGTGGATACGAATATTGACATCCTGCATGATAATAATAAATCACATCAAGATGTAATTTTTTCATATAGTTAATAAAGTGTTACTAAAGTATTTAATTTTCACATTAATTATAATTACAAAAAGATAGTAAACATTAATAAAAAATTAATTGAACAATTAAAGATAATATTAAAGAAGAATCAAATTCCAATATAATTCATTAAGCTTAAATGTGTGTTTAGAAGTCATAGATGTATTTTTTAAATAATCATAGTCTTTCAATTATAGAAAAACAAAGAGTGGAATTATTTTGAGACAATTAAAAATATTGGCAATGTGAATGGATAATAAAATAAACCACTTTCAATTCATATACTAGCATTTGCCCCTAAGGGTTCAAAGGTACACCGAAGGAGCGGACTTTGTGTTAACGCCCATGCATATTCTCCATTGAACTGATTTCAGCAAGAAGATATCCACTTAGCTTGTTAGTAACACACATTTACGTTGAAAGAATGGAGCAGAGAATAAATCTGACGACCCAACGGCAAAAGCAGTGGGGACAGAGGGCCCCCGTGTCGGAGCAACGCATAGATTTTTAGTTCGCTACCTTGCTATATCTAACACTATAGTTGATAAAGTTGTTGATGTTTTTCTTCTCTACTCAGCTTCTATTACGCCACAACAACAGTATGTAGATGAGAAGGGGATCATGGATTGCCTCTCTGTTGCTGCTACTGGTAAATATGGATTGGTGGAATTAATTAATAATAATGCCCACTTCAGCTGCTTACGCCAACAATGGATGGAAGTATGCCTTCGCAACATTTGACAGCGAATCTGATGCACTGGGTACCATGGCAGGTGCATTTGGATAATCTCCACAAAGGCTAATGTCTTTTTGCAATGTTCATCATATCATGTTTGGTCATCATCTGCCAAATTATAATAATATGCCAAGTAACCCCCAATCATATATAAAGGTCATAAATTTAGCTTCATCATGTGAGCGTTCAAATGGAAAGAGATTAAGTCTACCAAGTAGAAGGAATCAGAGATAAAGAAAGTTACAAATAAGATTGTACCCTTTCTTGTGCACCAACCTTATTTTCTGCTTGAAGGCCAAGTCAAAGTAATACAGATATGAAACAGACTCCTAAATGTTGGAATGGTAAAACTACTATATTTTATTGAATAGAAAGAGAGAAACAGGCCATATCTGGTCAAACAGATATAACTAATAATTAATTTAACCAGTATGGCATAACTCATAAACCAATAAAACCTAAAGACTTGTGAAACAACTTGAAAACTAAAATTACCTTTTCATTGTTTGCCGCACCTTCCGCATGCTTGATTAATGATGTAACCTCATCAGTAACGTACTGCAATGATAAAGCAGTTTGAATAGGGGGTGTTAAAAAAAAAAAAAAAAAATCCTCTGCCTACAGGAATTCACTGTAAGTTGTGAAAGTAGCTGATTTGGGATATTTTCAATCAATATCCACCAATTGGTGTCTACCTGTTCGAAAATTTGAGCCGCAGGTTCCAAACCTTTACATATCCTACAAAAAAACCTATGCATCCTTGAAAGATCATCTACCTTTACAAAAATTTAAATCAGGAAATCAACTTTTTGACTAAGGAATTATTTTGAAAAAACAGGTTCAAAATCCCCAACAACACAGTAATAATCAAATGAAAATGCCATGGTACCTTTTCATCTGTTAGCAAGGCATGGCACCCTGAATGCTCCTTCTCTAGAAGTTGACTCTCGTACTGGGAAAGTAGTTCATTTTCTACTTTTTGCAACCAAAGTCAGCAACAAAAAAACCCAAAACAAAAAAAAAACAAATATCTCAGCTGTTCTATAAATTGTGTGTATGATGATTTATTAATCATGTTAGTTGAAGTAGTGGAATATATGTACTTCACTGAGTAAAAGAAACAGCTAAAATAATTATTTCAACAATAAGCTAAATGCAAGAACTTTAGATAATAGAAAGAAATTATTTTTAACACACTCATTTCCAACAACTTTTGTTCATTGCTGGAATGCAAATAATGGGAAACTATTTCTTTTTCTCATTTCAGACACTCCTCAGCCTGTAGTAAAAAAGGAGATATACATTAGCCTCTTGAAAGACCCAATATCCATTTGATACCAGCACTCTAACGCATGTCTACAACACTAGCACCTTTTTCACCACTAACCTTAATCATATAATCCGAACAAGAATCCTCTAAAATCCATGATGCAGCCTTTCGAGAATAGTAAGAAGCAGTGTCATCCAACATAGCTGACTCAAATTCATTCTCATAAGCCTCCATGTTACCCATCCCAATCTCAACAAAGATGCTCAGAACATTTTTCAGCAAAGCTCGATCAATTTTCTCTCCTTCACGTTCCCTATCAATCTGCCACATAACTAAGCACAATAGGTCATATACCAGCAACAATAATAAAAAAAAGCAATAGGTCAAATAACTAAAGAATTTTTTTGGCATTTCAAGGCAACACAAAACATACCAGAGTAATCACAGCATCCCTTACATTATACTTAACTTCTTGGTAAACCTGCAAAACACATGAAAAGCTTAAATATAGGTTATGGCTTTTAAAATCGCTAAGTGCCAGGATATCCACCCCTAATTCCAGGATATTATCATCTCAGGTTCAATCATTTATAAAGAAGACATGAATCATAAACATTACAAAGAGAGAAGGTATAAACAGAGAGAGCTCTACACAAAATATTATCTGATGTTTACCAGAGCACGGAAGCACAAGAGACCAACTTCATTTAATGTAGGAAGATGACGCCATGGAATGAAGTAACAACCCAAGTAATGAAAGAAACATGAAAGCCACAATCTCTCTCACATACTGTAGAGGCACGGGCGGGTCAATCCTCAGCACCTCGTACACAGTCGACCGGACTAGCGCCATGCTCTCCAGAGCCCTCCCGTTGAGGCTCCCCCGTGCCCCAACGGCTCCGCGGACCTCTTCTGTTAGATCTCTCAGAAGTTGACTACCTGCGCGAGCAATGTGTTTGACGATATTGGGGAGCATAGTTAAAATTCGCCCAAAGGCGTTGAAAGAGATGTCAAACAGGAGATCATGGTAAGCCTCCTCTCTTTTCGATCCGAACTCTTTCTCAGCCATGTCCAAAGCCAAAGCCGCTTGTGTCCACAGAAAGTTAAACAGCTTCTTGTAGTAACCCTTCACGGGCCAAAAGGGCAGACGTATTGAATGGATGGTTAGGTCATCCACAATTTTTGGAAGGACGCCTGAGCTTACTGTAGGAGCGAGCTGAGGCGCAAGCCACTTGATAACATACGAAGGGCCATCGGTTCTGAGGCCCTAAGTGACTTGGTCCACACTGAGGCCCTTGATAGCTATCTGTCTCGACTGCTTCTGAGAACCTCGAAGCAAAATTTCTTGAGTTTATTGCCATCCGAGAACTTCAATCGTTGTCACAACCATGAATTTCTGCCCGCCGAACTACGGCCTGCCTGGGGACAATGGCGGGTGGTGCAATCCCCCTCACCAGAATTTTGTATTTCCTGTCACCGCCTTTGTCACCACCTTTGAGAAGATTTCCATGTGGAAAATTGGCACCATGAATGCTCAGTATAGAAGAGTTAGATGTGCGAAGGAATGGGGCATGAGGTTCGTCATAAATGGAAAGGATTTTTTCCTGACACTTCGGCTAAGTAATGTTGCCTGAGACGGAGCCGTAACATGTGTTAAGGTCATTATGATTTTTATTAAAAAAGGACACTATTCAGATTCTGTCTGGAATGACGAATCTGAACAATGTCGCAAACTAAAACCTCACAATATAACACCTTCAGTATAAATATTGTGTTGCAAAAGCATGCATTTTTTATTTTGACAATAATGGCATATAGATATAAATCGTAATAGAGATTTACTTCAACAATTATAAGTTAAAAAAACAAGTGTCATTGTGTGAGTAATAGCAACAATATTGAAATCTTCTGGTATTGCAATTTCAGAAACTAAAATGAAGAAGAACTATGGGCATTTGATGCATGTGCATCACTCCTTGTTGCATTTGTATTGTTAAGAAAATTAGATATGGTTTGTCTTAATCTCCTAGAAGCAATTGCATTTTCCCCTAAATCATTTCTGAGCCTCTCCAATACCAATACTATGTCTCTCATAGTTGGTCGTTCATTGGATGAATCTTTCAAACAAAGCAAAGCGAGCCATATCAAAGAAAAAATGCAATTGAATACATTATTTTCTTCAAATTCATCTCCATCCACCTCCCTAAGAAGGTTGTGGTCAATTACTTCCTTTACTCTACTTGGAAAGGCCAAATTTACCCACTTGTGCAAGTTGAGGTCTCTAGAAAACGTATCATTAGTTGGCCGTTTCCTGGTAAGAATTTCCAATAACAAAATGCCATAGCTGTAAATATCTCCTTTGGTAGACACTGGTTCACCGAATCCATACTCTGCATTCATGATAACATTCATCAAAATTTACTCTACTGGACCATACAAAAATGTTGATGATACATTTAGAAATGACAAGTAAACATTTAATATTCTAAATGTCATACCTAGTGCAATATAGCCCACAGATCCTTTCAAAGCAAGTGATGAAGTAAGTGACTCGATAAAGGTTTCATCAATTAATCTTGCAATACCAAAATCGGTTACATGCCCTGACATGTCTTCATCAATAAGCACATTATTGGGTTTTAAATCACAATGCACTACTTGCACAAAAAAATCATGATGGAGATATTCAATGGCATGGGCCACATCTATTGCAATGTCCAATCGTGTTTTTAGTCCCAATTCACATGCATCTTCACCATTGTTGTCATTTGTATTAGGATACAAATGCTTCTCCAGACTTCCATTAGACATAAATTCGAACACTAATCCTTTGAAATCAATGTTGCAACATGAGGTTATGATTTTCACTAGATTTCGATGTCGAACCTTTTGCAAGACGCTACATTTTGTTTTAAAAAATTTTATAGCCTTGTCCTTTAGCAACTGGAAAACTTTGACAACAAAAAGTGTGCCATCACTCAAAATTCCTTTATAAACTGAACCAAAATTCCTTGTTCCCAACAAGTTGGCCTTGACAAATCCATTAGTTGCTATATGAAGCTCTTGATATGAGATCCTTTTGTGCTTCAACTTTTGCAAAATGGCTTGTGAGGAATCAAAGTTTTGCATAGGCATATTCTTTTTCCAAAGGAATCCCTTCCTTTTCCAACAGAATCCCAAAAGCAAACAACATAATATAAAAGTAGCAACTCCACTCACTGGCAGTATCAGTCTTTTCACAAGTGCAAAATGGTGTCTTGGTGTTTGACATGCAAGCAGTTGAAATACTTGCGATCCACAAAGGCTAGGATTTCCAATTAAGGACATGCCAATTGCTCTATTTCCAAAATACCCTCCTTTTGGAATTTCCCCTGTGAAATTATTGAAAGACAAATTCAACCTTTGAAGCATTTTCAAATTCTTGAGAGTGACCATTGGTATTACACCTGATAAGTTATTAGAAGAGAGATCTAGGTTTGCAAGACTCTGTAAATTTCCAAGTGGATCTGGAATAGACCCTTGGAAGGAATTGTGAGATAAGTTCAATAATTGTAGCTCATTGCAGCTTCCTAGTGCAGGGGGGATTGGCCTAGTCAATTGATTGACAGAAATTTCTATAGCTTGAGCCATTGCTATTTTACCAATCTCCATGGGCAAGGAACCTTCTAATAAATTTGATGATAGATTCATATAGAATTGTATATGAGAAATCTTTGCAATTTCAAGTGGTATATTTCTGGCAAGCCTATTGTGAGACAAGTCTAGCAATTCCAAATTTATGCAATCTCCTAAATTGTAAGGTATGGCTCATGATAACTTCATGTGATGAAGATGGAGCCTTCTTAGTTGTTTAAAGGGTGCAAGGGAATTTGGAATATTTCCATGGAAAATTTTGGGGGCTAATATTCGTAGGTGGACTAATTTTCATTGCTTTTTCCAAAAAAAAATGCCAATTTCCATTTTTTTGAAAATTGATTCACCCAAATTTTATAGTATAAAATTATTTTTCCCTAAAAATCGCCAAAATTTTATATATACTAATATAAAAAAATTATAAACCTAAATATTTTTACAAAAATATCATCAAATATTTTGCAGTTTTCATTTTGGGGACTAGTAAGATTCGCCAAGGTTTCTAAACTTTAAGATGAACTTCCATCCTTAAAAATTTTCCTGAATATTTCCACTAAGATCCAAGAGACCAAGGTGGTATAAGTTTTCAAAATCATTAGGGATATTTCCTTCTAATTTATTGTTACTTAAATACAATCTTTCTATTTTTTCAAGTTTTCTTAATTGTGGAATATTACCATTTAAAATATTTTCACTTAAATTTAGGAAAGTTAGACGGCTAAAATTGCTAATATGTGGAGGGATACTTCCATGTACTTTATTGTTTGATAATAAGATGACAGATAAATTGGTAGAAAGCTTGCCTATTGCAAATGGCAAAACCCCACTTAGTTTATTGTAATGCAAAACTAATTCTTGCCAATGAGAACAATTAGTAAGAGTTATAAGAAAAAGCATATTTGTAGCATTGCCACTATAAAGTAATTGATTGTGATTCAAAAATAATGTTTCGAGGAGAGATAACCTACCCAACTCTGCAGGCACACTCCCACTCAACTTGTTAAAACTTAAACCGAGGTCTACTAGCTTAGAACAATTTCCAATAAACTTTGGGATCTCTCCACTAAGTTGATTTACTGCTCAATTGAGCATTTCCAAGTTAAACCTATTTTACAAAGATGCGGGTATGGTACCCGATAAATTATTTGCGTTAAGATGAAGTGTTTGCATACGGGTGAGGCGACCGAATTCTTGGGGAATAGGACCAGTGATAATGTTCGATTGCAATCTCAAAACAATCAATGATGAAAGGTTTGCCAAGGAAGAGGGAATTGTACCTGTCAGGCCGTTCTCTCCCAAGTAAAGATTTTGCAATTGCCTGAGGGAGCCCAACTGGCTCGGGATATTTCCTAGTAAAGATTTTGCAATTGCCTGAGGGAGTCCAACTGGCTCGGGATATTTCCTGTCAGATTGTTGAAGGAGAGCACCAGGAGAGTCAAATATCTGCAACTGCCGAGTTGAGTTGGAATATTTCCTTCCAAGCCATTGAAGTTCAACCAGAGCTCCCTCAAACGGAAGAGGCGTCCCAATTGAGGCAGGATACGACCAGCGAGTGCATTCACTGAAAGATCGAGCGTGCGGAGAAACGATAAAATGGCGACCGATGGAGAAATGGAACCGCCCAGATCCATGTCAGTGAGGTTGAGGGATGCCACTCTGTTTGGATGACGGCGGTTGCAGGTAACGCCGGTCCAGTTGCAGAAGGGATTGGGGGGAGTCCAATCTGCGAGGGAATGAAGTGGATTGCTGGTAATGAGGTCCCTGAATGCCACCAGGGATTGGTGATCATTGTGAAAAGAGTAGGTCCCAGGGGTGAAGGAAAACATGAGGAGAAAGAGCATAGGAAAAGCAAAAGAAAGAGTGGACATGGTTGTTGAAATCGCAGCGTCTGTCAAAAACGTTTAAAACGGAGTGTTTGACAAAATGGAGCGGAGGCAGTGAGGTAGGATATGGGTGGAGAAGTGAAGTATTTATAAACGGAAAAAATAAAAAGAGAAACCGTGAAGAAGACGTAATGGAGCGACTCAAATTGCTGTGGGTGTACAGTGAAAAACATTTATTTAATATTCAAGAAAGGCAAGAGGAAGGTGTAGTTGTGCTTCCGCTGGAAACGTGGTGCCGTGGAATCAAGAAATGCCACTTTTTCTTTCCTTCAGTCGCTGCATTTTGGAAGTAAAACAACAAAGTTTTCAGCATTCCAATGAAAAATCGGCCGTAGCAGAGAAAAGGATCTTCAAAGTTGTGGTAGCGTGCAAAGAAACAGAGCAGCCCGTGACCAAGAAGGCGGTGTTAATCCTTATATCGATTTCAAACTTCTTGGAATATTTGATTTTGTTTGTATCTTTCTATCACATTTCCGGAATAAGGTCTATCATCCTTATGTAGTTGTGGACACTGACACATAAAGCTGACACATAAACCTATTGTATTCTTCTTTTTATTTTTTGCTTTAGTTTAAAAAATTTATAGAATATTTTAAAATTTGGTAAAGAATTTCACAAATTTGGTAAAGATTTTGATAAATTTCGTCAAAAATTTATCAGAATATTGTTTACAGTTGTTAAATTTCAATGTTTTGAATGCTTTAAAGATTTTTGATAGCGCTGAATTTATTTTCGTTATAAAAAATGCAATTCAAACATTTCAACTATCTGATTTTTTGAATTATTTTTATCAAATTCTGACAAAAAACTACTGTCCAAGCTATTCTATTGACTAGATTGACAACTCTTTTTTTTCGCCAGAAAAACAAACACCTAAGAAATAGCATTCAACACCCAAGGAAATCATCCTCAAGATTTGCAAATTCAATTCAATTTCACAATGAATTTTCGAGGGAAAAAGGTAACTCTGGGACAAACAAGTGGTGATTTGATAGCGTCCAGTGTTACCCTCTTAGACACGGCAACCGGACCTCTCGTATGTATGCAGGCATGTTTCGTACTCTCAGCTGTAGATCACGGGCTTGGTAGACAACTTCTTTCTCCTCCGCATAGTCTAAAAAGGCTACGTTTTTACCCAGAATCCGACAATTATTTTCAAAAAATTTGGCAAAGATTTGCCCAAAATCTTGTTTACAGTTGTTAAACTTTAATATTTTGAGTACCTTAAGGGTTATTGATAGTGCTAAATCCATTTCCAGCATCAAAAATAGATTCTAAACACTCCAAGCACATGGTTTTTCGAGTTTTAGTTGACCAGATTCCAAAAATTTTCTACCGTCTGGATTATTTCACGAGCTCGGTAGATACTTCTTTCTCCTCTCATGCGGATGCGCTCTCCATTAATGACTACCCATATTCATTCATTGCAAATCCTGAATTTGAACATTATTCCATCCATCCGATGGTGACATGAATGAAAATTTCAAATGTTATTTTGGCGTCTAATATTTCAAATTAAAGTATTGAAATTTAATCATTAGATTCTTTTACAAGTAGCTCTGGGTAGCCATTAGTGGTAAAGGAGTAGTCTAGAAACGCCACATTTTAACTTGTTAGTTGGAAAACCTAGCGGTTAGTCAACCGAGAATACAAAGTTTTTTCAAGTGGATTACCCCATGGCCATAATGTTGTCAGATCTTGAAGGCAACGACAACATATATTTTATAGTCTATATTTTATAGTCTATACACTATTAAATGCTGGTTTGCAATATATGGTCACCGTTAAATTTAAACAAATTTAAATTTAACGGTGAACATATGCTCACCAATATTTAATGGCGTATAGGCTGGAAAATAATGTTAGCCGAAGGCAATCACTGGTAGGTGGGTGACTGATGTGACGCATTCTACGCGATTAATGTGATGGGATGGTTCCATTAACTCCTCCCATAATTCCGTCCAGAGCTAATTTCAAAAAATCTGTATCAGAGCTAATTTCAAAAAATCAGTATCGTTTGAATATTGCTTCAGTTCTGCAGCGAGTTCATCCCGAACGTATTCCATTTGTGCCGGATGGTGCTTCAAGCTGCGCATCAATGGGTCCGTGAACTCTGGTTTCCTCAGCATCACTTCGCAACAAAACTTTTGCAAGAACGCAGATAACGTTGGCGTCGAAGGATGGAAGCCACGACAGCTCCGACAGAGGTCCCATTAACGATGGCTAATCCTTCCTTGGGCTTCTTGACTCCGACTTGCTGAAACACTCGCTTCATTATTATTGCTCGTTAAAGTTTGATGTGGTTATCAGGGTATAACATCCAAGCTCCTCCTCTCCAGTACACTGAATCATCTGATCCTATAAAAAAAACAAAAGAGAGGAGAGAGAATTTCGAGAAGGATGGTATCAATTCAATTGCAAATTTTCACTTTTCTATAGGTTGTTGGAATGTTTCAGAATTCCAAAATAATAAAAGTCCCTTCCTTAACACAGAGAAATATTCAAAATTGCATCCACAGTGACAGAGTTTTCAACTCAGAAAAAAATTTCTATTTCATAAAAAACTGTTACAGATTCTTCCTCAAGAGAGGGATTACAAAATAATTTTGACTGCTGCAAACACAGTTAAAAAATGATCACTCTGTCATTCACTAAAATATATACGGCTGTATATACTCTGTTTTTCCAAAACACTCTGCTATGTTTTTCAAACAATACACTGCTATGCATTCACTTCTCTGTCTTTTACAAATGCACTCTGCTGTGCATAACAATTATGCTCTGTGTAATTAAAAATTACAACACTCTATTTTTGTATATAACAAAATATCTCAATTCAATTAATGTCATTCATTGACATTCAACCACAAGAATTCACCGCTTGAATTCATTTAATTGCATCATAACTTCTGCCGGCACTGCTCTAAAATGCATTGATGGCAAATTATGCTTTAATAACTGTTGTTCTTTCTTCCTTCTGTAGCTATTTCATGCATTCACTAATCTGTGTATTTAACAAATAAAAATTACGACACGTATATATATGTTCTATGTAAATAAGAACAATATATATCTTTTTACAATGTGCTGGGCATAACATTATAATATAAAATATATAACCCATATTTAAAAAAAATAACATTGCAACATTAAAACATTAACCGCAAGTTTTTTTTATTAACGTGAAGTGTGGACCCCGCATACGTCAGCAACTCCGGGGGTGTCCACAACTCCAGCCACAAGACTTCATCAACCCCTACGGAGTTTGTTTTGTGCGTGCATGGTGTGGGCCCCCAGCTGATGATGTCAGCTGTTTCGATGGGGTTCACCCCCATGGCAGAAGCTCTACTGCCCGCCTGACCCCCCGCGGACTTTACTTTCCACTTCCTCTCTTTGTTTGGTTGTACGTGATTGGGGTAATTTCAACATAGGTATATGAGGTTATGATTCTGATTTTTTTATGGATTTGTAGTGAGTACCGTCGAGGCTGCAATGCTATTGACTGATTCATTTGAGACTATGTTGTTGGTTGTGCCGAGAAATGTTGCTAATGGTAGCATGGTTATATTAAGAAAAAAATAAATAAGTTTATATGATTGTAGAACATAGTTTTTATGCCATTGTATTATGATTGGTGTAAATAGATAAGATTACCAATCAGTGAACAAGGATTTTTGGTATGTATTATTTAGAGCCATTTTGCTATTTATTAATCACTTCAAAAATAATACATTGGTAATTGGCAAAGATTCATAGATGTAAACTTGGATTTAGGATGGGAGAGATGCACAAATCCCATGCTACACTTCTAATACAGCGGTTTGTAGTCCTCATTTTTCATGAAATCCACTTTTAATACTCCACTTTGTCAGAACGTAGGATTACAGGTGTTCATTTTCATGAAATCGTAAGATTCATAAATGTAAACTTAGATTTAGGATGGGAGAGATGCACAAATCCTATACTACACTTCTAATGCAGGGCTTTGTAGTCCTCATTTTTTATGAAATCCACTTTTAATACTCCACTTTGTCAGAACGTAGGATTACAGGTGCTCATTTTCATGAAATCCTTTTCCATGCTTAGGATTTTATTTGGACTCTTTTCTTCCAAACAACACTTTGTCAAGAATGTACAGATCTATCAACAAAATATCAGCATTTGGCTTTTTGTAAACGTTGCCTTATCTGAATTTTTATGTGGATTGTATTTTATAATATCCTCATTTGGCTTTGTAAATGTTACCATATTTGAATTTTTATTTGTAGTGTATTTTGCATAATAATATTTTATGTTTTGTTTTCATAATGCCAAATTATACGTGTAGCTTCTCGAATCAGCTGAACTTAAAACTTCTAAAGTTTCTTTCATAAGGGAAATTTCTAGATGAAGGTATTTTTTTGGGACTTGCTGAAGCTTGACATTTATGAATTGGTGTGGAGATTAATTATTTTTTTGTAAACTTGGTAGTACTTTTCTATTAACGAAAATATATAGGGCAGACTGTCATACAAGAGAAAACAAATACAGTGACCTCAACCTGCCCGTAGGATACCAGGTCTGTTGGCCACCACATCCAATTATATGCAGACCAAAACCAAAATTGTCTTTATTTGAGTCTGTTTTATTGAATTTAAGTTGGCAAGCCTTTTAAAATATGATATTTAATAAGGATAAAAAAATTTAGATGAAATTGTGTAATTTAACTATTGGTAGTAATTTGATTTTGATATGTTTAATTTAGTATTAATGAATATGATTGTAATAATCAAATTGAAAAAAAAATTAAATTTTAAAATTATTTATTTTGTTGGAAATATTTTTAATAGAATAAAAAATAATAAATATTTATCTAAAAGTGTAAATAGTTAATAAATATAAAATTTTAAATAAATGTAAATATAGTTAATAACATTAAAAAACATATATTTATTTTATTTAAAATTTTGATATTAACATTTCAATTTAAAATATTTAAATAATATACTATAATAAATTTTAAATAATTATTAAACATAATATTTTATTTTGATATATAGTATTAGAAATTAGTACTATTTTCATTAAAATATTATTAATGAATATGATTGAATAAGATATTAAACATAATATTTTAGGAAGCCTCTTCTTAGAGTGCCGCCTGTACAACCACATTAGAGCTCAATTTCAAAATCTTTGTTGCAATACTGACCTTCTTAGCTTTTTAAGATGTCAAAATTATAGTGAGCTCGGGAGGCTTCTCTCCAAACTTTTTGAGCATAGGAATAAAATCTTAAATCAAACTAAGTAACTCTTTTTTTTAGGTCCGATAAACCAAAGATTGGTCTGAGTGGACGTTAACCACCACCACCACCATCATCATCAATAATAAATTTGGAAAGAAATTAAATTTTAAAATTATGTATTTTGTTAGAAATATTTTTAATAGAGTAAATAATCATAAATCTTTATCTAAGAGTGTAAATAATTAATAAATATAAATTTATAAATGAATGTAAATCTAGTTAATAACATTAAAAATATATATTTATTTTATTTGAAATTCTGAAATTAATATCTCAATTTAAAATATTTAAATAATATACTAAAATAAACCTTAAATAGTTATTAAACTAGTTTGTGCGACTGAAGCTTTCCGATTGGATTTTCGTCTAATTTCTCTAAATCGAGCTTATTGAAAACAAAAGTTTGATGGGTAGCTTTGCACAATCGAAGTGCCCTAGGGGTTTTTTACTTTTTTGAATCCATATATACAGTGAAAAAACAGATTAAATAACATAAATCAAGATTTCACCTCAAAAACTTTCACCTGATGGAAACTCCAAAAAGTCTCACTAAAGACAACTTTGTTATTAAACATGATATTTTATATTGATATATAATACTAGAAAAAATAAATAAATCAGGTCACCCCACATATTTAGAACTACAATAATGGAAGAAAATTAAATAAAACTTCTAGTAGCCACCACAAAAAGATATTTGCTCCAAAAATTCTTGTGATAATTTTTGGGAGTAAATTTTCTTAATACAAATTCATTATTATTGTAAAATATTTTAAGTCATCAGTTTTTTCACTTTGTCCTTTCTTTGTTTGAAAAGTCCAATCTTTTATCTTTTCCTTTTTTTTTTAAATATTTTTAAACTTATCCTTATTTCAATATAACACTTTTTTGTTGTTAAAAAACCTATCAAATTCATATGTATATAAACATTTTTGGAAAAAAAAATCCAAAATATTAATAATTACATGGATAATAAATTGTTTGCAAAAATATGTTAGATGGTTTCTTTGAACCATATAATTTATGAATAAAAAAGAACAATAAAATAAAGTATTACATTATATTTTAAGAGAAAATATTGTAAATGTAACACCTTGTTATTACAAGTGTAACATCCATAGACACACATGTTTTCCTTTTTCGTTGATAAAAAATATTATTAATTTAATGGAATTAGTTTTTCAAGAAGTCGTTAGAGTTTCATGCGGTTGCAACTGCCAAGTCTTATCGGATATAAAATACAACCTTGTGGGAGAGGCTGTGAGGGTTCTGCTATGTTAATCTTGACATATATTATATTCTTCTTTACAGCTTTGGATGCATTCTTTTATCACTTGGGCTCATCGCATGGAAAAGTGGTCCTGCTGGCCCATGTTACCTACTATGAACTATGCTACCTACTATGAGCTAGTCGAAATTGGCATGGAGAATTATGGCCATGCTATGGCAGATGGATAAGCCTTCGTGGCTACGTCCTGGCACTATGGCAGGGGTTAACTTGCTAAGTCCTAGAATACAGATTTCCTACTGCCCATGCTACCTACTATGAGCTAGTTGAAATTGGCATGGAGAATTTCGGCCATGCTATGGCAGATGGATAAGCCCTGGCGGCTACGTCCTGGCACTATGGCAAGGGTTAACTTGCTTAGAAGTCATACAGATTTTCTCTCCATTGATGATCTTGCGTCATACAACTAGCCATGGAGGCGTGTAGGTATTCTCATAGTATTTGGATGCATGCTTTTATCATAGTATTTGGATGCATGTTTTTATCCCAGATATTCTAATAGTTTCTTAGAGCTGTATTTACCTTGAATTATGATGAGCCGTAAAATTATTCTCTTTGATAATTTCTAAGAGATTTACTTTTTGAATTATGGTGAGCCGGAAAGGAATTTTGTTTGATAGTTTCTAAGAGATTTATTTTTTGAATTTTGGTGAGTCGTAAAGGTATGTTGTGTTGAAGGCTACTCTTATGAGTGCATGTCCTAAAGGTTAATGTATGCAAAGAAGTTTTTTTCTTAATGTATTTTTATTATTTCATATCCTAAAGGTTAAGGTATGCAAAGATGTCTTTTTATTGATACATATGTAATGAATACGATTATATAAGTAATTAACCAGAAATAGTGGACCTTATGAAATGTTAAAGGAAGTGAATAAAGTGAGCTTGCTTCGATTAACCTTGGAGATATTTAGGTGAATGAGAAATTAACCATACTATTTCTTGAAAAAGTTAAATATGCCTTTGCATAAGACATGCTTAATTTTATTTAGCTTTTTCATGAAGAAAATACTAATATCTATTTTCTTGATTCCTTGGAAGGAACATGTTTGGATCTATATTCTTGGAAAAAGGAATATCAGTTATAGATTTCTTGAGAAGGTTGCATGTCTAGATGAATACTTCTTGATTCAGGTGTATACAAGGTTAAGCTAACCTTTTATTGTTTCCTAGTTTTATGCATAAAATAAGGTTAAAGGGAAGCATGAGAAACTGCATGTAGAAAGACAAAGAAACTAGGTTATATTAGCTTCTTTTGAAGAAGAATTGAGTATTTGTTTACATGAAAATAATAACTAAATGATGGTAGAATTCTAAAGAAGGCAATTTATTGTGCATACATTAAAGAAGAGCTATTATGATAAGCTCTTGCATGTGAAAATAATAGTCAATATAGAGATAAGTTCTTTGCATGGATAGAAGAAATATTGAGTTATAATGTTTCTTTAGAAAGAATTATTTGTGAGTACTTTGTGCTATCATAACTATTATGTTGGTTTCATTTGGAATAAGATCATTCATATGCATGCAATATTTTATTAGCTTTCATTGGAAAGAATATACATATTGTGGGAAAAGATAGCATGTTGTGTTAGACTACATTGGAAAAGATTGTTAGTGTAATCTTTGAAAAAGAAGACATGTATTTCTATGCTTTATTACATTAGTGTTACAGAAAAGAAAACATGCATTTTCATGCTCTCTTGTGTTAAGCATTCCTTTGGGAAGACTCTTTTGGAAGCTATGTGCTCTGTTGTGTAAGGATTTCTTTGGAAATACTCTTTTGCAATCTATATGCATTTGCATTCATGGGAACAACATTTGATATGTTAGCTTTCCTTTCATGCACCAAAAGTAATAGCTTAAGGATTAGTTATTTTGATTAAATTTATGTAAATCACATGCACAAATATCGTAACTAATGTATCAATTCTTTTAAATAAATGTTGGGGAGATGTAGCTATTGTCTTGCAGGAATGTGTGCTTATGCGAAGGAAACATTAGTTAATGTGATGACTTATAACTAGCACATATGCAGTATGTGTTGTTAAAGGAAGCAGGTCAAGATATTTTACTTTCATGTCATGAATATACATGAGTAGATGGAGAAGCTTCTCTAGCATAGATTTATGAAATGGTTGATTAATATTTTATGAATCTTGACATCAATGTATGTTGAAGGCAACATTAGCAGGGAATTATAGTGACTTGTACAAAGGGAATCTTATGCTTAACATCGTGGCAGGTAAATGATTATGGTTCATGCAGATGAGTGTGAGCTGCAGGATGATCCAATATATGATGGTCCATTGTAGGTACATCCATGCCACCAAGATATGAAGACATGAAGATTAGTGGGCAGATGCTATCATATTTATTGTAATGGCTTTAAGCTAGATATTTGTATATTTCTTTGTAAGATTTATAACAATGGTTAAGGGATGGTCTCCCTTATAAGCCATTGAGTGAGGGCTGAACACCCTCATGAACGTTTAATAATAAAATTAAACGTTTGCTGGTTTTCAACCTATGGGGTTTCCAGGGTATATTGGTGTTCAATGATGTGATTGATTATTGTGTCAAATTGATGATGTTGATTTCTTTCTTGTGGTGATGTTCATAATGTCAACTAAGTGACGACTACATGAATAACGAAATGAATGCAAGGTTACATCATACAGTTAAATGTTAATGTACAAAAATAAAGGTTGCTAATGGTTAAGCAACTTACTATTAATATACTAAGGTTACAGTTATGAACTGGTGAACATTCTATCGGTTACACTTATGAACTGGTGAACATTATATCTAATCAGTAGTAAGGAATATTTAATAGTGATTTGGATAAGTTACTCGTGGATAACTTGTATAAAAATTTTTAACTCCTTCCATTTCCATGTGACGTTATCAGTGTATGTTAGAACAAGTTTACTATTTCTGTTTATTTTACCTTGGGTTAATTATTTAGTTATGGAGACTTCTAATATACAGGCTTAGAGGAAAGTCGGTGTATGTTACAACAAGTTTACTATTTCTGTTTACTTTACCTTGGGTTAATTATTTAGTTATTGGGACTTCTAATATACAGGCTTAGAGGAAAGTCTACCCAAAAATTAAACAAATTTTAAAAATATTATTATGAATATATTTAGATGCATATTTTGTTAATAAGTTGATGAGGCTAGGAACTTTGAGGAAGGACCTAAACGAATTTGTCTAACTACAATTCACTTAGGGCAGTTATGATTGGTTCTCTCTTCCTTGGAGATAAATGAGACTCATTGGGAAGAGGAAGCAATCAATTAGGGAAGTTATGATTCTTAGTTCTCTCTTCCTTAGAGATAAATGGGTCTCAGTGGGAAGAGGGTGGATATCTCTTCCTTGGAGATAAATGAGTCTCAGTGGGAAGAGGGAGGTTTCCTGCTTACTTTTTCCACCTGAGAAAGGAAAAGGGAGAGAGGAGACTAGACCAAGATGAGTGCAGTAGTATTTTGCACGTGAAGAAAATTATTGAGTTGGGTTGGACCTAGTGGAAGATTCCACAATGAAAAACTTCAAACTCGGCCTGGGAAGGGTCTTGAGGTCTGCAAGGTGACCTCGATGTTGATTGTCACTAAACTGCTTTGGTAGTTGGGGAAGCTTGGGGGGAGATCAGAACGTGATTGTCGATATCATTGGAAGGGTGGTTGGTACTCTTCCGAGTGAGTTCTTGGGTTATCCATTAAGCTCATGTAAGTATTTTATTTTGTGTTGAAAAGAATGTCTTGTGAATGTTGAGTTGAATACTAAATTTTTTTTCTTATCATTTTATACAATGTAAACTATGAATAAGGAAGATTAACATGCATAGAATAGGAAACAATGAATATGCTAGGTCTGCATCAATACTATGAATGAAATAACAAAGCTTACTTGTGTACTTGGTTAAGCTTCAGTAGATAGAGAAATAGCATTGTAGGTTATGATAGAATGACCAACAACTTGTTAACCATAGAGGACTTATTGTCTGTTTATGTTAGTCTGACCAATGGATGGTAAGCCAATGACTAGACAATCTCATACCTAAGAGAAAAATAATATAGGAATATAGAAAGACAAGAAATAGAAACTGGGAAAAAAATTGTCTTTCTCGACACATTGTCTAGGAAGAACGAGTTTAACTAATTCATTATAGAAACCCTGGTGGGTATTATTCAAAAATAATTACAAATATTCGTCCACAAAATGATAGCCACCTAAAACAATTGACATATAAAATCTTATTAAGATGCCCATAAATATAAGAAAGTTGCAGAAGAAAAATGTAACAAATTACAAATTATCCTGATGAGAACTATAGCAAACAAATTCCACACTATAAACATTTCTATTAATATTGAATAAGCAATCATATATAAAAGGGAAGTACTAAGAGTATAATTTTTCTTAGTAATTTTGAAACCATGCTTACCAAAATTGACAATAAGGAAAAATAAATCTGGAACATAAGTTCTGGTCACCAAGTGAAATATAAACTCGGTTTGCCTAAGGCAAGAGGAAGCATATTTACAGTACATACATAAAGACAAGACAACATTTCCAAAAAACTGAAATGTTGTTCAAATACAAACAACATGGCCAAATGAACTCGACCTCACTTGAATAAGGAGGAGTTCATCACAAGGATTACAAACTACAACATATATAAAGTTGACCGACTCTAGGGTTCTCAAATTCTCAAACATAACTACTACTTCTAAAAACCAGGGAAAATTTTAGGGGCTAATATTCGTAGGTGGGCTAATTTTCCATGTTTTTTCCAAAAAAAAAAAAGATTCGCCAATTACCATTTTTTTGAAAATTGATTCACCCAATTTTTATAGTATACAACTATTTTACCCTAAAAATCACCAAAATTTCATACATACTAATATAAAATCATTAGAAACCTAAATATTTTCACAAAAATAGCATAAATGTTTTTACAATTTACATATTGGGGACTAGTAAGATTCGCCAAGGTTTCTAAACTTTAAGATAAATTTCCATCGTTAAAATTTTCCTTGCGAAAAACTCATGAGTACAGGAAATGAACCCTAAGAAAATAAGAAAAATAACTTATATAAAAGACCACAAGGCCTCTAGGCCAGACATTGAGGGTTTCAAGTGAACCTGGAAAAAAATAAAGGGCACGTGGTTAATTATTTTTCTGGCAACGAACCCAAAACAGGAACGGCATGACAATTAGGAAGAGTAGGGAGAAATACTTGCAAAAGAAAAGTAAAAGATAAGGGCACTGAGTATAAGCCAAACAAACATGCCTTTGTATAGTTAAAGAGAACTCAACCATTAAAGGTATAGTAATTAACTTAGGGTAAATTGACACATCTGTTAGCCCAATCGAAAATTGTGAAAGAAAATGAGAAAACCCTTAGAATATGAGACAGAAGGAAACAATGAAAATTGGTAGCTACAAGCTCTAGAAAAACCTTTTAGGTACCTGAACCATTAACCCGCAGAATGATATAGCCCAAGAATTTGCCATATTGGTAAGTTTCTCGTGGCACAATATAAACCCGCTCAACGAATGAACACTCATCAAGAATTTCTCAACTTTAGTAAAGAAAATTCATGACAATGTTACAGATATCACCTGCAACGAGTTGTAACATCCTCCTCCTACATCTACCCAAGTAATCGGCCAACCAGGGTAAACATACAACGAGAGGCCACTATAATGAGATTCAACCTCCTAGGTGACCTTAAGGAAGTGAAATTGATGGAAACACATCACACAGACCTTGTATGGACTAGGGCCTTTTGAAAGAAGTGAGTGTTCCTTTCACCCTCACGTAACCATTCGACTATGGATTTCTGTCTCCAATATGTCTCTTTGTTCTTCCTTCTAACTTCAATATCTATCAGTACATGACCTTCCTCCTCCACCATAGCTTTTTTCCTCCCATTTCCAATCATAGTCGCTTGTACCTCCTCCATTATTTTCTCTAAACATTATTTTTATTAAAAATTGTCCCCAAATTCCTCCCAGTTCAATTGTTCAATGTGAAGTTTCAATTCCTTTACTTTGAGTTATAACATGTGCATCTAGTTTCTCCCTTGTAGTTTAATTTCATTCAATCAATTCTCGAATTTGGGGAGTAAGTCCTGATGTTGGAGCAAAACCCATTCGAACCTAAAAGGATGGTTCTAAGGATATCGTTTGAGGTTGATTTTGAGCTTAATGGGACAGTGGTTTGATCTGAGGCTTGGGAGGATTTTTAATTCTAGGTAAGCTTCCCTACTCATGATATATTTAGTCACAAGAAACATATCCAACTTGCTCACGATCTAATGGGTACCTCCTCTCCAGTTGTTCCAAGTAAAGACTCTATATCTAGATCCACATTCTCCAAGTGTAGATCTTGTATTAGGTCTTGGAATTTAGATGGTGTTGCATCCAATCTTTGTATCTTTCTTTTTTTTTTGTTCCAAATTTTGAATCAAATTAAAGTCCCCCCTGATAATCCACCCTAGCCTTGGAAAATTTGTTGCAAGGATCAAAGTTCCTTGATAAATCCCTCCTTTTTACCTGACAAGGTGGGCCGATAAGCCACGAAGACCCAAACTTTTCCCCCAAATCGAGGTAGTGAAAGTGGTCTATCAGTATACTTGGGGTAGCCATCTAGTGATTTAAGAGAATTTCTCTATGGTTGGAGATCACCGCCAACCCTCTCGTACTACCTTTCGAATCTATGGCCATAGCTTCACATCCTGTCTGACACCGAGCTAGAATATCTCCCAATGCCAAAATATGAACCTTGGTTTCCTAAAGAAATACTATATCCAATTTCTCTTTCATGATATTTTCTTTTAAATAATGTTTCTTACCTAAACTATTCATGCCCCAGATATTCCATGAAACCATCTTCATAAATTATCTGATGTAGCAGGGAGTAAATACTTCGTTTTCTTATTAATTTTCCCAGCGTTTAACAAAAACTCACTTGTGACCTAGAGGGATTTATGTGATGTTTTACACCCATTGTGATTGTGATTGTTCATAGCCTACTCCTTGGATTTGTGCAGTTGTGATGCCCCTTTGCGTCTCTCCCCTTAGGAGCCCACATAGGGGAAAGATTAGATTGCCGCCACTGCCCGTATAAATGTCAAAAGTGGTGGAGTTGTTTAGCTAGGATCAATTTCACTTCTACCCTGGCCCATGTCCTTAGAAATTCCAACATTTCTTTCTCATTAGCTTCAAGATTGTCTTGTTGGTCCTTCACCTCCATAATTGAGGTTATTTTCGCCAGTAGTTCCTTCAGGAGTGAGTCTCTACTTGGCTCCTCTAGTGATATATACTTCATTAGTGCTAGGTTCTCCATTGCCATTATTTTTTCCAGAGGAGTGACCTATTCAAGCATTGGAGTATCGTCTAGGGGTTCTACCTATGAAAGGATGGTTAAGGGATTCTATTCAATGAATGCTTTAGGGTAAGGTATCCTATGTTTATGAATAAATTCCTTTGAGGATTTCCCAGGTGGATGTCCCTAGATTTTCTTGTCAATTATTGGTTGCTCCCGAGATTTGGCTTATGTTAGTTCCTTGGCTTGGTCTTCCTTGGTTACCGCGGTGGCGCGACACCTCGTGGAAACCCTTGTTTCTTTCCTGCTCCCTTCACTCTTGTTTCTCTACTATAGTAAGAGAGAAATCCTTAATCATGTGACCATGTTTGTGGCAACAATGACATTTCAAGGGGACGTGCTTGTAGTCCAAAGGATGGGTCCAAACAACATCATGGTACTCTATATCAATCGCAGTAGGAAGGGGCTTCGAAATATTCATGTAAACACAAATTCTGGCACAGGAAGCATTCCTACACCGCTTGTTTATCTCAAAAACCTTGACAAATTCCCCTTATAGCATTACCAATCCCTTCCAGGATATCAACTTCCTAGAAGTCATTCGGGAGCAAAAAGATTCAAACCTATATTGGGTCCGTTGGGAACTCCTTTTCTTGGTTGTAACACTCCTCCTAAAACCTCATAAACAAACCAACATTGTTCATGAAGTAAGGCCCATTTTCTAAAACACTCTTTCTATCCTTCAGGTCTTCAAAAATCACTATGAAGAACCCTTTTTCCCTTGGTCGCAATTCTATTACTCCTTGTGGTTGTCATTTCACTTGAATACATTGGATTATTTCTTGTTATTTTGGCCAAATTCCCATGAACTTACAAATCAGGGTATGGTCCTTCATGTAGCTATGAGAATCCCCCAAGCGATTGTTTGGTGTAACAAACTTCATATTGTCAATGGCTTTGGGAAGGCAATGACTCTAGATACGAGCCTGCCATTGGGCTCCTAGAATGAGACTTTCATTGTTCCCTGATTGACTTCCCTGTGCATTTGCAGGTTTCAAGTGGTTCCCTCTAATCGTGTTTCGGTAGGAGGGGGTCTACTCCCTCCCTCCCACAATGCTCATGTGATGAAACAACAACACTGGATCTTTGCAGACCCTAATGATTAATCAAAAGCTGTCAAACGAAGATTTTTTCGTTGCGATCGATGCAGAAACACTCAAGCTAAAACCATAAACCTCACACCCAAACATTTTCATATAATTGCGAAATTGATTTAATATAGGAAAAATGAGTTAAAAAAATGATTTTAAAATCAATTATAAAAATGCTAAATCATTAATAATTTTAGAAAAATATTTAAAAGAAAAATGATACACAAACACATTTTAAAGTTGTATAAAAAATGTGAAATGATTTAATTATAAAAAAGGAAATAACTTGAAATAAGGGTAACATGAAAAACATTTTAAAATAAGAAAAGTATTCAGTAAAAAAATATAATAGGTTAAAAGTAACAAGTTTTTAAAAAATTATTAAGAAAAATGATATGGAAAAATAGTTTAAATAAATTAAAGGAAAAATGACATTGAAAATTTTATTATGGGGAAGAAATAAACATAAAATGAAAGTAACATTAAAAATTATTTAATAAAGTCAAGTCCCACTAGCATAATGGGTTGAGGATGGGAGTATCAAACCTCAAGAAAACCTCACAGAGGCTTTGTGCCCGTGCTAGGGGGAGGAGACAAGTTAAAACCAGTTAGCTTAGTGTTGGTGTAGCCTAGGTCGAGTGCTATCCGTGACGACTTAGATGTCCCTGGGTCCCGGTTTCTAAAGCCACAGGTCAAACCTAATGCAATCTCTCATGAACTTAACCACTTTATATATACACATACATACATATATATATATATATATATATATATATATATATATATATATATATATATATATATATATATATATATATATATATATATATATATATATATATATATATATATATATATAAACAAGCTTAATAAGAAAAATGCTATGGAAAAACAATTCAAATAAAATTGAAAGAAAAATCACTTTGAAAAATTAATTATAAAGAAAAAATAAACTTAGAAAAAAAATAACATTGAAAGTTATTTAATAAAGAAATAGAAACAAGCTTTTAACTCTTTCATATAGAAATTAAGTTTATTTGCCAAAAAAAATAAAATTAAAAAATAGAAATACATTTTTAATTTTTCTAAGAAAATTATCATTTTTCTAAAATTATTAATGATTTAGCATTTTTATAATTGATTTTAAAATGCTTTTCTTATTAATTTTATTTATTTTGAATGTCATTTCTATAATTGATTTTCCATTTATTTCATTTATTTGAATTTTTTTCCTATAATTTATAGATATACTTCTTAAAGGTGTTCATTTCATTCCACTTCTTAAACTTGTTCATTTTTATGTTTTTTTTATCATAATGAATCTATCTATCTATAAACGCTTTGTAAATTAAAAGTTAAGATGAATCTAGACTTGTTTAATTATTAATTATTTTATTTTATTTTTATTAATAGTAATTTATGATATATACAAAATTAAAATCCATCTAGACTTATTATTAATAGCTATAAATATAATATATAAATATTCTTTTATATTTCATAAATATTTATCATAACAAAAATTAAATAAATAAAAATAAATAAAAAAATAATAAAAACCCTAAATTATTAAATTGATAAAAAAATATAACTAAAATTTTTATGACACTTGATTTAAATATAATATAATATAAATTGAAAAATTAGCTTTTACTTTCTGAAAAATATATAAATAAAAAATTTTGTTTTTATAAAAACACTTTAAATAATTCAAACATTGCCTAAGGAGTTAAGAGACTTATACTAATCCAATCTTAGTAACGCAAGGTATAGGTCATGCTTCTTTATTCACTAGAAGCGATAAGTTAATATCGAATTTAATATGACTGAAAGTATGTGAGCAACGCATAAGTCACGATCGTTTCAATGTTAATTCTGTTTTAACATACATTAAATTGTTTCTAGCTTATTTTTACTTTACCATACACGGAATTGACCATAATGGAGGCTTTCCTCAAAGTCACAGTTTTACTGGTAATATATTTGTTTCCAGATTTATTTTTATTTGATTTGGTTTAATTCACAGTAAACCTTTTTTTTTTCAAAAGGAAAAACACGCTGTTTATTAAATTTATAAACAATATATACCAAAAACATCATATTCATAGCTGAATAAAAACACAGCACATTGGGTATATCCACGTGTAGATAGATATGAGCCTGTAAAGTTATCCAACACTCTAGAAAAAAACATACAGCATCATAAGGTTCACATGATAATACATCAGCATGTATATAATTCAAAATTTCGAAACAAAATCTGTCTATTCTATTCGTCCCGTATTAAACATGATTAATTACTGAAAAAACCATTAAGGTTTGGATCAATAATACTCAGCCTCGCTTGAATTCCGGTCGGCGCCCAGAAAATAATGCAAATTTTAGCATTGTGCAATGACAGGCTCGCTTGATTCAGTTCTCCATAAATCACCTCTATATGAGATTTCATTGGAAGGGGATCTTTGAAGCCCATATTTGATGGCCATTTCTGAATTGTGTAATTTGCAACAACTCAAAATTAGTGCTGCTATTCTTTTTTATAGTCTATTTTCTCTAGTAATGTTCTCCCTATAAATGTGATTTAAGGGTGGCTTATTTAATTTATTCCATAAATGCATTTATGTTTTTATGAGTCAGCTCTGCAATCCCGGAGTGGATAACTCTGATTTGCCAGAAATGGTATCAATGATCATTCTAGAGTCTCCATAGATATGTACTTCTTTCAACTCTATGTAGTGGGCGGCCAATAAACCACCCCACAATGCCATTAACTCAACCTTGTTATTGGTACCCATATCCCATTGCAACATATGTGAATCTCTCTGCCTGAGAGATCTTAATCCATGCTCCACATTCCATCATGCCATCGAGACATGCACGATCAAAAAAAATGAAGAGGTGCAAAACTATGCATAATTGGATATTGGATATTTGAAATTAAAATATCTATTGGATATTTGAAATTAAAATATCTATTGACATAATCCATATATGGTTCAATTCAAGTATTTTTTAACTGGAAGGGACTTGCGCCATGCAATATCAGTCAGAAGTTTGTGGAAAGTTAACTCCTTACCATCATCATATGTAGATTAATGATGTTGATCTAGTAGTACATATTAATCATAGAATATTTTATATTGCCACACAGACATACTGAGGTATAATATAATGTAATAGGGATCGCCACAGATTGAAATTGAGCATATTTGTATTTTACTTTTTTTTAAGTAAAAAAAAATTCTAACGAAAACTCAAATGAGACACCAAGAGCTGGAAAAAGCAATGAGTATAACAGTGTTCAGTTGAACCCCACAACTTAAAAAGAAGACCTTTGTGGCTTTTGATAATTCTCAGCAACAAGTGATGCGGATTTGGTTTTTGTTGTACATACAAATTCCAAAATGTTGGTTGGATCGGTCATAGCTTCCTTCACTGCGTTGGCCTCAAAGAATAACTCTATCCATGTGCTTAACAACGACTTTTCTGGATCTATTAAACAGTATCGACGACCTTCTCAAGAGCTTTCATATGTCTCGACATCCCACCCAATGTATAGGGCATTGTGGGCTTGTGTCAAAACCAACAATCTATCAATACAACAACATTTGGACCCTCTATCAAAACCAACAATAGATCAATGCAAAAGCAACATTAAAATAGCTATACTATTGCAAAAATACAGTCAACAACATTTGGACCCTGCATCAAAACCAGCAAAAGATCATTGCAAAAGCAACATTAAAATAGCTATACTATTGCAAAAATACAGTCTACATTTAGAAAAAACTAAAAAAACTGGTGTAGTCATCAAGCAGCACCCAACGCTAAAAAGAAGAAACACACTATGAAGCCAACCAACCCCAGGGCAGAGGCACTCATGTAATGCTGTGCCTGGCGCTCAAATTTCAAATTGAGGATTATGCCGCGTCATGCAATGCTTTGCCTAGCACTCAAATTTCAAATTGAGGATTATGCCGCGTGCTTTTCTTGGCGCTCAAATTTCAAATTTCAATTTGAGGATTATGCTGCTTGTGGTAGGCAACAAATACTTTTCAGTCTATTGGCCCATAAATGCACCTGGAAAGTGAATGCCCACGGTTGGATTAACGGTGGGCATTCACTTTCCAGGTGCATTTATGGGCCAATAGACTGAAAAGTATTTGTTGCCCTTGTTGTAGGTATCATTTAATTTAATTAAGTCGTCCTGTCAGAGCAGTGGCGGCGGCTCCGGTTCGTTCATTGTCAGACCTCCGGGAGATGCAAACTAGTGTTGGCGTCAGAGGAAAACAAGAGCTGCCGAGATTGACATCAGAACAGTCCATCCGATTGCATAATCATGCGAGTAGTATTTTGTTTTTGAAGGCTTTTACAATGGTTTTTTTCCATCTAATTTCCTTAAAATCTGGCCTCAATTCATTGAAAACAGAAGTTTGATTGGTAATATTGCACAATCTAAGTGCCCTAGGATTTTTTAGGGTGTTGAATCCATATATATAGTGAAAAAACCAGTTTAAATAACAAAAATCAAAATTTTACCTCAAATTGTTTCACTAATTCCAGCACCTGAAATTCCAAAAAATCGCACTAAAGACAACTCATAATCATGTAGACTGCGTCACCCACCTACCTTTGGTTGCCTTCCAAGTCTAACAACAGTATGGTCATGTGGTGATCCCCACACACTTCGCAACTATCAATATTTCGTAAGCTATATTCGCGTAGTCTAAAAAAACAGCTTTTTGGCCCAGAATCCGGCAAAGATTTTGAAAAAATCCGGTAAAGATTTTATCAGAATCTTGTTTACAGTTGTTAAACTTTAGTATTTTGAGTGCCCTAAGGGTTTTTGATAGTGTTGAATCCATTTCCACTATCAAAAATGGATTCCAAACTCTCCAACTACCTGATTTTTTGAATTTTAGTTGACCAGATTCTAGCAAAAAACTGTCGTCCAGGCCTAGATAGACAACTTCATAAGATATTTAATAGCTCACTAACATATTCTGACAATATCATATGGCCATCCATCCAGCTATGTGACCATCCAGTCATGCTGCATGAAATTTGATTTTCTAGCCACTCCACCGTTCCTATTCCTACAAGGGTCACAGCTCGTGATGGTTGATGCAGTTAATGGTAGAAAAGACTGCTCTGACTCCCTCAGTGCAAATGTAAATGTAGTTAATGCAGAAAATCAAGATTTCAAACAATGCAATCCCGCTCAAAAAATTTGAATGGAAAATTTGAAATGGAACTATAATGTGTGGGATGGAGGGACTAAGCCAAATTGTTCCATGCAACATAATTGCAAAATAAAGAAATAAAAGATAGATTGTAGTGGAAATGTTGGTTGCTCACCGAAACAATCTTAGATCAACAACGTTGTGGGCTTTTTAAGGAATTTGCTGAAGTTGGGTGGGCAGATCCTGATACAACATGAATCCCTCTTCCTAGGGTAGAGGAGGATCAACGTTGAGTGTTTCAATTGTAAACATTTAGTGTGATACAAGAGGAATTGGGAGATCAGCATAAAAACTACTACGTTGTGTGTGATGTTTGTTGTTTGCTTGAGCGAGTTTGTTATGGACAAGAAGGTCTTGCTGCTCACTAACTTCTGTCATTGAGAGTTTATCTCAACTGGTCCTAAGTTTGATTTCTATTGTTTTGGGAATTACATTTTTTAAATTATCCATTCACTGAAATTCTTCAGAGTCCCCTCCAACACTTTCTTTCCCACAACTATCTAAAACTTGAGAGATCGAGCATATCAACGTAATGTTGCAGGTTCCAATTTTACTTTGAATGCAAATTTTATCCTTCAATTACAATTAAATATGCATACTCTATAATGGCCAACATCATAAAATGTTTTCCTCTTTGAGAAGCATAACTCAATAATTTGAATTTATAAATATATTCCTTGTGAAAACTAGCATGTAGTAAGAAAAATAAATACTTTTGCTGAGGAGTCAATAGGTTTCCTGTTAATAACAAACCCAATGGTTATTTGGATGGACATGCTGTTTTTATTGTTTAAATGGATAGCAATGAGGTTTTTTGCTAAAAAAAAGTAATCAACTAAATTTGAGATTGAAATTTGCAAGTGGAGAGAAGATAATTCTCACATCGTTTTCACTTGGTAAGTGATCTTTAGTAGGTTTCATCGTAGCTTGAATAAATTAAGTAACAATTAAAATATTTATTATCAGCAACACCACAGATGTACCTCCTCCCTCGTCTGAGATGGAATAACATCCCATATTGGAGTGAGGACACATCGAAATATTCTTTCACGACATCTTGGGACTGTAACCTTCAGAGATTTATCACAAATGGCCTGCACTACTTTCTAACCATATTTAATTTAGTGAACCCACTAAATTAATCGGTGTGGGAGGAACCTACCTTTTTTTTGTTGAGGAGAGAGCTCATGAGCCATGGCCGCTTAGGGTTTCTGACTGTTAGTGTCCCGTGATTTGGCTGATTGGCAAGTCAAATGAAAGTGTAACATCAAACCAATCTTTGGAGCCCAAGGACCTAGCCTTCCTAGACTCAGAGAGAGCTCTCTCTATTTGTGTGAGGGACATCTGTGTGTTTGTTTATTGTGTTCTTGATTTTAGGCTAGTTATGAAGTAGGTTTTTTGGTTTTGGTTTTTAGGTTGTGAGGGATGAACTGATCAAAGATTTAGATAGGTAAAAAAGATGTCAGATCCACTGAGCTATGGGGTCGAAAAGGCCAAGAAAGCTTTCAAGTGGTGATACAAGGTTGTTGAAGGGCCGATTTGATTCGAGGTAAAATGGATCTTTGGGAAAAATGGAGTGAGATGGACATTAAATTTGTGAAGAACAAAGGATTTCAAACATAACTAGTTTAATAGCTGACATAAACATGGTAGGGCAAACCATTAATCATGAGAAATGTAACTGTAAACTGATCAATGCATAGAAATAAACATTCAAGCTATGCATAGAGATATATAACTCTTTAACTTTAGGAAATGGCTATCAGACTTTGAGGAAATACACTTAAGACAAAAAAACAACTCAAATCACTATGAAAGAACGCCTAAACATAGTATTCCAAGCTATTGGGCACTTTGAAGCAAGATTGCATAGTTTTAGGCAAAGGGCAAGATCAATACAAGACCTCCTTGGTTCAACAAATGACAATCTAATCAATCAAAGAGAGGTTTCAGAGGTGGAGCTATGACTAGCCATGAGTAAGCAGGGCATACCGTGAATCATACTTAGCATGCATAAAACCATAAGTGAAACAAGCAAACAATATTCTTAAGTTATTAAAGAGCAATCAAGAATTCTTTAATGTGACTAAGAATGAAGAAAACATGGAAGCTATAAAGAAACAGGAAATTTGAGGTGCCTCCAAGGGCATGTCTCAAATCTGTTCTCTACTGTCTTATAGCAAGAAAGAACATGGAATTATGAATGAAAACTAAGAAACAAAACGGAGAGAGAGACACTATACCATTCTACCAAGTCATGGAATCCAACAACAATCCTCTTTCATCATCCAAAAACATCCAAGAAACTATCCAAAAGCATGAGACAAGTGTTTCTTCCAAGCTTGTATGACCATATATTGCTTCTATTCATCAAGTTTAGCCTTGTTTGTTGAACTCTTAGTTAAAGCTGAGAGGTGAATGTGATTTAACACATTCATGGACTCTTAAAAATTTTCCTTTAAAACTTATTTTACTTCATTAACACCTTCATTTCATGATCAACATAATGTGTGAGCAATCTTTATTTATGAGCGGCAATTAATAAGCAGATTAGATAATGTACCAGCAGTCTTAATATGTTAGCAGCAAGTATTAGCAGAATAGATATATCATATCAACACATAAACATCACACACAGAGACAATAGATATAAGTGGAAACCCATAAAGGGAGAAAACCACATCTTATTATTGTTGTGATGCAAAGGCAAGCTCCAACTCCCTCTCACCATTGATTTTCTGTAGGCACCAACCTACAGGAGGCTCCAACCTCAATTCTGCAAGCTACAACTTGCAAGGAAGCTCCAACTCCCATCAATTTTCTGCAGGCACCAACCTACAGGAGGCTCCAACCTCAGTCAGCTACAACTGACATTTTATCAAGCTACAACTTGATGTGGAAGCACCAACTCCCATATATTTTCTACAGGCACCAACCTACAGGAGGCTCCTACCTCAGTCAGCTACAACTGACATCTATCAAGCTACAACTTGATAGGGAAGCTCCAACTTCCTTACTATTTCAAAAAAAAAACTCTTGCTGATTTACCTTGGATATCAGCTCTGTTCTGTACCTTCTTCTCTGCTGTTCATCAACTCTTAAATCGGACCTGCATCATCTCTGCTCAGCCCCTTCTTCTTCTTTGCTCGGCTCCTCCTTATTCACATTCTTCTTGCAGCTTGCTTATTCTCTTCAACTCTCTTTAATTCTGCTGCATACTCTCTTCTTCTCTCACTCCTTTTTCGTCAACACTCTCCCCTTGGATATTACCCTGTTATATACAAAAATAGCTTCATGGTTGTTTGTATTCCACTAGGAATTCGAAATGGACAGCCATGTCTCTTTGCCTTCTGCCTTCTCATCTCTTTTCAGCTCACTCAGAAAAATGTAACTGTAGGTGCTTATTTTAATATTACAGTGGGATATTTGCTCTCTTCCAGAGACTTTCCAATGCATCACAACAATATAAATTTAAATAAAACATTTACATTCAAATTACAAATGAGAACTCCAGCTCACTCATTTTGTCTCTTGGCTTGCTGCACATTTGTCTTTTCTCTGACTGTGTCTTTGTCCCTTTCTCTTCTCTGTATGCCTTTCTGTTTATGGCTGTTGCGTAACTTCTGTATTTGTGTAACTGCATTTTTCATTTTTATATCAACGCTTTATATATAAATGAATCTGCTGACTGTAATTCTAGGCCATATTCCAACGCTTTTCATGCCACGAGTGTCTTGTTGATGTGGAACATTCCGCAAGCGGAACAGACATATATCATAGTCGTATATTAATGTCATCCCTCTCGTTAGGTGAGGTCATTAGGTCTCACAGAACCACGCGGCATAGTTATACCACCGCAACAATGTTATATATATATATATATATATATAACAACGCCCTTTCATATATATATAAGTAATTTCAACACTCGGCATACATACAAACTTCCTTTTAAAAAGGCTTAAATAAATTCTCGGCATTATATAATAAAAACTCTTTAAACAAATAAGAACTCCTTTCGGGCTCACTCGCCGATCTTTCCGATGCGATGTATCACTCCTCAGCCTCTTCCGATTGCGATTATTCACTGTTATGCTGGCGGGGAAACTTCAAGCATATCGGTCTTGGCTTATAAGCCCATCGGGTACGGCCTTTCAATCGCAATCGCAGCTGCTTTGTTTGCATGTTCCGATCTCCTTGCGATTTTCGATTGCGATTGATCACAATCGCAACTTTGGTTACATTTCTCACCTTTGTTCTCCGATCGTTGGAAGGGGTCCCACCATATAAAACTTCGTTTTGTGCGCTCCATATATATACCTTGGACCTTTGGTTATATGCTCTGGGCTTCATTGTATTCTCAAATTCTCTGTTTATTTAAGTTCCGAGATTTATCAATCAACTCTCAACGCCCCGTAATATACATTGAACCATGCAACATATTAATTCAGAGGCGGTAAGATTCCGATGGGGTAGTAGACTCGAGCAGATAGTGGAGGGAGACCCCCTCGGAATACATGACGTCATCCTCAGCTGGGCCCATGGTTTCGCTACAGTGTTAAACTATGGTTTACGCCGGCTGTACAATCTCCTCGCCCATTAACTCGGGTTCGCTACCTCCGGTTTCATTATTTATTTAATCTGACACAGGGTTCCAGCCTATATTCCAAGTTCTGGTCCGCATTTGTTATTTATCAAAGTGTTCACTTTTCAATGTATTTTTATTATTCGACTCCGCTCCATTCAATTATATATATATATATATATATATATATATATATACAATTCTGCCATATCAATCGAATGTCAATTGAATACAAGTGCTCTTGTTGAATTCAGACGCCTGGAATGTTATGTGTAACGCCCGACTATATAATTCTCGGAATTTATAACTGTTCTGCCTCTATCTCTGCCTCTGCTACTTCTATCATTCTGCCTCTGCCTCTACTGCTTCTGTCGCTCTGCCTCTGTATTCGACTGTTATAATTTTAGCCTGTCTCCTTTGCCTGTTTCTGCTGCTCGACCTCTGCCTCTACTGCATGTCCGTTTCATCTCTTCCTCTGTATTTGCTGCCTCTGCCTCTGCTGCTTGACAACTGCTCTACCTCTGCCTGTCTCTTTTATATTTTCTTCCACTGCCTCTGCTTCTCTTTGCTGCCCTGATTCTTCTTTTTGCTGCTTCTGCTACCTCTTCTTATGCTTTCTCTGCTCCTTGGCTGATGTTTCAAGTGCTCCTCCTTTGTCTGTCTCTGCTTCAGCGCTGCCTCCTTTGTTTCCTTCATTTGCTTCTTTGCTGTCTTCATTGCCATGATAACAGCTCTGTCTCTGTAGCTATTTGTCTTACACTCTCTCTTTTAATTCATCTGCTCCTTGACTGATGCTACTCCTTAATTCTCCTTTTGCTGCCTTTGCTTCTTTAAATGAACTTGTCTCTACTGCTCGACTCTCTCTATATCTTGCTGCTATGCTGCTCTCTTTGCCTTGTTGCTGCCTCAGATGTTCCTCCTTTTCCATCTCCGTTGCCATCAATGACAACATTTCCAACAGTCTCCCCCTTTGGCATTGATGGCAACACATCCACCAATAATCCAATGCTTCCTCCAATTTTTTCTCTGCCTGGCTTCTTTTAGAAGATCCTATCTTCTGCTACTTGCTTTTCCTCCCCCTTTGACATCAATGGCAAAGGGTTGCACATTTCTCAATGTAGATTCTGTCTTTGCATTTCTTCTCTCTGATATGTGTTTAGGCCTTCTTCTTCTGACTGTGTATCTTGCTGCTCCAAACTGGTGTATAAGGGTTGTTGAGAGAACACTTTTGAGATTATTTGAACTTGTATATACACATTAAGTCGATATCATTTCAAAGCATAGACTTCTTGTACTTGTATAGAGAGTAGGTGATGACATCCATATATACTCAGACTTTGTATAATGCGAACTGCATTATTGGATCAAGACTTAAGGATTGTGAATGCTCCATGTGACATATAAATCTTGCTTCAGCTATATTATAATCTTCATTTGAAATCCATATCTGTTGAGAAAATTGTAGTTGGAGTATGTCTTCTTCTGCAATACTCATCTACAGTACAGTATTTGTTCATTTGTGATGAAGCTAATATGTCTTTTATAGCTGCGGTTCACTTTCCTTGCCTGTTGGTGATGATTTGAGCTAGGATGCTGATAATAATCTTGCATTAAATAGCTACAGATCCTTGTTACTGATATGAATCAACCAAAATTTGATCTAAGAAATCAACTCCCTTTACTGCTTCCATAATGTACTTTCACAACAAAACCTTGAGGCTAGATACACTCAATTTATTGTTTAGACTTACTTATCAACCAAGCACTTTTCTTTATGACATAAGGGGTTATGTATGTCAGTGATCAATCTCTTTTCAATGGTGAGATGTTAGCAAATCCTTTCTGCTGAAGTATGTTCGTGATAAATCAATAACAGATTTTTGAGCTTCAGCTGTCACAACTCATCCTTCATACTTTCGATACTTTAATTGTTCCATGATGATGATCTTTCACACGAATATATTCAAGTTGTTTACCTGAGATTTTAGCCAACAGGCTTCACCCAGTTTGTGAACAATCTTCAAAAAGAGGTCTTGAAGATATATGTACTAACTTCAGGAGGGCATGCAATTATATATATAGAGACAGATGTTGCTTCAATGCATAATATATTTCTTCAAATGTAAACCTAACGCTGATCCTTTAGCACTGTTGCTGACCTTTTCATGCTGAATGCAGATAATACTGGGAATATTACCTTGAGGTTCTTTTGCCATAGTTCTTTGATCCTGTGGACCTGTATCATAATGCTGCTCTACTGATAATGCTTGGTAATATGTTGATAAGCATGCTGCTTGTACTTAACCATCAATAGATATTATTTTGATAAACCATGTTGAGATTTCACTTTTAGCTTGCACATTTATCCTTAATTAAGACATCCTTCATAAATTCTATTGTAGAGCTTTCCACTGTTCACACCAACAGTTATCGATATCCTGAAATTTATCTTGACATCTTTAACCATTTGCTTATTCTGCCATTCTGTTCAAAGGAATGCCACTGCATTTTGTTTTCTAGGACTGCTCCAGAATCATTGCTGCTTTTCATACAATTCAATTGTTTTAACATAATGAACTTCAAGAAGACATCTTCAATTTCTTTGCTTGGAATCTTCATGGGCAGATCACTCAGAAGTTTTTCACTCACTTAACTGTATTTCATCAAGGGGACTTTTCATAGATGAAAGATGTAATGATATAATGATGATAGGCTCTTCTCTTATTCCTCCTTCTTAAAGTGGTTCACTTGTTCATTATGGCTGTATGATGCACACTGTGATCATCACTTATGTGCTGGTGTCTTCTTAGCTTACATGCTCATGGCTGATGTTCTCTCTACCACCAAGGCTTCTTGTTGTCTTCTCTTCTTCCATCAATCTGTTAGCTATTTAATATTTCAGATGATCTTCTTTCTCTTTAATTCTCTATTAGAGAAATTGTCCTGTGCATTTCTGATCTTATAGCTATCCTCATTCCAAGGAGCTCTTCTTAGACTAATTTCATGGGGACTTTTTATGAACTGCTCTCCCCCTGGGATGTTGCTTCATATTTGTCACTGATTAGATATTTTCTTTTCTTCCTAGAGAAGCTCCCCCTGAGACTATGATGTTTTACATTATGTTATTGAGATGATAGGCTCCCCCTTTCTCTTTTCTTTCCATACTTTATTGGGGTTCTTCATAATGTCTGCACTCCTTTCCGATTCATAGTTTTGCTTGATCTGTTTTGATTCCATCATATGTCTAGAGTTCTTTAATGTATATGGCAGATTACAATCTTTTGCTTTGTGACCAAGTTTGAGGCATACATAACATCTTATTTGACCAATGTGCATTTGAGCTGATGTATAATGCTTTGTTCCCCTTCTTGAATACATTTTACATTCAACAGATTTATGTCCAAAATTATTGCATGCATAACAATAGCCATGGAAATGATTTGTGTACCAGGTGGAAGATTGTCCTTTCCATTTGCTTGCTTGAGGGGTTCTTCTCTTTTGCTGCATCTTTTGCTGGTTGGAGTTGATAGGCCTTCTCTTACATTGTGCTACATTATGTCCTGGTTTATGACAAGAGAAACATGTGCTATTTTTCATAGGAGGAAAGAACCTCCTTTGACAACTTCCAAATTTATTCACTTCATCCTTAGGAGCATATGAGCCTTTAGTAGCTGATTGTTTCATCCCTTCATTCTTTGTCTTCTCATGTTGTTGCTTGGTTATGTTTGTTTCTTTACAAATCTTGTTCTTGCTGGCTTCTTCTTCTGTGGGAATCTTGTGAGCTGCTTCATCTTCCTTTACTGCCTTTACAAAAATGACATTCCTTTTATCTTCAATCTTGGACTTGCTGGTTTCCCCTTCATATCCTATCCCAGCCTTTATGTGAGGTGATCTTTGAGCATTGAGAATTTGGTCCAACTGTCTAGAGCTTTTCATTAGAGGTGTATTCATTAGTAGTTCTCTTTGGGCTTTTTCTAAGTTCTTTCTTAGACTCATCACTTCTTCTTCCAATCTTTCACATTCCTGAATTTTCTTTCTCATTTGTTGCAGCAGAGTGTCTTCTATCTTCCTTGCTTCTTCAAGGTGTGTCTTCAGGGCAACAATTTCTTTCTTATCTTCAAATTCTCTCTCATCACATATTTGCATCACTGTCCTAAGGTCTTTGTTTTCATTCTTCAATCTTTCTATTTCAGTCAAGGCAGTGTCAAGTTTGGCTTTTTCTTCATCTGCAATTTCTTCATGACTCTTACAACC
Organism: Pinus albicaulis; assembly: GCA_034641835.2. Classification (NCBI taxonomy): domain Eukaryota; kingdom Viridiplantae; phylum Streptophyta; class Pinopsida; order Pinales; family Pinaceae; genus Pinus; species Pinus albicaulis. Next base: position 54,229,860 of record CM076580.1, on the reverse strand, counting down.
ATTCACACTAGCAGGTACTTCATTTGATTGAGAATCTTCTTTTTGACATGAATTTCTCTTTTTCTTAATTCTCTTATCCTTCTTGTCAGTGCAGTCCTTAGTGTCTACTCCATGTATGAAGTGCAATCTATCCCAGATTTCTTTTGCAGAGGTTAAATCCATTATCAACTCAAGGTCCTTGTTATGAAGACTGTTATATATTACACATTTTTCCTTGGCATTCCTCTGTTGTTCTTTCACCGTGGGGGAGTCTGTGCAGTAACCATCACATACAAGCTTCCATACTTCAGGTTCATAAGCCAATAATCCTGTTTTAACCTTATCTTTCCATTCAGGAAAGTTTGTTGTATTTAACACAGATACATTTTGATAGTCCATGACTCAACCAGATCTCCTTCAAGTTATTAAGCTTACACCAAAGGAACCTGCTCTGATACCAATTGTTGAACTCTTAGTTAAACTGAGAGGGGGGGGTGAATCAGTTTAACAAATTCATGGACTCTTAAAACTTTTCCTTTAAATCTTATTTTACTTCATTAACACCTTCATTTCATGATCAACATAATGTGTGAGCAATCTTTATTTATGAGCAGCAATTAATAAGCAGATTAGATAATGTACCAGCAGTCTTAATATGTTAGCAGCAAGTATTAGCAGAATAGATATATCATATCAACACATGGACATCATGCACATAGACACCAGATATACGTGGAAACCCATAAAGGGAGAAAACCACATCTTATTATTGTTGTGATGCAAAGGCAAGCTCCAACTCCCTCTCACCACTGATTTTATGTAGGCACCAACCTACAGGAGGCTCCTACCTCAATTCTGCAAGCTACAACTTGCAAGGAAGCTCCAACTCCCATCAATTTTCTGCAGGCACCAACCTACAGGAGGCTCCAACCTCAGTCAGCTACAAATGACATTTTATCAAGCTACAACTTGATGTGGAAGCACCAACTTCCATCTATTTTCTGCAGGCACCAACCTACAGGAGGCTCCTACCTCAGTCAGCTACAACTGACATCTATCAAGCTACAACTTGATAGGGAAGCTCCAACTTCCTTACTCTTTCAGAAGAAAAACACTTGCTGATTTACCTTGGATATCAGCTCTGTTCTGTACCTTCTTCTTTGTTGTTCATCAAATCTTATATCAGACCTGCATCATCTCTGCTCAGCCCCTTCTTCTTCTTTGCTCAGCTCCTCCTTATTCACATTCTTCTTGCAACTTTCTTATTCTCTTCAACTCTCTTTAATTCTGCTGCATACTCTCTTCTTCTCTCACTCCTTTTTCGTCAACTCTCTCCCCTTGGATATTACCCTGTTTTATACAAAAATAGCTTCATGGCTATTTGTATTCCACTGGGAATTCGAAATGGACAACCATGTCTCTTTGCCTTCTGCCTTCTCATCTCTTTTCAGCTCACTCAGAGAAATGTAACTATAGGTGCTTATTTTAATATTACAGTGGGATATTTGCTCTCTTCCGGAGACTTGCCAATGCATCACAACAATATAAATTTAAATAAAACATTTACATTCAAATTTAAATGAGAACTCCAGCTCATTCGTTTTGTCTCTTGGCTTGGTGCGCATTTGTCTTTTCTCTGACTGTGTCTTTGTCCCTTTCTCTTCTCTGTATGCCTTTCTGTTTATGGCTGCTGCGTAACCTCTGTATTTGTGTAACTGCATTTTTCATTTTTATATCAGCGCTTTATATATAAATGAATCTGCTGACTGTAATTCTAGGCCATATTCCAACGATTTTCATGCCACGAGTGTCTTGTTGATGTGGAACATTCCGCAAGCGGAACAAACATATATCACAGTCGTATATTAATAATCGGCCTCCCGTTAAGCTGAGGGCTGTGGGTCTACAGATCACGCGACATAGTTTAATACCACCGCAACAATGTTATATATATACATATAACAACGCCCTTTCATATATACAAATAAGTAATTTCAACTCTCGGCATACATACAAACTTCCTTTTGAAATGACTTAAATCAATTCTCGGCGTAATATAATAAATCACTCCTCCAATGCGATGAATCACTCTCAGCCTCTTACGATTGTGATTATTCCTCGTTATGGCGAAACTTCAAACATATATCGATCTTGGGAAGTGAGCTACCGTGGTTAACCTTTCAATCGCAACTCTTTGTTTGCACGTTCCAATCCCCTTGCGATTTCCGATTGCGATTGATTGCAATCGTGACTTTGAGTTGCAAGCCCCTCTGCTTTGTTTACCTCCGATGCGATTGGGAAGGGGTCCCACCATATAAAACATCGTTTTGTGCGCTCCATATATATACCTTGGACCTTTGGTTATGTGCTCTGGGCTTCATTGTATTCGCAAATTCTCTGTTTATTTAAGTTCAAGTTATCCAATCAACTCTCAACTCGTAATATACATTGAACCATGAAACATATTAATTCAAAGGCGGTAAGATTCCGATGGGGTAGCAGACTTGAGTAGATAGTGGAGGGAGACCCCCTCGGAATACATGACGTCATCCTCAGCTGGGCCCATGGTTTCGCTACAGTGTTAAACTATGGTTTACGCCGGCTGTACAATCTCCTCGCCCATTAACTCGGGTTCACTACCTCCGGTTTCGTTATTTATTTAATCTGACACAAGGTTCTAGCCTATATTCCAAGTTCTGGTCCGCATTTGTTATTTATCAAAGTGTTCACTTTTCAATGTATTTTTATTATTCGACTCCGCTCCATTCAATTATATATATATATATATATATATATATATATATACAATTCTGCCATATCAATCGAATGTCAATTGAATACAAGTGCTCTTGTTGAATTCAGACGCCTGGAATGTTATGTGTAACGCCCGACTATATAATTCTCGGAATTTATAACTGTTCTGCCTCTATCTCTGCCTCTGCTACTTCTATCATTCTGCCTCTGCCTCTACTGCTTCTGTCGCTCTGCCTCTGTATTCGACTGTTATAATTTTAGCCTGTCTCCTTTGCCTGTTTCTGCTGCTCGACCTCTGCCTCTACTGCATGTCCGTTTCATCTCTTCCTTTGTATTTGGTGCCTCTGCCTCTGCCTGTCTCTTTTATATGTTCTTCCACTGCCTCTGCTTCTCTTTGCTGCCCTGCTTCTTCTTTTTGCTGCTTCTGCTACCTCTTCTTATGCTTTCTCTGCTCCTTGGCTGATGTTTCAAGTGCTCCTCCTTTGTCTGTCTCTGCTTCAGCGCTGCCTCCTTTGTTTCCTTCATTTGCTTCTTTGTTGTCTTCATTGCCATGATAACAACTTTGTCTCTGTAGCTATTTGTCTTACGCTCTCTCTTTTAATTCATCTGCTCCTTGACTGATGCTACTCCTTAATTCTCCTTTTGCTGCCTTTGTTTCTTTAAATGAACTTGTCTCTACTGCTTGACCCTCTCTACATATTGCTGCTTTTCTGCTCTCTTTGCCTTGTTGCTTCCTCAGATGTTCCTCCTTTTCCATCTCCGTTGCCATCAATGACAACATTTCCAAATATCAAGCATAATGAAAGCCTTGGAATATATAGGCTAAGAGTGAGGAAAACCTCCTAGTTCAACTTGCAATCTCATTGGCCTATCCAAAATATTTGATTTTGTCCTCGAGGCTTTGCAAAGCCCAAGGCACAAAATATTTAATAAAATATCTCAAAAATGCTAAAAAGGAAAATATATTGACTTTTCATAACTAATCATGCATAAAAATAGCTAAACGCACATGAGGAAAAGTCACTTTAGAAAGGTACATTTTTCACAAAAAAAATTAAGAAATACATCAACATAAAGTCTTCTTACTTTCCAGCAACTTTTGGAGGTCTTCCCGATGTCGAAATGAGGCCCGTGACGGCTCATTGGAAAGCTCTGAATGTATATTTTCTTGAAATGTTTAGTTTTTTCCAAACTGACCACTGAAATTTAATAAAAAACTGACATGTGTGTAAAAACCCAAAAAATAGACTCATAATAAACGTGGGCAGTGTTGAAAAAGTGACTGTTTTCGCCACTTTGGGGGACCAAATCATCTTCAATTGATCTGAAAATCACTGAGTAGATGCCCCTAAAAATATGGCATCCAATGATACCATTTTCATCCTTTGAGGATGCTCCAAACCAAAATGGTGGTGCCCATGATGTTTAATCAAAAGCCCAAAAATGACAAAAAACCAAAACTTGTTAAATTTTGCTCAATTTTGGCAAGCATGACCCTCAGGGATTTTTAGACACATGATGAGAAGATGAGGCCAAAATTTGGAGCCTTGAGGTGTCTTTCTTTATTTTTGGTGTCGGGCGCCCTCTTTGGGCAGTTTTGAGCTTTTCTTGGTTTTCTTCCTTGTTGTTTGGCATTTTAGCTTTGGTGAAGAAGTCATGGCTCCTGGCCTAGGAGAGGAAGCTAGCACATGCTTTGGAGAGTGCCCTTCATGATCCATGTTTAGTATTTTCTTTCCCTCATCATTGCTTGCTTGAGGGCCGCCTTGTTTGTCTCTGTCACTGCTTTCTTCATGACTGTCATGCTATTTCCCTTCACTGTTTTGTGCTTCATCACCCTCATGCTTATTGTTGTATTGGCTACCATAATGTTCCTTTTCATCACTGCCTCACTGCACATCACTTTTCTCTTCTTTATCACTGCTATGTTTAGCCTCTTTTCCTTGTTCCTCATCATCACTAAAGTCATCTCTTCAGTATTGTGTTTGAGCCAAGAGGCATTTATCAAGACATGTTTGTGGTTTTTGAAGGGAAGTATCCTTGTGTTTTTGGCACCACAAACCTCTTTCCCTCAATCGCTATTTTTATCCTTGTTATCCACATTAAGAATATCCCTTTCAATTTGACACAATCTTCATCCCCTATTCACTGTCTCTCTGTGTTTATTTGAAACAAAAAGGGACTCATTTGAAGTCATTGTTTTCTTTGATCATAACAAACATGGTATGTTAAAACAAAACAGGATATGTTTCTTCCTTTCACTGTCTCTAAACAACCTTTCAAACTTTCAACAAGGACATTACCCTTCTATCATTGTTTCTTCTTTGGTTTAGTAAACAAGGTGTTATTTGAAACCACTGCCAAGATGACTCTTTAAACTGATTTGAAAGTCTTTTACAAAACTCTACTTTTGCCTCTATCAACTGTGTGTAACTTTAGCTGTCTAATAGCACAAAAGGATTTTCAAATTTTCACATTAGCCATCCTTTCTTTCACTATGTCCCTCTTTTATTTTGACAAAGTCCTCATCCATTTCATCACTGTCTCTCTGATTTTGGAGACTGCAAACCTTTACTTTTTCATAACAAAAAAGACCTCCTTCAACTTTTACAAAGCCTCATCCTCTAATCATTGTTTTTCACTGTTGATTTAGTAAACAAGGGGTGCTTTGAAACCACTGTTAAGATATCTTTTCAAACTATTTTGAAGGACCTTTACAAACTCTGCACAATTTCTTCATTATCTCACAGCATAAAAGACCCCCTTAAATTGACCAAGCTTTATCTCTTTTACCACTGTTTCTCTCTTTGATTGTGATTCTCTTTATAAATGATCTTTTGAAGCCTTTGTAAACTAAAATTTGGCCCTGTGGGACCTCTTAGTAATTTACTTAGGTCATAATACTTTGAAAATTTTTCACAAAAGTATGACAAATAGACGCTTGACAGTAAACACTCATATGTCCTTTCAAACTCTGTTTTTCATCATTTCGAAGCCCTATTCGCTCTTTAAAACAAAAAATTTCTTTGAATACGTGTATTTGTAATTTTGAGCAGTATTTTAACCACTGTCTCACCATTCCTTGAGCTGTAACCATTCCTTGATGTGTATTTTCTCTGAAGTTTTATAGATGATTAAGGCTCCTTTGAAATCAATGTTTTCAAAGACCACATTCGATTTGACAAAGGTGTTAATTTTCCATCACTGCTTCTATTTTTTTTTTTTTTGATATAGAAAACAATTTTCCCTTTGTAAAAACTTGTTAAAACACCCTTTAAACAAATTTGAGATCTTTGAATGTGAGTTTGATTTTTCCTCTAGCAGTTGTGGGCATCCTTAGATATTTTTAAAGCACAAAGAATACTTTCAAGATGTCACATCAACCTTCCCTTCCTTCACTGTTTCAATCATTTGCTGTTCTAAGTAAAAGACCTTCTTTCAAATTTGAAAAAAACTTCTATCCCTTAATTCACTATCTCATCTTTGATTTAGCAAACAAAGGGTGTTCTTGGAAAACACTGTTTTAACATACTCCTTCAGGCTGATTATGAGACCTCCACAAACTCTATTTTTCTTGTATGTATTTCTTAGCTATCTCATAGCACAGAAACTCTTTCAAATTGGCACATTAACCAACCTCTCTTTCACTGTTTATATCCTTTGTAATCATAGGAAAGAGACTTCCTTCAATCTCTGTTTTGTTTTTTAGGAGTTTGGAAAACAATGTCTTTGATGATGATTATTTTTTAGCATACAATTTCTCTCCTTTTTTTTTTTATAAACAAGCCTCTATTTAAACAAGCAGGCTTCTAGTGAAACCATGAATGTCCTCTTATCCTCAATCAGTGTTTTCCCTTGAAATTTGTAACCAAACCCTCCCTCAAACTAAAACTAAGCAAGGAGACAAGAAAAACATTTTGGAAAAGTTTTCTTGATGTGTTGGAGATGATTTCCTTGAGTGAAAACTGATTTGGCACCCTTGGAAACTACTTTGGTGACATGTTTTGCTGGTGGCCTGGGTGTTGCACAGGCACACCGCGCACTTCAGAAAAATACACTGTTAATACCTACAGGCGTGCCACACAATTTTTCAAACGCGCCACGCACTTTTGCAACATGTTTTGAGTTTTTTGATTTGGTGTCCATTTGGTTGTTCAAAAATTGATTTTCCCAACACTAGTCAAAATTGGTGAATCCTAGTGCAGAAATGCATAGTGTTGTTTGCAGGCCACTTTTGGATGCCTTCCCGGTGTCGAAATTTGGCCTGAGATGGATCGTTGGAAAGCTATGGAAGTCTAATTTCCAAATATGCTTGAGGTTTTTCATTTGGTATCCATTTGGTTGTTCAAAAGTTGACTGTCCCAACACTGGTCAAAATGGTGAATCCTGGTGCAGAAATCCTCCCGTGACATCTGTATTTTTTACATTTCTCACAAACCATGATACCTGTGTAGAAACTGAAGGAGGTTTTTCTTCTTAAACCTATGAGGGAAAAAAAATTCTCTCACTTTTTTCAATTTCATCTCTGTTTGGTCATAAACACATTTTGAAACAAACTGCCTGGGCGCTCCTTAACCTCTGTCTTACCATTTCTTGAGCCGCTTCAAATGCAAGATTTTCTCTACGAGCCCCATCTATCAATTTCCATGTTGGTTTGGTCTGCCCATCAATTGTTTCAGTGCCCATTTCTTTATATATATATAAAAAATCTCTTGCATTCAGTGACACATCTAAGAGGCCATGCAAATGAGTAGATATGATGCCCATGCAACCAATGGAATCAAGTTCCTCTATCATGCTTGCAGCAATGCATGTTCCCTTTGTATTTATGTTCCTCGACAGATTTCATCTATCAACACAAGGCTTCTGTTCTGTACTATTAGTTAGGATATTTTCCTATCCTTTTGGAGGATATTTTAGATAGACTATAAGGGACTTTTCCAAAACATTGACCTAGTATATCTTTTGAAAGAGGCTTATAAAGACACCACTGCTGCAGATTTCTTGAAAACATATATGCAAATCTATTTGTTGATGGAGTGAAGGAAGGTCTTATCACCTAATTTTATCTTCTGCTTGTTTACCAAAATGGTCACCTTTTAATTCTCATGAATGAGCATATTCATAGAAGCTATAACCCAAGAATCAACCCTCTGTTTTAAAGTGCCTAAAGACATAAATGCTTGTATCCACCAAGATTTTGTTCCTTTTTGAAGAAGTGAAAAGGTCCTAAACTTCTTACACAGACACTGTTTGCAGCCCTTTCAAAAGACCTTTCAAAACTATCATGGGGCCTTTCTCTTTATCTGCTGATGAGGATCCTTTGATATGAACATGAAACTTGTTTGAGCATCCTTTTAACTATTTGTATGAGGTGATTTACATGGTGAAAACCTTGGAGAGTTGTCCCTTTGTTCCTCGGTGAATGAGGCCTAAAAATAGTGAAATTTCACTCATTTTACCATTTTTGACAATAGTCTTTTTTGAAATCCCCGCCATCCTGAAATAAATGCTCTTCATCCTTAAACAATGGTGGGCCCTCTACTTATTTATGAAGGAGGCCTATGTTTGATAACTGTCATGTGTCTTCTAAAAACTCTATCTTGTATGGAATGAAAGGAGCGTTGAAGCTTATAGACTTGGATTGTTGTTTATAGAGGAGTTCATTATCAAGACAACCTTGCAGCCTTTCAATCAATCATAGGGTAAATTGATTTCTTCATGAAGTAAGGAGGCTTTTTAACAATCTATCTTGATTTTCTACTCGGTCCTGAATGAAGTCATGCTATGATAATTTCCTGAGGCCTTATGTTTAAGATGAAAGGGGTTAATAACATTTTCCATTACATCCTTTGAAGTATAATGAAAAACCCATTGCTTTTGAAGTGATGAGGGTCCTTTCATAGGCATATCCTCTAATTTTTCACCAAGGAGATGATCATTTTTATCCTTATTGCAGCTTTTCAACACCATCATGCATTTCTCTATCATCTGGATCTGGTTCTAAAAATTCTTGTTCCAGATCAATGCTTGCATATTTTTTATTAATTCTTTCTCTAGAACAATCATCTGGATCAGCTTCATCTTCAGTTTGTATTTGTCAGTGAAATAGACCTGACAGGAAGAGCTGTAAAATTCTCTCCAGTCAATATTTATCAAAACTCTGCAAAGGGCTTATGTGTGCCAAATTTTATGGAATTCTCATCTCCATCTAGAATGTACAAAAGCTCTAACCCAGGTTTTTGAGGATGATTTTGAGCACTTCTAGATATTGCTATTAGCCATACTAAAAGCCAAAGGAAACCATAGATTCCGAAGATAATGAAAGGACCAAAGACTCATGTATGTGCCATTATAATGGGTGAAAAATTTGAGCTCATAATACTACCAAGATGAAATCCATCCATCAAAAACCCACTTCTCTTGCTTGTTCATTATGGGGAAGCCACCTTGAACCATGTTTTTCATGCATGGCATAACTACACCTTCTGCAATTTGAATAGATCATTTCAAGGAGTAGCTGTGATTTTTTTCTTGGTTTAGTCAATAAGGGAAATCATCACAAAAACTACTATTGCAGCTCTTTTCAATGACCCTTTAGACCTATCATGAGGCCTTCTCTTATTATCTGCTGATGGAGGTTTTTATAGACAGGAATAAGAGGTTTCTTCAATACTATAATATCACTGCTTTGCTTATGATGTAATACCAGAATTTAGCTTATAAACTTTCAATTCTTCCCACTGATTTTCAACTTTGAATTTCCAATTGAAAACTTTCTTAAGCATAATCCGAACCTACTGATGCATTTTTTGTCTTATCCCTTGGAAGGAGGTGGCCTACAAAAGCTCTGAGATCACTTAAAACACCCTGACCCTCTGCTTCTTTAAATGAGGTTACATCTCTGTTCCTAAACCATTTGCTCTTATATTGGAGGAGGTTTTCAGCAGGTCACCCAACCACATGCTCTCTATTGGAGGAGGTTTTCACAGTCACCAACCCTCTTCTCATGTTTGGAGGAGGTTTTACACAGTCATTCTATTTCATCCCTTTGTCAAACTATGTTATATTTCCTTGTAGTGCCTTTTGTCTATGTTTGCAGGAGCTCATTGAAATACCTCTCTGTCCAGTACTTGCATCCCAAGCTCAAAACCACATGAGAAGCAACTCTCTTCTCATGTTAAGTTTAATAATGTCTTCTGAACACTGGTACACTTCTGCTTTTGCGCAAGACATTGAAACACTATAAATCCACCTAATATCAGTTTGACTTGTGGCATATGGACTGCTGAGACATCAAGGCTTGTTAGTGGTGCGACTTAAGGGTATATCAAGGTTTGCTCTTGCAGATTAAGCACTAATTCAGGGTTGGTTAGTATTGAACAAGGATTCTGGCTCAAGCTGTTTTTGTCGAGGAAGGGATTCTCTAAAGCACCACTACCTAACTTAGGGGCAACTTTCATTGATTCTGATTGTGTTTGACAAGAAGATCAAGGATAGGAAGGGAGACACTTTGTCAAATATTGGACAGTGAGTTTCATGAGAACCAAGGGGAAAATGATAGTATACCAACAAGACCAAGACAACTATAGACAGGGATATTTTTCTAAAACAAGACATGACTTTGAAAACTAAAGATTTCTCTGATCATAGGCTGACAGGAAGAGATAGGAAAGCAAAAATTTGTTTGGGGGTTTTCTAGATGAAAAATTGACATATGGAAATCAACTTCTAGAAAACTCAGCTAGGAATCTAGTCATCAAGAACAGGTGAAAAATACTGATGAATAACACTGAAAAACCCTGCAACGGTATGATTCATCCTGAAAATTACCAGTCTGCAACATTCCAGCCCCTCTGGTGATAGTACAATACTGCATACAGTTCTTTCGTGATGGGAATCCCACTGGGGGGGGGGGGCAAGTATCCTCCCCCTACCGGCAGTAACAAGATCCAATCTCCTAGAGCGGATTTTGATAAGACTCAGCCTGACACAACTGCACAACAACATGAAAATGCAGCAGAAGAAAAGAAAAAATGAACACAGGAAGCTGAAGCATCACTTCAGGGCGAGCAGCAAGAGACCACGGCGAATAAAGAGACTCCCAAAGCGACCTCTGCCACTTGCAGACCCATTGCAGCAGAGCGACCCAAAATAGATCTACCAAGCCATTAGATAAATGCCCAAATATAGTTCATGAAGGACCATGCTCTCATAGGGAAATTGATTGGCTTCTGGCCAACGGAGAAGGTGTTGCAGGGATGGATTGCTTCTAAATGGAAACCAAAAGGGCATGTAACCCTGAAGCTAGGACCAAAAGGTTTCTTCACGGCTATTTTCAACTGCATAGAAGATAGAAACAAAGTCTTAGATGGCGGCCCCTATTTTTTCAACTCAACGGGTTTGTATCTGAGAGACTGGATCGAAAGATTCAATCCGGACAAAGAGGATTTCAGTTGGGCATCAGTTTGGATTCGGATGTATTCACTTCCGCTGGAGTACTGGGATGAAGAATCACTAAAAGACATAAGAAATGGCTTATAAAGATAGCAGAAGAAACAAAGCTCAAAAGATACACCTCCTATGCTCAAATCTACATCTATTGCACTTAGACAAAGCACTCTCGGATTCGGTAAGTTTATATCATGATGAATTTGAATGGATTAAGCCCATCGATTATGAACATGTTCCCTTTATATGTAGAAAATTCCATGCCCATGGCCATATTTTTCGTGATTTCCCTTTAAATTCTGCCCCCAAAACCAATGCTGCCACGGATAAATATGATTCATATGGTTTTACCAAAGTCTCTAACTGCAAAAGGAACAACAAAAAGCCCACATCTGGCTTCAAAAATCCCCTACCAACTCCTCCAAGCCCTCTACTAGTAACATCTTTGATATATTGGCACAACAAGCCATGAATGATTCTGAACCCCCCAAACAAGCTGATGATTCCTCCAAGCCATCAATGGCAGTGCCCTCCTCAGAATCCCTGAATGTATCGAAGGCAAATCGGGACAAGGAAATCCCAAATTCCACTCTCAATAAGGATACTGATCTGGTCTTATGGCAGCCGAATGGAATGGACATTGATGGCTTCCTTCAAGAACCTCTCCATTCAAATGACTCCTTGGTGGAAAGCAGTCAGCCCAAACATATGGAAGAGGAGCCGAAAAGTATTGACATTGGGGCCCTGGAAATCTTTAGCCTTAAGCAAGCTTGCATGAAGAAAGAATATGACAAAATATCGAACAGACAGCTAGAAATTTTGGAGGTAATCCTTTCTAGAGCGCATCAGCATTGTACCTTAGGAATACAACCAGGTAGTCACTGGGATAGGAAAAAACTCCCTAAAGACACCAAGAAAAGGGGAAGAAAGACAGACCTGCAAAGAACCATCATCATTGGAAAAATGTTGGTGGAGTCAGGAAGATATTCCAAGTTAACGAAGTACTATATGCTGCTACCCAATAGTGATCCATGAAGCTCACATCATGGAATTTAAGAGGGTTAAACAACCTTGTGAAATATAGAATGATCAAAAACATGATTCAGCAGGAGAGACCTCAAATATTTTTCATGCAAGAAACAAAATGTAATAGTAATACACTTGGCTCCATTCTATCGAGAGCTTGGTGAGGATGCCACTCAGTTGTAGTGGATGCCTTGGGAGCCTCGGGCAAACTTGCAATTGCATGGGACACTCAGGCTATTACGCTTACTGACATCCATGCGTCTCATCATATCATTCAAGTAACATTTCATCTCATAGGCACCAATATACATGGACATCTTACAAATGTCTATTTCCCTCAGGACGCAATGAACAAGTTGGCGTTGCTAAATAAAATAGCAGCTCTCAATTCCACCAGATCACATCCTCTTTGGATTACAGGTGGCGACTTTAATATGATAACCAGACTTGAGGAAAAGAAAGGAGGCCGAGTCAAATTGGATATTGAAAGCAGCCACTTCAGGGATTTTATTCAAAGCAATTGGCTCATTGATATGCCATTCAATAATGGAATGTATACTTGGAATAACAAAATATCAGGTTCCCAGCAAATTGCCTCAAGGCTGGATCGTTTCCTAATATTAGACAATGCCATTCATTTAGGGGGAGATATAAAAGCTTCAATATTGCCTTATCAGGATCGGACCATTGTCCCATTTCTCTTCAATGGAAAAGACTTGGAAACTGCACTCGAAGACCCTTCAAATTTGAAGCATTCTGGCGTACTCATCCAGAATTCAACAATATGGTCATCTCAATTTGGAACAGCTTCACCCCCCCTGAGGGAACAAATATGTACCAATTTCAATAGCGGCTCAAGTATCTCAAACACCACATCAAGCAGTGGAATCAATCAACCTTTGGAAACATATTTCAGGCCCAAAAATCTCTAGAACAAGAAATGGCAAAGCTCTAGCAGAAAATAATTACTGAAGGAAGAACATAAGTACTAGTGAATCAGAAACAGGACCTTCTCACTCAGCTTGAAGAAAGAAGAAAGCAAGAGGAGATTCTCTGGAAGAAAAAATCCAGAATACGATGGCTAAAAGAGGGGGAAAGGAATATAGAATTCTTTCACCGCACTACAATCCAGCGAAGAATGCGTAACAACATTTCTCAAATTCAGAATCAACAGGGAGAAAGGTTGGAAGAACATGATGACATCGAAGGAGAGCTCCTTAATCATTTCAAATATGTCCATCAAGAACCACAAATCAACAGATAGATGGTGATAGATCGAATCCTCCAGCATATTCCTAAAATCATAACGGAAGAACAAAATCAAATGCTCCTTCGTCCGGTTACTTTACAGGAAGTCGAATCAGCAATGGATCAGTTCAAGGATGGTAAAGCACCTGGTCCTAATGGTTTTACCTCCAACTTTTTTCATCACTTCTAGGATCTCATCAAACTGGAGATATGGCAGGTTGTGGATGAATCTAGGACTCTTCATTGGCTACTTCCTTCTCTAAATGCGAATTTTATTGCCCTCATACCTAAGGAAGATCATCCTATTACTCCAGATAAATTCGGGCCAATAGCACTCTGTAACGTTATATATAAAGTCATATCCAAATTCATTGCTTCTAGACTCAAACCACTACTACCCCTGCTCATTTCACCAGAACAATCGGGATATGTAGAAGGTCGGAAAATCCTTGATGGCATCATTCTCACGCATGAGATAATTCACTCTCTCAAACATAATAAAAAAGCAGGTATGCTTCTTAAAATTGATCTTTCTAAAGCTTTTGACAAGTTAAGCTAGAATTACATAAAACATATGCTCATAGCCTTTGGCTTCTCTCCCACATGGGTCAGATGGGTTATGAATCTCGTCTCTTCTACGTTTTTTTCTATTTTGGTTAATGGCATTCCTTCTCATCCCTTCTCTCCCTCCAGAGGCATTTGGCAAGGAGATCCCCTTTCTCCCTTTCTTTTTGTCCTAATGGCTGAAGGTTTAGGTCGTCTCATCAAGAATGCTCTTCTTACTCAGCAGCTCAGAGGTATCTCAGTCCATAACTCCCCTGCTATCACTCATCAAAAGTTCGTGGATGATAACATGTTGTTCGGGCACCCCTCAGTTCAAGAAGCACATATGTTCAAATCCTTGTTAGGCATTTTCTCTGAAGCCTCAGGCGCTACCATTAATACTCCCAAATCCCAAATCTTCTTTTTTCACACCCTCGCCATGACCCAGACTTCTATTTCCCGCATTCTTGGATTCTCTGTAGCATCTCTACCCTCCAAATATTTTGGTGCCCCTCTGATTCTGCTCTAAAACATGCCTCCTGGCACTTGCTTATTGAAAAACTAGAAGCCTGTATTTCCTCTTGGACCTACAAAGCCTTCAATATGGCTAACTGGCTCGTTCTAGTCATGGCCATGTTACAATCCATGCCTCTGTATATTTTCTCTGTCCTGGCGGCACCAAAATCGGTGCTCAAGAAAATAAAAAATATTCAACGCAATTTTCTCTGGGGATCCTCAGGGTAAAATCGTAAATGGGATTTGGTGAAATGGACCACAGTCTGCATTCCAAAAAAGAATGGAGGCATGGGACTCCGCGATATTCAACATAGCAATGTAGTCATGGGAGCAAGAATATGGTGGCAATGGCTATCAGCTTTGCATACACCTTGGGCTAAACTCTGGTTTGCTAAATATGCAAATAACCGACCGCCAGAAGATCTAATCAGACTCACAAATATTGAAGCGGGCTCCTTAATTTGGAATGCAACCAAACAGCACAGAGACATGATCCAACAGCACAGTTTTTGGGAAATTAGAGATGGAAGCACTGCTCGTTTTTGGGTAGACTCATGGCAAGAAAGACCCACATTAATCAATATTTTCAGACCTCCGCAGACAGATGAATGGGGTACACAATAGACATAAAAATTCAATCAGCAGTTGGATTCAGCCATCAACCAGGGATACAAGCAATGGAAGAAGGTGGCACAAATAATCAGCCAAGGAACAGAGCACTTCCACAAAGAAATTGACATAGAACTCACGAACCGGAAAATTAGATATTCTGATAAGAAGGATATTCTCATATGGGGGTACACTCCTTGAGGGATTTTCAACACTAAAGAAGCGTACAACCTCTTTATCAGCACTCAGGAACCCAAAGACCCACTTTGGGATAGAATTTGGTCTCCTGGTCTTTGGCCCAAGGTATCTACTTTTTTATGGCTGCTATGTCACAAAAGGATACTCACTTGGGACAATGTCAGCAAAAAAGGCTTCCATGGGCCTTCAAGATGTCCCAATTGTAATCAGCAGGAAGAAACCATACAGCATCTCATGGATTCGTGCAATCTAGCCAATAAATTTTGGGAAAAAACAAGCTTTAGATGTCAAAAAGGATGCAGAGTTTCCGGGGATATTACAACCACCATTTGCAACTAGGATATAGATCCTTACAAGAGAAGGTTGCTAAACGCTCTTTGGAAAATCATTCCAAGTATTTTACTCTGGACCATTTGGAAGGAAATGAATAGGCGCATTTTCAAGAATCAATGCACACCTCTAGATACCATCTAGAGTCATTTATGCCATAATCTACAAGAAACCTTGGCTCTCTGAAAGTGGCAGGAAGATGATTTCCCCACCATACCCCAGGAGCAGAATATATGGGAGAATTGGCATCTCATGATTGCCCATAAACATGAGGATCCACGCAATTCTTCCAATAATTCAAGTGCATCCAGCAAATGGAAGCCTCCTCCAAAAGTAATGATACAATTAAACTTCGATGGGGCCTCCAAAGGCAACCCACGCATGGCTGGATATGGAGGCATTTTCCGGGATTATAGAGGCAAACCACTTCTTATCTTCTTAGGCTCAATTGGATGGGACACAAAAAATTCAACT
This sequence comes from Pinus albicaulis, assembly GCA_034641835.2. Lineage (NCBI taxonomy): Eukaryota > Viridiplantae > Streptophyta > Pinopsida > Pinales > Pinaceae > Pinus > Pinus albicaulis. The sequence goes on along the minus strand of CM076580.1, from coordinate 54,213,735 downwards.
GAGCTAGAAGGACTGTGGCAGGGACTTTTTCTGGCTCAACAACATCGCTTCCACCCTATTGTGATCGAAGGGGACTCTCAAATATTAATCAACATGGCAAACCAAATTATTTTGGGGACCCCTGCTTACAAAGTGGCCAATAGCTTGAGATTGGTAGCTCAACTAGAACTCATTGATAAATGGCTAAAAACCAACAGAGCTATCACCTTCAAGCATGTTAAAATGGAAGGCAATAAAGTGGCTGATCTCTTGGAAAATTTGGGGGTGGACAGTAATTAAATTCTACACTCAGGATCTCTCAACATATTAAATGATAGCTCTCATCTACAGCAATGCATTGATCTGGTGCACAACGATGTAGAACTCCCGAATGCGGGTGTTTAATGGTAGGGGTACGTTGGTTCGTTTGTGGACTGGCAAGTGGCTTGGCCACATGGCCACCCACATTCCCATCATGCCTGCACTTAATCGAGTGACCGCCACTCTTAAATGCGACTTAATGCAGCTCGCTAGTCGATGTTTCACTGTTATGTTTTGGCTCCTCATTATGGCTTCCTCTGGAAGTTTTCCTTCTGCTTCGATTCCTTTGAGTTACAATTGTTGCCCTATTCTCAAGGAGCCGAGTTCGTGCACGACAATAGGGAGACGTTGCCAGTTACTGTGCTGCATAGAACTGGTGGTTGGCATCCATTTTTCGCAGAGTGTGCTCTACAGCCTGCGTTCTAAGCCGCTGGTTAATGAGTCCTCTGCCCACACTGAGCACCCCTCAAGTCTGTGCTTTGAGCCTCTGGTTACTGAGTTCTCTGCCCCCATTGCGCACCATTTCTCTGAGTCTGTACCGCTTATTCATTCCATCTTAGCCAGGGTGAATATGCCTCATCTACGCCAGAGGATGCGCTGCCACAGAGGTAGTATCAGAGGAAAAATTGCTACTTGGTCGTCTTCACCCTCGTCTCTCTCTGACTCATCCTCCCCCTCGTCTTTTCAATGCTCTGGTCGCTACCCGGCTACGCGGAGTGGTCGGGGGCGAACTCTCATAGTGAACGCTCGGTCGACTCAGTCTGACGATGCTACCCCCCAGTTGTAGGCTAACTTAACCTCTCCCCAGCAACCCCGTCATTTAGCCCAATTTCGCTTCCATTGTTCCCTTAACTTTCCATGTATTACTGCAACCATCACTGTGGCGTTTACAGAGGAGCTTCCCAGCATTGAAGGATTCACCCACATTGCGAAGAAGACGCAAGTTTTGGCTCGCAAAAAAGTCAGTCTTGGCGCTATTCGAGGAAAAACTCCGAATAATGGAAGCAGCGATGAACAGGACAACACCAAAATCGGCCACCTCAACACAAGCAAGAACGAGGAGGACAACACCGATGAAAAGCAGGATACAGAGGATGACATTGAAGCTTATAGGTGCCTAATAGTCGAAGAACCTCCACCTTCTCCTCATGACACCTAGCATGTCTAGTTTAATTAGATTTATGGTTCTCGGCTCCCAATCCTATGGGTCTACTTCTGTGTTTTTGTGTAATGTTGTTAGTTCGGATGTTATTTCAAAAACTGCTTCTCTCTGGTATAATAGGCTGGTTTCCCCTGCGAGGGTAGCAACTACTTTTTGGACTAGACTGGTTTCCCTCACATGGGTAGTCAATTTCATGTTTTTTCTGTTGAATTATGCCATAAACTCAGGATAGCACTGCAGAGGCCGGTGCCTCCATGTACTATTTTGTTACAGTAATAGAATTTAGACTAATTTAGAAAAAAAAAAAAAAATCGGTGTGGGAGGAAGCATCCCGAGGAGATGGAGATTATTGTAGCAGGGTTGGAAATTGGAATTTTTTACTCTTCATACAATATTTTTTTGGAAGTTTTGGATTTTTATAAGTAGAATAAAATTATGTTTAAATTTTTTGGCACATTATGTTTAAAATATGGCTTATTGAATTGTAAGATTTAGTATTTTTTTATGATTAATAATAATAACATATTTTTTTATTTTAAAATTCATTTTTTTATTTAAATTTTTCAATTGTTGGAAATATTGTCATTGATGGAAAAGGAATTGGAAAAGTTCAGTAGAGAAGAACAGAGGACGAACAGAAGGAGCAGAGATAGAATGGGAAGAGTACAAAGGCATAGCAGAATTTTGGTGAACAACAACACGCATTCAAGAAGGAAGGGAGAAATGTAAGGATGAATTAATTGTCATGGGCCGAAGCCACAAATTGCAGAGGAGAGTTGATTATGGTGTTGGGCAGAGCCGTCTTTACAGTGGAACGAAGTTATTCCCGTAAATCTAATTTACGGAGGAGCAGAGTTATTCAAGATAGTCATTTCAGGAATTTAAGCCCTCAACAACCAAGTATGAAGAAAATTTATGAAAGTATGTTTAAACAGCGGAAAGACTTTAAATATTTGAATGTGGCAGGACAAGTGTTCCCTACCACTTGAGCGCAAATCGCAAAGCGCAGTTTTGAAGCTTCAAGTGTCTTGTTGATATGGATTATTTGTGATATGCGATCATCGCGCCATCGCAATATTACAACATCGCAATATAGCAATATCGCAACATCGCAACATCGCAATATCGCATATTTTTTATTTCCGCCATCGCAAGTTCCGTTTTTTGCGATATGCGATCATCGCGCCATCGCAAGATCACAATATCGCACATCTAAGTGTTCCGCCATATGTTTGATCACCAATTTGCGATGCGATCCCATCGCAAATCGCAACTGTCAACTTTGCGCACTTTTGTTTGATCCGCCAATATCGCACATCGCAAATGGCCGACTGTGATGTGGGCCCGGGGTCAAAGAATGAAATCCAGTTTGTTTGAAGATTGAAGTCCGGGTTAAAATTTCATTGAAATTTGATTAAAATTAATGTTACGGGGGCAGTGTAATGTTTTAAAATAACTGGAGAGGGGTTATAGTTATAAAATTCGAACATTTTGTTATAAAGTGTGAAGGAAGCCCCCGAATTGAAATAATATTATATGGCGGAGATAAAAGACTACCTTTGGGATGATTCGTGCATGGAAGAACAGAGGTTAGGGTTTTAAAATTGGATTGGCACGATTATTAATACAAAAATGATTGAGATGGTATGGGTACATTCCGCTTGCGAGAACTCACCACATCAACAAGACACTTGCGTATGGAAAAGCATTGGATATTGTTTGTAAAATCCAAAGGGTTAAACTTTGGGTTAAAGGTTGGAGTGCACATAGATAATTTGAATCTCCTCGTTTGAATAAAATAAATTAAAAAGAAATCAAAGAGCCCTCAGGAATAAACTAAAGGAATACCATTAGCGGTTGAGTGGTTTTAGACTCATGGTATTGAGAAAGGCGAGATCTATATAAAGGACAAAGATCATTATTCAATTGAGGGTGGTGGCGAGCATTGGTGAAGAAGGAATTCCTCTAAGGAATATACGTATGGACGAGCAACGCGCTTAATTGATGATTACGAGTCCATGATGCACCCTTCGATACATTGATCTAAAAGGTGATGAGTCGTGAGAGTATTCAACGAAGAAACGATGAAAAGCTAGCGGATGTCTAATGAAGAACACATATAGATCCGGTGCATATGACGAGTTGGAGTTTCGAAGGTTAATACACGAGAGAAGGATACACGAATGTTGAATGCATAAATTCTCTGAAGTCTGGATTACGAGTGGTCTCGTTGTCTGTTATGTAGAATTGGGCAAAATATGTTTGTTAATTGAATAAAGGGTTGCGTTGGAGTCGAAGGGTTGAAGCCTTCTATATATAGAAAGGCGATGTTATGATCGGGGGGTTGTAGCTCCCTTCCAAGAGAGGTCAGTAAAGCGAGAGAAGGTTATAGCCTTCACGGTAGGTGCTGCGTGCTTTGGTATAAGTCTCGCCAACACGGGAAATTGAAATATGTTTTCTTTATAATAAAATATTGAAGACGAAACTCGGCAGCAGTGGTTTTACGCTTAGAATTGGGTTTTCACCTTAAATCTTGGTGTTCTTATGTGTTTCTATGTTTGATGGTTTGTCTTGTTATTTCTATTCATGCTTATCGATGAATAAATGATGCAATGATTTAAGTAAAGGCGTGATAAGATCTCTGGACATACAAGTAATGTAACATATGGTATTAAGAGAAAGGAAAACCAAAAAAATTTATCGATCGGCTCTAAATACTTTGATTCACCCCCCCTCTCGAGTATTTTTTCCTCAACATCAATAACCCAAATTAACAATGAAATTAAGATCAAAATTGATTCTAAAAAATTAAGAGTCTTTTATGGTAAGACTTGTTCAAAATAATTATAAGCAGTTACTTTGGAAATCTTGTTATAATTTCAAACTTAAAACAAAATAGAAGAATAAGTCGAATTAAATTAAAAATAGAGGCAAAGTAGAGGAGAGGTAAAACAACTCTACATCATAGAATGATTTGTTGTGAGTTGGCTTAGATAAAGAATGATACTCGCTGATTTTAGACTAAAATATTCCATAAAGTTTAGTAGAGGTGATGCCCGGGCTACCTGCTCAATCCATCTCCACACTCTTGTTCATACAAAAATGATGTAATTCAAGGTTTAGCCCCAATTAATTTTAAATCTGGGCAGTTTGCTTTCAATATAATAATGCGGAAGCTTCTCTAGATCTCAAAGCTCTAATTTGATATATTAAAATCATAACCCACAATTTCTCTTTATAAGTGGAATTTTTACTCTTTAAACACTAGGTACAAAAACCTGCATCCTAGATCTCATTCTTATGCGGAAGCTTATCATCCTTATGAAAACCCATCTTATGATATTTGAATTGGCATTCAAATATTTCAACTAACCCACCTATACATTTCCCCTTGCTTTATGAAGTTCGGAATGCATTTATTGGATTGAATAAAACCCAGCTCACATAAAGTGCGACCCATCTAAACATATGCTCACGGTTCTATTGTCTCGCGTCCAATATATTATATCCCCCATTCAAATATTAAGAACCCTTATTATAGCCCTTGATTCTGCATTCACCAGCACTTATAATTAAAATGAATTATCCGGGCCCACAACATGTCATTGACTTACCTTTCCGTTAATCCCTTCGCAACTCAAAGACGCGACCACCGTTCGATCTTTTGATCAACGCATCCAACGAGAATCACGTTTTTTAACCTCTGAGCCTTAACGGTAAAAAAAACGCGAAATAGGCAGTTTTAAAATACCACCTATGCCTTATGTTTCAAACGCAAACCCATATCGCGTTTTTTTTCAACAAACAACTTACCACTTTTAAATTATGCGAGACTGTCGGTTTCGATTTTTCAAAACCGCCCTCACGGTTCCACTTCACAATTCCGTCACCCTTTGAATGCTGCCTACCCAACTAAAGGACCGTCGCTACCATCAATTCAATTATACAAACTGGCTTTTGAAACAAAACCCAATCATTCAACCAATGCACTTCGCTTGGTTTCAAGGAATCACTCAAGCCTCAGGATATCAATACCGCATCAAATTCGACATTTGAACAGGGTTAAACAAACCAAATCAGATAACCAACGTATGATGATTTCTGTCTCTACGCCTTCAGAAGCACTTTCCATCAAAACCCAAAAATCTAGACTCCATATCAATTGCAACCAAATCGATATATTCAAGGGTTATATTCCAGTTCCACTTTCTTCATTAAGATCGATCCTTTTAGTGATCAATCTTTCTCAGGTGATATAAATACAAATTATATCAATTCTCTATTTCACACAGAGTCACTAATTCAGCCCCTCTGCTCTTCTTCATTGTGACATGTAATTACATAAAAGAATATAGTTCTCTATTGAACACATTATAAGATGTAATCCCAAAATGTGAGGTACATCCCAACAATAATTGCCTTACAAAGGATTATGACAGTTTAATTCAATAGCATCGATCTACCTGAATCAATATTAATTTACCAGTCACACAAAACCCAAATGCATACAATCACATAGAATTCAGAAACAATTCTTCATCTATTCATATGGACTCAAATACAAAATCCTTCTTGGTTCTGGCCAGATTTTCAAATCAAATGGCCCTTTTTCTTCACTACTTTGTCTCTGAACGACTATGCTACTTACCCCCTCTTTATCTGCTCGTAGGCTTACATTTATACCAATTAATAATGAATTAGTTCAGCTTCCTTAACAGCTCATCAAAGACTCTTGGAATTCTCCAAAGTCCTAAATTTTGACTCAATTCCTAAAGCAACTGAAACTAACTCTTCTCCTTCCTAACTTCATCAACTTCCCTCATGTTCTGTAGTGGTTAGAGAACATTTACAATTCCTCACCATTTTATTCAAAATACTAATAATTACATGAGAATTTAAAAACATGAGACCCCCCCTATGTCTACTTAGATACAAAGTATTTTGTTGTGCCTAATGCCCCTGCATCAGACTCCCAAGGTTCAAATTGTTCATGATCCCCTAATCATGTGCCTTCACTCCTTGTTTTCCTGGATCCCATACTTTGTTTTGCAACTGGTCATTTGCTACAATATTCTTCTTCTGCACTCCTCCAGGTCTCCATATCTTGTTCTGCAAATTACCACCAGCTATACTTTCACAATCTCTTCTTGTCTTTCCTTTGCTAAAATCATTTTGCTTTCTTGCTGCTGTCTGCTGCTTCTGAGACACCTTCATCATCAGTCCTCTAATGTTTTCAATTTACATGTCCAGCTTATCTTCTGTCTGGAATTTACTCTGCCCATTGCTGCTTTCAATTCCTGTAGTTGTAGCTGCTTTTGCTGCTGCTCTTGCTATCATTGCTGTTACTGCCTTTCTTGTTGCCAACATTGATGTTGTTTTTGCCAATGTTGCCTCACTGATTGCGGCTAATGTTGGTTTTACTCCTGCAGATGTCACTCCACATGTTGCTGCCTCTGTGGATGCCTCCCAAACTTCCTGAATATCTCTTAATATATCTCCCTCTGCAACATTTTTATTTTGCTCATCATCTAAAAATTTACTTTAAGAAAATAAATCATCAATTAATTTTCTTCCTGCAGTAACATACCCATTCAGTATACTAGTAAGCATAATCAAATTTTGCAAACTAGTATCTGCTCCTTTCACAACTTCAGGCAATCTTACTCTAGTGTCTGCAACCTCTTTCTCCTGTTTAAATGTTTCCAGCAAACATTTCAGCCACTCATTTTGTACTTGTTTCACATCCTCAATATGCTGCAATTTAAATTCAGCATCTTCTTCTTCTTTTTGGACAATCTTCAGTAATTTTCTTGCACCTTCTTGCTTGATTCTGGTAATCAAATCAAGTTCTTCAAATTCTGTCTTTTCACCTTCTATCAGAATAGGATTCTAATTCTTCATCACTGTGTCAGTTTTAAAAACCTACCCCACAGTCTGCTCTTGGCCCATCAAACAAGCCAACTCCTCCTTGTCACCAACAGTAACAAATTTCTGCATGACTCTTTCACCTTCCTTCAAGACAATCCCAAGAGATGGACTGTCTCCTGCAATGCTTGTAAGCACAATTCTCTTCATCTATAGCCTATGCCACTTCAATTCCTTCTTCATGAGCCAACCAACTCTTTGGCTTTCCTCTATCATCATCTTCAGTTTGTTAAACTATTCTCTAATCTCAGCTACCTCTTTCCAATATTCTGCATCAGTCAATTTCTTCCTCATGCCATTTATCCTGGCATCTTCTTTCTCTTCTCTGTTGTGTCCTCTCTCAGAACCTCTACAATCTCTGCTATGAATATCATTATTCATCTTCTCCTTCATGAGTTCCTCACTCATTAGCTGCACCAAGCCTCTGCAATAGCAAGCTCTCCTGCTGCCTCTTACCTCACCAATCCTTTCCTCCGGATCTGGGCTTTTGGCAAGTACTGGTCCCCTATCTGCCGGAACCTTCTGAGCACTCTCTTCTACTCTCTCTAGGCTTCACTTTGCAACTCTTGGAACTCATTCAAGCTCTGTTGAATCTCCTCAAGGTTCTGCCTGTAGAAATTTGCTGAATAATGAAGATTTATTCACCGAGATTATCCTGATCATACAAAAATTTGATTTGCTGCATAACACATAATCTCTTCTACAAATTAATCATCACATGCGGAAAATAAAACAAGCGGTAGAACATCAATTCACACACATAGAACGCATCATGTATGGGGAAAGCTTATAGCTGAAAACCCCCAACTATATGTCTCATATAAATGGATGAGAACATGTAACAATCTCAGTACAATACTCGTCGCAAGTACTCAGTACTGTCTCCAAAAGCTACACACAAAACTAGCTCAGTTTTGAACAAGTCGCAGGTTCAAAACTCATCCACTAGCTGCCTGCCTCTACTGCGCAATCCAAAGTGTGAATGTAGCTGAAACAAGTTTGAATTCACCTTGATTGAACAACGCAATCATCATAGGCATACTCATCCCACTGATTGTGCAAATCTCATGCACAACTAATGTACAACTGTTGTCAATCTCACCCTTTCATCTACCTCTTCCACTAGTCTTCCACTGAACTGTCCATGCACTGAGTTAACTGATGAGTTCTTTAGTTGAATAACTAGTTAATAATTAGTGAATTAAATAATATTTAATTCACCCAACTCATCTCTAGTGTAATCGCCAGTTAAACTGATCACAACTAGTTCAACTAGTCTCAACTCCATCAACTCCTCAATCAACTCCACCGAACTCCGCCACTTGAGCTCTAACTGAAGTCAACCATGCATTAGCTCACCAAACCCATGGGAATAGCATAAATCCTCATTTCAGCTGCATGCCCCACCTCCGGGGGTCAAATTGAAGTGCTCCAAGAGAGTAAACTGAAGTTTAGAGTCCAAATATTATTAAGGGTAAATAATATTTGACTTTTCTATTTTTAGCTAGGCAGTCTAAAAATAGACTTCGACCTAAATGTCTAAAAATAGAGGTCCATCTATTTTTACCAACATGACCAATCCTCCAAGAATAGCATACTGCAACTCCCAGACCATGCTCCATATGTCTAAAAATAGACATAGTCTAAAAATAGACTTTGCACCAAAAATAGCCTGCGGGCCCACCTAGTGAAGGCGACTTCATTTCACTAGGCTCCATCATCATGCTGCATTTTCAACACTGCCACAATTTCTTCTTCACTTTAGAATTCTCTGCTGGACTCTTTCATTACTGCTCTCAAAGTTGTGATATGCTTTTGCTGAGATTTCTTCAACTGCTTGCAATCTGAATTCTGCAAACAACTCTTCAAACCAGAGTTAAACACTGCTCATCAACTCACCTTCTCTTGAGAACACTGCAATTGTTCTCCCTATCCAACTTTAGCGGAATATCAGGTTCACTGCCATCATCACCAAAACCTTGTCTTCATCATATCTGCAGCCATAATTCTGTCATCATAATCTCAGGTTTAAAATTATTTTACCTACAAGATCCCTACATGATCTTGTTCTTCATTCATTTCTACAAGTCTTGTTCACTGCAAATATGTATCTGCTGCATATCAGATCTAAAAATCTGATCTTCCTTCACTCTCTCACCAAATGCACTCATTCAAACTTAATTACAAAAATTTCTTTTACTTCAAACAGAGCCTTTCCTGCTCTGATACCACATGATGCCCGAGCTACCTTCTCAATCCATCTCCACACTCTTGTTCATACAAAAATGATGTACTTCAAGGTTTAGCCCCACTTAAATCTGGGAAGTTTACTTTCAATATAATAATGCGGAAGCTTCTCTAGATCTCAAAGCTCTAATTTGATATCTTAAAATCATAACCTACAATTTCTTTTTATAAGTGGAAGTTTTACTCTTTAAACACTAGGTACAAAAACCTGCATCCTAGATCTCATTCTTATGTGGAAGCTTATCATCCTTATGAAAACCCATCTTATGATATTCGAATTGGCATTCAAATATTTCAACTAACCCACCTATATGTTTCCCCTTGCTTTATGAAGTTCGGAATGCATTTATTTGATTGAATAAAACCCAGCTCACATAAAGTGCAACCCATCTAAACATATGCTCATGGTTCTATTGTCTCGCATCCAATATATTATATCCCCCATTCAAATGTTAAGAACCCTTATTACAACCCTTGATTTTGCATTCACCAACACTTATAATTAAAATGAATTATTCGGGCCCACAGCATGTCATTGACTTACCTTTCCGTTAATCCCTTCGCAACTCAAATACGCGACCACCATTCGATCTTTTGATCGACGCATCCAACGAGAATCGCGTTTTTTAACCTCCGAGCCTTAACGCTAAAAAAAAAGGTGAAATGGGCAGTTTTAAAATACCACCTCTGCCTTACGTGTCAAACACAGACCCATATTGCATTTTTTTTCAACAAACAACTTACCACTTTTAAATTATGTGAGACTGCCAGTTTCAATTTGTCAAAACAACCCTCACAGTTCCACTTCACAATTCCGTCACCCTTTGAACACTGCCTACCCAACTAAACGGTCGTCGCTACCATCAATTCAATTATACAAATTGGCTTTTAAAACAAAACCCAATCATTCAACCAACGCACTTCGCTTGGTTTCAAGGAATCACTCAGGCCTCAGGATATCGATACCGCATCAAATTCGACATTTGAACAGGGTTAAACAAACCAAATCAGATAACCAACGTATGATGATTTTTGTCTCTACGCCTTCAGAAGAGCTTTCCATCAAAACCCAAAAATGTAGACTCCATATCAATTACAACCAAATCGATATATTCAAGGGTTATATTCTAGTTCCACTTTCTTCATTAAGATCGATCCTTTCAGTGATTGATCGTGATCGATCTTTCTCAAGTGATATAAATACAAATTATATCAATTCACTATTTCACACAGAGTCACTAATTCAGCCCCTCTGCTCTTCTTCACCATGACATGCAATTACATAAAAGAATATAGTTCTCTATTGAACACATTATAAGATGTAATCCCAAAAATTGAGATACCTCCCGACAACAATTGCCTTACAAAGGATTATGACAGTTTCATTCAATAGCATCGATCTAACTGAATCAATATTAATTTACCAGTCACACAAAACCCAAATGCATACAATCACACAGAATTCAGAAACAATTCTTCATCTATGCATATGGACTCAAATACAAAATCCTTCTTGGTTCTGGCCATATTTTCAAATCAATTGGCCCTTTTTCTTCACTACTCTGTCTCTGAACGACTATGCTACTTACCCCCTCTTTATCTGCTCATAGGCTTACATTTATACCAATTAATAATGAATTAGTTCAGCTTCCTTAACATCTCAACAAAGACTCTTGGAATTCTCCAAAGTCCTAAAGTTAGACTCAATTCCTAAAGTAACTGAAACTGACTCTTCTCCTTCCTAACTTAATCAACTTCCCTCATGTTCTCTAATGGTTAGAGAACATTTACAATTCCTCACCATTTTATTCAAAATACTAATAATTACATGAGAATTTAAAAACATGAGACCCCCCCTATGTCTACTTAGATACAAAGTATTTTGTTGTGCCTAATGCCCCTGCATCAAGAGGGACAAAGTATTTACATTATATAACAATTTGGTGTAGATCAAATTGTTGTTGATGTCTTTAGATAAAAATACCAAATATTGTCTTTACCAAAAGAAATTACACACACACACACATATCTATTGAAATTAGGCTAGGATAAAATTTGATCCATTTCCATCTAGACTTAAGATGGATCTAATATGGTTTAATTATTAATAATTGTAATTACTAATTTTTTTATTAAATTTATTTTATTTTATTTTTAATTTTATGTAATTTTACATGCTTACATAACACAACATTACAACATCTCTTATGTATTGGATTTTTCCTCTTCGTGCAACTAGGATTCCACTTGTTATAATTTAATTCCTCAAAATATGGCTTCCTTCCTCAATGAATACCATAAAATTTGAACTAAAATATGGTGTGATCCCCACTCAAGTTAACAAGCACAAATTTACATTACTAATCAATCAAAGTAAAACCAATGATAATAAACATGTTTCCCTATAACTTTGATCAACTTTTACTGCAGCTTAAATATGCAATTTACTCCCTCGAAGGGGTAGGTGGATCATGACCACTAGGTCCTCATAAATTGAAAATATCCTAGCTTTTCCCGATGACTAATATCAAATTACTCCAACTCCCACTACAATCGAACCCATAAGATTCAACCGATTTTTTTTTGTAGCTAGGTTGAGCCTAGGCCAAGGCTATCCCTTTTATTGGATGGAAGAAGATCGGTCCACCCACAACGGGATGCTTATCACTAGGATCGTGCAAGGCTTGAGTGAGCCTAGATACTCATTGGGAATTTAAATTCCATGAAAGTGGCTTTCATCCTCAACCCCTCCCCATAAGGTTTGAACCTGTGATGTGGCGGGGACTAAACCCCATGCAAACCAACTCATCTACACCTCATGGGTTAATCACCCAATATCGCTCAATATAAAATAGCGATCTATAACTTGTCGAGGGAACAAAGCGAGTGCCTCCTATGATCTAGGTGGATATCGGTGGCCACCCAACTATTCTAGTTAGACCTGCACATCAATTCTTTCAGTTTTTCAGCTTCAGCACAACTTACTATTTTTAGCAGGTTTTCGGGTCCTACACTCCCAGAGCCGTTTTGGGGACTTAATGATCCAGGTGGATATTGGTGGCCACCCACTGATTCCATTTGAACCCCCACAATCATTTCTTTCAGTTTGTAAGTTGCAACACAGCCTACTATTTTTAGTAGTTTTTCGGGTCCTAAACTTTTGGAGCCGTTTTGAGGCCCTACACTACGTTTTTTGGGAAAATGAGGAGCAACATGGGTATGTTTCTTGTGGACCCATGTTACCCACTCAAAATTTTTAGTCCTCGGATATATCTTTCTAACGAGCTATTGAGCGCGTCAAACGGAGATCGGATGCCAAAGTTACGTCCCCAAGAAGTTGAAACACCAATTTACCCAAACGGGGCCCACAGTTTTGGTGCTTCATCTCCTAGGGTTAGGTTTCTGGATGTTTAGGGTTCTATATTGTTTCTCAACAATAAATAGGCCTTCGAGCCTCATTTTAACACAGTTCAAGGGTTGGTAACCGACACATCGCTTCTCAGAGATAAGCGCTACCGGTGCCCTAGCTTGCTTGTTCCCATCATTTCAGTTCTGTAACATAGTGGAGAAACTTGTAGCCATCACATATCTTCTCAGGTATACACTACCAGTGCCCTCATCGCTCATTTCCATTATTTCTCACTGTAACATAGTTCAGAGGCCTGTAGCCGCCACATCTCTTCTCAGAGATACGCTTACCAACGCCCTAGCTGTTTATTTCAGTCATTTTTTTTATTAATAAAATGAAGCATTATTTCCGCTACATCTCTGTATCTATGGTTATATGTGTATTCTATTGCAACATAATACACATATAACCGTAAGCACAGAGATGCATCAGAAATAATGCTTCATTTTATTAATAAAAGAGTGACTGAAATAAGCTTACAAACATAATGGAAACAAGCTAGGGCGCTGGTAGCGTATCTCTAAGAAGAGATGTGGTGTATGTAGGCCTCTGAACTGTGTTAAATTGAGGCTCGAAGGCCTATTACAGACATAATGGAAATAGATGAGCTAGGGTACTGGCAGCATATCCCTGAGAAGAGATGTGACATCTACCAACCTCTGAATTGTGTTACAATGAGGCTCGAAGGCCTATTTATTGTTGAGAAACAATGTATAACCCTAAACATCCAAAAACCTAACCCTAGGAGATGAAGCGCCAAAACTGTGGACCCCGTTTGTGTAAATTGGTATTTTAACTTCCCGGGGACGTAACTTTGGCATCCAATCTCTGTTTGACGCGCTCAATAGCTCGTTAGAAAGATATATCTGAGGACTAAAAATTTTGAGTGAGAAACATCAGTCTACAACCCATGTTGCTCCTCGTTTTCCCAAAAAACGTCATTTAGGGCCTCAGAACGGCTCCGAAAGTTCAGGACTCAAAAAACTGCTAACAATAGTAAGTTGTGCTGCAACTTAAAAACTGAAAGAACTGATGGTGGGGTTTCAAATGGAATCGGTGGGTGGCCACCAATATCCACCTGGATTATTAAGTCCCCAAAATGGCTCCGGGAGTGCAGGATCTGAAAACCTACTAAAGATAGTAAGTTGTGCTGAAGCTAAAAAAAATGAAAGAATTGATGTTGCGGGTCCAAATGGAATAGGTGGGTGTCCACCGATATCCACCTAGATCATCCTAGCTGTCGAATCTCATTTAAAGTAGAAACCTACCACCACAAAAAGTGCTTAGCATTAGTTGCTAGTGGAAAGTTGTACACATGATGAGTAGAAAATGCTAGCACTTGCACACAACTCACTAAAATATCCTTAATATATATATATATATATTCTAAAATATAACTAATTAGATGCACCACTCCTAATTCTTACTAGGATGGCTTTTCACACTATTAGTTTACCTTCTTAAAAATCAAATTTGAATATTAAAAAATATATAATAAATATGATAATGTTTATAATTTTATAAAATAAAATATTTTAAAAAAATAATTGAATTTTTATTTATTTATTTATTTTTCCTTGAGCATAAATAAATAACAAACATAATGGATTTAAGAATTTAATTTTTAAAAATAACAAAATTTAAAATTCACATAAACTATAACATTTGGAACAATGTGTGTAATCCAACTAGTTATGCTAGATTTTAAGTGAATTAAGAAGACTATTTAAAAATATGATAAAAATTAATTTATAACAACACGCCAAACATGATGGTTGTCTTATGACAAATTGTAAAGTGGAATTTAATAAATTGGATATTAACTTCAACATGTATGAAAAATGCAGGTTTTGTAGAAGGCCAGCTGGTTTGTAGAGCCTAATTTGTAGCTCACAAAGGATGTGAGTCACTAGACATGAGAGCACGAGGAAAGAAAACATTAATGTTTTCGTATTCCTTGTAGTCCTACTCCATGCTCTATGCATAAATGGATGTGACAACCTCTTTGGTGCGATCGTTTAGCTCACTTGCAAGTGGTTAAGAAGTACATAGCCAATCGACCCATGAATTACTTAGCACCAAGAGGTCGAAGTACATGCACATATCTTCCATATATCCACAACTTCCATTTATGCACCTATACAAAATTTGTATACATCTTCTGCAATATGCATATATATCAGTCTCCATATATGCACAACTTTTGTATATACACATATCTTTTGTATATATGCAACTTTCATTTATGTGCATATCTTTCGTATATGTGTAACTTCCAGATACACAATGTATATATGAAAGATACATGAAATAAGTGCATATACGAAACATGTGCATATGCGACACATATATTTTGTATATGCGCAACTTCCATATATGCACATATCTTTCGTATATCGGCATATATTTCATATATGTACAAATTTTGTATAGGCACATATACAAAAGTTGTGCATATATAGAAAATATGCACATATACAGAAGTTGTGCACAGTTTATGTATATACGTGGCTTCTGTATATGTACATATATGAAAGCTATGCATATACGGTCGATGCACATATACAGAAGTTGCACATATATGGAAGATGCATATATACATAATTTATGCATAACTTCAACCACTGTATATGTGTAGCCTCCGTATATGTGCAACTTCCGTATATGAACATATATGTTTGCACTTATACAGAACATGTGCATATATGGAAGAAGTGCATATCTTCCATATAGGTGCAATGTATGTATATGCGCATCTTCTGTATATGCGCAAATACAAAAGTTATACATATACAAAGTCTACACATATACAAAGGTTGAATTTATGCATAGATTATGTATATGTGCAACTTATGTATATGTGCAAGTACTGTATATGCACAACTTTCATATGTGTGCATATACAGAAGCTACATATATACAAAAATTGTGCACAAATTCAACCTCTGTATATGCACAACTATCGTATATGTGCATATTTTCTTTATATGCACAACTTTTGTATGTGTGCATATACAAAATTTGTACATATATGAAAGATATGCCCATGTACGAAAGATATGTGCATGTATGGAAGTTGTGCATATACGGAAGATATGAGTCGCATATGAACATCTTTCATATGTGCGCATGTCTTCCGTATATGTACATCTTTCGTATATGTGATTCTTTCATGTATGTGCATATATTTCATATATACATTGTGTATCTAGAAGTTACACATATACAGAAGTTGCACATATACGAAATATATGCGCATAAATGAAAGTTGCACATATACAGAAGATATGTGTATATACAAAAGTTGTGCATATATGGAGATTGATATATATGCATATTACAGAAGTTGTATATAAATTTTGTATATGTGCACATACAGAAGATATCCGCATATTCAAAAGTTGTGCATATATGGAAGATATGCACATATACAGAAGTTGTGCATATATAAATATATGCACATATACAGAAGATATGCACAACTTATGTATATGCACAACTTCCGTATATGCGTAAATTCCATAAATGTGCATATATAGAAGTTTTGCATGACTTCAACCTCCATATATACGTAGCCTTTGTATATACACATCTTCCATATGTGCGTATATATTTTGTAGATACCATTGGAATATATTGGCTTACATTGATTTGAGCTTGTAAAGGTAAAGATTGATGAGTAGGAACATGGAACGCAGATGGTATAGGTTGAGAATGTACAAAGGCACTCACAACTAAACTAGGTTGGACGAACAAAGTATATTGTAAAATATTAGTAGTCAAACCAAGATAAAGTGAATTTAATGAGGGTTGAGCACTAACTTGAGGCATACCAATGATAGGTTTCTCCCATGCCAAAGGAGGAGGGGATGATGGAGACAACTTTCCACCAGATGGAGAGTATCCAATGTAAGGAGAATTGGGCTATTGAGGGTGTCCACTAATTTAAGGACCAGCCTGTTGTCCAACTGTAGGTGTAGGTGGAGGAGAAAGAGCAGACTGTGTATTTCTCATTAGAGAAGTGCTAGATGGAATTATAGAAACAAATGTCATGGGACAAGTCTAAGGTCTGGATGTCGCACCAGAGAAAGTACCAGACAGTGCTGGATAACCAGGTAGGACAAACAGGCCACCATAGAGAATAGTTTATGGTGATGTTGCAAACATGGATGAGGAAGAAACATTTGATGTCTCGGCCATAGTGGAGACAGTATGGGAAACCATAGTGGATTTAGTCATGGCTAATGATCCCAAAGACGATTATCATGAGAAACTCACAAATGAACTGAAAGGAAGAGAATCAGATAAAGGAGCTTCTGATGGAGTTTGAAGAGAAGGAAAAATAATACATTTATAAAGATTTAACCCTCTCAAATGAATAGGAGAAGAGGGACGAGGTTCTTCCTGTGGGATCTCCTTAATCAACTAAATTTGAGATTGAAATTTGCTAGTGGAGGGAAGATATTTCTCACATCGCTTTTACTTGGTAAGTGATCTTTAGTAGGTTTCATCGTAGCTTGAATAACTTAAGTAAAAATAAAATATTTATTATTAGCAGCACCACAAATGTACCTCCTCCCTTGTTTGAGATGGATTGACATCCCATATTGGAGTGAGGCCACATCGAAATATTCTTTCACGACATCTTCGGACTGTAACTTTCAGAGATTTATCAAAAATGGCCCGCCCTACTTTCTAACCATATTTAATTTAGTGAACCCACTAAATTAATCGGTGTGGGAGGAAACATCTAGAGGAGATGGAGATTACTGTAGGAAGGGTTGGAAATTGGATTTTTTTTACTCATCATACAATATTTTTGGAAGTTTTGGATTTTTATAAGTAGAATAACATAATTTTTATTTTTTTGGCACATTATGTTTAAAATATGGCTTATTGAATTGTAAGATTTAGTATTTTTTATGATTAATAATAATAACATACTTTTTATTTTAAAAATTATTTTTTTATTAAAAATTTTCAATAACCAAATTAACAATGAAATTAAGATCAAAATTTGTTCTCAAAAATTAAAAGTCCTTTATGGTAAGACTTGTTTAAAAAAATTATAAGCAGTTACTTTGGAAATCTTGTTATAATTTCAAACTTAAAGCAAAATAGAAGAAGAAGTTCATTTAAATTAGAAATAGAGGCAAAGTAGAGGAGAGGTAAAGCAACTCTACATCATAGAATGATTTTTTGTGAGTTGGCTTAGATAAAGAATGATACTCGCATATTTTCGACTAAAATATGCCATAAAGCTTAGTAGAGGGACAAAGTATTTACATTATATAACAATTTGTTGTAGATCAATTTGTTGTTGATGTCTTTAGATAAAAATAACAAATATTGTCTTTACCAAAAGACAGTATAATTGGATATAGATTACCTAACCATGTCATAAGAGCAAGCACACCATTGTATTATCATTATTGCTTTTACCTATGAGGAGGTAGCTCAAAGAAAGAAAACACACAGATATATATATATATATATATATATATATATATATATATATATATATATATATATATATATATATATATATATATATATATATATATATATATTTGTTGTTGATGTCTTTAGATAAAAATAACAAATATTGTCTTTACCAAAAGACAGTATAATTGGATATAGATTACCTAACCATGTCATAAGAGCAAGCACGCCATTGTATTATCATTATTGCTTTTACCTATGAGGAGGTAGCTCAAAGAAAGAAAACACACAGATATATATATATATATATATATATTGAAATTATGCTAGGATAAGATTTGATCCATTTCCATCTAGACTTAATATGGATCTAAGATGGTTTAATTATTAATAATTGTAGTTACTAATTTTTTTATTAAATTTATTTTATTTTATTTTATTTTTAATTTTATGTAATTTGACATGCTTACATAACATAACATTACAACATCTCTTCTGTATTGGGTTGTGCCTCTTCGTGGAACTAGGATGCCACTTGTTATAATTTAATTCCTCAAAATATGGCTTCCTTCCTCAACCCCTACCATAAAATTTGAACTAAAATATGGTGTGATCCCCACTCAAGTTGACAAGTTTAGTCTTCACCACAAATTTACATTACTAATCAATCAAAGTACAACCAATGATAATGAACATGTTTCCCTATAAATTTGATCAACTTTTACCGCGGCTTAAATATGCAATTTACTCCCCCGAAGAGGTAGGTGGATCACGACCACCAGGTCCTCATAAATTGCAAGTATCCTAGCTTTTCCCGACGACTAATATCAAATTCCTCCAACTCCCACTACAATATAACACATAAGATTCAACCAATTTTTTTTTTGTAGCTAGGTTGAGCCTAGGCTGAGGCTAGCCCTTTTATTGGATGGAATAAGATCGATCCACCCACAACGGGATGCTTATCACTAGGATTGTGCAAGGCTTGGGTGAGCCTAGACACTCATTGGGAAGTTTAATTCCATGAAAGTGGATTTCATCCTCAACCCCTCCCCATAAGGTTTGAACCTGTGATGTGGTGGGGACTAAACCCCATGCAAACCAACTCATCTACACCTCATGGGTTAATCACCCAATATCGCTCAATATCAAATAGTGATCTATAACTTTTCAAAGGAACAAAGCGAGCACCTCCTAGCCGCCGAATCTCATTTAAAGTAGAAACCTGCCAGCACAATAAGTGCTTAGCATTAGTTGCTAATGGAAAGTTGTACACATGATGAGTAGAAAATGCTAGCACTTGCACACAACTCACTAAAATATCCTTATATATATAGAGAGAGATATATATATATTATAAAATATAATTAATTAGATGCACCACTCCTAATGCTTACTAGGATGGGTTTTCACACTATTAGTTTACTTTCTTAAAAATAAAATTTAAATATTAAAAATATATATAATAAATAAAATAAGGTTTATAATTTTATAAAATAAAAGATTTTAAAAAATAATTGAATTTTTATTTATTTATTTATTTTTCCACGAGCATAAATAAATAATAGACATAATGGATTTAAGAATTTAATTTTTAAAAATAACAAAATTTAAAATTCACATAAACTATGGTGTTTGGAACAACGTGTCTAATCCAACTAGTTATGCTAGATTTTAAGTGAATTAAGAAAAATATTTAAAAATATGATAAAAAATAATTTATAACAACACGTGAAACATGATGGTTGTCTTATGAAAAACTATAAAGTGGAATTTAATAAATTGGATAGTAACTTCAACATATATGAAAAATGCGGGTTTTGTAGAAGGTCAGCTGGTTATAGAGCCTCTAATTTGTGGCTCACAAAGAATGTGAGTCACTAGACACGAGAGCATGAGGAGAGTAAACATTAATGTTTTCCTATTCCTTGTAGTCCTACTCCATGTTCTATGCATAAATGGATGTGACAACCTCTTTCTTGCAATTGTTCAACTCACTTGCAAGTGGTTAAGAAGTACATAACCAATTGACCCATGAATTACCTAGAACCAAGAGGTCGAAGTACATGTGCAAATATTCCATATATCCACAACTTCCATATATGCATATATATAGAAGTTGCACATATACAAAATTTTTATACATCTTCTGTAATATGCATATATATCAGTCTCCATATATGCACAAATTTTGTATACACGCATATCTTCTGTATATATGAAACTTTCATTTATGCGCATATCTTTCATATATGTGTAACTTACAGGTACGCAATGTATATATGAAAGATATATGCATACATGAAATAAGTGAATATACGAAAGACATGCATTTACGGAAGACATGCGAACATATCAAAGATGTGCATATGTGACTCATATCTTTTGCATATGTGCAACTTCCATATATGCACATATCTTTCGTATATGGGCATATATTTCATATATGTACAAATTTTGTCTAGGCAGATATACGAAAGTTGTGCATATATAGAAAATATGCACATATACAGAAGTTGTGCACAGTTTAGGTATATACGTAGCTTTTGTATATGTACATAAATGAAAGTTGCGGATATACAATAGATGCACATATACATAAGTTGCACATATATGGAAAATGCACATACACATAATTTATGTGTAAATTCAACCACTGTATATGTTTAGCCTTCGTATATGCACATATTTGTTTGCGCATATACAAAACATGTGCATATACAGAAGATGCGCATATCTTCCATAGAGGTGCAACATATGTATATGCGCATCTTTTGTATATGTGTATATACAGAACTTACACATATATAGAGGTTGAATTTACACAAAGATTATGTATATGTGCAACTTCTGTATATGTGCATCTACCGTATATGCGCAACTTTCATATGTGTGCATATACAGAAGCTACGTATATACAAAAATTATGCACAACTTCAACCTCTATATATGTGCAACTTCCGTATATGTGCATATTTTCTTTATAGGCACAACTTTCATATATGTGCATATAAAAAATTTGTACATATATGAAAGATATGTCCATGTACGAAAGATATGTGCATGTATGGAAGTTGCACATATACGGAAGATATGAGTCACATATGCACATCTTTCATATGTGTGCATGTCTTCCGTAAATGAACATCTTTCGTATATGTGATTCTTTCATGTATGTGCATATATTTGATATATACATTGTGTATCTAGAAGTTACACATATACAAAAGTTGCACATATACGAAAGATATGTGCATAAATGAAAGTTGCACATATACAGAAGATATGCGTATATACAAAAGTTGTGCATATATGGAGACTGATATATATGCATATTACAGAAGTTGTATACAAATTCTGTATATGCGCAACTTCTATATATGTGCATATACAGAAGATATGCACATATACGAAAGTTGTGCATGTATGGAAGATATGCGCATATACGGAAGTTGTGCATATATAAAGATATGTAAATATACAGAATTTGTGCATATACGGAAGATATGCACAACTTCTGTATATGCGCAACTTCTGTATATTCGTAACCTCCATAAATGCGCATATACAGAAGTTTTGCATGACTTCAACATCCATATATACGTAACTTTTGTATATACACATCTTCCATATATGCGTATATCTTTTGTAGATACCATTGGAACATATTGGCTTACATTGATTAGAGCTTGTAAAGGCAAATATTGATGGGTAGGAACATGGAATGCATATGGTATAGGTTGAGAATGTACAAAGGTACTCACAACCGAACTAGGTTGGACAAACAAAGTAGATTGTAAAATATTAGTAGTCAAACCAAGATAAAGTGAACTTAATGAGGGTTAAGCACTAACTTGATGCATACCGATGATAGGTTTTTCCCCTACCAAAGGAGGAGGGGATGTTGGAGGCAACTTTCCACCAGATGGAGAGTTTCCAATGTAAGGAGAATTGGGCTATTGAGGGTGTCCACTAATGTAAGGACTGGCCTATTATCCAACTGTAGGTGTAGGTGGAGGAGAAGGAGCAGACTATATATTGCTCATTAGAGAAGTGCCAGATGGAATTATAGAAACAAATGTCATGGGAAAATTCGAAGGTCTGGATGTCACACCAGAGAAGGTACCAGACAATGCTCGATAACCAAGCAGGACAAACATGCCACCATAGAGGACAGTTTATGGTGATGTTGCAAACATGGATGAGGAAGAAACATTTGATGTCTCGGCCATAGTGGAGACATGATGGGAAACCATAGTGGATTTGGTCATCAATAATGATCCCAAAGACGATTATCATGAGAAACTCACAGATGAACTGAAAGGAAGAGAATTAGATAAAGGAACTTATGATGGAGTTTGAAGAGAAGGAAAAGTAATACATTGATAAATATGTAACCCTCTCAAATGAATAGGAGAAGAGGGATGAGGTTCTTCCTATGGCATCTCTTTAATACTCACAAGATCGTATGAAAGAGGCTCACCATCGAGTCCAAGATTGCGATGGTCGTTCTTATTGAATGTGGGAGGGATTGCAAAATAATTAGCGTTGTCATCAATTTAATATTGATGCATGTTTGCATAGAGAGAAGCATATATGCATGTGTCCTTGCCTCAGTCTACACTGTAACGTAGCTATCTTCCTATTGATTCATTCCTTTTGAAGTAGATTCTTGGAATTCATTCTTGTCTCCAGATTCATAGTGCCACACTATTGTCTCCAGAAATTCCTTTGTGCGCATTTGTCTGTCATCTACTGGGCTCAGTAGAGATTTTTGGTATTAAACACTTACACATTCGCTTGTTTGGTCCTCCCAACTCTACTGGTGATCTCAGTGCATGTTGTGTTTGAGTGTGTCGATTCATTATGTGTGTTGGTTTATATGTGCACATGTTATTGTAATCTTTGAAGGACGGAAGGAAGTAACTCTTAAAAAAAAATCAATGTTGAAATATTTGCAATCGAGATATCTCAGCATGGTGCGGTAACACTAAGAGAAAAATTAGTAACACATGCAGCATGTTAACTGGTGGTGATATTATGGGGTAAATGGATACAATTTTCTGCAATAATGCTACAATGGTACCAAAAGAATGCCAAAGCATTGGATCAAGGTCTTGAGAGAATGCACGTCACTTGGATAGGTTGAGGAGAGTGTTTTCTCTGTGCTCTGGAATCATGACCATCCTCGAGGAGCTACAAGGCAGTGTGGCTACTGTGAAATCGACACTTGTTTGGTGCTTGTTTCTAGTCACTCCCCATCGTAACCATTAGCACATCAAGATCTTCATTTTCCCACCAATTCTAGCCTCGGATGAAAGCTAATAATAGTTCGAGCATTACAACCCTCCCACAGCCTGAGGGTTTCCTCCTTGGCACAATACAATATCTGAAATTTTCCTCTGTCTTCCCTGTGGAATTCTCCCACAAGCTTTAGTTTCTTCAGCAATAACAGAACTCTCGTTGTTTGTAGTTGGGCACAACTCTTATACTATTCCTCGCAAAGCATGACTTATTCCACTTAACAAGGTTTCTCCTTCTCACGGCTGAAAAGGTAACGAGACATAAAACCCTACCTTTCAGTTACAAGCAACCTCATAGTGGGTACCTATTCTTACAATGCTTATCTTCTCTTTCATTATTCTCAAAACGACTTTTGAAATAGTCACGTTCTCACTCGTGCCTTTGCTCATACAATTTTTAGTTCCCTGCTCCATGTTGTCATTCTATCGGCCAGGACTCAGCATCTTCCTGCTAAGATTTGGGGAAAAGTGTGTCATGGTAAACAAGCGTTATGGCACCAACCAGCTCATTAAATTTTTTATCTATTATAATATGGACAATGTATTGAAGTAGTTTGAAAAGGGTTTTCCTTCTTGGGGTTTTGTAAGAAAATGTGGCCATTCGACGACCTTTAAATTCTTTTTTTTTAACTAAGATATAATATTATAGTTTATATTTCTCTTGTGGAAGGAAACAACTGTTCTCGATATATAACAAAAAAAAAAAAAAAAACACCCATACCCTACTCCCCACTCTCTCTATGAACTGTGTATGAAGTGTTTTCCTTTCTATGTCATGTTTTCATAGTAGAGAAATATTTGTAGAAAAGACCTAATGTGGAAAGGGAGGTATTTGTAGGTTGATACATCTCCTTCTTTGTGCATTTATTATATGCGCACTGGTTCATTAATATGCCTCTTCTATTGGTTCATATGTGAGTATATATATGCAATCCACATTGAATAAATTACTCTATGCATTGAATTTTGTGCCTAATTCTAGTGTCAAAAATATTGTATGTTAATCGAGCTCTCCATATGTGCATTAAAGATGAGCTGAATTATATGGGTTTACTTGGAACTATATGGTTGCACCAATGTTGTTGTTTTTATAGATAAAATATAGTTTTTTTTGGTGCAAAACAATTCCTTTTGGAGGAGAGAAATCATTAGTATTGTCTTCCTTAAAGGGTCATTTCACACTGGTTTTTTCTACACATTTAAAAAAATATTTTGCAGTGACATTGTATTGTTAGAGGGTGTTGTTTCTTCTCTACAGGTTCATAGTTGTGATCATTTTTTGAATACGAAGAAAATGGATAAAATTGACTCTTTGTTATAGTTATTGATAACTCTAATCATGTCTACTACTAAAATTATAGTGAAGATAAACAAATACTCTCCCTTTGAAATTCATACCTAACTCCAATATGCACAAGAAAAAATCAAGTTTTTGCAACTCGAATCTCAATTCAAGCAAGATGAGATTCAACGGATTTGTCATTCTAAATTGTTCAAGGTTGAAATAAACATGCATCAACAACCAAAAAGTTAGGCTGAGGTTGGTTCACATTGAATGCCCATTTCAAGAGCATATTTGTATGCAAATGCGGAAGCTCAGATTCCACTTCCCAAGCCCATCATCAAACCTTGGGAAGACCTTATCAACAACAGAAACAAAACTTGTCTTGGATATGACAAGGATGTGTCCTTTCATATTCTATATTACTCAAAGCCCATAAAGTTCCGTAATGTAGGATTTCTATATGAAAGTTCACCTTCATCATATTCTGCTCCTCTTCCACAATATATTGTGAAATTCCAACACTGTGATCGAGTTGTCCATATGAAAGATCATTTTTTTTATCTTCACCTGTGCAAGAATTGTGGTAATCACACTCATTCTTCAAAAAAATGCTTCAGAAACAAGCCTCCTGCAAGAACGAATATTCATCTTGGATGGATCTCTTCTTGGGAATGGGTATCAACAACCAAGAATATGTTTTAGTCATATGTCAGAATCTCTTCTAGAATAGTAAAAGGTCTTGCAGTTGAGTTTTATCCATCATCTCACCTTGTATATGACAGGGGGAGAAATTATGGTCATATACAAGCTTCAAAGCCACATCAAGTGAGCCTAAGCCACAACCTGCCATACCAGATTCAGAGCTGTAGTGAGAGACACAAATTCCCATGATCATGCCATTGGTTGGTGGTCAACCTTAAACCATCTATGTGAGGTTGAGGTTCTCCATTTTTATGCAGGTTTTATACCTCCGTTTTCTAGGTTTAAGGTCTCCCTCTTCAAAGCATTAGGAGCACTTCCTCTAGCACAAGGCCTCAACTTCTTGCCATATTTGGAAGAGTGCAGTAAGCGTTCATGTGTTGGTGGTCATCCTTAAACCACCTCATTATATCTACATATCAGAGAGCACTTTCAGACTAGTGTCTCCATTTTGTATTACATCTCTCTTCTTAGACTCATTTTTTTCTATGTAAATCCTTTCTACAGATAGAGACGATCCCTCTAGCCCTAGGGTGGATCTACCAACAAACAAGACAAACAAGCATCTACTTTTATGGATTACATTCAATTGGAAACAAAGGATAGGAGTACCTACCTTAAACTCACGTCGATTAATTGTTCCCTTGGAGTGCATTCACTTATCTTTCGCTCTAGATCACGTTCCTTTCTCCTTTTTATGATCAATACCTGTGGCAAGAGACAAAAGACAATACAGAACGAGATAGAAAAAATAATACTTATATTTAATGAAATCTATCTAACAGATCAAGGAACATTATAATTTTCATCATAATAACAAACAAAAATGGAAATTAAAAACCATTTGTATTATATTAATGATCAGAAAGGGGAGTTACAACCTGCGCCTTAATGTCGAAGCTCTCCTTCGACGGGTACGAGTCTGGGTACATCTCCAAAGCACTCTTTTTCCAATTCAATGTGAGAAGGCTAAGGGTCTCAATTCTCTCCTTTTATGCCTATAACAATATTTATACTAAAAGAGATATGATCTTCAAATTGTAAGGGATCAAAAGGTATGTTTTGATGATAGAAAAAGTACACAAGGATCATTGTAGGGGTTCACCAAGATATAGGAACATGGAGTACAAGGAAAATGAAGAAATGATGTGTAACAGATGCTCTTGAATCCATGAAGGTGTAACGAGAGTGAGGGTTGAAATGCGTTACGAGTGCGTGCCAGGACCAGGACGTCGTCATCAAAAACCCTGCGAATCAAGTACATATATACAATTGAAATCTCTGATATAAATACATGAGTATAAGGCATGGACACAACCATACGTAAAATAGATCATGTAATAGGATTCATGGTATGGACATAGCCATCCAACAATAAGAAGAATCACAAATATGGACTCAGGTATGGTCGCAGCCATTCATCAAAAAGAGTCATGTATACAATCATGAATAACTCATATCGCCTCGCAACCTAGACTTGATAGGAAAAAATTCAGGGTCTTGCGCTCTGTCACGACCCAATCAAGTACAAATTCGGGCATGAAAATGAGTGAACTGAAGTCAAACATGCAAGAAAATCACCTGATTATTAGTCAATGATGTAAACCGTTTTCAAGCGCGAGAGAGACCACCAATAAGGAAAATGTCCCTCAAGGTACTAGCAGTACAATCCATGAGATTTGAATAATGAACTCAAGTCAAGCACTCATGAAACCACCCGATCGAAGGCCAATGAGGTGAACCTGTCGTTGAATGTGGAAAACCTGCCATTAGGGCATGCAGGACCTAAGGTACTGGAAAGGAGTCTCTAGATCAACTTCCCAGATAATGAGATGAAGTCGACAGGAAGCGATCCATCGAAGGAGGGCCATGATATCCCACATCATTGACGTGAAATAAAGGAAACAAGATGGTTGTGAATCAAGACTGAACAGAGAATCAGGTAATGAAAAAAATATAGAAGGAACTGCTCTTGATCAAAATATCGGCAACACGACTCCAGAGTATGTAAGTATTTGACTCAAGTAGAATCAGAGGTCATGTTGACAAGATTGGTAATCAAATGAGAGGAAAACATATTTCCCAAACCCATGGAGGCAAAGTGATGAATTTAGGATATCCCCAACCCGACACGAACTACAAATAAGTGTCATGTTCAAGAGTGACATATTGCCAACACAACTGATAAATACTTTCATTTTTCCCCCATAATTTCGGGCGAGTACCACAATTATTTTTTAATACAAGCTTGAAGGCGATAGCATATGCTTGACATATAAGTTTTTCCTTCGTACATATCCATCCTAGTACATTTTACGAGCCCTAGGAAGGAGGAAATCAATATCGTCATGGTGACAAATCCAATTTCATTTAAATTTTAATGAGTCTGACAAAGGTGAAATTCAATGCCTTTTCATGTTTAGAGAGTTTGAAAAGAGGCTGAAAATAAAAATCCACAGGGTCCTTTTCGTAGATAGTCCCTCCAATCCAAAAAGGTAGAAAACAAAGTTCGAGAGAAACTCTTAGTCGTGATTGAATAAGGTATTCCTTTTTCATAAAAAAATTATCCCAGCCCAAAAAAGGGGTAAATGTATATTGGGTAAACGATGTTTCGTTTCCTTTAACGAGTTCAAAATGACAAGTAATCGACAATCTTTTCATGTTTCGAGAGTCAGAAAAGAGTTGAAAGTTGACTCCTCCTAGAGGAACAAGTGGTATAAAGGATAACAGTCGGTCCTGGTCATAGTCAAATTGCTCAGAATAAGTAAAGGTTAGGAGGTTGGCTAAAAAGACCACTCATTGCAGCGGTTCCTTAGGAACGGGTAAAACAACCAAGTGAAAGCGTATGATCGGCCAAGCATATGGTGTTGATGGAATGAGAAAACCAAGGTTCATCTCGGAAAAATAGGCTTGTAAAATGGCAATCACGAGAGGTGAAATGAGAATGGCTTCATTTTTACACAAGCTTGAAACACGGGAAACTC
The DNA here is from genome assembly GCA_034641835.2 of Pinus albicaulis. Classification (NCBI taxonomy): domain Eukaryota; kingdom Viridiplantae; phylum Streptophyta; class Pinopsida; order Pinales; family Pinaceae; genus Pinus; species Pinus albicaulis. The sequence continues at coordinate 54,184,979 of CM076580.1, read as the reverse complement.
TACTTGAAATTGGTCTCAGTTTTACATAAGCTTGAAACATGTAGAAAAACTATGCTTGAAATTGGTTTCATTTTTACACAAGCTTGAAATGGAGACAAAATATGCTTGAGATATGTTTGCATGCCCCCAACATGGTGAACCAATTCGAGGTACATGGCCCCCCCCGGCAAGCTCCAGTTCATTCGCTTGAGTAGATTGTTGGTTACTAACAGGTGGATGGAGAGAAGGTTCATTTACGAGATCAAGTGAAAGACTCGACTCGAATTTTATGAGATCCAATCAAAAGCTCGAATTGAAAGGGAACTTGTTTCATTTTTTGATGAACTTGACACAGTAAAAGAACTACCCTCATGAGGAACTATTTCATTTTTTGAACGAGGTTGACATAGTAAAGAACTATCCCCATTATATGTTGTTTCATGCTTTACAAAGCTTGACACAAGAAAAGGAACTCTGCTCTGACATGCTTCTTTCATTTTTTAAGGATAATTGGCACAAGAAAAGGAACTATGCTCCAAAGGGCTTGATCATGACACATTAGAAGTCATGGCTTCCAAGAGGTTCTCATTTGATGGGATAACAACACTCTGGAAATCGGGGTCCAATCCCCCAGGACATGATACACTACATCACTGATTGAACCATCAATGGATGCAGGCATGGAACAAGTCGCTACGTAATTAACCTGGGGCAGGGAAGATACCACTGGCGTGTAAGGACCATTAAGGGAGGATGGTAGACTCAGGGAGACCACAAGCCTAATATTTTTTAATTCATGAAGGTGCCCCAGTGCTTGTTATGCATAATTATCTTTCATATGACCAAACTCTTTATGGTTTAAGGTGTATGTTGTAATATGAAGGATCCACTTGACATCCAGCTCATAATGGGATATAATAACTTAAAGAAATAAAATAAACATGCCATGCTTCTGAAAGTTCACCTCCATTGGGAAACCCGTTGTTATAATTACTAGGAGGGTTCAAGAAACAACTCCCTTTGAGAGTCATGGGATAAAACATTCTTCAATTTTTAATCATGAGTCCTACTCATCTTCTTCAATACCCAAAGGTAGCTTAATAGTATGTGCTTCTTAATTATAAACATAAAAAAATCATGCAATGATCTTATCTTCCTTCTAAAGCCTCTTCATCAATCATGGAGACTTCAAATACAACCTTCTCAATGAAAATTTGAACCAGTTCATCTCTCTGGTGTACATACTATTCCAATCAATGCAGGATCGCACTGTATAAACTATCACATTTCATCAACTAACGGTATCATAATGATAAAATCAACTATCTAGGCCATACTGTAACTTATGAGGACATGAATGACTATAATCTTTTAGTGTAAGGAGGTCTACAAAGTTTTCATACTGTAGTAATCCAAACATCATCGATCCTTGAAATAGTCAGAATTGTAGTATGTTATGTATGGAAACCTTTATCAAGTTAGGAACCAAGCAATATTTCAAGTTGAAAGCTCTCCAATCTTGTCACCTCTTTATTGCCAATGTGACTTAAGCTTTATGAAAGAGGGTCTTAACCAATCTTATTTGAGCAAACTGAATTCAAAATGCATACACATGAATCATAGACTTTCAATTATGCCTTATTCCATATTTACATATATATTCTTCAAGAGTGTTAAAAAAAATTACTATTAGTAGATACATACTTTATATTTCAATAATTAGGCATATTAACCAGTAGTTACTTCCCACAATAATCCATGGAATTCTTTGCATTATTTATATTTTTACCAAGAATTACTACCCACCATAATTTATGGAATTCTTTGTATTCTTTAGGTAGGCGTAAAAAATTAAATATGTTTACGTAAATATTGTAACAACCACAAATATTTAACGCTCGATTGAGGCCTTTCTCCACCAAAGCTTTGATACCATGTTAATTTTAATTGTATGTTCTATGGTTGCAACAATTACTTCAATGACTTATCATCATTGACAATAATTGTAAATATAACATCAACAATACATACAAGAAGATATGAAATTATTGGATTACAACATAGGGTCTCAATTATATATCTATGTAGGCACCCATTCACTAATGGTCATGTCCTTTGAGACATGACTCTTGAACACTAATTATTGGCGTAGTCTAACTTATAGACGAAATATACTGACAAAACAATTTCAAGAAAAAATGTGTTTTTGTATTGTTTATAATGAAATTTTGAATGCATAAATGAATTCAACACCCTGAAAAAACCCCCGGGGCTCTCGAATTTTGCAGATTAAACAACTTAAACTCAAGTTTTTAAAAAATATCCGTCGAATATTCCGTATGTGCACAAATTATGTATATACACAGATATACCGATATACGAAAAACATGTGATATAAAATGTGCATATATAGAAGTTGTGTAACTTTTGTACATGCACATCTTGCATATACAGTGCATGTCTTTCATATATGCACATATCTTCTGTATATGTGCATATATAGAGGTTGCACAAATATAGTAGATGCATAGATGGAAGATATGCATGTATGCGGAAACTACGCATATACAAAAGTCGTGCTTATACGAAAGTTGTGCATATATGGAGGTTGTCGTATATACATATTATGAAAGTTACACACTGCTTTTGTATATGCGTAGCTTCCATATATGTGCATATATGAAAGTTTCACATATATAGAATATATGTGCATATACATAAGTTTCACATATACAAAAGATATGCACATATACAAAAGTTGTGCATAGTAAAAAAATTGCTTAATGATACGTAAATTGCGCATATACAAAGGATGCACATCCACAGAATCAACCTCCAAAGTGTAACTTCTAGATATGCTCATATACGAAAGATATGCACATATATGGAAGAAGCACATGCACATATATGGAAGTTACACATGTACATAGGATATGTGCATATGTAGAAGTTGCACATATATTGATGGTATGCACATATATGAAAGTTGCACATATAAAAAATATATGCACATATATAGAAGTTATGTGTATATGGAGAGTTTTGTATATGCATATTACAAAATTTTTGCACAACTTATGTATATGCACACATATACATAAGATATGCACATACATGGAAGATGGATATATACAGAAGATATGTGCATATATGGAAGATATGCACATATATGGAAGTCGTGCATATGCAGAAATTATGCATATACAAAACTTGTGCATATACAATTGTTTTTTAATGTTTCCACCCTCGCATGAAAAGTTTTTTCTTGAAAATTTACTCAACCATACAGCAATTTTAATCATTGTTATCTAATAATATGCATAGTTTTGGAGATACATGATGGTGTGGTTATAGGCCTTGCCTCTCACTTGAACATTTCTTTATCTATCTAGTTGGGAACCAACACACCTCCTTCCCAAATTCCATGCACCTCCATTTTTTACGACTTAATAATATTTTAGTTAGGTTGTAGGATTATTAGATTCCCATTGCAATATTCATGAACCTACTACTTCTCTCTCTTTTTTTCTTTTTAAATATGACCCATGATTTTTTTGTGAAGGTGTGAATTCTTGTCTCTAGCATCCCATCTTCTAGATACGTCCATCCCTTTATAGGTTTAGGTTTCCTATCTATTTAGCTTTGTTTCTAAATTCCAAGAAACTATATAATGGGAATTGACCATAAGTATTCTCCTTTGCTAGTAGGATTTGTTGGGACAAAAATCAACACTAATGCATAGATGAACAATAGAAATTTCTCTTCTTCAAAATGAATTTCAATTACTAGAATTTAAGATATGTTATTTACTCAATATTTTCGAATAATGTGCAACTAAAGGTATTCTTTTTAAGGGTTGGTACACTCTTATGGCGTACTTCTTATATTTTTAATTTTCTTTTCTTAAGAGATGCCACTAGGAAAAAGGCATACGTTAACTAGCCTTGGCTAAAATGGATCACATATTCATATTCCTCCCCCTTCTTCACACAACTATTTTCCAATGTTTCCAACCTCTTGCCCACATTTCTCCTTGAAAATTTCATGAAATATACACCCTTATTCGTATTTTGGGAGATGGGGGTTGGTGTGGTTAGAGGTCATGCCTCTCATCTTAGGGTTTCTCTGTCCATCTCATTGGGGTTCAAACAGATACCCACCTTAAATTTCACACATCTTCCCTCATCCTTAAGTGTGAAATCATGTACAAGTTTTGAACTTTTTAAACTCTTCCCTTAACTTTTGATTTATCTGCATGGTCTTTTCCAATTGGCTCCCAAATTCCCAAAACTATACAAACAAAGCAGCTTTCCAAGGCTTCTTGGAAGGCATAAAGAAATTTCTCAATTCCCATAAAATTATATTATATATAATAGTTTTATGTTATAAATCAATTATTTTTTTAATTATAATTTAGAAATTAATATCAAAGTTTAGATAAAACGCTCAATGTTATTAAAATATAACTAGCCTAAATTTTTTTTACCCTTCTATTTACTAAGGGATGAGATGGATTAAATATCTTTTCACTCTAAAAGTGGTTTGCATGTCAAGATATTTCATCCCACAATAACTAGCCTAAATCTATTTTACCCCTCGATATACTAAGGGATGAGATGGATTAAATATCTTTTCACTCTAAAAGAGGTTTGCACTCTACCCACTTGGTAGATATAAAACTAAAAGTTAAGATGCGTATAAGATGACTTAATTATTAATTATAATAATTATTATTATTTTTAATTTATTTTTTAATTTTATTTTCTTTTTATGGAATCAAAACATTTTAATTAATAATTATAATTATATTCTTTTATTTTAAGAATTATGATTTAATTATTAATTATAATTTATTTATTTTTAAATTTTATTTTATTTTTTATGGAATCAAAACATTTTAATTAATAATTATAATTATAATTCTTTTATTTTAAGATTTATTTATTTGACGAAGTTAAAACGTTTAGTTAACATAAAGTCAAAATTTTTACTTAAAATAACATAATAGAATAAGACATGACCTCATCTCTTCTAGGTTAGCTTCTCAACACAAGTAAAAATTCATTACAAAATTTTATTTATAAATTAAAATAACTAATATCATATGTAACAGTAAAGCTTCCAAAAAAAAACTCCAATATAAACAAAATTAACATTTCATAAAATTAGCCCTAGATGCGGGTGCTAGATAGCTCAGCAGGGCTACATGGGGCTTCCATGTGGATCACCACATGGTGCGCCTATGTGCCTCGGCCTTGGGACGCCCATCGCCCTAAATTTTCGCATGGACTGGGCTTTAAAGCCCCATGCGCCACCCTCCATGTGATGTACTCGGTGAGTCTCAGAATAAATCTCCTCTGCAACATGTTGTTCAGCACTCCCATTGTTTCTCTGGCTCTCCCGCCCGCTTTGGTCGCTCTCCCTCTGGTTTTCTGGCTTCGTCCCTGCCCTGCTCAGGCGAGAGGCTTCTGGGCTCTTGCCTCTGCAACGATTCCGTAGCTGTCTCGTTTCTCTCCCAAGTCGGCCTCGATGCCTCATCGTCACTGGCAACGCTGTAGGCAAGCTGGGGGTAGGGGTCTCCCTTCGTGTCCTCCTTTGTCCAATACCTTCCCCCAGGACCTAAATCTCCCTGTGGACTGGGCCATGAAGGACTTTCCGCCTCCTGACTTCGTGACTACCTCACCTCCCTTGTTGCTCCCCGACCCCTCTACTCCTCCCTCCTCCTCCCGCTATAAAAAGCGGGCCCGTAAGTCCACCATCCCCGCAGAGCCAGCCTTCCTCCCTTGAAAGCTTAAAGCTCTCCCCGTGCAGCCTGCCTCCAGCTCCAATTCTGAAGATAATGATATCGAGCCTGCAGAAGATAAGCGTCTTTGAGGACTGTGTCATTCGAGCTCCTCCTTGCAGAATGATGACTTCAACTTGAATGCCTCCCTGGACATTGCAACCACTCTGTAGGATGAAGCCATTCAGGACACTTCGGCGGAGTGCCTCGGGCTTCTAGTATCTCCTCACGCGTCACATGAGGACTCTGAGCCTGGGCTCAATTCTCTAGACTACGGCTACATTTGTTGCATTCTCGAAGAGGCGTCTCCCTCTGGCGACAAGCATGGAGGTTCTCCATAGTGTTCTCTCTTCGGTTTTTTGCAGCATGGTGGCTTTTCATGTTACCTCTGTTAGTTCTTCATTTTGCACAGTTTTAAGGCTGGTTTCCCGCTAAGGGCAGCTCGTTTTCCTTGAATTATCAGGGATGGTTTCCCCTCTAGGGGCAGTCTAGTTTTTGACAGTAGTCTTTTGACTATTCCCTCCGAAATGGACCTGTCCATTTCTGAGGATGCGCAATGTAACTTATGGTTGATGATATAATAGAATTAGTCTTACTTAGAAAAAAAAAAAAAAAAAACATTTCATAAAATTAGTTAAATATTATTGGGATTTTAGCTACATAATATGATGCTTAAATGCGATGAGAACCATTGACACATATTATAATTTTTATTTTAAAATTACTTACATTTTTTATAAACATGATACATAACTTATATTAAATATATACAAATTCTTCTTAATATATTATAAGGAAGTCATCTAAGAGTTAAAGAAAAAGGAAACTAAAGAGTTAAAGAAAAAGGAACCTAAGATATTATAAGGAAGTTGTCATCAATCCCAATCTTGAAAACAATAATTATTTATCTATCTTGACTAATGTTAACAAGAAAATCAACATTACTAATGTTTAATAACTAATTCTCATGAGCTTGGTAGTGAAATTCGGCATTGGTCTAGCCATGGGAGAAAATATTTGTCACTAGAAGATGAAACAAACTCTCTTAGATTTCCCAACCTATATTCAAATCTGTTCTAATTTTTAAAAAAATTATCATACTACCAAACTTTTTCAACATAGAAATAATATATTAAAAACAATCGATTAATTTTTCACAATTTAATCATATTGGTCATAGTAGAAGTTAATCAACATCATCATCAATTTATAATTATAATCAAAATTTACTTTTATTTTGAACTTTCTTATCATTTTTATACTTAACTATAATAAAATTTAATATTTTTTTAATAAAATTCCCTTATAAAGTTCTTATTTAATTTACAATTAACTTTGGTACTTTTACCAAAATTCCTTTTTAAATTATTTTATAATAAACTTTAAAATAGAGAATCAAAGACACCAAAAGCCAAATTTAATGGATACAACTTTCTCACTATTCTATATTTTAATCAATTTTTTTATATATATTTTGAAGTTAATTAGACACCTTTATCAAGATTCCTCCATAAATATACTTTATGGATGTAGAGACTCAAGGTGTGATGATATCCATCATGTATTTTCCTTTTTTGTAGTTAAATATTAATTATTTTAAAATATACACATATTTAGAGGTTAAGACTCATTGATTGTTATATAAAGCATTTACTTAAGGAGATATCAAGCCCGCATGATATCCATCGGTATTTTCCTTCTTTTGTAGTTAAATATTAATCATTATAAAATCTACACATATTTAGATATTTAGAAGTTGAGACTCATTATTTATTATATAAAGCATTTACTTATAGAGATATAGTGATCAAAATGAAGAGTTTTTACTATCCAATAAAATAAAAAAAGGTTTGATTTTTTTCTATTATTCTATATGAAATAATATTTTTTATTTTAATTTATTTTGAGAATTTTAATCTATTTTTTATTTTATTTTATTTTGAGGATTTTAATACTATTTATTTAATGTAAGTTGGTGATAATCTTAAGTTTTTTAAAAAATAAATATATTTATTAGTTTTATTAGAAAATAGATCTATTTAGTGATTGGATATGAAAATATCAAATGTATATCTCTTCAAACTATGTTTCTTTAAGTAAATTCATACTTGAATTTGAAGAGAGAAAAAATAGAGTGATAATTGGAGTGATGGGAGTTTCAAGAGATAGAGTGATAATTGGAAAGTTCAATCATTTTTACTTGTTAATGAATATAACTTTCCTCAAAAACATGCCATGTATATAATTATACAAGTAAATTGTTTTATATTTTGGTAAAAATGATTTTATTAATTTTAAATTTATTAAACCAAATATATAAAATTTAAATTTAAAAAATATTTAACACACAATTAAAAGTAATTTTCTTGGTGGGTATTTTTAACAAGTGATTTTTTGGATTTATATGGCCAAGAAATCGAAAAGTTAAACCGACCGGCGACGACTTAGAGACCCAACCTCGTCGATCCACTAAATATATTCTTCAACAAGTTTGAAATAAAGGGGCCAATTATCAATTTTATAATGTTTTATATTTAGCATGTGTCATTTCAATCTAACAACAAGGGAACCAAATAAAATGACAATGTGCTTTCCATTCTCAAGTTTCCTTATTGCGCCTTCCATTAACTATCCAAATTGTATAACTTGTGAACTTCTAATCCTAGCAAACTGTCATTTAAATTAAAAAAAAAAAAATACTCCATTAAAACCAGGCTTTTTATAATAATGAAATGATCATAATTATATTTTATATTAATTTTTTTAAATATTTTTAAATAATTAAATTTAATTTATAATCTTCATTGTAATCTTTCAACGCATTATATACCCGCCAAACACAACATAAAAATATCAATAATATCATCAAAAGACGACTTAACAATATTTTACGAACTACTATACTGCCGTATTAAACATCTTTTTGGTATATTGTGTTTTGAAATAAACTATTAACCTCAACTTCACCCGACATTAATACAAACATCGATATTACAGAACATTCAACCAAGAACTTTAGTTATTAAAAGCAGCCTATTTATATGATTTATTTTAAAACTAATAAGTAAAACTTTAGTTATTAAAAGCGGCTTCTTTATTAATCATAAAACTAATAATTAACCGGGCATTGATTCTCGAGTCAAGTTTATTTAATTTATTTCCTCGTGTGTAAAACTTCCATAAAGCATTTTGTTTCAGTCATCGTTTATTTAATCCTATTTTTATTTTTATAAATAATAGTATGACAATATGGTGAAGTTATTGAGTTGAGTAAATGCAATGTAAAAAATGTAATGTAAATAAATATTTGAAATGTCTGTATAGAACATAGAACATAGTTATAAATGTAATGTAAAAAATATTATAATGCAATGTAATGTAAGTAAACATTTGAAGTGTTTATTTAATTATAATCAATATATTTGTAATAATTATCTTTCTCTCTTAACTAGGATTAGACCACTCAAAAAATAAGTATGGTAAATTTATAAAAATATAAATAAACTAAATGTATGGTAAGTAAATAAAACCTCTTTTTATACTTAATCTATATTCAAAATTTTTTTATGGTAAATAAATAAAAATATAAATAAACCAAAGATATAGTAAAGAAATAAAGTTTCTTTTTACATTTACTCCATAAGTATGGTAAATAAATAAAAATATAAATAAACTAGAAGTATGGTAAATAAATAAAATAAAAGTCTTAGATCTAATATAAAATAAAACGTTTTTTTTTATATTTACTCCATAAACCTCTTTATATTCAAGAAAACTCAAAAAAGAGGTTTTATTTAAGTGAATCCTATGGGGCAAATACCATGGAACAAAGTATTATTAATATCATGGGCCAAATACTATATTTATAAAAGAGACATGGTAAATAAATAAATATAAAAGAAGTATAAAGACGTACTTGGTAAATAAATAAAAATATATCAAATATGATTATAAATCAACATCTAATTATATACCAAACCTATGGGCCAAATACCATGGTAAATAAAATAGGTATGGTAAATAAATGAAAATACAAATAAACTAGAGGTATGGTACATAAATAAGACATTTTTTTCATATTTACTATATAATGCGCACACTCAAAAAAGAGTTTTTATTTAGGTGAATCCTATGGGCTAAATACCATGGGCCAAATTATTATTAATACCTTGCAAAAAAACATCATTAACCCTAATATTAATATTAACAAATCATTATTATTATTATTATTATTAAATTTAATATTCATATTAATATTATTAAATTTAATAACTTTGGATTAATACAATATTAAATTTGTTATATTATAATATATATTAATTTATCAAGATATATATTAACTCTAAATATATATGTGAGGGTAGAACAAAGACAGAGTGATAGAAGTGGAGAGATAGGGGGAGTGACAAGGAAGAGATGGAGATAAACCGAAGGAGAGGGGAGAGAAGGAATGAAGAGAGAGAGAGAGAGGGAGGGGAGTGAGAGAGGTAGAGAAGGGTGTGTGTGGTAAACGAGATTAGGGGTTTGTAGCTTCCTTCCAGTAGCAGTTAGAAAACGAGAGAAGGTTGTAGCCTTCTGCAAGTAGATTCTTGCGTACTGATATGAGTCTGCATCAGTAAAACGTTGTAAACAGTTTTCCATATAATAAATATTGAAGACAGAGATGACAACAGCGGTGGTTTTCTCCCGAATTAGGTTTATACCTTAAATCTTAGTGTTCATGTGTGTTTCTATTGTGTGTTGTTTTATTCTACTGTTACAGCACATATTTACTGATTATCTAACAGATGCATGACTGATAAATTGAGTTAAATATTGTTTCTGAAAAGTGTTTCTAAACAATAAAATTATATCAGTATACGCTAGTTTCTTTTGGTATATGTGAGTGTATACATGAGTTGGGTTCATAAAATCTGCGTATGGAATTCAGTAAAGAAAAGGAAAAGATTTCAGTAAGCTCTAAATACTAATTCACCCCCCTCCCTCTCAGTATTTTTCCCAACAATTGGTATCAGAGCAGGTCCTCCTGAAGAAGCTTAATTGCTAGAAGGAAGATCAACAAAGATGAGAAATCAAGATTGGACAGCATCTATGAGGCCTCCTCTCTTCAACGGAAATAATTTAATATTCTAGAAGACAAGGACAAGATCATATCTTCAGTCTCTTGGAGCAGATGTATGGGCTATAGTTGAAGGAGGTTATCAATGTCCAGCATCAGTTCCAACAGATGCAACAGAAAGAAATAAATATGAAACCAATGCAAAGGCGGTCAATGCATTATTGGGAAGTTTGATTGAATCAGAATTTCTCAAAGTCATGCAGTTGAATACAACAAGGGAGATATGGGACAAAATTATACTAAGCTATGAAGGTGATACCAAGGTAAAAAGTGCTAAACTCCAAACTCTCAGAATTCAGTATGAAAATCTCAAGATGCATAATGAGGAAAGCATTGATAGTTTATTTTTATGTCTAGATGATATTGTAAATTGTATGAGAAATTTGGGTGAAACCATAACTGACACTACTCTGCTAGAAAAAAATTTAGGATCTCTAACTCCCAAATTTGAGTCAAAAGTGTTTGCTATTGAAGAGAAGCAGGATCTACAAACTCTTACTATTGTTCAACTTCATGGTATTTTAACTACTTGTGAAATGAGAAAAGGAGGTCCATCTAAATTCAAAGAAGTTATCTTTAGAGCTGCTACAAAAGGAAAAGAAGTAGAAGAACAAGAATTATTAGGGTATGTTTAAGAAGAAGAAGAGATAAATTTTTTAAAGAAGCTGCAACTTGGCACTGAAAGGTTCAGAGGTAAGCTTCTTTTTAAATGTTTTGCTTGTGGAAGGGTTGGTCATTATGCTGCTAAGTGTCCCCATAAAGAAAAACATGAAAAAGGAAAGGAAGTGGAAAAAGGAGATAAGAATCGGTTTATCAATAGAAAAATTTATTATACTCATGAAGATAGTGATGGGCTATAAAATAGTGAAGAAGGAGAACCTGATCAAGATGTTAGACTACTCATGGCTTTTGAAAAAGACCCTAGTGAGGCTAAAGATAAATTTATGTATGTGTAATGTTCCCAATTTTATGGAACATTAATTTTTTCCATTTTCACATAAGAAATAAATAAAATGGGTAGGAGACCCATTCATTTCCTGAATAGGGAATAAAAATCATCTTACTGTGAAAGAGGACCATTTATAGAGCTGGATTTCACACCCCACGTGTGGAAAGAGACTTTTTGCAAAAGGACTAGGTCTAGTTTGACCAATTCAAACAACGCAGTGGTAAGAGGTAGAAGGCATCTTGTGGGGACAACACAGTCAAAAAGGAGGGAAGGTTTCTTGAGGAGGAAGCTATCATGAGTGGGGGCCATGGATGGTTAGCTCACATTTTTTAAAAGGAGGGCTAGGCAACCATTGTTGATAATCTTGAATATTATTCATCTCCGGTCTTTTAGACTTTTTGCAATCTCTTGCTGTTTAGAAAGAATTGCCGGGGAATTCTTGTTTAAGATTTACCCTCCTTCTTGAGTAGCTCTTGGAGGATTGTACTCCATTCCCCATATTCAGGCATTAAGGTCAAGCATCAGCCTTCTTCATCAGTGCAGTTTCAGCTGGAGATTGTGCAGTGTTGTTGGGTGTTGCTGGGGAGGTTTTCTACAACACCATCCTTGGCTAGTTTTCCAGAGGTAGGAGCTTCCATTCCCTAGGGAGATCAGTGAGGGAGGTTTATGAGCATATTCCACCATATTTAGCACCAAGCCAATCACTTAGCATCATGAGAAACGTAGTCCCTTTATTAGACAACGTTATCTTAGAGAGAATTTTTTGTGAGGGATTAGCAGATTGTTTGGAGGGTGAGATCTTAGGTGATAGGATCAGCCTTTCACTCTAGAGATCCATCGGAGAAGATCTTGTCATTGGTTGCAACATCTTCCTTCTTCTCCACTTATTTCCAGTTCTTGAGTTGCTGCTACTACCCAGCAACTCTGGCATTTTGCAAGTTCTGTGTATTATAACCAATCCTTCAAGGATTGACTTGAGGTAGTGATTGGGAGTTTAGATCTCTCTCCCAATGCTTGTATGAACCATATATTTTCATATCTATGTATTGACATGTGTTTCAACAGTTGTTCCATATAAAACTTTGTAGTCATAGCCTATGGCTTTATTCATGTAGCGGTGTTCTTCATATTCTCATGTACATCTCTCTTGAGGCTTGTAGTGCCTTGCTTGAGTGTCTATTTCCTCATGTATTTGTATATCTTATGCTGCTATGATATGAGATTATGGCTATTTTATTCTCCCGACATTTTATGTGTTAATGTATCACTGTTGTTTCCATTGGTGTATTTATATATTGTTGTAGCTCTCTCTTTGAGCACTTTTCAGGGATACCAAGAGGGTAGGAGATCTGTTTAACCTCCCTTGAGGGATTTATTTGAGCTCAGATTATGAAAGTATAGTGTATGTTGTGTTAACAAAGGGATCCAAGTCCGCTTTCACCTTGTTTTTACATTAGCTTCCTTATACAGCATCCTTTGGGACCATATTGCAAAATTTTTTGAGAACGGAACATTACAGTATGCTCTAGAAGAAAATGATTTTCTTGAAGAAATTAATTAGCTCAAAATATGTTTGAAGAAAACAAAATTTCCATAGATACTCTAAAGAATCAGCTTATAGAAAAGGAGAAGCACAATGAGAAATTAGAATGTGAAATAGTAAGTCTAAGAAAGGAAATTGAGAAAGAGAAAACTTTAAATCTTAGATTTGCTAAAGGCACGAAAACCTTAGATGAAATTATCAAGGTTCAACGCTCTCCTTTTATAGACAGGTCTTGGATATATCGGAGAATCCTCTCAGTCTTCAGCACCAAGATATCTAAATGCAGCTAAAGCCAGCCTACAACATTTCGTCACTCAGCAAGAGAACAAAGAAACTTCAGAGGTAGAGCATGAGCACTTCAATACAAAGAACAATAGTAGAAATATCAATCAGAGAAATACCAATCAGTAGGTTAACACAAATAGAAGGTTTAATGATCGTAAAAATTTCTTCTTTAATGGGCAATTTTTCTCATGTCATAATTTTGGTCATAACGATGTTCAATTTGTTGCATACAAAACCATCATGACCAGAGAAGCAAGAAAGAAAAGAAATGAGACTGGAATAAAGAAGAATACTTATAACAACTTTTCTCCTCTTCAAAATGAAATTGAATGTGCTTATTGCAATAAATTTGGTCATGGAGAATCTAAATGCAGGAGCAAACTTCAACCAAAAGAGCATGTACCTTCAAATTTCAAGGTGTGGAGAAAGAAGGACTTATAGGTTGAGAATTTGGGTAGAGCCTTATTTGTAGAAGGGGAATAAAATCAATGGTACATTGATAGCGGATGCTCAAAACATATGACAAGTGATAGAAATAAACTCCTTGCATACAATGTGCTAGAAAGAGAAAAGAATGTTGCCTTTGGAAATGATACCCCTGATGTCATTAAAGGAAAAGGTTTTGTTTTTCTAGAAGAAAAGGCAAAATCTAACAATGTTATGTATGTGGATGGATTAAAACATAACTTGTTAAGTGTGATTCAAATGTGTGATCAAGGAAATCAAGTTGTCTTTAGTTCAAAAGAATGTGTGGTACGTGAACTTGACACAGGAAATACAGTAATAAAAGGAATTAGAACACCAAGCAATCTGTATGTATTGAAAGGTTGCAAAGAACAATGTTACTTGGGTAAATCTTCAGAAAATTGGTTATGGCACAGAAGATTGGGGCATTTGAGTTTCTATCAAATCAACAAATCTAGCAGACTCAAAGTGGTTCGTGATCTTCCCAGCATCACTCTGCCTGAAAGTACCATATGAAAATCTTGGCAATTCAGTAAGAAAACCAGAGTACGATTCAATGCTAAAGAAGGATCAACAAGCAAGCCTCTTAAACTCATACATATTAACTTATGTGGACCTATGAGAAAAAATTCACCCCATGGAGAACAAGACCATATTCTTTTTATTGATGACTTCTCTAGAATGTGTTGGATTAGTTTACTAAAACACAAAGATGAAGAATTTGAAAAATTTCAAATCTTTAAAGCCCTGGTTGAAAATGAATTAGTGTTGGGGCCCTTGTTTTTGTTTAAGTTTTGAACTCTTGGCCAAGACATTTTGAACTTTGACTCCTTTTGAGTTGCGGAATAAATACACATGGCAACCGCGACCGCGCCGCAATGACCAGGAGTTGCGGAGCTACCAAGGTGGCGCAGAAGCACTCGATAGCTGGAGATCGAACAGAGATAAGTGCAGATGAAAGAAATGCAGCAGAAACAGAAAGTGGAACACGCAGACATCAGAAGAGAAGCTGGGAAAAGCCAAAGTGAAGACACAGAGAAGCTGCCAGTCGCGAGGAGCGGGTGAATAAATGACGATCACCCGGTTGAAAAGAGGGTTGTTAGAGGTTGAATGCATATGGAAGAAGTCGCGAGGCTTGAGACAGGGAAGGACGCGCAGAGCAGCTGTGGAGGAATCATGCTTGTTCTTCCTATGGTTTCTTACTTTCTATGTTCTTCCCTTCTGTTCTGAAATCCATATGTATTAGACCTGTGAGCTATCAGTGAAGAAAGCTATGTAATCATGTGTTTGGCCAGGAGAATAATATAAGGGAATATTGCTGTCTCAATAAGTTGTTCATGTGCTGCAATGTGTTTAAACTGATTTAAAATTTTATGTGCGACTGTATAAATACTTAGTAAGTGATCTTGCATGTGTAACTTGGTATATGCGATGGATGCACTTTCTTTCTTTGGTTGCAGGTTTATTACTTATCATTGATCTCATCCCCTTATGCATGTGGTCACGGCACGCCTCGGGTGAGACGCACTGCTCTCCAAGAGCAGGGTGAAAATGCTGGCGTGTTCCTAGACTACACCGGACCCCTTGTTGGCCACAACCCTTAAACCCGGGTCTTGTCCGCGAGACCTGACTTTTCGCCAACAAATGGTTCCGTTGCCGGGACCTGCATGTTCTGAGGGGATCTAGATCATGGTCTCGAGGATTTTTGAAGGAGAGATACGGCGATGGTGGGATGATCATCTTGACCAATTCATTGCTCAGCAAGCGGAGCTGACCAAGAAAAAGGAGGCGGCGATCAGGGAGCTTGTTCTTTTCTCTGACTCAGCTAGTGATACGTACGAAATTTTCTGGGGAAGGTTCCCTACGGACCTTTACAATTGGTTGCGGAGGTTACGAGTGACGGTGCCCCAAGAGGGCTCGCGGAAGATAAACCGCAGGTGGGCGCACGAAGATCTGGTGGCACTGCATCGGGTAGACACTGAACTAACCCGCGCGGTGGATTTTTGGGTCAGGACCACATTGGAAGGATACACTGTGGAGTTTGCTGCTGAGTGCTACCAATCCTTCTCGAAAGCTGAAGCTATCTTCCACTCAGGGCTAAGGGGAAAGCTGTTGAAGGAGATTCCGCTGTGGATCAAAGCTCTGATGGTGGACGAAGGGTTGATTGACTTCCGAAAAACAACTATGGCAGCGTAAACCTCTCGTACTGGGGGAAGGGTTGAGGGGACCGATGCGGTGTAGAATGTGAGAGTGGGGAGTGGGGAATGGATGCTGAGGCCGCATGCAAGTTGCGGGAGTTGCGTGCGCATCGGCGGGCATAGATCGCCGATAGGTGGCGAAGAAGGGTAATGCGAGATTTGAAGAGAAGGGAGATCGAGAGGAAAAATCAGAAGGAGGCGCCTCCGAAGATAAGAACTATGGGGTTGGATACCCGTGAAGAAGACGGGACAGCGGTGGAAGTACAGTGGGTGCATGGGAGCGCAGCAACGCGAGAAAGCGAGATTGTGACCAGCGAAGATCATGGAGAGATGCAGCCCGAAGAGAGTTCCGATGACGAATGGCACGATGTGATGAAGCAGATGTTCCAAGATCCGGCGGCACCCACCCCTCCAGGCAGCCCTACTTCTCACCGTCTGCATGGCCAGGATCCCGACCTTCCCCTGGTACTGTATCAACCTCTAAGAAATATTTTTATTCAGTTACAAGCATTGAGTCAGTCATACAGTAGTTTAGTAGCGTCGATAACGCCCAGTAACAGCAGCGTTACTAGTAGTAGTATTTTCCCTAGTGGGACCGTTGCACAACCAGGACCTGGAGGCTTTATCCTGGTTAATCCTTCGCAAGCGCATATGGATGGATCTTTCACCCGGTATCCAGAGTTCTCTGGCCGGGGCAATGACGACGTAGAACAACACTGGTATCTGTGTGAAGCCATCTGGAGGGCTCACTAGACGCCAGATGCAGGGAAGTTAATAGAATTCCAAACCACGCTCAGAGAGAGGGCTCTGCGATGGTTTATCAAGTGGTCTAAGGCTCATCCCAACCCTGTAATTGCGGACGTGAAGCGGGATTTTGTCCGCGAATTCAAGCTTCCCCAGACAGACCAGCAGGGCCTGTCAGAGCTGTGGGAAATTAAGCAGAAGGAAGGTGAGACCGCATGGGAGTTGATGCAGCGATTCAAGGACGCGATCGGGAAGCTGAGTTACCCGATCGACCCTAACCACCAGAGGGACTGGTTCATCAAGGCTCTGCTCCCCTTGACGCGAACCCCTCTCACTCAGCAGAAGATTGATAATCTGCAGGATGCTTTGGAGCAGGCCATGAAGATTGAAGCCATGGCGGGCTACCCCCAGGAATACAGGGGGGGCCTGGCCCCGCAAGACCCCTCTTTGATAGGGTTACAACACCAAATTTCCAGCTTGACCAAAAAGCTCAAGGACCTTCAGCCGGTGAGACCAGCGCGACCGAATGTTTGGTGTACTCATTGCCTGGTCGAGGGCCACGTCGCAACCGAATGTCCCCGGTTGCGCGGCGTAGGAGCAGGACCCTCGGTAGCAGCAATCCAGGGGGGTCCACCACCAGGGGGTGGCGCGGCGATGAACCCACAGGGAGCCTACCAGCCGCAACAGAGTTATGCAGGGTTCCCACCACAACCGGGTTCCTCCACCACAGAGTACTGCGAGATCTGCCGAACGCTGGGGCATCCTCCTCGGATGTGCCCAATATTACAGAAGTACTCCATGGTGCCGAATAATGCGTATTGCGAATTCTGTGTGTCCACGACGCACAACACTGAGCAATGCAGGGCGCTTGACGCACTTGCGGATCGACTGGATCGTCCCTCGTACCGGGTGAACGAGGCTACGAGGGGAAGAGGTGGCGGCATGCGTGGAGGCCGAACGGGCGGACGCGGCCCGGAAAAATGCTATAACTGTGACCAGGAGGGTCATGTGGCTCGAGAATGTCCCCTTCCGCGACGACCCTGGTGTTCCCAGTGCTGGGTCAACGCCCATGCTACAGAAGACTGTCCGGAGCTCATCAAGAAGTGGGAAGAACGGGTGCGGCAGAGGGGAGCGAATCTGATAAACTCAGAACCGCGAGAGGCCGCAACCCCCGACATGCAGAATGTCGTGATAGTAACGTGGGGCGGAAAGAAGACTGGAGAGGATGCCCACGAGAAGGAGCCAGCACGAGTGGTTCGGCCGGCATCCCCAAAGAAGTTGATCAGGCCCGAAGTCCAGAAGAAGTATTTTCAGGAGGCGGTTGAGGCCTTCGCCTAGTTGCGGAATGAGGGAGGGTTAGAGGAGCCCAGGCGGCCAGAATCCAGTGCGCAGAACATCGCAGATACTGTGGTCGCGGATTGGCTCCGGCTATTCCTCAGGATTGTTGATAACGCTGTGCTGCGGCAGCAGCTCAAGCATGCTTTGGACGGAGCGCTACAGGGGCGCACAGAACCCAGAGATCTGGTGGACGTTAGCCCTCAATACATCCCTCAATACGTGCAATGTGTCAAGCGGAACAAGCAACGAACAGGCAAAGAATTTCGGCTTAACACGCAGGTCGCAGGGTTCCAAATCAGCGACACCATGTTGGACTTGGGGTCCGACGTCAATATACTGCCCCGCAAGACGTGGGAGGCTCTTGGACGGCCACAGCTAGCCCACTCCCCAATCCAACTCAGGATGGCGAACTAGTACTGCATTTTACCAATCGGCCGGCTCGAGGGAGTCGAGGTCAACGTTGCGGGGGTGAAGACATACACCGATTTTGAGGTTATTGATATCATGGGCGACAAGGATCCCTATCCTGCTTTACTCGGCATTGATTGGGCTTTTGAGAATTATGCCATCATCGACCTCAAGAAGGAGCTGATGATCTTTGAGGATGGGGAGGTACGGGTCACTCAGCCTCTCGACCCGTATCAGGGCCCGCAATATACCGAAACAGTGGGCAATCGGGAGGATGCTCAGATAATGGACCATCTCTATTAGATGACTGCAGGGAAGCGGGACGATTATATTAACCCCACTGCAACTGGCTCTGTCAGTTGGCAGAGTGTACAGAGCTCGGAGCTCGGATCCGAACTCGCGTGGGAAGACTGGCAGCAAGGGGGATATGAGACCACCACGCGGAGATGTGCCTCCATCGCTCAGGTCCGGTGGGTAGGGACTGAGATCCGCGGATATCCCACATTGTCAAACATGCAGGCAGTCAATACTTGTATTGCCAAGGTGGAAGATCGGGTCCCAGCTAAAAGCCGGATGGCCCTTTTGGATGTGGCCTTGCGGTCAACGTTGGCTCGATGGTGGAAAAATCACCGCAACACTCTGTTGCGATGGGAGTGTGTGGTTGATGCTCTGCGGGCACGCTTTAAAGAGGATGAAGGACCCGCCAGCATGCTTAAATATCATGGAACTTCTGACCCGCGACAGTATTTGCGGGCATGCGAGGAACAGTGGCGGAGCACCCGGTATCCTGAGGAGCTGTGGGTCCACCGGTTTATCCATTCCCTGCGTACAATTCCCCAGGCCTGGTACCTGGAGGAAGAGCGGAAACGAGGAACCCGCTCCTGGCAGGCAGTTGCGGAAAAGTTCGTTTGGAGTTTCTCTTTCGAAGGAGAGATGGTGCAGGAATCTCAGGTCCTGCAAGCCGTCAAGGAGGTTCTGTTTTTCCGCCATCCCGAGCCTGATGAGGGCTCGGTGGCGTCACGCCCTGAGGTCAGGCGCGAATTGGTTTGCCAGCGGGTTGATGGCGATCCGGAGGATGATAGTCTAGAAGACCTCAGGCATCTCTATTTTGAAGAAAAGGAAGGCGAGCGGAGCATCAATGAAGAGCCGACGACAGAAGGAGTCCATTTACAGCCCCTGAAGACAAAGAAGCTGAACATTGGAACGGACGAGAAACCCAAGCTCGCAACGGTGGGAGATTACTGGGACGAGGAGACGACAAAAGAAATTTTCAGCCTCCTCCAGGAGTACGAAGATTTGTTTCCGTCATCAGTTGCGGACTTGAAGGGGATCAAGGGGGATCTGGACGAGATGCGCATCACACTGAAACCAGGGGCCAGGCCGGTGAAGCACCGACCCTACCGGTTGAATCCACGTATCAAAGAGAAGGTCAAGATGGAGATTGACAAGATGCTGGCTGCAGGCCTCATCTTTCCAGTAGAAGAAGCAGAATGGGTGAGTCCGATTGTCATCCAGAACAAGAAGGACAAAGCGGAGATCCGAGTCTGTGTAGACTACCGGAGTTTGAATAATGCTTGTATCCACGATCCGTTTCCCACTCCCTTCAGCGACGAAGTTCTAGATCATGTCACGGGAAACGAAGCTTACTTCTTCACTGATGGGTTTTTGGGCTACCATTAGGTGCGCATCGCCGAGGAAGACAAAGCAAAGATGACATTCACCACTGAGTGGGGATCATTCGCATACCACGTTATGCCGTTTGGTCTGAATAACGCACCGGCTGTGTTTTCCCGGATTGTCATTGCTGCTTTCCGGGAGTACATTCACAAGTTCCTGGAAGTCTACATGGACGACTGGACTGTTTACAGCCTGCTAAAGAAACACGCCTCCCTGTTGCGTGTTATGTTCGAACGGTGTCGCCAGCTGCAGATTTCCTTGAACTTGAAGAAATGTATTTTTGCAGTACCATTCGGCACACTCTTGGGCCACGTGGTGTGCAAGCAAGGGGTCTGCGTTGATCCTACCAAAGTCGCGGTCATCGTCCACATGGAGGCCCCCGAGACCGTGAAGCAGTTGCGGGCACTGCTCGGGCACACAGGATACTACAGGCGGTTTATCCGCAACTACGCGAAAATTACGGCTCCTCTGGAGAAACTGTTGCGGAAGTCAGAAGCGTTTGAGTGGACGGTGGAGTGCAAGCAGGCACTCGACACATTGAAGGAGAAGTTGGCGACGACACCCATACTTGTTCATCCCGACTGGGATAAGCAGTTCCATGTGCATATTGATGCGTCCGGAATTGCACTTGGAGCTGTACTGGCGCAACCCGGGGAAACGACAGTTGACCACCTCGTATACTTCGCCAGCCAACGGTTATCAAATGCGGAGAAGAACTACACCACGACCGAGCGGGAGGCGTTGGCGATGGTGTACTCTCTCCAGAAGTTCCGCCACTATCTTCTGGGCGGAAAATTCACATTCTTCACGGACCATTCTGCATTGAAGTATCTGGTGAACAAGCCTGTGTTGGAAGGAAGAATCTGTCGGTGGCTACTACTTTTCCAGGAATTTACATTTGAGGTGGTTGTCAAGCCTGGCAGGTTGAATGTTGCTCCCGATCATTTATCCAGGCTGGAGACGGGAGAGAATGACGGCCCGTTGGACGATCAGCTACCGGATGCTGACCTCTTCCGCGTAGAAGCCGTACCAGATTACCTGGCTGACATTGCCACTTACCTGACTACGGGACAATGCCCTCAGGATTACACCCCGCTTTAGAAACGCCACCTGGTTGTCCGGGCGGCTGACTACCAATTGATCGCGGGGCAGCTGTACAAACTGGGCCTTGATGAGGTGTTACGGAGGTGTGTTCTTGACCACGAATGGGAAGCAGTGATGTGGGAATGCCACAGTGGTGTTGCGGGAGGACATGTGGGTGCGAAATCCACTGCAAGGAAGGTGCTCCAAGCTGGTTTGTGGTGGCCGACAGTACATGCTGACTGTAAGGCCTACGTGAAGCGTTGGGATGTTTTCCAGCGGATGGGAAGGCCTTCGCACAGGGACGAGCTCCCGCTACACCCCGTGCATGTGTTGCGGCCATTCGAAAAGTGGGTTGTTGATTTCGTAGGTCCCATCGCACCAGTCGCCAGACATTCCAAGGCCCGGTACATCATTACCGCCACAGATTACCTCACACGTTGGGCTGAGGCGGCAGCGGTACGCGATTGCTCGACAGAGACCGCTGCCCGGTTCATCTTTGAACATATCATCAGCCGCTTTGGCTGCCCTCGGAGCTTGACAAGTGATCAGGGTACGCATTTTATTAATGCCACGGTCAAGTCACTACTGGACACATTTATGATTCAGCATCATAAAAGCAGCCCATATCACCCACAGGCCAATGGTACTGTAGAAGCATTCAATAAGATTCTCGAAAAGGGCTTGACTAAAATTTGCAATGCTCAGCGGGACGATTGGGATGAGCGTCTGCCAGCGGCATTATGGGCTTACTGGACCACAGTGAAGCGCTTGACGAACCAGACGCCATTCCAGTTGGTGTATGCCCGGGAAGCCATGATTCCCGCCGAGTTTACTATACCCAGTCTTTTGATCGCAACGTCCCTTCAATTCTCCGAAGAGGAGTCACTTCGGGAACGTCTCCAGGAGCTGCAGGAACTGGATGAGGCCCGATTCCTGGCGGAATTTCACCAAAAGGTTCAAAAGGCCAGACAGAAAGCGTGGCATGACCGCCACATCAAAACTAAAGCGTTCCAAGTTGGCGGAAAAGTTCTCTTATACGATAGCCGGTTCCAGAAGTTTCCAGGCAAGCTCCAGATGCACTGGCTGGGACCATATTTTGTCATCGAGATCCGCGACTCAGGAGCCGTTCGGTTGGCACAGCTGGACGACACAGTTCTTCCGAGATGGGTGAATGGCGCACGCCTGAAGCCCTACCAGGAGTAGGTACTTCTCACTTTTCATCAATAACTCTCGCAATCGAGAGCATCCGTAGAGTAGCTTAGTTGAATAACTCTCCCGCAACCGGGATGAGAGTAGGTAGTCTTTTCCGTTCATAGGTAATTAGTCAAATAACTAGTCAGTTGCGGGTACGTCACCGCAACCGACTATGGTCGGGGCAGATCAATCCAGCGTGTCACCATGCCAGTCCAGCGTGTCACCATGCCAGTCCGCGTGTCACCACGTCAGTCCAGCCTGTCGTTTGCGTAAGATCCGTCCCCGTGCCAGTGTCAGTCCAGGTCATTTCCGTCAGTACTTTTGTCAGTCCGTAGGATCGCTCAGATTTGTTCATAAATTCCCTTAATAGACAGTAATCGTACCGTAATCATTTTCCATCACCCGTAGTTCCCTCAGCCGCCAAGTCCGCCCATCTCCCCATGACGCCGTCAGCAACTGTCAGACTACACACAGGCCTGCGATTGATCGCACGATTATCGCAGGCAGGAAAGATAGCAAGAATTAATTGCCGTTATGGAGTCTCATCAACTCCGCGTGTGCCAGCAGATGGCCCAATTTGCATGAAGGCTATCAGCACGAGAATGACGGACCAGTTCAATTTGGAAGTTGCAGCGTCTCTAGAGCCTTCGCAGTATAAGAGCACACAGCACCTCGAAGGAAACTGCAGAAGAATCGTCCAAGTCTATCAGCGACGTACCAAGATGCCGAGAGCTCTCCTCTCCGTCCCTGAACCAGCGTTAGATAGCAGAATTCACCGTGTAGAGTCGCTGGTCGGCAAGTATGACAATGCACCATGTATGGACGCCAACTTGTCC
The DNA here is from genome assembly GCA_034641835.2 of Pinus albicaulis. Classification (NCBI taxonomy): domain Eukaryota; kingdom Viridiplantae; phylum Streptophyta; class Pinopsida; order Pinales; family Pinaceae; genus Pinus; species Pinus albicaulis. The sequence goes on along the minus strand of CM076580.1, from coordinate 54,161,379 downwards.
GACCCGGCTGAGTTTCCTCACCTCCATTGGCAGACATTCATGGAGCACCATTACATGCCAGGTAGCAGCTCCAACAGTCAGATGCGGCCAGAATTCAGGGGCCTACAGCAGTCGACTTTGATGAATTTGAGGAGTCTTCCCGTCTTCGGAACTACGGGACCAGCTCTGCAATGTACCCGGTTCCTCCTCAGTCGGGTACAAAACGGGTCCCTGTGGCTTAATGAAGAAATTCCCATTCATGCCGCAGACATTAATCGGCTTACAGGGTTATCTCAAATAGGTGCAGATGTCTCCACTGCGGGCCAGACATCCTCCAAGCGCGCCCGGAAGTCGGGTGACGTGGATCTCTACACAAAGTATGGCACTCGCCGGGGTGGCAAAGGTGCCAAAATGGATTTTATAAACGTACCAGCAATCCGGTTCGCTTGCTACCTGATCGCTAGCAAGACCATGCGCCACTACACGAAAGGAGAGTGCACTCTAGACACAATTTCCATTGCAGAGCACTGCGTCCAGGGCGCCAGGTTGAATTGGAGCTCGTTTGTGTTGAAGGAACTCTTCGCGGCTTGCGAAGAAAACTACAAGCGGACTACCAGTTTTATTTATGGGTACTTGATCTTAGCGTTCGCCATGTGGAAATGGCACCTTCCTCCTATCCGGACACCGGCGGAGATCACCGTGAGCCAGCCGCTCGCGATGAAATATTCCCCCTGGCAGGTGTCCACGGACCCCAGCAGCAAGCAGGTGAATGCGTAGGCGTTCCGGGCGTGGTATGGGATGATGACCGATGTGGTCACTTACCAGCAATGGGTGCCCCGGCACCTGTTGGATGAATACAGTGAACAGGTTTGGTTTGGAGTCAGCCACAGCCACACTTTCATCCGGCCAACTTGCGTACCGCACCACACCTTTCATATGGCGCCCCTTCGCTTTCAGCTGAATGACAATATTTTCCACAGGGAGGTCTCTGCGTGGCCGGGGGTTGTCCAGCACGTCCGCGACGGGATCATCCGCTACAATTTTGAGGGGATGAGGCCGGCAGAGTAGTCTGCCGCGACTGGCGCAGGGGGATCTTCACAAGTTGCAGTGGAGACACCACCAGATGCAGCTGGGACCGCACCGGACCTGCCTGAAGCACTGGTCCCCATCGTCGAGCATCTCAACGACCAGGTATGACGACTCAATGTGGCAACCCGGGTTGCTTCAAGTGGTGCCCCTATATTTCCTTCTTTTGCTGAATCTCATATTAATCGGTCCCGTGGTCTCTCCAATACCGCCCCCCTCCTTTCCCCCATCCCCACTAGCCTGTTCACATCTGCCACCCCTATCGTCACCCCAATGGGCGAACCAGGCCGAGAACCCGATTCATCAGGCCCACCTCCATCCAAGAGGGCCCGCATTTCTGTTACAGATCTAGTGGTGGATCTGACTGATGAGGATCCACCAGCCACTCCACCCTCAGCAACTTTGATCCCGGAGGAACCTCTGATTGATCCGGCAGAGTTCCTCAACCTTCGCCTCCCTCCCACCTCTTTCACTCCATCAACCGCCCCCTCCACCAGCCGACTGCCTGCCACCTCCCCCAATCCATCCAACTCATCCGCCACGGTGTCAGATTCTTTGATCCGGGAACTTTTCGGCAGTGACCACGGGGCGGAGGTCACCTCCAGTACTGCAGCCGTGGTACCACCGGTTGACCCTGTGGCCACATCCCGGGATCCTCTTCCCACTATATCTGTCCAGCCAGCCACAGTTGGGGTTGATTCGGCTGCCCCTTCCACAGAGCAGACCACGCAGCAAGACCGGCCGGAGCCTGATATGGCCACTTCGGTGCAGCAGCAGACGCTGGTCCATTTTCTAGAGACTTCAAGCTGACCAGTGACCGGCAACCAACCTTCACAGGAGCGGGGGCCGGAGCAGGGCACACCAGGCACAGCCAATGCCGAACAATGGAGTCCAGCACAGCTGTACCTGCTCATTCAGCGGGCGGCCCTCAAGGCTGAGCAGATTCACACAGAGCTCCAGCAGCGGTGTGCCGAGCAGCGTAATCAGATTATGGCACTTACTGAACAGCGCAATCAGCTGCTGCGGGAGAAGACCAACCTCCAGGAGCAGGTCAACATCGCTATCTAGGCGATCTCCAGCGTATGGCCCGCTGCACGGGCTCACCATGCTCCACTTCCTACCAGGATCGAGGAGGACAGTATCGCACTACAGGCTCACCACCTCAGGGACATTTTCACTATTGTTTGCAGGGAGAACCAGGAGCTACAAGTGGCGTTAGCCGCACGGCCTACCCTTCCAGATCCATCCAGTGTCCATTCAGAACAGGTGGCTGCCAAGAAGACGCAGGCAGTCAGTATGCAAGCAACCCTCCATTCCACTGGAACCGCGGCTTCTGCCTTTCTCCGAAGTCTGCAGGAGTGCTCACTCACGCTAACTGTCAAGACGCAGCCTATCGCTGCTCAACTGCAACAGATTTCCCATGACATCCAAGCGACCGCAGATCCAGCAAGGTTAGATCAACTTTACACCCAGTCGGACGAGCTTGAACTTCACATGCAGCAGACTGAGGCCGAATCAGCAGTGGCCAAGCACGTTATTAGGGAATTTCGTCCGCCCATTCGAGCCCAGGCTGACTCACTCCAGCAGCTGGATGCCAAGGCTGAAGCACAGCTTGCCACGTTGTTCGGGGATGCCCCGACGACCATCGACGAAGCCGCCGCCACCCGAATCTCTCAAGAAGCCGACTTGCTGGTGCAGGAATGGCAGAAAGCGGTGGCGGACTTCACCCAGCTCCGAGATACAGCGCTTAGCCGGGTCCTGGAGTTGGGGCCCTTGTTTGGCCAACCGGATGGCAGAGCACAGCAGGAAAGGGCGCCGGCAGAAGGAACAGCAGAGCAGGGCATGGAAGCCAGTGGGGGAATGGAAATAGAAACTGTTATTTGTGATTGACTCGCGGACGAGTCAAGGAATTGTGGTCGGGGCCTGTTGGGGCCCTTGTTTTTGTTTAAGTTTTGAACTCTTGGCCAAGACATTTTGAACTTTGACTCTTTTTGAGTTGCGGAATAAATACACATGGCAACCGCGACCGCGCCGCAATGACCAGGAGTTGCGGAGCTACCAAGGTGGTGCGGAAGCACTCGATAGCTGGAGATCGAACAGAGATAAGTGCAGATGAAAGAAATGCAGCAGAAAACAGAAAGTGGAACACGCAGACATCAGAAGAGAAGCTGGGAAAAGCCAAATGGAAGACACAGAGAAGCTGCCAGTCGCGAGGAGCGGATGAATAAATAACGATCACCCGGCTGAAAAGGGTGGTTGAAGGTTGAATGCATACGGAAGAAGTCGTGAGGCTTGAGACAGGGAAGGACACGCAGAGAAGCTGCGGAGGAATCATGCTTGTTCTTCCTATGGTTTCTTACTTTCTATATTCTTCCTTTCTGTTCTGAAATCCATCTGTATCAGACTTGTGAGCTATCAGTGAGAAAGCTATGTAATCATGTGTTCAGCCAGGAGAATAATATAAGGGAAGATTGTTGTCTCAATAAGTTGTTCATGTGTTGTAATGTGTTTACACTGATTTAAAATTTTATGTGCAACTGTCTAAATACTTAGTAAGTGATCTTGCATGTGTAACTTGGTATATGTGATGTATGCACTTTCTTTCTTTGGTTGCGGGTTTATTACTTATCATTGATCTCATCCCCTTATGCATGTGGTCACGGCACGCCTCGGGTGAGACGCACTGCTCTCCAAGAGCAGGGTGAAAATGCCGGCGTGTTCCTAGACTACACCGGACCCCTTGTTGGCCACAACCCTTGAACCCGGGTCTTGTCCGCGAGACCTGACTTTTCGCCAACAATTAAATCTAAAAAACAAATGTCTTAGATCTGACCAAGGAGGGTAATATATATCAGATGAATTCTTTGATTTCTGTGAACAACATGGCATAAAAAGACAATTTTCTATAGCTGGAACCCCACAACAAAATGGCTTGGTAGAAAGAATGAATAGAACAGTTCAACAAATGGCTCGTGCTATGCTTGATGAATTTGGAACACCTAATACCTTTTGGGGAGAAGCAGCACATATCGCTGTAAATATTCTTAACAAGGCCCATGTTTGTGTAAACATTGATAAAACTCCTTATAAGCTCTGGTATGGTAATATTCCAATTGTAAATCATTTTAGAGTTTTTGGAAGAAAATGTTTTATCAAGAAAAATGATGAAAAACTTGGTAAGTTTGAACCTAGAGTAGATAAAGTAATATTTCTTGGCTATTCTTCAAGAAGTAAAGCATACAAATGTTACAACAAAAGGCTTCGGAAAATTTTTGAATGTACTGATGTTGTAATTGATGAGTCTCTCTGAGCTCCTAAAAGGGAAATAACAACAACAAATGAAGATGATGATGTTATATCTTTTTACTCATCAAATAGCAACAATATAGAAGGTGAACCCAATGAAGCTCTAAAAGAAGGTCTATTTGAAAAGGCTCCATCTAGGTATGTTCAAATGAATCATCCAGAATCTCAAATTTTAGGAGAAAAAGGATCAGGTGTCCAAACAAGAAGAACTCTTGTAGGATCTCCTAGCTATCTAGCATTCTTATCCACTATTGAACCACATAATGTAAATCAAGCTAGTAAAGATGAATGCTGGATTCAAGCCATGAATGAAGAACTTCATCATATTGAAAAGAATCATACTTGGGAATTGGTTCCAAGACCTCATGATAAAAATGTTATTGGAACAAAATGGATATTTAAAAACAAGTTAAATGAAAATGGGGATGTTATTAGAAACAAAGCTAGACTTGTTTGTAAAGGGTGTGCTCAACAAGAAGGTATATACTTTGAAGAAACATTTTCTCTTGTAGCTAGGCTTGAAGCCATAAGAATGTTTCTTGCCTTTTCAAGCTTTCAACAATTAAAATTTTATCAAATGGATGTTAAATCTGCTTTCCTCAATGGTGATCTGGAAGAAGAAGTTTATATAGAACAACCAGAAGGATTCATTTTGGGAAATGATGAAAAACTTGTTTGCAAACTTAAAAAAGCTTTATATGGTCTCAAACAAGCTCCACGGGCATGGTACTATTGTCTTGAAAAATATCTTCATCAAATTTTTTTTTTAAAGGGATCTGCTGATAGTAACTTATACACAAAAATTGAGAATGATAAACTATTGATTGTAGTTGTATATGTTGATGACATCAGTTTTGGACGTAATGAAGAGTCTATGAGTGAGAAATTTTCTTCTGTTATGCAGCAAAAATTTGAAATGTCTTTACTTGGGGAACTAACAGTTTTTCTTGGCTTACAAGTGCAACAAGCAACAGATGGCATATTTTTATTACAAGAAAAATATCTTAAGCAAATTTTGAAGAAGTATGGGATAGAAGACTGCAAAGCTGTGAGTACGCCAATGGTAACTGGGTGTAATCTTAGTTCTCATGATGATTTTCCCACGATGAATCAACCAGAATACAGATCCATGATTGGAAGTTTTCTTTATCTAACCGGGACAAGACCTGACATTATGCATGCAGTTGGGATTGTTGGACGATTCCAAGCTAATCCAAAAGAGTCACACCTTCAAGTTGTAAAAATAATATTCAAATATCTACAAGGGACACAAGACTTTGGTCTATGGTATCCAAAGAATGGTGATCTCACTCTTCATGCTTACACAGATGCGGATTGGGCTGGAAATGTTGATGATCGAAAAAGCACTGGTGGTGGTGCATTCTTTATGGGGCCCCGATTAGTATCTTGGTTCAACAAGAAACAAATTTCTATTGCCTTATCTACAACAGGAGCAGAATATGCGGCTACAACATCATGTTGCACACAACTTCTATGGATGATGCGGACTCTACAAGACATTCAAATCAAATTTTCACCTCCCATCTCCATCTTATGTGATAATAAAAGTGCCATTAGTGTCTCAAAGAATCCAGTTATGCATTCAAAGACCAAGCACATTCATATCAAGTATCACTTCCTACGTGAGCAAATGCTTGATAAAAAGGTTGAGTTCGAGTATGTTCCCTCCAAAGAACAAGTTGTTGATATATTTACTAAACCTCTTCCTAGGGAAGCATTTGAATATCTCAAACAGAAGATGGGAGTTGTATCTACCTCTCTAATCAAGTCTAATTGAATTCAAAATATTGAATTTTGGTACGCGGGTTCTATAAATGTGAATCATGTATATACGCGATTTCCTATGCATAAAACCGCGTATGAGTTTTTGCTGACAGAATTTCTTTGGGTCAACATTCAGAACAGATACGGGGTTGTTTGGTAATCTCTATTTTGATTCGGTATTCATCTTTCTGTATCATTCTCTAATATTTATCGCCTTGACGAAGTTGTGTTAGCTCGATAAGTCCTGACCCAGGTTCGGAGGTTCAAGGTTTGCCAACAAACCCCTATACTACTGGCCCTTTTGGTAGTGACCTGCTTACACAGGCCAAAGTCTCACCCAAAGTAGTATGGTTGGGTGTTGGAATCAGGTTTCTACACCCTGGGAGAGGGTAAGTAAGTCAAGCAGAGCTACGTTCAAACTTATAGTGACTAGATCTTGTATCACAGAGCCTATATATACAGATTCCCTTCACAACAGCAATAATATTGACAGTAATCAGTAGATCATGAACTCATATAACGATAATGCAGCTATTCCAAATATTCTTGCATGAAGTGAAACAGAACAGATCCAGATCGCATCATAAACAAGTAACACAAGTATGTTCGCAGCTTAAATCAATAACACAACAACATATATTAATTAACCAAACATCACAGATTCATATCACAGAAATTCCAATAGATTCAGATATTCAACGACACTTCCACATTCATTAATCCTTCAGATATACTTACAATACCCCAAAACCCAACCTACGCACACAACAGCAGGGTCTGCACACAGTAGGACAAAGAATCTATGGGCACACAACAGTAGGAATCCTTCCCCAACAACCCTAAATAGATCTATCAGTTCGCACTTAGCATCAATCTCTTTTCATTCCTAGTTTGTCTTACAACTCGAGAAGGTTCAACTACTTATACTATTTTAGCCTACGCATCCAATGGTCCACAAACAATGGTTTGCGGACTCTTGGTCTACCCTTTGACCCATTACAATGCTTTAGGGGCTTTGACCCACCCCAAAACCCCTACGCTAGACTAAATATAATAAAAAATACACAAAATGGACCAGACTCGTAGCTTTATAGGAGACCCTGTTCCAACAGTCCCCCAACACAATCCTTTGACTCATCCCGAGTCACTGCGATGCTAGGTTGACCATATGTGCATGCACAGCTACTCTGACCATATAGTAATTTGATTCGATATGGTTTGAGCCGACTACCATTGACATAGCCTGGCAGCATATCGCTGCACAGGGTGGCCAGCTGAACAGCTCCGCCATCCGTGATCTCCTTAATAGTGTAGGGGCCAAGCTAGTGCTGCCGAAACTTCCCTGGATGTTTTGCAAACTAGCTATCGTATAAGAGGACTAAGTCATCCTTCGCGAAGGTCTTTTGGCAAATATTTTGATCATGCTAGGCTTTATCGCAGGCCTTCTGAACCTGCTGATGGAAATTAGCCAAAAACCAATCTTCCTCTAAAGCCATAAGCTGTGCTAGTTGCTCCTCCATGATGTCAAGGTCCACCATGTTTGTAAATGATGTGATACACAGACTAGGAATAATGTACTCCATTGGCATAACGACATCCTTTCCATAGACCATCCTAAAAGGAGTTTTCCTAGTTAGCTTCTTGCAGGTGGTTCGATAGGCCCCAAATAACTAATGGGATGCGCACGTCCCAATCGCTGCGATCGGCATTGCAGACCTTTTTCAGTGCTTGCTCCAAGATTTTGTTAAAAGTTTCAACTGCACCATTTGCCTATGGGTGATATGGTGTGCTTTTTGCATGATGGATTCAGAACTCTGTGGTCAAAGATTGGATTTTTTCGTTAAAAAAGTGTGTATCCCTGTCGCTCATGAGGATCTTCGGACACCCAAATCTAGTCAGGATTTGTTCAAAGATTAAATGCGCAGTGATATCCGTAGTATAATCCTTTACTGCTTGTGCTTCGACCCACCTAGTTATGTAATCAGTCACAGTAATAATGTAGCGCACACCCATCTTCTTCCATGGTGGATTGATAGGCCCTATGAAATTGATAGCCCACTTATCAAATGCTTGTAGAGCCATTTGCGGTTGAAGGGGCATTTCATCCCTGTGGGACGACCTCCCCGTTCGTTGGCACATATCACAGACTTTACAATGATTGTAAGCATCATGATGCAGGGTAGGCCACCATAACCTAGCTCTCAAGACCTTTTGCACCATTTATTTCCCTGCGTAGTGACCTGCTACTCTTTCATGATCCTCTGCCAAGATAGCGTGCCTTTCATGCTCCAAAACATATCTTCGCAATACTTCATCAGCTCCCATCTTATATAACTGACTTGTAATGATGTTGAAATCTGCTGCCCAAGCGACTAGCTCTTTCTTCTGTTGTACTGAATACTCTGGGGGTGCCATTCCAGTAGTCAAGAACTCAATGATATCAGCGAAGTGGGCATCCACTACCTTAATAGCGAACAACTACGCATCAGGAAATCCATCCTCCAGGTTGGTTGGCTCCTTGCCACTCTCTATTCATGATAAGTGATCCAGCCTAGCATTCAGTTTTCCTGGCTTCACAATGATTTCAAAGTCATACTCCTGAAATAACAGTTGTTATTGCCTAAATCTACCTCAGGCTGAAAAAGGCAGATTTCAGGGTAACATCAAACCATGCTCAGTCTGGTACCTAGCCCTACCAAAACAGGAGAGGGCTCTCTCCGGGTCAATCTCAGCAAAAATAATCAATAGGGCTTGAGATGACTTGAAATAAAAGTGAATTTTAGGCTAGTTATATAAGTGAAAGAGTTTGATTGTTTTTTTGGGGGTTTTTGTTGGATCAAAGGGAAAGGAAGTTTTGGGTGCAGGGATAAGGCCTAGTTTTTGCAGAGTTCTGATTGGGGCAAGGAAGGAAATTGTTTTGATGCTTTAGATTGAATGAATGGATGGATCAGACCGGTGAGGAGCTGAATATGGCAAGAGGGTCTCAAGAGTCCTCCTAAAACAGATGAAAACATGAAAAATTAAACAAAACTAAAGGCAGAGCAGAGCAATCCAATGAATTCCACCTTTAACACTGATTTGTTTAATCTAAGAAGAAAAGAGAAGGGAAAATGATACACATAAACATTAGTGAACTTAAATATACATAGAGAAACACACCATCAAAACACAGAGCCACATGGATCCCAAAGAGTGCTGCAAACCCTAGTCTATTCCTTTGCCAAAAGTGTAGAGATGAAATGTACAATGAAGTGCCAAGCAATCCCAAGTGTCCAACCCTGAAAATGACTGAGAAAATACATCATATAGAAAATCCTAACTCCTCCCCATGCCTCTAGGGGTCGATGTCATCATTCTAGGAGCTATTTCAACCATATCTAAACTAGGAACTAGAAAATAGGCAATGAAACAACTTGCCTCTATATGCTAGGAAACTGACCCATTCACTTACATTTCACCTTTTGGTGAATGAATATTCTAGAATGAGTAAAAATGTGCCAAAATTACATCATGGTCATGATATTACATCAAGGTACAACAAGAATTACATGAAAAGGTGAAACTGGCCAAAACTAGGCGAAATTCTGAGCTGCTGAGTGAAAAATAGGCCAAATTCCTCTATGCGTCGCGCCTGGAATCTCTATTCATAGCACAAGTTTGTAGCTGATTTTGAGGCCCTTCTCGAAGTCCAAATTGAGTGCAGGATATATTTTTGGAAAGCCCTGCATGCCTACTTTCCAACCCAAGTGGAATTTCTAGATTTGGTTTCCATTTGCCCCTCAAAAAGTTCAATCTCCCAACACTTCTTCCTGTGTGTGCAAAAAGTGGCAGAAAGGCCGCTTTTAGGGTGTTTTTGACCCTTTAGGCAACCTAGAACTTGATGGAATCCTTAGTTAATCCACGAGCATGCATAAATTTTGATAAAAAATCCAGAAATGCAAAGTTTTCCCCCTGAAGATCTGTCAATTATAAGCGCGCACCAAGTGGTACTACGCGTCAGGCAGGAAAATCTATTTTGTGACCAAAAAATTCAAAATTGACAAAATTTTTCCCAAATTTCTTGAAATTTGGGCTGAAGGTCCTTGATCAAGTGCTATGCTTAGCCAAAGAAGCTTCGGCCAAAATTTGGAGCCTATCATGCCTTTTTCGATGCTTCAGTGCCCTCCTTAGCCTCACCTTCAGGATCTTGATCCTCACTTTGCAAACATGATTGCGCACCCAATAGTGGTTCTTCATGTGCCTGAGCATATTATTGTCCTTTTTTGCCTTCTCCAATAGCTTCTCCAGATGAATTTCGACCCTCTCAAGCCAAGTCTCTCTATCAGCCTCAAGCTCACGCTCAATGGGTGTCATCTCGAATGGGCTTCTTCGGGCAGCTTTCCGGTTCTCACGGATGTTTTGCAACTCCATGATCGTCTGCTGATCCTCCAACTGTTTTTTCTACTGCTCCAGATAGTTTATGATCCATTGAGCTCTCTGCAACTTGTCGTTCAATGTGTCGATCTCAGCTTTCTGCTCCTGAATGATCTCTCCCAGTTTTGAGCTTGGAGAGCTCAAATCCTCATCAATCAATATGAAATTAGTATCACAGCCTCTTGAAGGGCCCTCATCCTGCATCGGCCTCTTACCTCTGTCCTGTACCTGTACCTGTGCTGCTGATGACGACAACGAGACCCCTTCCACCCCGGGTGGAGATAGTACTCGTCGGGCTGCTGCAAATAATACTCTGGTGCCTCTCTCATAAGTGACATACACTGGCACACTAATAGGCTCTGTCTTGTGACCTTCAAACTGATGTGAAGGTTCACCTGGCTCATGAAAAATATCCAAAGGAGGCTGAGGGGTTGTGAAGAAGTCATGGGAAGTGAAATCTTCCCATGCAATGCCCTGCAATCCAAGCTGATGTACAACAACAATCTTGATGAGTGCATAGTGATAAATACTATTGTACTGCTGCTCGGGAGTCTTCTTCTACACAAGAGTGGTCATTCGCTCGATGTTTCGGTACATGAAATAAGGTATGTTCATCATCCTCACTCTCGTGAAATGCATCAATAACCTGATGTGGTAGGAATAGAGGCGTGAAAACCGGCCCTCACAACTGAAGTATCTGATAATGAGTCTCATCAAAGGCACATAGGATTCCTTCAGAAACCGGAATGGGAATACCCTGCTGAGCTGTCTCACATATCTAGGCTTGATGTATGGTTTATAATGCACTCTGTCCACCTGCTGTCTTTTTTTTCACTCCTCACCTACATTCGTTATTCCTGTTGCTTGAGAAATGGTTTTTGGTGTCAAGGTGAAATTTACAGCAGCAAGAGTTACCTGACCATCATGCAAATGTAAAACAAACAACTGAGCTAACTCCTGATGATTTTGAATCCGAGCAATCATCTCACAGTACTGATAGTATGACTGCTCTCGAAAACATGCCATGGCAAGTGGGTAGGCCTGCAACTGAGTCAATGAGGTGGGCTCTCCTCTCACATGTTTGCCACCTTTACGAGGCCTTCTCGGTGCATGTAGCTCAGTGGTAGAATCACTGTCTTGTTCATATGATGAATCAATGTCTGTCTCCATGGTTTTGCAAGTCTATGCCAAGTGTATGATGATTGGTATGAGGTGAAAATAGGAATTTGATGTCTTTTTATTGATTGCCAAATATGTGCCAAGTAGGAAGGGACTGTGGGAAATAGTACAGTGGGAAAACTGTGGTTTAGTCAAGTGAAATTTGAAGTATGAAGATAGTCACTTGACTGTTTGGGGAATTTGGGATTTTGGGAAATTTTACCAATGAAATGGGAAGGGGAAAATGATGGGAAATGATTTGGGATATAGAAGAATAGGATATGGGCTTGGGAATAAGTGATTTGGGATGTAAGGGACTAGGGGAATAGACTATATTTAATGAGATGACAGTGAGGAAAGGGAGAATAAGTTGGCAAATGAAAAGGGTTTGGAACGAAAACCAAATTTTAAAACTTGAATTCAAACCCTAAGGAGCGATTTTTTTACAAAATGAGAGGGTTTAAAATTTCAACATTCAAACTCTCATAATCCACTTTCAAACAATACCAAACTCTGTTTAATGGCACATACAAGATGAGTCGAACTTACATGGAGAAAATGAGATTGAGTCGATTTGAAATTTGTGAAGTAGTGGTGAAATTTTTGTTTGTCGGCCCTATGCACCATAAGCACAACCCAGTGCACTGCGTCTCCCTTGTGCGCCGCGCACATTCAAATCAACACAGTGATGTGTGGCCCAATGCTTCGCGACAACCATGTGCGCCGCGACCTTCCTCCTGTGCATCGTGACCCTGAATTTCTCCCACAGTCGGTCCTCCAAAACACGGTTTTCGCTCTTCCACACTTGACTTGGCTTCACTGATGTTTCTTGATGCAAATGAACTATTTGAATGGTGAAAATATATTGTATAGCCATTAGACCTTGATTTTTAATTTAGAAAACCCACTTTCTAATGTTTGGCTTTGGCACTTTTCACCTTTTAAAATAAACTCTGTTTTGCTTGTTTCCTCTTTGATTTTTTGAGCTGAATGACGAAAATTTTGTCTATTTTTTGCATGGATAGTTGGCATGGAATTTGGCAAAGGTGACCAGGGCTGTGCCTGAAGATCTTCATAACTGAAAAACTTTGAAAATTACATGGCATTTATTATAAAAGACAAAATCGACGATTTTTCTTCAAAACAGAGTTTTGAAGAAGAATCATGATCAAATATTGTGATGGTGAAATTTTTGTAGTGAAACTTTATTTGAACCTTCCTCATGTGCCTACTGGCATTATTTGACACTTTGAAGACTAAATTAACGAAACCCTAAACCTAATGAGACTAAAAAAGCCTAAAATGACTCTTTTCCCACCAAAAGACCAAACCTTGACTGTGAATGACTGTAAATGATTTCGATGAACTTCGATGAACAAATATGGACTAGAAGGTACATGAAATGAGGGGTATGAGTGAAAATACCCTTCCGTCAGATGATCCATGCTCCTAATGGAATGCAACTGACTAAACTGGATGAGACACTTAAAATTAAATGCAACAAAAGAGATTTTGATCTCTGACGAAGGGATGAAGAGACCGACTCTAACATTGGCTCCAATGGGGATGGTAGCTCCTTGGAGGTGCCAAGAACTACAGATATTTGGGAAAGAAGGCAGTGCCTTCATCCATTGGGCTATGGAGTCCATAACTTCGAAAAATCAACACAAGACTCTTGACTCATTTATTGACTGAAAATTTGACTCAAACTGACTCAATTTTGAAACTGAAACGATTGAAAAATGTGACTCGACAAACTCCAACCGAAGATGAAATCATTCTTCAGATTTATAGCCTTCACTTCAGGCCCCAAACTGAAGAAAATATCGTAACACACAGTTGCAATGAAACTGAAATAAATGGTATGTACAGTGACAATGTAAACAACAGAAAACATCTCAGAAGTGATACCGCTTGAGCAACCGACCATTAACCGGCCCTCCTAGACAATCTTCCCCATTCATCTCCTTCAGATGAAAAGCATTCTGACCCCGATATGAAGCAATTTTAAAGGGTCCTTTCCAGAGATTTTCGAACTTACCGTGCTTACCATTTTCCTCTTTTCTTGCATCCCATTTCAGCACCACTTCTTCCAATTGAAATTTTTCCACCTTTGCTTTCCTTTCATAGATTTTCCTAATTCTCTCCCGTAGCTTGAATGTGTTTTGAAAAACTTCTTCCCTCGTCTGCCGAAAATGGATCATTTGATTTATTCTTCTCTGCATATGATCATCTTCACTGCCAGCTTCCTGTAGAATTTTGACCACTGGAACTGCGAGAGAGGTAGGAAACAATGTATCAACTCCATAAACTAACTCAAAGGGGGACATACCAATGGATTTCTTCTGACTCACTCGATCTGCCCAAAGTGCATTGACCAACTTCTTATGCCAACTTTTCTTGTTTATTTCCAGCAAATTTTTAATGATGTTGACCAAAGATTTGTTGGAAGACTCCGCCAATCTGTTGCCTTGCGGATGATAAGCGGTTGAGTGTCCCAAAATGATTTTATACTTGTCACAAAACTCAATCATCCTTTTTGATTTGAAAGCTGCTGCGTTATCAGTGATTAACTTATTCAGGCAACTAAAACGAGACAAAATGTTATTCTCAAGGAAAGAAATTATTACCGAATCCGTAGCTTTCCTGGTGGGAATTGCTTCAATCCATTTCGTGAAATAATCTATCGCTGTTAGGATCCATCTATGCTAACCAGAAGAAGCGGGATGAATTTTTCCAATGAAATCCAAACCCCACTATTGAAAAAGAGCACTTACCTCAATGGGCTTAAGCGGAAAAGGCTGCAATTTCTGCCTCCCTTCAAAAATCTAACATTCATGACAGCTTTTGACAGTCTTATACACATTAGCAAAAATTTTCAACCAATAATATCCCGCTCTCAAAATATTATTGGCCATTGTTTTCCAAAAAATGTGAACCCCGAAATCTCCCTTGTGAAAATCCTCCATAATCTGCTTTGCTTCTTCTTCCACCAAACAGTTTAACAAAACACGACCAAGATCTCTCCAATAGAGTGAATTATTCAAAACACAAAACTTAGCAGTCTTCAATTTCAGAGTTCTACTTTTGTTTCTAGCCATGCCGGGCAGTGGTGACAAATTTTGAAGCACATATACAATATCTGAATACCAAGGAGAAAGCAAAAAGTTTTATGATACCTGAACTGATGAACTTTCCTCATTCTCCTCAGACATAGCAGCAATAAGATTGATATCCAAGGCATGCAAATTTGATTCAGCCATTAGCTTTTCCAGCCCTTGTCCTTTGATAAGTTTTGTGGGCTTTATCTCCACATCATACTCCAACAAGGCTGCAATCCATCTGCCCCGTCTCCCTTCTGGATCTGTTTGCACTAACACATCCTTAACAGTAGCGTTAGGAACATAAGCAATAATATGAGAATGCAAAATATATACTTGAAAATATTTCAACACCTTCACAAGAGCAAGAGCTTGCTTTTCAATGATGTTATTTTTCAAGGCTACATCTCTTATAGTACGGCTAAAAAAAGAAATTTGTTTTTCGTGCCCATCTCTTTTTTGCATTAATACTGCTGCCATTGTATGCTCCGAGGCAAATGAAAAAAAAAAAAAATCCTAAGTATAATCTGGGCTGATCAAAACAGGAGTTGAAGAAAGAACCAACTTCACTAGATTGAAAGACTTTACCGCCTCCTCAGACCATTTCACTGCACTCTCTTTCTTAATCATGTTTGTAATCTCTCTTAAATGTTCAGTAAGGTTAGGCACAAAGCGGCATAAAAAATTCATCTTACCATTAAAAGACTGAATCTCCTTCTTATTCCGGGGAAGATCAATTTGCTGAATAGCTTCAACTCAAGCTGGGTCAATATAGATGCTGTTAGCCCCCCTATGAAATTTTTGACAAGAAAATGGGGGCTAAATTGTTGTTGAGCCTTCAAGGAATGCATTTCCTCTAAAAACACAGTCTCCTTGAAGCCTCCTTGTGTCTTCTATCCTTCGAGGAAATCCCTTCTGCTGATTTCACTTATAAAGCCCCTCTGTTATGAAGAAATGCCCAAAGGCCCCCTTTTCTTTCTTATTTCACCCCCAATGAGCCTCTACTTTATCCCCCTTGTCTTCCCCTTCTATTTCCCTTCTTACCTTTCAATTCCCCCTAAAATCCCCTTTAAATTCCCCTCCTAGCCTTTGTTGACCTCCTTCCCCCTTTATCTCTCTATCGTTCCCCTTCCCAACCTTCAAAGTCCATTAAAGCGGGCGAAAACCCATCCTCCGACCTTATGATAGGGCTAGCCCCATTCCCTTCAGCCCCTTCTAACCACTTCCCCATATACCCGTGGCCCAAGACCAAGTGCCTAAGTCTTGAGCGCTTATCGCAATCGGAAGTCGGGCGGGTGCACAAATCCTTTGTAATAGTCAAAGACTCCGATGCGATCGATTATCACGATAAGTCTTGAGACGTGTTCCGCACCGTCGATCTTCCGCGGAAATCTAACTGCGGAGCAATAATCGCACCTGCCGCTCCGATCGCAATCGCAACATTCTCGTCGTAACCCCCGATTGATCGCAGCCCCGACCTCAGATCTCCCGATTGTTGTTACATCCCGACCGTTCATCCTTCCCGTGATCTGACGGCCAGCACTTAATCGCACCCTCCACCCGATCGCGATTGCATCACCTTCTCTCCGCCTCCCGATTCAATCTCGTCTGTTCATTCCTCCCCCAAATCAACGGTTATCACTCATTCCCGTCCCCACTCCCAATCGCAATCAGCGCTTGTTGAATATGTATTGTGATTGCCCCCCGCTCCGATTTGCGATTGCGTTTTCTGTATGGTCCCACCTCGTATGATCCTTCTACCGCATTTCATTACGTTTTGTGCATTTTATTTGTATTTCCTCCGTTATTCAAACCTTTTTGTTTTACGTTAAGGTTTAATAAATCGACCTCCACCATGACCGGGTCCCGCTTCCACGGCTCCGCTCCATTGTTTTCCGTGTTTCCTTTGTAATTTGCCCAAGAGATAATCTTGGGGCTTTTACACTAACAACTTTTCTTCCACCACTCTTCATCATTTCCGCCGCTCTCAATTGTTCCACCACCGCTCCAACAGGTCTCTGAAGCAATTCTTCTGCCACCATTGTCTGGGTCTGTAACAGAGTTATTTCGCTGTGTGGATGGCACAGGGAGGTCTATTCAGCCTTGACCAGCGAATTAGCAAAAGGGATTCCAAGGGGGTTAATGCGGTTGTTGATATTATTAATGCTTAAACCCCGCATTTCAAAGGAAAGGCACAGTTTGAAGACTTGAGCACGCAAAGGGTCATATCCGCGTTTTGATATCAGCAGAACGTTTTCTCCAGGACGGATATTTACCTACAGGGTTCTCCATGCCTCCTCGAGCCCATAAGCAATTAAATACACAGACAGGAGCTTCATTAAAGACTGTCTGAGCAGCAGTAATGGAGGAATGGAGAAACCTTGCAGACCATCCACCAGTTCATTTATTCCAGAGTGGCAGCACAGAGCTCCAGACAGTCAAAGGACTCCAAATGAACATCAAAGGTCAAAATCGACCTGACAGAGATCTTCAAACCAGTCACAGAGTACATACAGCGCCGCATATAGCCATTAAGCGGAATGGGCTCGGTTTCCTCCATCATTCTGTCTTATGAGATTCATTCAATTGTTCACCTACTTCTGTTTCTTCCTCTTCCCCTATAAGAATCCCCGAGAACATAATGAAAAGGTTGTTGTTGCCTTGCTGCGTATTTGCTGTTAGAGGGATTCGTTTTGACTGTTAGAACAGTCTTGGGAGGGAGTAGCAGAGTAGTTGTATGTAGTAGGCTGGGAGGAGAAGTCTGGACTGTATTATCCATTGAGCTTATTTTACATGATTGGTTTTGCATCAATTAATCAAAGCACATTTCACAGGATCCTGGTCTATTACTATTGGTGATTTTTTTCTTAACTCTGTTATTTACATTTTCATGCTGTTTCATGTTCTTCTGCAGGCAATGTATATAGTATAGGATTCACCTTGTTAGGTTCCCCATGTCTGCCCCCCTCACCTTTTTATGTCATTATGTTATCTAAGAGCAACCATTGTTTAACCAACATAAATGGACATGTTATTGGTTCTTCAACAACATATGAACTTGGGGGTTTGTCATCACAGAGTGCCTTTTGTCAGAAATTGAGTCTGTTTTTCTTGCTGGGGTTATGACTGGAGTTAAATGACCGTCCCATCTATAAGTAGTTCCTTTGGTTCCTTTTTGAGAGTCATTTTGAGTATGTCTGCTGGTGTCCTGAGTTAAATGACTTCCACCGTATCTATGTACAAAAATTGGTTGTCTTTTCTTCGTCCACTTTCTTCTTAATGTTCCATTCCACCATCTCGTCAGTGACCTTTTGTGTATGTAGAAGTGATCGTCTTTTTTAAGCTGGCTAGTTGTTGCAAGTAATTCTCCTTTCATGACTCCATAGCCCAATGGATGGCACTTTCTTGGCCTATCCTCTTTGCTGAAGCCTCCTGCTGTTTTGTTTCCCTTCTCCCATTACTTTCTCAGTCTATGACCTCCTGACCAACCCAGCAACCAACCAACCAAATTATTTTACAACCTCCTTTGTGCTTCATACCTAGCCTAACATCTCGTCTTGAGCTTCAAAGACATATCATTCTTTGATCTATTTGGAGAGATCCCTCTCCGGGTCCAGGAGGGCTAGATCCTAGGGCCCCAAAGTGGTTTGATGTTGTCTTATCTTTTGGTATTGCCAAATCTGCCAAAACATAGGAACCCCAACAGATGCCATATTTTGAGATAATATGACCAAGAATTTTTCCCTTATCCATGGAAAACAAACTCTTCTTCGGATTGAGTGACACACCATACTTTCTGCATCGCTGAAAAACAATTTTCAGATGGTAAAGGTGCTCTTCATCAGAATTGGAAAAGACTGTCAAATCATCAAGCTACACAACTAGGAAAATATCTTTCTCATTTGCAAATGCCATGTCCATTGCGCGCTGAAATGTCGCACCAACATTCTTCAAACCGAAAGGCATTTCAGCATAATGGAAAGTTCCCCATGGAGTGGTGAACGTTGTTTTGTCTCTATCATCCTCATGGACCATAATTTGGTTATACCCGGAATAACCATCGAGTAGTGACATACGAGATGCTCCAACTACTCGCTGTAGTATGTGATCCATTTTGGGCAATGGATAATTGTCTTTCAAATAAACCTTGTTCAGATTCCGAAAATCAATGCACAAGCGAATCTCACCTGTCTTCTTGCGAACGGGCACCAAATTGGAAATCCAATCTGAAAATCTTATAGGAACAATGATACTAGCCTTGTATAATTGATTCACCTCCTTCTCAATTGAGGGAAACAACTTCAGATTTATCCTTCTCAACTTCTGCCTGAAGGGCTTTTGATTTGGCTTGATAGGAATGGTGTGCTGAATTATATTTGTATCATACGTCTTCAAATCTTAATAGTCCCAAGAAAATACATCATCAAAAGAAGACAACAAAATAACATATTTTTCTTTTACCTTCGGTGGCAATGTTTTGGACAACTTCACCATCTTTGGATTCTCAGCTGATCCAATGTTCACATCTTCCACTCCCTTTTCGGTTGGCCGCAAGGTTGGTTTTCTAGCTACGTCATATTGATCAAAGAGCTCTTCTAAAGGTATCAAACCCTTAGGAATGACATTATCCTTCAGCTACAGTATTTCCATCTGATTTATTTTCATATCAGCCTCACCATCATCATGTTCCATGTCAATTGAAGTCTCTTTGAATTTTCCTTTGTTTTGCAGAAATTCATCAATCTCATCATCATCTTGGAATAATTGCCAATGCCTTTGGTTGTCTGGGAGAGTTGTACGATGTTTCACATGGATTTCAAACTTGTTACTTGAGTTCATTGGGATCTTCAAATTACTTGCTGCCTTAGCAAGAGCATCTGCAATACCATTCTAAATACGAGGGATACAAGTCAAAGTATAGTCTGAAAACAACTTCAAGATATCAAGAATAGCATTTCGATAAGCCTGCATTCGAGGATGCTTAGCTTGAAATTCACCCTTCACTTGCTTAATCACCAACTTGGAGTCGCCATACACTGCAATCCTCTTAGCATTCAACTTTCTAAGTATTTTCAGACCAACAATCAAAGCTTCATATTCTGCTTCATTATTCGAACAATCAAAAGCTAATTTATAAGAGCAGACCCTTACATTACTTGGTACCTTGTTTGGGGTGGAAAAAGGGCTGCATACCCAAATACCAATTTCAGCACCATCACTTCCAACTGCACCATCAAAATCCATAGTCCATAAACCATCTTCATCTTCTTCCAAGTGCTGAAATTGTGTTCGCTCTGTTATTTCTGCTTGTTGTCCGTCAACTTTCTGCTGTTGTTGGAAGGCTGATTGCTTAGCGGAAGTCTCAAGTTCTTGCCTTTCTTTCATCAAAACTTCTCTGAAATTTTCTGTGATCTCTGGAATGTCCTCTGCCTCAACTAACTAACTATATACATCATTGAAACTATCTAAATACAAAACGAAAGACTCTAAATCTGTATGTACATAATTTATCGGACGATTTACCGGTTTCTCCTTGCTGGTGATCATATACTTCATTTTTTGCTCCCGATATAATCTTCTCATTTGACCGAACACAGGAATGATAGCATACGAGAAATCAAGCTGTAATTTTCCCTTCAATTTCACTCCCCAAGATCTGGAAAGAAGCATGCCAAATCTAGGAGGAATATCCGCCACAACCACATCCATCAAAACATTTTTAGTTGGAATCTGATCTAAACTAACCACCAAATATTTGATGAGCCCAATGCATATTACTCTGCTGGAATTGAAAGAATAAAGATCATGATATTTCCTAGTGATGTCAAATCCCAATTTCTCCATGATTTCCCTCGGCATGAGATTATGAAAAGCTCCAGAATCAAACATGGCATTATGCAACACAAAATCATGCAATCTAAGGCTGATATAAAAAGGAGGCACATCACTATCGGGAGACTCACCCTCCAATGTTGGACCAAATATCAACTCAGGTTGATCATCTTCCACATTCACCATATCAAACATTGGATCGAAATTCAAAATTTTAGATACTTGACCCTTGTAGCTTCTATTTCTCATCAGCGCAGTCAAAAGAATGGAAACTTTTAACTTAACAATCTCACTCTCTAAGTTAAAGACTGAAGTTTTTTCTACCTCTTTGGCTGGAGCATCCTTCTTTTCAGCTTTCTCCTTCGATACCATTGGCTGATTAGATCTTTCATTTGCTGTTGGAGACTTGCTAGTAGTAGGATCAACTACATCTTTTCCCTTCTTTTGTGAAATGGGTGCATCATTCTTTGGTGCTGAAACTTCCTTTCTTTTTTGGATTAGGTTGATAGGCACATCTCTGTTTCTAAGTGAATATTGTCGCTGCTAGGCAGACAAAGCATTCATATAACCTCTCTGATACTCATCCGACTCTTCTTCAAGAGCCGTGTCATTTGCCAAGATAAAATTCTCATCCTTTTTTTCAGTTGAATTTTCTGCATACTCCTCATCTTCGGTGATAAAGGTTGGCATATCATCAGGGGTAAAAAAATAATTTTCTTCTTCGATTACATTGTCTTCATCATCTGATTCTAGGCCAACAAAATTCTACTGCAAAGGAGTCTTTACCTGCTGTTGTGTCGGCGGTTCTTGTGCTCACTGCTCTCGTTGTTTGATCCGGAATTGTGGTTGCTGCTGTCCACGGAAGTTAGGATTTCTGATCTGCAGTTCAGGCTTATCAAGTGTCAATATTTCAATCATATTTTCCACCTTGCGAAGTACTTGATCTGAAGTAGAAGCTTCTTCATTTATTGCGACTTTCTTTTCTGCTCTCAATCTAGCTCTCTTGTCATTCAAATTAGCTTCAACACTCACTGCGATTTTATGCATCTCCTCCAAAGTGGGCAGATCTCTTTCTCATAATGAATAGGCCATGTCTGGATCAAAACCATCCAGAAATTTAAGCAAAGATGACTTCCTAGATGGCCTTAAATCATCAAGAATTGCATTATAAACCACATTGAATCTGATGCAATAGTCTTGAACTGACTCACCTATGTTGCGCTTGATCTTGGTATATTCAGAAGTGATCTAAAGAGGATCTTTCTTTAATTCACACCGATCTAAAAATTGTCTCTGCAGCTCAGCCAATGTAGCAATACTTCTAGGCTGCAAAGCTCTGAACGATTTTCTCACCTCAGCTCCAAAAGTTTGCACAAACAATCTCATGGTCACATTTTCTTCATTAATTTCATGAAGATCAAAGAAGTCTGCCATTCTATCAATATGCTGCTGAGCAGGAACACTTTGATGAGTGCCATCGAACAATGGGATTTTACTTTGATAATTAGTAGGCATGGCATCCAAATTCTGAGGCAAGACAAGGGGTGCAAATCTGGCAGCCATTTCTCTTGGTGTTTATAATCTGTCTTGGAGAAAAAGGTGGAGTAGGAGCAGTAGATGTATGAGGTGTATGTGGTGTGGATGGAGGTGATACTACTGTAGATTTTTGATCAGAAGTAGATGGTTGCACGGGGATGTTAGGAATGAAAGGAGGCTGGGTATGAACTTGTGAATTGGAAGTAACTGCTGATGGCCCAAGAGTTTCAGATGCAGATTCTATAAACTCAGGAATGTTTGTTGCCACAATAGAGTTTTGAATATTCAAAATGTAACTGTCAATGGATCTATTAGCCTGTTCAATTTCAAGATACTTGATAAACTCGGGATTTATGATAGTAGAACCAATCACACTTTTAGACTTAGTTTCAAACAACGACAACTCAAATTTCTCATCAAATTCAATATCTTCAAGGTATTCAAAGATAGCGGGACATGAATGAGATTTGAAAAGAGGAATCATGGGACTTTCTCTACAAAGGATTCTTGAAATCAGATTGGGATTCTCATACACTGGAGGTGGATCGGGATCCGGATTTGCTCTAGTATGTCTTCTGGAAGCCAGTGTGTTGGATTAATTTCGAAATCAAAGGAACAAAACCAACTTGTTCAGCCTATCAAATTCTAGACTCATCACCCAAAAGTCCAGAACGATCTGTTATACTGGGGCAATTTACAAGTCAAGTGTCATGTTCACAAGCTAGATCGAAGATTGACTGAAGCAGCGTTTATCTACTTTCGCTAATGCAAAGAAAGAGCGTTTCGAAGGCTACTTGGCATAACTTCAGCCTCCATCTGTAGCTTATAAAACAAATAACACCAACAAGCAAACCATTTTCTTCCCCAGTATGGTCGCCACTATGTTATCCTTCTTAACTTCAAAAAGAGCAGGGTCTACCACATACCCTACCATTTTATTTTAGTGCATGAATGGATTAATGAGCAATGGAACCTCTGGATTGAGTTGGAGTCACCAGGCGAATGCTTCAGCCTTCATATGTGTCTGACTGTTGTCCACCATCAGCATCAGATCTAACTTGATACATGTACTGGGGAAATTTTCAAGTCAGATGTTACGTTTACAATCTAGACCGGAGATTGACTGAAGCAACGTTTATCTACTTTCGCTAATGCAAAGCAAGAGAATTTCGAAGGCTACCTGGCATAACTTCAGGCTCCGTCTGTAGCTTATAAAACAAATAACACCAAAAAGCAAACCATTTTATTCCCCAGTATGGTCGCCACTGTGTTATTGCCTAAATCTACCTCAGGCTGAAAAAGGCAGAGTTCAGGGTAACATCAAACCACGCTCAGTCTGGTAGCTAGCCCTACTAGAACAGGAGAGGGCTCTCTCTGGGTCAATCTCAGCAAAAATAATCAATAGGGCTTGAGGTGACTTGAAATAAAAGCGAATTTTAGGATAGGTATATAAGTGAAGGAGTTTGATTGTGTTTTTGGGGGATTTTTTTGGATCAAAGGGAAAGGAAGTTTTGGGTGTGGGGATAAGGCCTAGTTTTTGCAGAGTTCTGATTGGGGCAAGGAAGGAAATTGTTTTGATACTTTATATTGAATGAATGGATGGATCAGACTGGTGAGGAGCTAAAGAGGGCAAGAGCGTCTCAAGATTCCTCCTCAAACAAATGAAAACATGAAAAATTAAACAAAACTAAAGGCAGAGCAGAGCAATCCAATGAATTCCACCTTTAACACTGATTTGTTTGATCTAAGAAGAAAAGAGAAGAGAAAATGATACACATAAACATTAGTGAACTTAAAATTACATAGATAAACACACCATCAAAACAAAGAGCCACATGGATCCCAAAGAGTGCTGCAAACCCTGGTCTATTCCTTTGCCAAAAGTGCAGAGATGAAATGTACAATGAAGTGCCAAGCAATCCCAAGTGTCCAACCCTAAAAATGATTGAGAAAATACATCATATAGAAAATCCTAAATCCTCCCCATGCCTCTAGGCATCAATTTCATCATTCTAGGAGTTGTTTCAGCCATATCTAAACTAGGAACTAGAAAATAGGCAATGAAACAACTTGCCTCTATATGCTAGGAAACTGATCCATTCACTTACATTTCACCTTTTGGTGATTGAATCTTCTAGAATGAGTAAAAATGTGCCAAAATTACATCATGGTCATGAAATTACATCAAGGTACATCAAGAATTACATGAAAAAGTGAAATTGGCCAAAACTAGGCGAAATTCTGAGCTGCTGAGTGAAAAAGAGGCCAAATTCCTCTATGCGCCGTGCCTGGAATCTCTATGCGTAGCACAAGTTTGGAGCTAATTTTTAGGCTCTTCCCAAAGTCCAAATCAAGTGTAGGATAGCTCGTTGGAAAGCCCTACCCGTCTACTTTCTAACCCAAGTGGAATTTCTGGATTTGGTTTCCATTTTCCCCTCCAAAAGTTCAATCTCCCAACACTGCTTCTTGTGTGTGAAAAAAGTGGCAGAAAGGCCATTTTTAGGGTGTTTTTGAACCTTTAGGCAACCAATAACTTGATGGAATCCTTCGGTAATCCATGAGAATTCATAAATTTTGATAAAAAAATCTAGAAATGAAAATTTTTCCCCCTGAAGAGCTGCCAATTATAAGCACGCACCAAGTGGCGCTACGCATCGGGCAGGAAAATCTATTTTGTGACCACAAAATTCAAAATTAACAAAATTTTTCCCAAATTTCTTGAAATTTGGGCTGAAGGTCCCCGATCAAGTGCTATGCTCAACCAAAGAAGCCTCAGCCAAAATTTGGAGCCTATCATGCCTTTTGCGACGCTTCAGTTCCCTCCTTAGCCTCGCCTTCAGGATCTTGATCCTCGCTTTGCAAACATAATTGCACACCCAATAGTGGTTCTTCATGTGCCTGAGCATATTCTTCTCCTTTTTTTCCTTCTCCAACAACTTCTCCAAATTAATTTTGACCCTCTCAAGCAAAGTCTCTCTATAAGCCTCAATGTCACGCTCAATGGGTGTCATCTGGGATGGGCTTCTTCGGGCAACTTGCCGGTTCTCACGGATGTTTTGCAACTCCATGATCATCTGCTGATCCTACAACTATTTGTTCCGCTGCTCCAGATAGTTTATGATCCATTGAGTTCTCTGCAACTTGTCGTTCAATTTGTCGATCTCAGCTTTCTGCTCCGGAATGATCTCTCTCAGTTTTGAGCTTGGAGAGCTCAAATCCTCATCAATCAATATGAAATCAGTATCACGGCCTCCTGAAGGGCCCTCATCCTATATCAGCCTCTTACCTCTATCCTGTACTTGTACCTGTGCTACTGATGATGGCAACGAGACCCCTTCCACCTCGGGTGGAGATAGTACTCATCGGGCTGTTGCAAATAATACTCTGGTGCCTCTCTGATAAGTGAAATACACTGGCACACTAATAGGCTCTGTCTCATGACCTTAAAAATGATGTGAAGGTTCACCTGGCTCATGAAAAATCTCTGTAGGAGGCTGAGGGGCTGTGAAGAAGTCACGGGAAATGAAGTCTTCCCATGCAATTCCCTGCAATCCAAGCTGATGTACAACAACGATCTTGATGAGTGCATAGTGATAAATACTATTGTACTGCTGCTCGAGACTCTTCTTCTACACAAGAGTGGTCATTCGCTCAATGTTTCGGCACAAGAAATAAGGTATGTTCATCATCCTCACTCTCGTGAAATGCATCAATAACCTGATGTGGTAGGCATAGAGGCGTGGAAACCGGCCCTCACAATTGAAGTATCTGATAATGAGTCTCATCAAAGGCGCATAGGATTCCTTCAGAAACTGGAATGGGAATATCCTGCTGTGCTGTCTCACATAGCTAGGCCTAATGTATGGTTCATAATGCACTCTGTCCACCTGCTGTCTTTTGTTCCACTCCTCACCTACATTCGGTATTCCTGTTGCTTGAGAAATGGTTTCTGGTGTCAAGGTGAAATTTACAGCAGCAAGAGTTACTTGACCATCATGCGAATGTAAAACAAACAACCAAGCTAACTCCTGATGATGTTGAATCCAAGCAATCATCTCACAGTACTGATAGCATGACTGCTCTCGAAAACATGCCATGGAAAGTGGGCAGGCCTGTAACTGAGTCAATGAGGTGGGCTCTCCTCTCACATGTTTGCCACCTTTACGAGGCCTTCTCGGTGCATGTAGCTTAGTGGTAGAATCACTGTCTTGTTCATATGATGATTCAGTGTCTGTCTCCATGGTGTTGCAAGTCTACGCCAAGTGTATGTTGATTGGTATGAGGTGAAAATAGGAATTTGATGTGTTTGTATTTATTTCCAAATATGTGCCAAGTAGGAAGGGACTATGGGAAATAGTATAGTGGGAAAAATGTGGTTCAGTCAAGTGAAATTTGAAGTATGAAGACAGTCACTTGACTGTTTGGGGAATTTGGGATTTTGGGAAATTTTACCAATGAAATGGGAAGGGGAAAATGATGGGAAATGATTTGGGATATAGGGGAATAGGAGATGGGCTTGGGAATAAGTGATTTTGGATGTAAGGGAGTAGGGGAACAGACTATATTTAATGATATAACAGTGAGGAAAGGGAGAATAAGGTGGCAAATGAAAAGGGTTTGGCACCAAAACCAAATTTTAAAACTTGAATTCAAACCCTAAGGAGAAATTTTTTTACAAAATGAGAGGGTTTATAATTTCAAAATTAAAACTCTCATAATCCACTTTCAGACAATACCAAACTCTATTTAATGGCACATACAAGATGAGTCGAACTTACATGAAGAAAATGATATTGAGTCGATTTGAAATTTGTGAGGCAGTGGTGAAATTTTTGTTTGTTGGCCTTGTGCGCCACGCGCACAACCCAGTGCTACGCGCCTCCCTTGTGCATCGCACAGATTCAAATCAACATAGTGATGTGTGGCCCAATGCTTCGCGACAACCATGTGAGCCGCGACCTTCCTCCTGTGCGCTGCGACCCTGGATTTCTCCCACAATCGGTCCT
The DNA here is from genome assembly GCA_034641835.2 of Pinus albicaulis. NCBI lineage: Eukaryota > Viridiplantae > Streptophyta > Pinopsida > Pinales > Pinaceae > Pinus > Pinus albicaulis. The sequence goes on along the minus strand of CM076580.1, from coordinate 54,134,177 downwards.
CCAAAACACGGTTTTCGCTCTTCCACACTTGACTTGGCTTCACTGATGTTTCTTGATGCAAATGAACTGTTTGAATGGTGAAAATATCTTGTATAGCCATTATACCTTGATTTTTAATTTAGAAAACCCACTTTCTAATGTTTGGCTTTGGCACTTTTCACCTTTTAAAATAGACTCTGTTTTGCTTGTTTCCTCTTTGATTTTTTGATCTGAATGACGAAAATTTTGTCTATTTTTTGCAGGGATAGCTAGCATGGAATTTGGAAAAGGTGACCAGGGCTGCACCTGAAGATCTTCATAACTGAAAAACTTTGAAAATTACATGGCATTTATTACAAAAGACAAAATCGACGATTTTTCTTCAAAACAGAGTTTTGAAGAAGAATCATGATCAAATATTGCGATGATGAAAATTTTGCAGTGAAACTTTATTTTAACCTTCCTCATGTGCCTGATAGCATTATTGGACACTTTGAAGACTAAATTAATGAAACCCTAAACCTAATGAGATTGAAAAAGCCTAAAATGACTCTTTTCCCACCAAAAGACCAAACCTTGACTGTGAATGACTGTAAATGATTTCGATGAACTTCGATGAACAAATATGGACCAATAGGTACATGAATTGAGGGGTATGAGTGAAAATACCCTTCCGTCAGATGATCCATGCTCCTAATGGAATGCAACTGACTAAACTGGATGAGACACCTAAAATGAAATGCAACAAAAGAGATTTTGATATCTGATGTAGGGATGAAGAGACCGAATCTAACAACAGTAACCATCGGCAGATTCCCCCCCCCCCAACACAGGCTTATTTACCAGGTACTTCAAGGCTGAATGGTCTGTAAACATTTTGAAGTGTCCTCCTAACAAGTAATGCCGAAATTTCTGAAAAGCGTACACCATGGCCAACCCCTCCCGCTCTGTAGTGGAGTAATTGTGTTCCCCACCAGAGAGTTTCCTACTTGCAAAGGAAACCGGATGGTCAATGTCTCCCTCTCCTGGCTATGTAAGGACAACCCCGAGAGTAATACCCAACTCATTGACATGGACATGAAAGACCTTCTCCCAATCAAGAAAGATGAGAATAGGTGTCGAGACCATCTTTTCTTTAAGTAACTCAAATCTCTTTTGACACTCGTCATCCCAAAAGAACGAAAAATCCTTCTTGAGAAATTTTTCCATAGGGGCCGTGATTAGCACATAGCCTTCAATGAATTTTCGGTAGTAGCCCGTGTGTCTAAGGATCGAACGTAGCTGTTTCTCCATTGTTGATACTGGCAAGTTGATGATTACTGTGATTTTAGCATAATCCACCATCAGCCCTTGTCGACAAACTATATGGCCGAGTAGAATACCAAAGGGTACACAGAAGATACACTTCTTGATATTTAGAGAAATATAGTGCTTTCGGCAGGCATCCAAAATCATGTGAAATTTTGATACGTGCACCTTCACCAGGCCAAAGACAGTCCAATCATAAAAATATACTTCTAGGAACTTATGGATGAATTCCTTGAACACCGCAACCATGACTCGTGAGAATATAGGAGGGGCATTCTTGAGACCAAACGACATGATAGTATACTAGAAAGAGCCCCACTCTATGGTGAACGTGGTTTTTCTACAGTCCTTAGGTGTGATTCTAATCTAATGGTACCCTGAGAATTCGTCCGTAAAGGAGTATGCTTCCTGTCCCCGCATGCTATCCAAAATTTCGTCTAAGAATGGTGTAGGGAATGGGTCATGAACACAGGCTTCGTTCAACTTGCACAGGTCCACACAAATCTGAATCTCCCCTTTAGCCTTTTTCTCTTGAACCACCATCGAGTTGACCCAGTCTAACTGTTCGATAGGTTCGATGATACCTACAACAATCATTTTATCAAGTTCTTCCTTGACTTTCTGCTTATACTTGGGGTTCAACCTATAGGGTTTTTGTTTCATGGGTCGTGCATCTGGTTTGAGAGTGATATACATGACCCCTAAGTCCCCCATGATCCCCTTTATTTTTGAAAACTTCGTTGGGAATAAGTCTTGGTATTTGGTGAGTAACTCGGCGACATTTCTTACTATATTTTCATCCCAATAGTCCCCAATCTTAGCCAAATTAGCGTGCTCTTCCATTCCAATATTGACTTCACGTAGCCTGAGAGGCTTAGTGACATCCACCTCTTACAGTGGGGGTCTAGCAACAAGATGCTCTCCTTGTGACTTTGGGATAGAGACTGACCATGGATCTTCTTCATTTTCTTCCCTTGCCAAGCTGCGACAGTTGACAATATCCTACATCTGTGTTTCCCATGTTAGCGCCCCGAATGCTTCAGTGGAGCTGGGTTCCTTAAAAAAAATTGTATCTATACCCTACATAGTTTCATCATGTGCTTTTGACCCCCTTATGAGTCCAAATTTCCCGATGAATTCATCCCTTAGAGTTTCCCAGTGGCAGGTGCATTGATGTAGCTCCGCATCCAAGTACCATGCAGTCAGGATTGGACCTAACACATGAATGAACAAGTGAACCCATTCTTCCATAGCTCAGTCACCCCATGCTTCTATCCAGGCCAGCAAGTGTTTACGCGGGTCCCCTGGGCCAAGAAACATCTCCACATGTACCTTTACTAGAGGCTCAAATTGGAGGAGCATCATGTCCTGACAGTCCTCCCAGTCCTGGAACGCCCCTTTGTGCATCTCCCACCATCTTGCAGGAGTTGCACGCATCGCTAGATTAAGGGTCCATATCCTTCGTTCTCTTGGAACCTCGGCTTCGAATGCTCGTAAAAATTCCTTAATGCTACCAGAACCATCAAAGTAGGGTAGGTATCTTACCTCTGAGGAAATGTAGCGGAGGTTCCTTATGACTCGAAGACATCGCAGCGCAGAGACATCGTGAAACTGGTTTTTCCAATTATCCATCTCCCCATCAGAGTTGGAGAATCATTCACTATCCTTTTCCCAATAGAGTACTCCACCCACCGTGGTGTTGATGCAATCTTCATCCCGCGCAGTAAACTTGTAAATGTGATCCACCTCCTCTAAATTGTGCACTAGCTTTGTGTATCGTTCAACTTCCACAGGATCTAATGGTACTATCACCCTTGTACCATTATTCTCAAACACTATGCTTCTCCTTTTGAGGTTGATGATACCACCCATATCTATGGCCTATTACAACCCTAAGAGCGCAGGGTAGGGGTCCGCATCTTTTACAATTTCAATTACCTCAAATTCAGCTCAGGCCTTTACTCTTGTGATATCCACCGTTATTTTAGAAAACCTTCCTAATGGGATGATTTTTTGCTAATTTGCCATGTGCAATTGAATAGTGGACCATTGTAACTTAGGCTCTCCCATTTATTTCCAATCCTGTTTAGGTAACACGTTCACATTTGACCCTAGGTCCAAAATAACCTGATCCATTTCGTAGTCACCAATCTGTGCAGTAAACCACATTTCTCTTCTGGTGTGTTTCTTATACCTGTATAGCTTGTGCACATCCTTGACCTCTGGGGGTAGATTGGGTCATGTTGCGCAGCTATCTATTAATGCCTGAATATTTTCCATAGCGTTTGGGTTGTGCAACAGCTTCATACATGCCTGCAAAAAGGGCTCGACCTCCTCATCCGCCTTGAGGTTCGCAGGTGCCTGATAAGTAGCTACCTTCGCCTCAACGAAGTCCTTCTGAGCTACGACAAATTTTTCTTTTCCCTTTTTTAGGTCCAAACCTTCTTCTTTGATAACTTCTTGTTGGATCAGAGGTTCCATCACATCCTCCTCCTCAGGTCCCCTGGTGGCCATCCCATTGTGTGTGACAACATTCACACTTGGATCTTTGTCTTGCAGCTCAGCCTTAACTCTCTGCACATTCTGCGTAGGTGTCGGCCGCTTTTCCTGCATTTTTGCTATCAAGATTGGACAATCTTCAATCGCATGGTCCAGTCATCTGCAATATCGGTAGGAATGCCTTGTAGGGTTCATAATTCCCTTGTAAAGTGTCCTAATTCTCCACAGTTATAAAAAATTAGTTGACCTCGTCCCCGACCTGCACTTCCACCTCGCCCCCCTCCCCTGCCCCTCGATGGGGAGCCACCTATGCTTGTGGGGGTTCTTAGCGACACAGGGTCTGATTGTAATCTATATAAGTTTCCTCGATCAATCATCAAATCAAATGTCCAATAGTTCTATTCATCATGTCCCATCAATCTGCAGAACTTGCACCATTGCTACTTTACCTCTTGAACATAAGCAGCAAGGCGGTGACAGTGGTTGGTATCATGTAGCCCCGCAACGCGATAATCATCGCACCATAGCGCTGGCCCACTGGGTCCCGCAGCTTCCCTAGGGCACAATGGGCTAGGTCCCCCGGCTTGCATATAGTCTTCTAACAGAGGCCATTTATCCTTGGTATGACCATTCACCCGGCATCGTATGCACCATCTCTCGGGGCTAGCCTCTGCCCCTCGTTCCTTCCACAGATTCTAGATTTCTATGTGAATCACTTCCAGTTGTTCCTGGATTTTTTGGATGCCCAACTGAGTCTCTTCTCAAGGTGCAGCTTCTAACTTCATGGCACCCTCCAAGTATTTCTCCTACGATTTGAAAGTCTGGTGCCCCATAGGTACGTGCAGGTGTGGTAGCAACATAGCGATGAACCATTCTCTATGCTATCTGTCATCATATTGGAATGCCCCTTCTCTGATCACCTTCTTCAGTCATTGATCGACCTCCCACATAGATTCAGAAGGCCCTTACTTGAAATTCTTTAGATCAACCATGATTTGAGAGTAGGACTTAGGTTTATTGAACTGCTGTTTCAGGGGGTTCTTAATTTCATCAATGGCTACATTTGCGTTTTGACTGATGTATCCCATGTACTAGTCCAAAGCTCTTCCTTCAAAGGCCAAGGACAATTGTGCCCTTTTCACTGCATCACTAGATACGTTCTATGTAGTCCATATTGATCCCGTGACAAAGAATAACTGGTCCATGTCTTCATCTCCCACACCCTTAAAGGTCGGAAACTTCATGTATTAGCAGACTGTAGATAAATCTATCTCCTTCTAGGTTGGTTTTGTAGTATTTTCCACTTCACTTTGTGCTCCCATCGAGATCAGAGGTCATTCACTCGGTATGGCTACACATAATACTCTTTTCGCACAATAATATCTTGATAAGCAATGGTAAGGTCTTCAGAAACTTACCTCAGAACCCCTTGAAGAATATTTGCTCTCCTTTAGAGTAGGAGAAAAACTGATCGATGGAAAATTCTATCACAAATCCTCCTAACACACTGTCTACCCAATGGTCCACCGTGCGAGTGATGGTGTTATCAACCTTTCCTAACTGTTGTATTAGTTCAGGGGTCCACTCCGTGACCCGCTCGTCCTTCCAACACTTCTGAAATTCTACCAACCTTGTGAGCCACTCCCAAAGCTCGATCACAATCGCTGCAAAGAATATCTCATATATCTTCATGAAAATGTACTTATTCTTCCACTCTTCGGTGGTCAACCTCTCACTTCGGTTTTCATTTACGACAAATTCCTAAACTTGTTGTTCAAACAATTCATCAATTTCCTTTCTTTCAGGCTTCTAGTATGGCCTTGGCATTACTCGATCCCTCTCTCAAAAGGCTTCCGGTCCTCGAAACGGAACCATTTGTCGGCTCGAGAGGTCCTGACCCAGGTTCGAAAGTTCAAGGTTTTTCAAAAAACCTCGATAATACTAGCCCTTTCGGGAGTGACTTGCTTGCGTAGGCTAAAGTCTCACCTGAAGTAGTATGGGTGGGTGCTGGAACCAAGTTTTCGCACCCTGGGAGAGGGTAGGTAAGTCAAGCAGAGTTGTGTTCAACCCTATAGTGAACAGATCTTGTATCACAGAGCCTATATCTATATATTCCCTTCGCATCCACATCTGCAACAATAATGATATTCACATTAATCAACAGATCATGAACTCATATAACGATAATGCAGCTATTCTAGAAATTCTTGCATGAAGTGAAATAGAATATATCCAGATCGCAGCATAAAAAAGTAACACAAGTATGTTCACAGGTTAAATCAATAACACAACAACATATATTAATTAACCAAACATCACAGATTCATATCACAATAACTCCAATAGATTCAGATATTCAACGATACTTCCACATTCATTAATCCTTCAGATCTACTTACAATACCCCAAAACCCAACTTGCACACACAACAACAGGGTCCGCACATAGCAGGACAAAGAATCTTTGCACACACAGCAGCAGGAGTCCTTCCCCAAAATTCCTAACCAGATCTATCAGTTCACACTTAGCATCAATCTCTTTTCATTCCTAGTCTGTCTTACAACTCAAAAAGGTTCAACTACTTATACTATTTTAACCTATGCATCCAATGGTCTGCAAACCATGGTTTTTGGACTCTTAGTCTACACTTTGACCAATTACAATGCTTTAGGGGCTTTGACCCACCCCAAAACCCCTGCGCTAGACAAAATATAAACCAAAATACACAAAATGGACCAAACTCGCAACTTTGTAGGAGACCCTGTTCCAACAAGTTTCTTTGATGAATTGGTTGTTGAAGATGTTCAGGATGCACAAGCTCAAGGGAGGCACATGCCTTGTTGAAAAGGATGCATTGTTGGCATTCTAATTGGTTTATGTTATTATCTCCTACTTGAATTCTTTGAGTAATATCTATAATTTGCTGCAAAGGTAATGTTGAGACCAATGATGTAAAATTGTTATATTCAGTCATGAAAGGACTTGTTCCAATTTGTAAACCCACTTGGTTGGGTAGTTGAGTCTATTATGTTATTTCTTTTTGGTTGGATCATTGATGTAAGTATGAGTCCTTTGTGATAGAGGTTATTGAGTCATGTACTTCATTAATAATATGTTTGAAGATTCAGCATGAAGTCAGGGGGAGCATGGCCAATCATAACTATAAAGAAAGAACACCTTTGTTTTGGTATTTGATCTGCCCTTTGCCCTTGATGTCAAAGGGGGAGATTATTTTGGTGTTTTTTTTGAATAAAGGTTATGCTTAATGTATCTATTTGATTGGGACAATCAATCACCTTCATGGTTGCTAGCAAGTCCAAAGGGGGAGATTGTTGAAAAAATGTTTCCTATGTCCTAATATATTGTAATGTTGTCCTTGATGGAAACTCTCTGGAAAAGGATGGAGTACATGTCTTTCTGGGGAGGCTCTGCAGTCTAACAGAAGAATTGTGTAATGACCAACAGAAGATTGGATAATTTTTATATTGCATTATATATACGCGGGTTTGTAAAGGAAAAGTCGCGTATACACGTGGATAAGTATGTTCCAAGTCGCGTATGCCTTTTGCACTCCAAAAACTTTGATAAAAGGGGGTATCACCATGGTATTAGCCAATAGTATTGAACGCTAAGTTATCTATTTGATTCTGTCCAAGAATACCATAGGCTGTTATGTGGTTTTGACTCATGGTATTGGTAAAGGCTAAATCTATGTAAGGAGAAGAAGATCATAGTGCAAAGTGTGCATATGTAAGGGTTGTTACTAAATATTTTCTCTAAGATATATCTGCATGAGATGAATTTTGTTCTTATTGAAAATTCTGAAGTTATGATGCACCCTTGGATAAAATGATGGTTCAAGATCTCTAGATTTGAAATGCCTATGTACATACATGACTTATTGAAGAAATGATTAGATCTGTGATCTGGCGCATGCTTGCTGAAGTAAAGTGAAGAATTTTGGGTAAGTCCTATAGATCTGATACATTCTACAAATTTCATATTTTACAGATCTATACGCTAGTTCATCGTGGTGAAAGCGTGTATATACACGGATCTGTCTTAGAAAAGGCACGTATGGCAGTTAGGGTTTTTTGAAACTTGCCGTAGAGGTTTTCTGGTTATTCCTGCTATATTTTTGTTTTTTGTCAATGAAGTATTCTTGTAGATTTGGGTTTTTTTAATACTGTATATCCTACTAAGTTGATTATATACAAATCTAATCAATGAGAGAATAAAAATGGTTGATGGTGACTAACTGATGAAGGGATCTGCATTTCTAAAAGATATCTGACTGAAAGCCTTAGATATGGATTTGAGATTGATTACATTATGAAAAACAATATTCACAAAGATATATGTAGGTTGGTGTGAAGGAAAGTGCATATACATGCGGGTTCAGTGAAGAAAATTAGTGTATTCATTTTAAGTTGATGAATGTTCAGGGTTGAGTTTGGATCTGCATATTTCTTCTGAAGTCTAGGTTATTCCTGAGTTCTGGTTATAGTGATCTCACTGTTCTGATTAAAGTTTGGGTTAATTTTATTATTGATGATATTTATGATGACTTGAGTTGAAGCTGTGGGATCAAGTATGAAAATTGATGAAACATGGTCTGTAGTGGTTCTGAGGGTTGAAGCCTTCAGTATGGAAGTAGAAGCTTCCTATAAGCTGGTGTTCTGATCAGGGGGTTGAAGCTCCCTTCCAGTAGTGGCTGGTAAATGAGATTAGGGGGTTGTAGCTTCCTTCCAGTAGCAGCTAGAAAATGAGAGAAGGTTGCAGCCTTATGTAGGTACATGCCTGCGTAGTGGTATGATTCTACATCAGTACATTGTTGTAAATAGTTTTCCATATAATACAAGCTTGAAGTAAAGGGTATGCTCAACAAGAAGGTATAGAATTTGAAGAAACATTTTCTCCTATAGATAGACTTGATGCCATAAGAATGTTTCTTGCCTTTTCAAGCTTTCAACAATTCAAATTTTATCAAATGGATGTTAAATCTGCTTTCCTCAATGGTGATCTGGAAGAAGAAGTTTATATACAAAAAATAGAAGGATTCATTTTGGGAAATGATGAAAAATTGTTTGCAAACTTAAAAAAGCTTTATATGGTCTCAAACAAGCTCCAAGGGCATGGTATTATCGTCTTGCAAAATACCTTCATCAACAAGGTTTTTCAAAGGGATCTGCTGATAGTAACTTATACAAAAAAATTGAGAATGATAAACTATTTATTGTAGTTGTATATGTTGATGACATAATTTTTAGAAGTAATGAAGAGTCCATGAGTCATAAATTTGCTTCTGTTATGCAGCAAGAATTTGAAATGTCTTTACTTGGGGAACTAACATTTTTTCTTGGCTTACAAGTGCAACAAGCAACAGATGGCATATTTTTATCACAAGAAAAATATCTTAAGAAAATTCTGAAGAATTATGGGATAGAAGACTGCAAACCTGTGAGTACGCCAATGGTAACTGGGTGTAATCTCAGTTCTCATGACGATTCTCCCACGGTGAATCAACTAGAATACAAATCCATGATTGGAAGTCTGCTTTATCTAACCGGGACAAGACCTGACATTATGCATGCAGTTGGGATTGTTGGACAATTCCAAGCTAATACAAAGGAGTCACACCTTCAGGCTGTAAAAAGAATATTTAAATATCTACAAGGGACTCAAGACTTTGGTCTATGGTATCCAAATAATGGTGATCTCACTCATCATGCTTACACAGATGCAGATTGGGCTGGAAATGTTGATGATCAAAAAAGCACTAGTGGTGGTGCATTCTTTATGGGGCCCCAATTAGTATCTTGGTTCAGCAAGAAACAAAGTTCTATTGCCTTATCTACAGCAGAAACAGAATATGTGGCTACAGCATCATGTTTAACACAACTTCTATGGATGATGCAGACTCTACAAGACATTCAAATCAAATGTTCACCTCCCATATCTATCTTATGTGATAATACAAGTGCTATTAGTATGTCAAAGAATATTGTTATGCATTCAAAGACCAAGAACATTTCTATCAAGTATCACCTCCTACGTGAACAAGTGCTTGAACAAAAGGTTGAGTTGGAGTATGTTCCCTCCAAATAACAAGTTTCTAATATATTTAGTAAACCTCTTCCCATGGAAGCATTTGAATATCTAAAACAGAAGATGGGATTTATCTCTGCCTCTCTAATCAAGTCTAATTAAATTCAGAATATTAAATTTCGGTACGCGGGTTCTATAAAGGTGAATCACGTATCTACGTGAGTTCCTGTGCATAAAACCATGTATGAGTTTTTTTTGACAAAATTTCTCTGGGTTAGCATTCAGAAAAGATATGGGGCTGTTGGGTAATATCTGTTTGGATTCAGTATTCATCTTTCTGTATCATTCTTTGATATTTATCGCCTTGATGAAGTTGCTTTGATGAATTGGTTGTTGAATATGTTCAGGATGCACAAGCTCAGGGGGAGCACATGACTTGTTGAAAAGGATGCATTGTTTTCATTATGATTGGTTTATGTTATGGTCTCCTGCTTGAGATTCTTTGAGTAATATCTGTAATTTGCTGCAAAGGTCATGTTGAGACCAATGATGTAAAATTGTTATATTCAATCATGAAAGGACTTGTTCCAATTAGTAAACCCACTTGGTTGGGTTGTTGAGTCTATTATTTAATTCCTCTTGGTTCGATCATTGGTGTAAGTATGAGTCCTTGGTGATAGAGGTTATTGAGTCATGTAATTCATTAAAAATATGTCTGAAGGTTCAACATAAAGTCAGGGGGAGCATGGTCAATCAAAACTGTAAAGAAAGAATACCTTTGTTTTGGTATTTGATATGCCCTTTGCCATTGATGTCAAAGGGGGGGAGTATTTTTGTGTTTTGTTTGAATAAAGGTTATGATTAATGTATCTATCTGATTGGGATGATTAATCACCTTCATGGTTGCCATCAAGATGAAAGGGGGAGATTGTTGGCAAGTCCTAATAAATTGTAATTTTGTCCTTGGTGGAAACTCTCTGGCAAAGGATGGAGTACATGTCTTCCTGGAGAGACTCTATAGTCTATCAGAAGAATTTTGTAATGACCATTAGAAGATTGGATAATTTTTATATTGCATGATATACACATGGGTTTGTAAAGGCCAAGTTGTGTATACACGCGGATAAGTACGTTCCAAGTTGCGTATGCCTTTTGCACTCTGAAAAGTTTTATACCAAGGGGTATTACCATGGTATTAGCCCACTGTATTGAATGTTGAGTTGTCTATTTGATTCCGTCCAAGAATACCATAGGTTTTTATGTGGTTTTGACTCATGGTATTGGTAAAGGATAAATCTATATAAGGAGAAGAAGATCATAGTGCAAAGTGTGCATATGTAATGGATGTTACTAAATATTTTCTCTAAGATATATTTGCATGAGATGAACTTTGTTCTTATTGAAAATTCTAAAGTTATGATGCACCCTTGGGATAAAATGATGGTTCAAGATCTCTAGATCTGAAATGCCTATGTACCTTCATGACTTATTGAAGAAATGATTAGATCTATGATCTGGTGCATGCTTGCTGAAGTAAAGTGAAGAATTCTGGGTAAGTCCTATAGATCTGATACATTTTGAAAATTTCATATTTTATAGATCTATACTCTAGTTCGTCGTCATGAAAGCGTGTATATATGTGGATCTGTCTTAGAAAAGGCGTGTATGGCAGTTAGAGTTTTCTGAAGCTTGTTGCAAAGTTTTTCTGGTTATTCCTGCTATATTTCTGTTCTCTGTCAATGAAGTCTTCTTGTAGATTTGGGTTGTTTGAATACTGTAAATGCTGCTAAGTTGATTATATACAAATCTGATCAATGAGAGAATAAACATGGTTTATGGTGACTAAATGATCAAGGGATATGCATTTCTGAAAGATATCTAACTGAAAGCCTCAGATATGGATATGATACTGATTACATTCTGAAAAACAATATTCACAGAGATATATGCAGGTTGGTGTGAAGGAAAGTGTCTATACACGCGGGTTCAATGAAGAAAAGTAGCGTATACATTTTAGGTTGATGAATGTTTAGGGTTGAGTTTGTCTCTGCATATTTATTCTGAAGTCTAGGTTATTTCTGAGTTCGGGTTACAATGATCTCACTGTTTTGATTAAAGTTTGGGTTAATTTTATTATTGATGATATTTCTGATGAGTTGAGTTGAAGTTGTGGGATCCAGTATGAAAATTGATGAAAAGTGGTCTGTAGTGGTTCTGAGGGTTGAAGCCTTCAGTATGGAAGTATAATCTTCCTAGAAGCTGGTGTTCTGATCAGGGGGTTGAAGCTCCCTTCCAGTAGTGGCTGGTAGACGAGATTAGGGGGTTTGTAGCTTCCTTCCAGTAGCAGCTGGAAAACGAGAGAAGTTTGTAGCCTTCTGCAGGTAGATGCCTGCGTACTGATATGAGTCTACATTAGTAACATGTTTTAAACAGTTTTCCATATAATAAATATTGAATATAGAGATGACAACAGCGGTGGTTTTCTCCCGAATTGGGTTTCCACCTAAAATATTGGTGTTCATGTGTGTTTCTCTTGTGTGTTGTTTTATTCTACTGTTACTGGACATATTTACTGATTATCTAACAGATGCATGAATAATAATTGAGTTAAAGATTTTTTCTGAAATTTTTTTCTAAACAATAAAATTATATTAGTATACGCTAGTTTCTTTTGGTATATGCGCGTGTATAGGCGAGTTGGGTTCATAAAATCTACGTATGGAATTTAGTAAAGAAAAGGAAAAGATTTCAGTAAGCTCTAAATATTGATTCACCGCCCCTCTTAGTATTTTTCCCAACAATTGGTATCAGAGCAAGTCCTTCTAAAGAAGCTTAATCGCTAGAAGGAAGATCAACTAAGATGAGCAATCAAGATGGGACAGCATCTATCAGGCCTCCTCTCTTCAACAGAAACAATTTAATCTTATGGAAGACAAGGACAAGATCCTATCTTTAGTCTCTTGCAGCATATGTATGGGTTATAGTTGAAAGAGGTTATTAATATCCAACATCAGTTCCAACAGATGCAACAGAAAGAAAGAAATATGAAACCAATGCAAAGGCGGTCAATGCATTATTGGGAAGTCTGACTGAATCAGAATTTGTCAAAGTCGTGTAGTTGAATACAACAAAGGAGATATGGGACAAAATTATTCTAAGCTATGAAGGTGATACCAAGGTAAAAAGTGCTAAACTCCAAACTCTCAGTATGAAAATCTCAAGATGCATAATGAGGAAATCATTGCCAGTTTCTTTTTATGTCTAGATGATATTGTAAATCGTATGAGAAATCTGGGTGAAACCATAACTGACACTACTCCGGTAGAATTTTTTTTAAGATCTCTAACTCCCAAATTCAAGTCAAAAGTGTCTGCTATTGAAGAGAAGCAAGATCTACAAACTCTTACTATTTTTCAACTTCATGGTATTTTGACTGCTTTTTAAATGAGAAAAGGAGGTCCATCTGAAGTCAAAGAAGATGTCTTTAGAGCTGCTGCAAAAGGACAAGAAGTAGAAGAATAACAAGGATCAGGGTATGTTTAAGAAGAAGAAGAGATAAATTTTGTAAAGAAGCTGCAACTTGGCACTAGAAGGTTCAGAGGTAAGCTTCCTTTTAAATTTTTTGCTTGTGGAAGGGTTGGTCATTATGCTGCTAAGTGTCCCCATAAAGAAAAATATGAAAAAGGAAAGCAAGTGGCAAAAGGAAATACGAATTGTTTTATCAATAGAAAAATTTATTATACTCATGAAGATAGTGATGGGCTATCAAATAATGAAGAAGGAGAATATGATCAAGATGTTAGACTACTCAGAGCTTTTGAAAAAGACCCTAGTGAGGCTAAGGATACCTTTATGGATGCTCTAGAAGAAAACGATTTTCTTGAAGAAATTAGTTAGCTCAAAATATGTTTGGAAGAAAACAAATTTCCATAGATACTCTAAAGAATCATCTTATAGAAAAGGATAAGCACAATGAGAAATTAGAATGTGAAATAGTAAGTCTAAGAAAGGAAATTGAGAAAGAGAAAACTTTAAATCTTAGATTTGCTAAAGGCACTGAAACCTTAGTTGAAATTATCAAGGTTCAATGCTCTCCTTTTGTAAAGACAGGTCTTGGATATATCGGAGAATCCTCTCAGTTTTCAACACCAAGCTATATAAATGCAGCTAAAGCCAACCTACAACATTCTGTCACTCAGCAAGAGAACAAAGAAACTTCACAGGTAAAGCATGACCACTTCAATACAGAGAACAATAGCAGAAATATCAATAAGAGAAATACCAATTAGCAGGTTAACACAAATATAAAGTTCCATGATCGCAGAAATTTCTTCTTTAATGGGCAATGTTTCTCATGTCATAATTTTGGTCATAAAGTTGTTCAATGTGTTGAATACAAAACCATCATGACTAGAGAAGCAAGAAAGCAAAGAAATGAGACTAGAATAAAGAAGAATACTTATAAAAACTTTTCTCCTCTTCAAAATGAAATTGAATGTGCTTATTTCAATAACTTTGGTCATGGAGAATCTGAATGTAGGAGCAAACTTCAACCAAAAGAGCATGTACCTTCAAATTCCAAGGTATGGAGAAAGAAGGACTTACAGGTTGAGAATTTTGGCATAGCCTTATTTGCAAAAGGGGAATAAAATCAATGGTACATTGAAAGCAGATGCTCAAAACACATGACAGGTGATACAAATAAACTCCTTACATATAATGTGTTAGAAAGAGAAAAGAATGTTACCTTTGGAAATGATACTCCTACTGTCATTAAAGGAAAATGTTCTGTTTTTCAAAAAGAAAAGGTAAAAGCTAACAATGTTATGTATGTGGATGGATTAAAACATAACATGTTAAGTGTGAGTCAAATGTGTGATCAAGGAAATGAAGTTGTCTTTAGTTCAAAAGAATGTGTGGTACATGAACTTGACATGGGAAAAACAGTAATAAAAGGAACTAAAACACCAAGTAATATGTATGTATAGAAAGGTTGCAAAGAAAAATGTTACTTGGGTAAATCTTCAGAAAATTGCTTATGGCACAGAAGATTGGGGCATTTGAGTTTCTCTCAAATCAGCAAATCTAGCAGACTCAAAGCGGTTCCTAATCTTACCAGCATCACTCTGCCTAAAAGTACCATATGCAAATATTGCCAATTTGGTAAGCAAACCTGAGTACAACTCAATGGCAAAAAAGGATCAACAAGTAAGCCTCTTGAACTCATACATACTTACTTATGTGGACCTATGAGAAAAAATTCACCCTGTGGAGAACAATACCATATTCTTTTTATTTGTGACTTCTCTAGAATGTGTTGGATTGGTTTACTAAAACACAAAGATGAAGCATTTTCAAATTTTCAAATCTTTAAAGCCTTGGTTGAAAATGAATTAGATCTAAAAATAAAATGTCTTAGATCTGACCGAGGAGGGGAATATATATCAAATGAATTCTTTGATTTGTTTGAACAACATGGCATAAAAGACAGTTTTCTGTAGCTGGAACCCCACAACAAAATGGCGTAGCGGAAAGAATGAATAGAACAGTTCAACAAATGGCTCATGCTATGCTTGATGACTATGGAACACCTGATACCTTTTGGGGAGAAGCAACACATACCACCATAAATATTCTTAACAAGGGTCATGTTTGTGTAAATAGTGATAAAACTCCTTATGAACTATGGTAAGGTAATCTTCCAACTGTAAAGCATTTTAGAGATTTTGGAAGAAAATGTTTATCAAGAATAATGGTGAAAAACTTGGGAAGTTTCAACCTAGAGCAGATGAAGGAATATTTCTTGGCTATTCTTCAAGAAGTAAAGAACATAAATGTTACAACGAAAGGCTTCGGAAAAATTGTTGACTGTATTGACATTGCAATTTATGAGTCTCTCTCAACTCCTAAAAGGGAAATAACAACAACAAATGAAGATGATAATGTTATATATTTTCCCTTGTCAAATAGCAACAATATAGAAGGTGAACCCAATGAATCTATAGAATAAGATCTATCCGAAAAGGCTCCATCTAGGTACGCTCAAAATAATCATCGAAAATCTCAAATTTTGGGAGAAAAATGATCAGGTGTCCAAACAAGAAGATCTCTTGTAGGATCTCCTAGCTATCTAGCATTATTATCCACTATTGAACCACATAATGTAAATCAAGCTAGTAAAGATGAATGTTGGATTCAAGCCATGAATGAAGAACTTGATCAGATTGAAAAGAATCATACTTGGGAATTGGTTCCAAAACCTCATGATAAAAATGTTATTGGAACAAAATGGATATTTAAAAACAAGTTAAATGAAAATGGAGATGTTATTAGAAACAAAGATAGAATTTTTTGTAGAGGGTATTCTCAACAAAAAGGTATAGACTTTGAAGAAACATTTGCTCCTGTAGCTAGACTTTAAGCCATAATAATATTTCTTGCCTTTTCAAGCTTTCAACAATTAAAAGTTTAGCAAATGGATGTTAACTCTTCTTTCCTCAATGGCGATCTGGAAGAAGAAGTTTATATAGAACAACCAAAAGGATTAATTTTTGGAAATGATGAAAAACTTGATTGCAAACTTAAAAAAGATTTATATGGTCTCAAACAAGCTCCAAGGGCATGGTACTATCATCTTGAAAAATATCTTCATCAACAAGGTTTTTCAAAGGGATTTGCTGATAGTAACTTATACACAAAAAATTGAGAATGAAAAACTATTGATTGTAGTTGTATATGTTGATGACATCATTTTTGGAAGTAATGAAGAGTCAATGAGTCAGAAATATTCTTCTGTTATGCAGCAAGAATTTGAAATGTCTTTACTTCGGGAACTAACATTTTTTCTTGGCTTACAAGTGCGACAAGCAATAGATGGCATATTTTTATCACAAGAAAAATATCTTAAGCAAATTCTGAAGAACTATGGGATGGAAGACTGCAAACCTGTGAGTACACCAATGGTAATTGGTTGTAACTGTAGTTCTCATGATGATTCTCCAACGGTGAATCAACCAAAATATAGATCCATGATTGGAAGTCTACTTTATCTAATTGGGACAAGGCCTGACATTATGCATGTAGTTGGGATTGTTGGATGATTCCAAGATAATTCAAAAGAGTCACACCTTCAGGCTGTAAAAAGAATATTAAAATATCTACAAGGGACTCAAGAATTTGGTCTATGGTATCCAAAGAATGCTGATCTCACTCTTCATGCTTATACAGATGCAGATTGGGCTATAAATTTTGATGATCGGAAAAGCACTAGTGGTGGTGCATTCTTTATGGGGCTCTGATTAGTATCTTGGTTCAGCAAGAAACAAATTTGTATTGCCTTATCTATAGCGGAAGAAGAATATGTGGTTCCAACATCATGTTGCACACAACTTCTATGGATGATGCAGACTCTACAAGACATTCAAATTAAATGTTCACCTCCCATCTCCATCTTATGTGATAATACAAGTGCCATTAGTATCTCAAAGAATCCTGTTATGCATTCAAATACCAAGCACATTCCTATCAAGTATCACTTCCTATGTGAACAAGTGCTTGAACAAAAGGTTGAGTTGGAGTATGTTCCCTCCAAAGAACAAGTTGCTGATATATTTACTAAACCTCTTCCCAGGGAAGCGTTTGAATATCTTAGATAGAAGATGGGAGTTTTCTTCGCCTCTCTAATCAAGTCTAATTAAATTCAAAAGATTAAATTTCGGTACGTGGGTTCTATAAAAGTGAATCACGTATATACGCGAGTTCCTGTGCATAAAACTGCGTATGAGTTTTTGCTGACATAATTTTTCTGGGTCATCATTCAGAATAGATATGGGGCTGTTAGGTAATCTATGTTTTGATTCAGTATTCATCTTTCTGTATCATTCTCTGATATTTATCGCCTTGATGAAGTTGCTTTGATGAATTGGTTGTTGAAGATGTTCAGGATGCATGAGCTCAGGAGGAGCACATGCCTTGTTAAAAAGGATGCATTGTTGGCATTATGATTGGTTTATGTTATGATCTCCTACTTGAGATTATTTTATTAATATCTGTAATTTGCTGCAAAGTTCATGTTGAGGCCAATGATGTAAAATTGTTATATTCAGTCATGAAAGGACTTGTTCCAATTTGTAAACCCACTTCGTTGGGTAGTTGAGTCTATTATGTAATTCCTCGTGGTTGGATCATTGATTTAAGTATGAGTTGTTGGTGATAGAGGTTATTGATTCATGTACTTCATTAAAAATATGTCTGAAGATTCAACATGAAGTTAGGAAGAGCATGGTCAATCAAAACTATAAACAAAGAACACCTTTGTTTTGGTATTTGATCTTCCCTTTTCCCTTGAAGTCAAAGGGGGAGAGTATTTTGGTGTTTTTTTTTAATAGAAGTTATGCTTAATGTATCTATATGATTGGGACACTCAATCACCTTCATGGTTTCCATTAAGTCCAAAGGGGGATATTGTTGGCAAAATGTTTCCTATGTCCTAATATATTGTAATGTTGTCCTTGATGGCAACTCTCTGCCAAAGGATGGAGTACATGTCTTCGTGGAGAGGCTCTGCAGTCTATCAGAAGAATTGTGTAATGACCAGTAGAAGATTGGATAATTTTGATATTGCAAGATATATACGCGGGTTTGTAAAGGCCAAGTCACGTATGCACGTGGATAAGTACGTTCCAAGTCGTGTATGCCTTTTGTGCTCCAAAAAGTTTGATACCAAGGGGTATTACCATGGTGTTAGCCCATAGTATTAAACGCTGAGTTGTCTATTTGATTCCGTCCAAGAATACCATAGGTTGTTATGTGGTTTTGACTCATGGTATTGGTAAAGGCCAAATATATATAAGGAGAAGAATATCATAGTGCAAAGTGTGCATATGTAAGGGTTGTTACTAAATATTTTCTCTGAGATATATCTGCATGAGATCAAATCTGTTCTTATTCAAAATTATGAAGTTATGATGCACCCTTGGATAAAATGATGGTTCAATATCTCTAGATATGAAATGCCTATGTACCTCCATGACTTATTGAAGAAATGATTAGATCTGTGATCTGGTGCATGCTTGTTGAAGTAAAGTGAAGAACTCTGGGTAAGTCCTATAGATCTGATACATTCTACAAATTTCATATTTTATAGATCTATATGCTAGTTCGTCATGGTGAAAGAACGTATATACGCGGATTTGTATTAGAAAAGGCGCGTATGGCAGTTAGGGTTTTCTGAAGCTTGTTGCAGAGGTTTTCTGGTTATTCCTGCTATTTTTTTGTTGTCTGTCAATGAAGTCTTCTTGTATATTTGTGTTATTTGAATATTGTATATGATACTAAGTTGATTATATAAAAATCTAATCAATGAGAGAATAAACATGGTTGATGGTGAGTAACTGATGAAGGGATCTGCATTTCTAAAAGATATCTGGCTGAAAGCCTCAAATCTAGATCTGAGACTAATTACATTTTGAAAAAAAATATTCATAGAGAGATACACAGGTTGGGTGGAAGGAAAGTGCGTACATAGGCGGGTTCATTGAAGAGAAGTAGCATATGCATTTTAAGTTCATGAATGTTCAAGGTTGATTTTGGATTAGCATATTTATTCTAAAGTCTAGGTTATTTCTGGGTTCTGGTTATAGTGATCTCAATGTTCTGATTAAAGTTTGGGTTAAGTTTATTATTGATGATATTTATGATGAGATGATTTGAAGTTGTGGGGTCCAGTATGAAAATTGATGAAACATGGTCTATAGTGGTTCTGAGGGTTGAAGCCTTCAGTATGGAAGTAGAAGCTTCCTATAAGCTGGTGTTTTGTTCAAGGGATTGAAGCTTCGTTCCAGTAGTGGTTGGTAAACGAGATTAGGGGGTTGTAGCTTCCTTCCAGTAGTAGCTGGAAAATGAGAAAAGGTTGTAGCCTTCTGCAGGTAGATGCCTGCGTAATGATATGATTCTACATTAGTACAATGTTATAAACAATTTTCTATATAATAAATATTGAAGAGAGAGATGACAACAGTGGTGGTTTTCTCCCGAATTGGGTTTCCACCTTAAATCTTGGTGTTCATGTGTGTTTCTCTTGTGTGTTGTTTTATTCTACTGTTACTTCACATATTTACTAATTATCTAACAGATGCATGAATGATAAACTGAGTTAAAGATTGTTTCTGAAAAGTGTTTCTAAACGATAAAATTATATCAGTATATGCTATTTTCTTTTGGTATATGCACGTGTATATGCAATTTTAATTCATAAAAGCCGCGTATGGAATTCAGTAAAGAAAAGGAAAAGATTTTAGTAAGATCTAAATATGATTCAAACCCCCCCCCCCTCTCCCAGTATTTTTCCCAACAAAAGGAGGACATGAGTAAAGTAAATTCCTTTTCTTGTAAAAAGTTTGGGAGTTTTTCTATTCAATGTCAAAAAACAAATGTGGGAAAGGGAAATGTAGCTGCAACATCTACTAAATAGATGGAAGATATGGATGAAAATTTTGAGAAAATAATTTCCTTTGTCTCTTTTATTTTTGAACCACCCTAAGAGGTTTCTAGTTTGTGGATAATGAAACCTCGTCACATGACGAGATCTCAAGACATATTCACCAACATTACCGAGGGGCATTTGGGATGTACATGTGGAGCTTGGTGATAAGCCCAAGTATGCAGTAGAAGGCACTAGAAGTATTGAACTTTAGATTGACTCAGGTGGTGTCATGTAGGTTAACGAAGTGATGTACGTACCAAGTTTAGAGAAAAATCTCATTTAGTTTCATCCATTTAAGATAAAGGACTAGAAGTCATGTTTATGGGAGGTGAATTGGCTTTTGGGATGAAAGGAATTGATCCTATCTGAAGTGAGTGGTTGGGAGAAGGGAGAGGGATCTATATCTATTGATAGGACAAGCCATGAATGCTCTCATACATAAGAGTGATAGACAAAGCAAGATATGGAATAGGAGGATGAGACACCTACACTATAAATCTCTCTCAATCTTCTAGGGGATTGTTAATAGTTTTCTAGAGATCAAGGTGGAGCAATATGGAGTGTGTTAAGGGTGTACAGTTGGAAAGAAAGCCAGGGCATATAGAAATACCATGTATAAGGGAGTGTAATACTTGGTGCACTCACATATTTTTGGTCCTGTCGGCTCGAGGGGTCCTGACCCAGGTTCATAGGTTAAGGTTTTCCAACAAAGCCCTATACTACTGGCCCTTTCAGCAATGACCTACTTACACAGGCCAAAGTCTCACCCAAAGCAGTATGGGAGGGTGCTAGAACTAGGTTTCCACACCCTGAGAGAGATTAGATAAGTCAAGCAAATCCAAATTCACAACTTATCAAGTTCGCACCAAACAGATCTATTCTTAGGGTTGTTAACAGTATAATCACAATATACAGAGCTATGATCATGCACAAATCTAGTTAATAACTCCGCATACACATGCGTATCAACAGTTATCATCACACATTATCACAATGCATCATTAGCAGATCATAGTTATACCATAACATAGATAGATTCACAACATAGAGAGATAACACAACAGTATTTGTAACAGATCCCAACCAGTTCACATCAACAGCAATACATCAGATCAAATAACATAGAGTACTTCAACCATATCCGCATATATTAACATCCTAAACCCAATATAATCTGACACAACTTGTACACACAACCAACAGGGTCTTGACAAATCAGGACTGAGGATCTCCACGCACACAGCCAGTAGGAGTCCTTACCCAAACAACCTAACAATGGATCTAACAATTCACACTTAGCATCCAACTTAATTCTTTTCTACCTAAAGACTAAAAAATGCTCATCTATTTATATCGACTTAGCCTATGCTTCCAATGGTCCGCAAAACATGGTTTGTGGACTCTTGGTCTACCCTTGACCCATTAAAGTGCATTCGGGTCTTTGACCCACCCCAAAACCCCTACGTTAGACTAAATAAAACCAAAAATATACAAAATTATACAAAATTCGTAGCTTTTAGGGAACCCTGTTCCAATATGTCCTATGTTTGTGACATCAATCATAGGGTCTTTATACTTTACGATGTTCATAGATGACTTTTATAGGAAAACTTGGATCTACTTCTTGAAGGCCAAGGATCAAGTCTTCGATTGGTTTCAGGATTTCAAAGCTATTGTGGAGACGTAGATTAGGAAAAAGATTAAGGTGTTGAGATATGATAATGGCGGAGATTATACCCCCAATGAGTTCTATCTTTTCTGTAGGGAAGAAAGTATTTAGAATGATATCATGGTATCATACAACCCTAAACAATATTGGGTTCTCGAGAGGAATAACAAGAACATTATCATGGTAGTGTGGGAATTTATATATGCTCAATAATTTCCTATGTTTTTATGGGAATATGCCTACAATACAGTTGTGTACATGTAGATCAGGAATCCTAATAGGATACTGGAGGATGTGATTCCCAAGGAGTTGTTTACAAGAGTGAAACCATATGTGAGCCATTTGTGCATATTTTTTAGTCCATTTTATGTTCACATTCCCATATATAAGAGGACTAAGATGGAGCCCTCATAAGAAAGGGGCATATTTGTGGGCTAAAACAAGGTCTCAACGATCTATCGAGTCTACATTCCAAGAGAGAGGAAAGATATAATTAGTGGGGATGTCAGATTTGATTAGGGTAGGACCCTTAGGAGATATCATGATAAAGATTCAGTAATCATAGAGGATCAGGAGAGAGAAAATCCTAAGGTTGAACAAGGACCAATAACACCAACAGTAAGGAAAAAATCAACATATTTGGAGGAGCCCGATATTCCTTCAAACTCTACCAGGAGGAGGATGAGATGGGCCAAACAAAACTTGAGATATAATGAGGAGAATTCCAGGAGGATCCTAGCAATGCTTTTAGGTAGAGTAGACTAGCAATGATATTTTCTAGTTATTTGGCATTAACAGGCAATGTTCGTGATTTTGAGCCCTCCACTTTTGAGGAGGCTATATATGAGCATGTCTAGAGGGATGCTAGTGTGGAGGAGTAGAGATACATCATGATAAATGATTCATCAGACATAATTAAGAGACCAAATGGAAATTATGTGGTCACTTCTTGATGGCTTTATAATATCAAACATGCAGTTGTGATAGTGTTTGTTGACATATGTTAATTATGAATTTTTTTCAAACCGTTGTGATTTTCTTCCCTATATATATATATATATATAATGAAAGTAGTAGGTGGGAACCTACCTTAAGACAATCACATTCAATTGATTAAACAATTTTTCTTGTACACTTGAATCCCAACTATCCCTTGAAGGAAATGTTTTATTATATGAGATGGGAAAATAATTTGAGTATACATATAATGATAAATATCAAAATGCATTAAGTTCCCTTAAAGCCCAGGAATAAGGATTAAAATTTATAAGGGTTAATTTTTTTTGTTATGCATTCAAATTATATAGTCTCTAATGTGGAGATTTGTGTACCATTCTACTAACTAGCTCCAATGAAAATTCACACTTTTTTGTTTTGATTCCTATGATTCAGATGAGATATATTTTAATAAGTTGCTTAAGGGATTTTTAATGGATACTAAACATTGTTTATATATTTTTTTGGTCAAAACTTTCCATGCATAGAAAATGATGGAAACATTTTATATGATACTTATGCTTATAAAGTCAAAGATACAATTTATACTATCAAACTATGGAATCAAATTTTCTAAATGCAAAACACATATTTATAACATATGGTTAGAGGTGGAAGGCTTGAATGTTTTATGTTTATATAAGTTATGGTTACAAATGCATGTTACATGTGCAAAAAAATATGGAAGTGCTTTATTAATGTGACCCATATATTTCCAAGGCTAAGATTTCCATGTATTTATAAAAGAAAAATCATATAATATCTCAGTTGATCATTATCTCCAACGTTAAAATATTAATTTTTCAAAATTATGTTTTGAAGGTTTGGGTGGAAATGCTTATAGTTTACAAGGTTGGTACCAACTAGTGTAATTAAATGAATTATCAGTGAGATATTCCTATGTTATGAACTATTTATATGGAGTGATGATGTGATATTTATCATACATTGGTAATAAAATTGGCCACAAACAGGTAGTGTAATACATGGTTCATTTGATTTACGCGAGATTTACAAATGTTGTCTAAAGGTTTGGAATGCATTTTATGATGTGTACATATTTTTTTGTTTTTCTCCTTATCACCTTTGCTAGCTATGTTTCTCGTTCAATGAATTTCCTACGGGAATGATATCTTATCACACCTATGTTGTCTGACATGTATTGAATTATTGGCCAATACTCTACTATAATCTCCATTAAATATCATTGATTAATGCCATATCTATCCCTCCCTCTTTTCACTCATGCAACATGACATTCATTCAGTTTCCCATAACCCTCCATTTAAGAAAAATTCCAACTCATCATATTAGTTTCTGGAACTTTTCTTATGTGTTGCATCCATATTTGTAATGATTAGTGATTGAAGTTGATGAGAATCCTACTTGATGTATGTCTTTTGATTTCCCTCATGACATAATAATACAACTTGGAAATACTTACAGATTGTTTTATTCCAAAATTTACTTGCCACTTTGCCTCAAACCACATTCATATCATGCCATTTCTACTCAGCTTGTGGAATTTAAGGAGTATTAATAATTTTTGGCTTCTCTATTTTCATTTTTTCTCTCTCAAACTACCTAAAATGATGATTAAAAGCTAGTGTAGCCCCTTATTTTTATTGTTAGTGTAGCCCCCTTACTTTTATTATTGTTCCCAAGTAGTCCCCATATTATTATTATTGTGCCCCATAGAAGGGCACTTTTTTTATTTTTATGCCCTTACATTATAATTTTTATGTCGGCTCTAATTATATTGTGACCCCTTAGACTCCTATATATAGAAAGGAAGTTTTGAAATTTGAATCATCCAAGAATTATTCATTTATGTAATTTAAAGGAGGTTTTCCCCTTGAATAGGATATTTCTAAGTCATTGATCTATACACTAGTACAAAATGGCTCATTAGTTACTAAAAAAATGACTAAAATTTGCATACAAATGACTATTTTTCGGTCGGTGACCAATAGTAGCTAATTTACAGTATCTTATAACGCGACCAAATTTTGGTCGTTTTTAGCTTAGTCATTAATTGGTTATCTCAATTTTGTTGTATAGTAGTATATTTGGTCATTAAATTGGTCATTAATTTAGTCACTGATTTAGCCATTAATTTAGTCATTGATTTGATCATTAATTTAGTCATTGATTTGGTCATTTATTTAGTAATTGATTTAATCTTTGATTTGGTCATTATTGTCACAATTAATGACAAAATATACAACAAAATATATTACTATATGATCACCCAAGAAAACCAATTAATGACCAAAAAAATATGAACAAAATGTTGGGTGTGTTATAAGATATTGTAAATTAGCTATCAATCATCATATATATGAAAAATTTAGTAATTGTTTGAAACCAATTAATTACCGAAGAAATATAACCAAATTTTAGTCATGTTATAAGATACTGTATATTAGCTACTAATAGTCGTATATACGCAAAATTTATTCGTCATTTTTAATCACAAATTTATCATTTGTAGGAGTCATTTATTCATTATATAAACGACTAATTTAGTAGTTTATATTCATTTCATTTACTTTCATTAATAATAATTATAAATGACTAATTTAGTCGTATATTCATTTTATTTGTGTTCATCATTAATCAATATAAACTACTAATTTAGTAGTTTTAAATTGATTTTGTGTTCATTATTAATCAACATAAATTAATTTGTATGATTTAAAAAATGTCATACAATGTGCATGTTCATATAATATGAAAACACAAAGTTGCATATTTTAATTACAATATTAAAAAATATCAAGTGCAACTATAAATAATTTCAACCACATAAATTATATTATATGAAATATTAAAGTATTACAATATGGTTTTCCAACTTATTATTCGTTGGACTACAATTTACACATGACATGATGTTTCATCACTTCAAAACATTATTGTTGTTTTTTGAAGACATTGCAGCTGAATTCACCAACTTTGAAGACTTGACCATCAATATTTATATGTGTGTCTTATGTGGGATATTGGATCTAAGAGTATCACCAGACCAGTTCTCCTCTCTCTCTTTTTGCATTTTTTGCTCCAATTTTATTGCTCCACTCTTTTTTCAATTCATACTTATTACCATCAATACTGAGTTCATTTTCTGAAAACAAAAGAAGATACAATGCAAAGTGTAAAACATGAAAGAAAAAGAACACTATAATATCAACTAAATTAGACTATAAATATTCTATATGACATATACCTCAACATCAGCAATGTCAAAGTCATTTTACCCCATACACGTAAGAAGCTCGAACAAATTTTCTTCATTGGGGCAATAATTTCCACTATAATGTGGCCATATAATCTATATAAACAAAGCAAATAAAATGTAACCATATATATAAAAGAACACCTTAGTAACTCAGTATTCAACTTTCAAGGAAATATTAGGAACAATCATATCAACTAAGTTATATGCTAAAATGCTCAATCTGTAGATAACTTGTGAAAACACATAAGTTGAGGTGTGATGTTTAATCCTTGTCATTTTATTCACAAAAACATTTCATTTTCTACCGCATGAACTTAGTAAAGTATATAAACAACATGCACTCAAATAACAACATGAAAGTAACTTTTTCTGATAGTCATGAAAATATTTTAACACAAAATAGCTATAAGGATTCCAATCAATATACTGTAACACTAATTTCATATTCAAGCTTTGGTTGTTGTTTAAATGTATATGGTACTGAGTATTTTAAATTTCATTGTTAAAAGACAAAAAAAAATCAAAAGAAATGTACAAAATAAAATCAAACAATAAAGAGAGGATATCATGGAATGGGAATTGCAATTATAAATAATTTGTTTACCTGTCCACCGATGTCGTGTCTACAATTCCTAAAGAATTTGTTTGCCCAAAACAACGATGAGGTGAAATAATCACAACATTAAAAACCATAGTATTTCCTACTAGAAACATTTCCAAAGTAGATGCTTTAGGTATCTAAGTGATCTCTAACAGCGAATGAACCATAACCAAGACGTGCTACACATCGTCTCCCCATCCTTTTTCAAATCACATTTCCTGTAACATGCCCACAACAGAGTCAAGTAACAATCAAACAAAGAAATTGAAATTTGTTTTTATCTTTTATATCAATAAAATTTAAATCTGATTTGTTTCATGAACATATTAATTCATATTTAAAGCCTTCCTGACATATTAGAAAGTATCAATAAAATAGGACATCAGAAAAATCGACCTCAATGAGGTCCTAAAAAAATTTCTACAATATCAATATTTTTCTTGTTGTGATATCTTGGGTAGAAAAAATAACATATATACAAAAGAAAAATGCATATATAACTTATGGTCAAACTTTGTATATGGTGTATTCTTTAGCAGTGTTTTAAAATGTTCCTCTACCTTTACCAAAGTGAATTGTAGCTTGGTTAAACTATGTATCCTTTCATTCAACATCAATTTTTGCAAGATAAATGTCACATTATTCTTTCCCATTTCTCAACATGCTACATATGATAAGATGAAAGCCACATAAAACCAAGAGAAAACCCTTTTCTAACCAAAACAAACAGACAAACAATGTCTCTAATAAAACTTCATTATAATATTAGAAAATGAAAAGAGAGTGGACCATTTTAGTTGTTTGACTTTGCCTATTTTTGTTATGAAAGTGCTTGAGCTTCAAGAACCACCAAATGTGAGGGAAGTCGTAAATGTGAAAAAAACTATGTTGACCTAATTTGTAGAGTGTTACACCATTTTTTGGTCATCTAACCTATTATCATTAGATGGACCCAAGTACACCATGTAGGACCAATTTTACCCTAAGTAAAATTGCTTTCACTATGTTAAAACAGGAAACCCCAAAAGGAAATATTAAACAAACCTATATTTGTTTGATTTTCCTCATGGAATAATAAATTAAACCATAATTTAATTATTATTCCCAGTCATGTTTAACCCAAAATCAAAGAAATTAATTAGATAAACCTTTATTTATCTTATTATTTTCTAGGAATAATTATTTAAACCTTATTTTAGATAATATTCCTTGTTAAATATGACCAAATCACCCACAAATAATTAAATAAATCACTATTTATTTAATTATCTTTCAACCACTTCCTTAAATAATTAAATTAATCATTATTTATTTGATTATCTTCTAACCTCTTCCTTAAAAAGATAAATAAATCATTTATTTATTTATTTTTGACAAATTAAGGGATTTGACCCAAGTCAAATACCTTTTCCCTCCAACAAATATAATAAAATATTCCATAAAAAGTGGATCTAGATCTGGCTAACCCATGCACCAAGATCTAGAATGACCCAATATTTTGTTATAAATAGGAGGGTTTTTCCTACCATTCTTCACCTTTTGTTGCCTATTAGATCACTCTGGATCTATACACTTGGTCCCATTTTTCCATCATTTTTTGTGTGAGCTCCCATTGAGCTCTATTCTTTGCATTGGGTTTTCTACACCAACAAGAGAGAGAAATCTTAGATCTGAAGTGCTGAGGACTTCCAAGAACCCATCCCACTGAGGAGAATTGGATACACCTTCTTTTTTTCCTCCCAGGTGCCCAATTAATATAAAAATTCTTTGAAAAATTGTTCTTGTCTTGTCTATTGGTATATGGAGCAAACCCTTGTTTTTTCTGCTTAATGTCTTTCCATGCATAGATCTGGTTTTTGCAGCTCTTTTATGTTCAACTAACCATAGATCTGAAGATATTGGCAACCACTTTTGTTGTTAGGGCTATTAGTTATGCGTAGCTAAAGGGGTCCTTTTTCGTACACTTCGACAAAGGATTCATACTAACAAATGGCAACTCCACACGGGTTTTAAATTACGACTGCTGTCGTTTTTCATATTCCTGCATATCCAGCTACTTCAGACCCTAGGGTTTCTTTTCAGCTGTTTATTTTTCCTATTTTTATGTTGTTTTTCTCACATAAAACCCTAAAACATCAAAATTTCTAACTTCCGTGTGTTTCTGGCCCTATTGCGCAGGTAAGCGACACCGGCCGCAACTGAGACGGCAACTTTTCTGAAAATCTACCGCCGAGACAACCGGAATAGGGGATCGCACTTTTTGGCCCATAACCTGCGACCTGGACCTCCAGGTCACACTTTTCTGCCCGTTTTCTGCGACCTGCACTGAAAACATGTCAAAACCTGCGACCTGCCAGTTTTTCAGTGATTTTTCTGCAATTTTTCTGGGTTTTGCTGCAACTTCTGTCGGGGTCTTCCAACCTCTGTCTCAACCCGCTTTGACCAAGTTCTGATCTATTTTTATTCATCTAAGTGGGAACCTAGCCCCGTAATGCTTTAGTACCCTCCACTTTTTGTGGAAGAGTTTTAGCTGTTTCAGCCGTCTGTTTTTCAGAGCTTCAACCTCCTTTTTTCCAGATCTGTTACCTCCATTTTAGATCCATTGTAATCAGCTCTTCTACCTCTCAAATCACCTCCTGAAGATTTGCTTGGATCTACTTTTAGGGCCTCCCACTTGCCCCCTCCGCTTTTTTCTGATTACCTTCCTTTTTCCAGCCACCTTGCCTCTGCCTCTTGGCTGTGATCTGCACCTCTTTTCAGCAGCTTTATCCTTTAGATCCCTGTCCCTTTTGACCCTAGATCTATTGGCCTCTTTTTATGTGTGTTTTGACTAGATTTTGGCCCTCTTTTAGAGTAGTTTTGAGAGACCCGCCTTTTTGGGATAGATTGATGTATGGTTAGCTGTTAAATGTTCTGTTATTTTAGCGTTATATACTATTCTTTGCAGATTTATTTTCAGTTACGCAACACACTTTTTCTTTCTCTCAAAATGAAAAGGGTTTAAAAATTAAAATTAACGCACACCACACACTGACCCTAAGTGAAGAAGCGCCTCGTTAACACCGCCTGGAAAAGACTCTAAAATCAATCGTCACTGCACCTTGTCTGCCCTTGACCTCAATCGATTCTGTCCCTTTCTGCCCGTGTCGGTTTCCTTCTTCCTTTCTGCCCCCAAGGCGCCTTTCCCGGAGACTTCTTGGCCTTCACCCTCAGTTTCTGGTTGATCGACCTACTCCGCCCCGCCGTCGTCAAGCCAGTCCTCCTTCGAGTCCGCACTCCGACTCCTCTCCTCATTCATCAGGTTCTCCTTCTCCTCCTGGTTCTCCCCCTGCCACCTTCACTATGTCTGGTCCAGGGCCTAATGCTAGCTGTTCTCCCGGCCCTAATGCCGGCCCTACTACTAGCGGAACTACCACAGGAACTACCCCAGCCACACCCTTGCTGCCGTACATTGCAGGCCTTAGCCTCCCTGATTTCAGTCAGTTGATCAATGACCCTATCTGCCACGATGTTGGTTGGCTTGCCATGCCAACCAAGCTCCCCTCCGACATCCCTAAGTTCGAGAAGGCCTTCTTGGAAAGTCAGCTAATGTCCGATCTTTCCACATGTGGTGTTCCTCCAATTCCATTACCGATGAATCCATCCGTCTTCGTTTGTTCCAACGCACGCTTACCGGCGAAGCTTCTAAATGGTATGTTGAACAAGCCACCTCTTACCATACCACCTTTGCGACCCTCGCCCAAGCCTTTTTATCTTATTTCCAGCTCCCTCTCCGATACGATACTGGCATGGAGCTCTTGACTTCCTTCAAGCAATCCTCCTCAACTCGCCTTTCCGCCCATTTTCAGGAATGGCAAAGAAGATAGATCTTATGTCAAGCCCCTCCCTTCGAAGATCGGGTTTATATGGACTGGTTCCTTCGCACCCTTCCAGCTCCCATCGGCAAAGATGTCGCCTCCCATTTTCCTCAAACTGAAGAAGCCGCCCTCCAAATAGCCTTGAAATATGACCTGATCTATGCTCAATATGGTTATGTTTATACCGTTCTTCCTGACCTCCCCAGGCCCGGTGGAGCTAACTCCCTGGGGGCATCTCATTCCGCCGACGGTTTCGTTGGAGCCCTTTCCCATCCATATGCTCAACCTCCTGTGGGCTATGGTCTCCCTCAGGGAGGGGCCAACACCCCTAGCACTCTTCCCCCTCTCGGTAGCATGTATCCAGGACACGGCATGCCTCCTCCTTTTGCCCAACCTCCTGCTTACCTCAATGTTGCCCAACCTAACCATTACCTTTATCCGCAGCCTCGTGCGCCAGCTCCTCCAGCATATGCATTTCCATCTCCCTTGCCTCCTCCAAACCCGCAACGGCACTTACATCCCCCTCCAGGGCAAGTATTTGCATAGAAGGGCGCGAATAATCCCCCTTATTCTCAAAGAAGGCGGAGAGGCAATCAAAACCAATCTGCCCCTGGTACCTGTGGACCCAATTCTGGTGTGGACCCTAACACTGCCAACCAGCAACAGGGCATTCAGCCAAATCCGGACAGGCCGCTTCGCACAAACAAGCCTTGTTCGTGTTGCGGTGTTTATGGTCATTACACCCACGATTGTCCCCTCTTACCCCAGATGCGGCAGATGTGGGAGTCTCAAGCCACATTGTGCGGACAACATGCCTCCCCTCATGCTCCTCCTAATGTGGCCACTACCCAACCAGCTGTGTTTACTGATCCTTTCCCTCAGCAAGGATTCGTGGCTACCCAACCGCCTGATAGCCAGGTCGCCACTCCCCCTTCTCTTTCTGGTTCTTCCAATTACCAGATCCTTATGATGCACTCCGATCCTTCCCTGACCATCGACCTTCACCTTCAAACTCGGTCTCGCCAGTACCCCAAGCCTCCTGCTCAGTTTGCCTCCGAGCCTCTTTCGACACTGAATGGCCCCTTACATATCCCTCAACCCAAAGTTGAGGTTCATACCAAGATTCCTAAGGGACCATTACGTCGAAACGCTTCTTCCGGTCGAGTTGCTCATTCGTATAGCATAGTAGATGATTTGGCGCAATCTCCTGCCGCCATTTCCACACTGGAACTCCTCCAGACGTGCCCTTCCCAAAAGAAGGCTCTACTATCTGCCGTGGGCGCTGTAGATCCTGTTGATGACCAAATGATTGTTTTAGATGCCAATCAATCGGACCATCCTCCTCTTCCTGCTTCCGTCGCCTTCCAAATCCCAGTCAAAATCTGAAAGGCCAACGTTTCTCGGTGTATAATTGATGAGGGGGCATCCACCTGTGTGATGTCCGCTTCGGTTTGGAAGCAACTCAGATCTTCTGAGCTGGCCCCTTCCATGATCACCCTTCGAGCGTGGGACGGCCATGCCTCCCAGCCCATTGGCCTTTTCCGCAATTGTCCCATCACCCTTGCCGGTAAGACCGTTTGCGTCAACGTCGAAGTCATTGACGCCTCTCTAGACTACAACATTCTATTGGGGTGAAGCTACACCTATGCCATGTCTGTTGTCCCATCCGCGGTTTTCCGCAAGATGTCTTTCCCGCACAATGCCGCAAGATGTCTTTCCTCCATAATGGAAATATAGTCACCATTGACCAGTTGACATATCATGAGCCAAAATCTTAGACCTCACCTGAGACGACCATCTCTTCTGTAGCCAACAAGCAAACCATCGATTCCTTGACCAGTGTCTCCCCTGGCATTTACAAAGATTCCTCCCTGCTTGGAAAATTTCCTAATCTCCCTCCTCCTCCCATCACTGATCCCAGCTTATCGAATGTTTGCATGATGCAATCGTCTCAGGCTGCCCGTAAGCGGCCTGCCTAGGCTAGTCAGCAACCTCCCCCTTGCCCTCCACAACCTGCTCCTAGCCATTCATCTCAGCTAGCCGGACCTCCTACTTCTAGCCCTCCCCCTACAGCTGGTATCCCTGAACCTCTTTATCCTCCTGGATCGGTTCCCCCAGGCCTTAACCATCTTGGAGCCGTCCCTCCTGGTCATTTCCCTGCTGGGCAGATCCCTTTCCTCGCTCCCCCTCCCGGAGTATATTCTGTCCCCGTCATGGCCACCCTCTCTCTCCCTAAACTGACCTTGGGCATACTAGTCTGGTACCTTGATCCTCTAGCAGCTACCCATCCTGATCACCCCAAACCCTACATGGCTTTGACACCGGTTCAACCGGTCCCCCTCGCTTCCTCTGTTGCCCCTGTGCCACCAGCACCTCTACAGGACCCCTCTCCTGTCGTGACGGCTCCCGGGAAGAAAGGCAAAGCTCGCAAGGGGGCACCCAAAGACAAGACCACCACGATTGACCCGGCCCCTCCTCCACTAGCAAAACCTTGTGCCTTATGTGATGTCATCGGTCATGCCACCCATGCTTGTCCCGAGTTGCCCCGTATTCAGCCCATGGTTAAAGTTGTGTTCCCTGAAGCCTCCATTCCTTCTTCGTCCGTAACCAAGAACCCCAAGACTCTCTACACCAACAAACCATGTGCTTTTTGCGGTGTCCATGGCCATTACTCCCACCATTGTCCTCACCTGACGCATTACCGCGCCTCTTTAGAGGTAGTCCGAGAGTATGAGGTTGAGCAAAATCAATCCGCCTCTCCCATCTTCACACAATATGCTTTCGGCCAGCCTGAGGATCCCCCCGCTCCCATCGACATTCCCCCCCCTGATGTTTAGATGACGGAGTCTACCACAACCATTCTTTACCTATCCTCCTCTGCGAGACACTTGGAGCCCAATCCCCCTGCACCCTCCCCTATTATGTCGCCTGCACACCTTTTTCTACCCATACACGAGATCACTCCACCCATATCTCTGTTGCCCTCCGCAGCCCGAGTCCTCCCCATACTTCCGATAGCCCTCATATACCACCCTCCAGTTTGTATATGAGTCATAGTCATCCTGCTCCTTGCACTCCCTCCCGCAGTTTCCGCTCGATGTCTTCTGTACACTCACGCTGCCGTCATTTCCTCTCCTCCCCTCACTTGTTGTCTTGTAACACCATTTTGCAGGACCCCCCATCCGCACCCTTTATCGGTTACGCCGATGGTGCCAGTCGTTACTCCCGAAATCTCGCCTCGGCAGGTTGGGCCATCTTCACCCCCTTGCATGCCCTTGTTCTCTCCGACGGGGTCTGCATTGGTTCTGCCACCAACAATCAGGCCGAATATGATGCAGTGCGTGGTCTCTTAGCCGATGCCCTCTTTCATCGCATCCTCCATCTGCACGTTCGTTTGGATTCCCTACTTCTCGTAATGAAACTAAATGGTGTTTATCGTGTGCATAACCCTCTGCTGTTTAGATGCAATTTACGAGTGAAAATCTTGATACGTGCATTTGAAACCATAACTTTCAACCATGTACCTCGAGAACAGAATCACTATGTAGATAGTATTGCAAACCATGTTCTAGATTAGCATTTATCACATGCATTTCATACAATACAATAACATTCATAATCATTAAAAACGATGCATATCCATAATATGTGTCACAAAAACATGTGTTTAGAGTCCATCTACTCTGATACATATGACATGCCCATAGCATGTTACAAAAAACTCAAAACTGGGGGCACCACCTGCCCCTACACACTAGGGGACACCACATGCCCCACACCTAATCACTATCTGGCGGATCCCGAGCCAATGGCTCTGCCCCTGCAGCCTGTAGATCACATATCCCCTGACTGGCCATTGCCATGCACCACATGACCCCTCGCCATTTCGAGGGTAGACCGATACATGGCTCTATGTACTGGTCGTCTAAGTCCTACCACCCGCGCTCTGATACTCCGGTCATCAACATTTCGCATCTACGACGGATGTCCTCCAGAAGGGTGGCTGCATCCTCATTTTGTGCTGCTCTCGACCCACTCGGACCTGCAACTCCATCTGCTGCCGGTCGTCCCATATATGCGGCCGGTTTTATTGGCGCTATATCTGCATACCAACAGTACATGAATCATCACCCTAGCTACTATTCAAAAAACTGTAACATGCCCATACAAGAATAGCAATCTGTCACTTACCATCGGGCCCCCAGACTCGACCAGGTGGAAGTGGCAGGTCCGGATCTCCACAATAACTCATCCCACTATAGGGATAGTCGTCTATGTATAACGGCATCTGATCCCAATGGGCAAAGAACTCAGGTCGACACACTCGCTCGACCACCCCTCCTCCTCCTCTGCACAGTAGTCGCCCCCACTGGTGCATCCTGGGCTCTCTTGGGCCCCCATATGGAAGCTGTACATGAGGCCGCAAGGTCGGGATCTTCTCAAAGAAGAAGGCGCACAATAAAGTCCCATACGAGCAATCATGGTTCACTTGCCGCTTGCAGAGCGACAACTGTCATTTTAACGACACCAGCATCATTTGGGCCCACTCATAGTAGGTCCCACTCAACACACTCTCTACCAGCATCATCTGCCCCCCGGTGATGTGATGAAACGCCTGGTTGCCCAGGATACGCATCACAGCTGCGGCCACTGCACGGGTTTCTAGCCTCTCTAGATCCCCGATCGGTATCCGAGTCCCCTTGACTTGGAGACCCGGTCGACAATGTCGTTCCACAAACTCCATGATATGCCACCCCCGTGGTAATACTGGCTGTGTGTTTCCCACCATCCCCAGTGGTGGGAGACCCGTCAGGAAATACACATCCTGGACTATCAGTTCGATCCTGTGCCCCTGCACTACAAAGACCTCATGCTCTGGATCCCAATAACTGATAATCCGGGCCAACAAGGGCTCTCCTGCTCTCATCAACGGGTTCTCCAAAAACATTATAACCCCAAACCTGGCCAACACACGACAGACACCCTGATCCGCCTAGATCTCTGCCCGTAATGTACCCATGTCTCTCTCTCTCCAGTTAACCCATAAATCTACCATACCTGCACAAAAACATCATCTTTGTCAACATACAGATCGGGAATACCATAACCAAACACAAAAACCCAACTCCCAGCCATAAAACAGCACCAAAACCCCCTCATCTCCCAGGTCGCAGTTTTCTGCCCAGTTCAAGACCAGGTCGCAGTTTTTGCCCTGAAACCTGCGTCCCAGGTAGCACTTTTTGGCCCAAAAAGTGTGACCCGGCCGTAGAGATGAAGGAGGGTCTGTTTCTGGGATTTTGGGCCCTAAAATGAACTTTCAATCCATCAAAATAAAAGATTAAGGTTAGGCCTCTTACCTGCAACTGATGGATCTCGATTCCAACGGTCGGTTTGTCCGCTATGCTCGCCGCAAGATTTAGGGCCTTCTCTCCTCTCTACATTCACCACAGCAACAATAGAAAATGAGTGAATTTGGAGGGAAAACTGCCTTATTAAAAGAGAACCCATGTTTCTTCTTTCGACTGCTGCGACCACACCGTAGCCCCGTTTGATAAACCGTCTGCACCGTTGGAAAGCTCTCACCGAGCCCTCAAATGGGTATCTATTAGTTTTTTATGATCTAATACTTCACCAGGACACATTTTGTCCAAGAAGGGTCACTTCCCCTCTCATTAAAATCAAATTTCCTCACTTACGACACTTGTACTCGGGGCACCACTTCGCCTCCTTACTTGTCTTTGTTCGTGTTGATTTTCGTCATGAGTTCCCATCTTGTACTCATGTTTTTATGGTCCCCCACTGGGCCTTTACTGTGTGGCAGCACTATCACGTCACCCTTGTTTAGAGCATCCAAGTTGAGTCATCATCCCATTCATGGAGTCTATCCCGAGTCCCTTGGTACCCCGCTATAGCCCTCCATCCTTCATTGCTTGGTCTCTCTCTTGTGTCGCACTTTATGACCTTCAGTCCCATTGTCCCCTATCCCTTATGATATTGTGTCAGTCACTGCCAGGTCATTCATGCCCTTTATGCTCTAACAAGGGAAGTCGTCCATTCGCTACTCAGTCCTTTCCATTTCCCTATCATCATTAGTGTCAGTCTGTCCGTCGCTCCACTATTTTCTCTCGTGCCTTAGTTGAGGATGTCTCATTGCCTCACCTATAGCGGACCTCCTTCTGTCGACATCAGCTCATTCCTTCCAGAAGCCAGGTCTAGAGGGCGGTGTACCTTGGTTCCAGCTTCCACTCTTGTTCGGTGCCTCAGATCAGGCAAAGGGATCTCTCGTTTCCCTTTGACTTGGTTGTTTCTCCACTCCAGCTCCTTTCAGCATGACCGAGATCCATATACTTGATGGTTCAGTGATACAGCAGCAGCTCTTGATGATTCCTGGGTGTGTGTGAGATGTCTCAACCCTCATGAGGGGTTGGCCCTGCAGGTAGCCCCCCACATGCCCGGATGACCTCCTCCTTGCAGCCTTCGATGCAGCTCGAGATATTTGATGATGTTGGCCTTAGCCACTTGCAGCGCCTCTTTGATTTGCATGTATCAGTCAGATTTTGGGAGCCCTTCCCCATGTACATGGGGCATTTGGGTTGTATTTGTATCTCATGTACTCAGATATTATTGTACAAGTCCTGGCTGTTATCCCATGCACAACATGTATATGGGATTCCTCATTGTATTTTTATCTGGCTCATGATTATGCCGGCTGTACTTTATGGTTCGGTCCCTTGTTTACTGGACACACTATTCTTTTGTACTTTGTCTCGGCGGGCATAGGTATGCCTCCCCCGTCGCCTTCAGCACAGGTACCCTCTCATAAAAAGAGACTTGTTGCACCTGCGAGTCTCGTCTCCTCAGGGTCTAGTTCTTCAGCACACTATCTACCTTGCATTTCTCTCTCTGACTTCCCTTTTGTTGTCTAGTGATTGAGTTCTTAAAACATACTTCGGTCATACGATTTGCTCCTGACACTCGCACACTGGGGGGCAATCTGTTACACCATTTTTTGGTCATCTAACCTATTATCATTAGATGGACCCAAGTACACCATGTAAGACCAATTTTACCCTAAGTAAAATTTCCTTCACTATGTTAAATAACTTAATAAACCACATTTACTAGGTTGTTTATGGTCTAAACAGGAAACCCCAAAAGGAAATATTAAACAAACCTATATTTGTTTGATTTTCCTCATGGAATAATTAATTAAACCATAATTTAATTATTATTCCCAATCATGTTTAACCCAAAAACAAAGAAATTAATTAGATAAACCTTTATCTATCTTATTATTTTCTAGGAATAATTATTTAAATATTATTTAGATAATATTCCTTGTTAAATATGACCAAATCACCCACAAATAATTAAATAAATCATTATTTATTTAATTATCTTTCAACCACTTCCTTAAATAATTAAATAAATCCTTATTTATTTGATTATCTTCTAACCACTTCCTTAAAAAGATAAATAAATCATTTATTTATTTATTTTTAACTAATTAAGGGATTTGACCCAAGTCAAATACCTTTTTCCTCCAACAAATAGAATAAAATATTCCATAAAAAGTGGATCTAGATCTGGTTAACCCATGCACCAAGATCTAGAATGACCCAATATTTTGTTATAAATAGGAGGGTTTTTCCTACCATTCTTCACCTTTTGTTGCCTATTAGATCACTTTGGATCTATACACTTGGTCACTCTTTTCTACCATTTGCTGTGTGAGCTCCCTTTGAGTTCCATTCTTTGTGTGGGTTTTCTACACCAACAAGAGAGAGAAACCTTAGATCTGAAGTGCTGAGGACTTCCAAGAACCCATCCCACTGAGGAGAATTGGATACGCCTTCTTGTTTTCCTCCTAGGTGCCCAATTAATATAAAAATTCTTTCAAAAATTGTTCTTGTCTTGTTTATTGGTATATGGAGCAAACCCTTGTTTTTTCTGCTTAATGTATTTCCATGCATAGATCTGGTTTTTGTAGCTCTTTTATGTTCAAATAACCGTAGATCTGAAGATATTGGCATCTACTTTTGTTGTTAGGGCTATTAGTTATGCATAGCTAAAGTGGTCCTTTTTCGTACACTTCGACAAAGGATTCATACTAACAGTATCCACTAAATCCATCTAAGAAAGAAAATAATTTATTTCCTGCTAATGTATCTAATACCTGATCAATGAAAGGAAGGGGAAAGTGGTATTTCTGGGTTGCTTTGTGTAGTTCTCTGTAGTCTACACATATCCTCCACTTTCCATTCTTCTTTGACACCACTGCTAGTGGAGAGATTCACTTGCTATCAGATATTGGATAAATAAAGTTTACATTCAAAAGTTTTTGTCATTCAGCTTTCATAATATCCTTAAGATGAGGGTTTAATCTTTGTTGGGGTTGGCAAATGGGTCTAGCATATTTTTCTATATAAATGTGGTGTGTACATAACTGGGGATCAATTCCTTTCATGTTTGGGTAATCCCATGCAAAAGCTCCCTTATATTTTTTTAGTAGTTGGACCATCTTCTCTTATTGTTTAGCAGTCATATTTTTGTTAATGTTCAGAGTTTTTCCAGGCTCAATTTCTATAGTTTTGCTATTGTAAACATAAGTGGTAGGTATTGATTGATCTTGAATGTATTTAAGGGGATCTTCTTCTTCTTCATTATAAAATGTTGCCTTGATCATGTGACATTGAAAATGGGATCTGGTTTTTGGTTGGTTAATGAAACTGTTAATGATGTCATCCTCTTTTTGGTTTTTAAAGTCGAGGGCATCTTCTATGTTTAATGGTGATCTAATGTTTTCTATGAGGTATGATACATGTTGTTTCTTTGTTTTTATTATCGTTAGGCTTGGCTGGACTGGAGGGTATAAGGCTAAATTCTTGACATAACTCCCTCTAGTTATAGTCATGATGCCTTGTCGGTAGCCAATGTAAGCATCGGCAGTTGCCAGCCAAGGTCTACCTAAGATTAAAGGGTGCCCATCTAGTCGGTTTTTTGGGTTAATAATCAGGAAGTCAGCAGGGTATTCCCAGGAGTCTACAGATACCATTACATCATGTAGTGTGCCTTCTGGCTTGACTATCGATCGGTCAGCCAATTCCAATAAGGTTGTTGTTGGATCTAATGATGTAATGCCAAGTTTTTTACAAGTGGTGGTTGTTAGGATATTGATTTCAGCTTCCAAATCAACTAAGGCATTTGGAAATGATTGTTCATTGATTTGCACCGTAACTATAGGATTTCTTGGGTCCTCATACTTTACAGGTGCTTCTCTTACTGATAGTAAGTCAGATAGAGTGCCGACTACTTGGATGGTTTGGTTAGTTGTTTTTCTCCTTTTTATCTTTCTTATACATAGTTCTTTGATGGTATTTTCATAAATGGGAATATCTTGGATAGCTTGGAGGAGTGGGATTTTTATACACAAAATTTTCAGTTCTCCCAGAAGATCAAAATCAAGATGTTCTATTGGACGACGTATGATTAGTCATTCTGGGAATGGTGGAGAAGAGGTGGTTGCTTGCTCATGGTTTTGTTGTCTAACCACATTCTCCTTTTTCAATGTTTTTTCTGAAGGTAACGGATTTTCAACTTGAAAATATGTGTCTCCCTCTGATTCTATTATGCGCCCAGACCTTAGTTGAAGGTCGTCGCACTCCCTTAACTCGGTTTCTAGTTCTGGTGCTTTGATTATTTGAACAGATTGAATCGGCCTATTATTAGGGTTTGGGTTGGGTTGGGCGGGGAGTTGCGGTCTTAAGTTGGTCTGGGGATTTTTTTGCAATGTATATGGTGCTGGCAGTGTAGGTGGAGGGAGAGGAATCATTCCAGCTGGTTGATTCATAGATATTTGCCAGTTCAACTGCTAGGTATGACTCTGCAAGGTGGAGGGGGACCATTGTGTTGGATATGTATTATTTTTCCAAAATGGTGGACAGTAAGGAAAGTTTGGCCAATTGGTTTGATTTGTTTAATTTGGCCATGGCGGTGTAGGAAATGGCTGTTGTGACCAACTGGGGAAGGGTGGTTGATTTTACCACATTCCATTATATTGTTGAGCATTATATTGAGGAGACTGAAAAGAAGAGGATGGATCAATGGGCATACATGTTTGTCGTGGCTTCCATTGACGGTGCTGATTGAGTAGGCATACCGTTTCTTTTTCTTCTTCTGCTTCTTTGTATATTTCTTTCAATTCTGGGAGTGAGGAGAAACTTTCTGTGGAGTGATATTTCATGCAGATGGGATAGACTTGGAATGTATCCAGCGGGCACTCTTTATGGCTGTGTTTCTTTCTGCATCTAGGGCAGAATAGGGAAACTTTTTGTGGAGTGATATTTCATGCAGATGGCACAGACTTGGAATGTATCTAGCGGGCACTCTCTATGGTTGTGTTTCTTTATTTTTGTTCTGCTTCTGCTTTCTTTTGTTTAGCTTGCATGATATCGAGCTGCATTGTTAGAGTCCCTAGAATATCAGTTTTGAAATCTTCTAGTAGATTGCCAATTTCTGTGCGGGTTATACCTCCACCAGAGGTCTTTCTATCCCTTGTGATCACGTCACGTTCTGCTGGTTTTAGTCTTGTGCTACCTCTCGAAATCCTGATACATAAATCAATAGTGTCAGAAAAATTTTCCTGATATATGTCACCTTTACCCATGATATTTAATGTTTCAACCCATTGTTCCTTCATCCCTTTAATTAATGTAGTTTTTAACACATTATCAGGTAAGGGTAAAGATGAATAAGGTGATCTATGGAGGTTGTATTGAAATCGTTCTACATATTCCTCCAATGTTTCATTAGGTTTTTTTGTCATCGGAAATATTTCATCCTTTAATTCCCTGGACCTACAATAATCCTGATATTTCTTTAGAAAAGCTACTTTCATCTGATCCCATTCATTTATAACATCTCTACCTAACCCCATAAACCATCATAGAGCTGCTCCTTTTAATGTGGAGGAGAATAATTTTAGCTTTTGGGGATCGGTGGTATAGTCATACCCCCTGCATAATACATAAAATTCAAATAGAAATGCATCTGGATCTTCCAATGTTAAGCCATGGAATGTAGGAATATGTTGGAGAGGAATGGCCTTCATAGGTGCATTAACTGCAGTGTCCACAATGGGATATTGTAGTGTGGAAGTTTGGGGTGGTTGCTGGTTCTAGGCCATTTGATCAAATATGTGCCAATATCCTTCTGGGATTTCTAGGGAATTATTCCTAGGCTGAATAGAAGGAGTAGGGATGACCTTAACAACACTTCCTTGGTCTGGGATAATGAGTGTCCCTTGCTGAACTATTATCTGAGGGGATTTTGGTTCTTCAGGTTATTCAGCTTTGTTTTGGATGATTTTGACAACACTTCCCTTATCTGGGCTGCTTAGTGTTTAGATTACTTCAAGAGGGGATCTTGGTTCTTCTATTTCCCCTGTTTCTCCTCCTCCTTCACAAATATTATTAGAGTTCCCTTCTTGTAAATAAATTGGGCGAGAATTCTCAATTTCTTGAGAATATTTTGCAATCTCTTCTATTTGGCTATGCACCTCAACAAAAGCTACAGATGGTGATTCTGTGGCTCGAAGGGAGCCAGTAGGTTGCCTAGAAGCAATTTTTCTAGGGCCTACTGATGGCTGAGATTCATCTTTCTTAATGATATTGTCGATAAAGGTTTTTCTCCCAATGGTCACTGTTCCCTTAGGGTTTTCAGGTATGGGAGGAATTTTGTTTTGTTTAGATTTTCTAGTCATTCAAAAAAACGAAAGCATTCATTCCTACCTTAAACTTCCATGCAATTTTGTTGTGAAGCGGGCAGATGAACGAGCATGTTCCTTGTTCGTTATGCAAGTTCTTACCTTCCGTTTTTAATACCCATTTCTTCCCTAGCAGAAAAAAATCAAA
This sequence comes from Pinus albicaulis, assembly GCA_034641835.2. Taxonomy (NCBI): domain Eukaryota; kingdom Viridiplantae; phylum Streptophyta; class Pinopsida; order Pinales; family Pinaceae; genus Pinus; species Pinus albicaulis. The sequence continues at coordinate 54,091,584 of CM076580.1, read as the reverse complement.
TATGCATCACTCTTTCTAAATGGCTACACTCTCCTAGGTAATGACGCCAAAATTTTGAGATATAAAAGGTGTCTTTTTAACTCCTATTTATCCTACATTAGTTATCAATCCAGGTACGAATTTTTATCTCAAGAGTGTACTCAGTTTGAGGTGGAAATTTAATCTAAGAGTAATGCTCTCCAATTTGCAGTACAATGTTTCAAATACAAGAGTTAACGGATGCTTGAAAATGAAATCTAATTGAAATGACATGAAACTTAATGCTCTAAAATCCAATCACTCACTCGGTAATCATCAGTCAAGGATGTCATAGTAATAACTCTTTCCTCTTTCATTTGATGTAAATGAAATCAAGCATAAACAAGATCCTCAATCTGAGAACTTAGACAGTAACAGCCAATGTCCTTTACATTTGATGATCTTACACTCCAAAATAAAGCAACTAATTGGAAATGGTAACTAAGTAAATAAATAATGCTGCTAATGGAAATAGAATAAACACGCTCTCTACAATAACATTCTAAAGCAAACCAAACACTTACAGGAAAGGAATAAACAGTAAAGCTAGTTATCATAAATGAACAACAAATCTATTTAATGGAAATGAACAACAAATTTTGAACAACGAAGCTTTATATCTGAGAAGCATAACAATACAAATTACAGAGGAATAAATAATCTTGTTATGTTGGAAAGGAATAGCAACGTAATTCACTCACAACTGATGCAACAAACCGATTTCATAAAACATTGAAACAATAAGCTATAAAACATAGAAACTGTGAAGCAATGTGACTAAAGGAAATGAGAACTCAAGCAAACCATCACACGACTAGAATTGGAAAGTAATTGTACATATAACAAGTGGATCCACCAGGGTCGAGCCCTTAGCCGCTAGTGGAGCACCACCAAACTACTCAGGTATCAAATAATGGAACGACAATCGGATTATATATTAATCATATGTAACAGAGTTTACAAGAAATCACACTCTATTTTAACCAATGAAAGTCAATTAGAAATCGTGAAAATACAATAGGAAATCTAAATAATCATAATACATTTTCTGATTTCTACAAGCGTTGTCCTTTTATAACAGCCAGCGGATGAAACAAGAAATACAAATAAGCTTTGAGCAACAATCCCTCAGGATCGAGAGATCCTGAGGGATTTTCTCTATCTTCTATCTTCAATTATCGTTTTGTCTTCTTGCGCTGATGTCATGCTATTCCTTTCTTTTCTTTGACTATGTGCTCTGATATCGACCTTCTTGTCTGGATATGACCTTTTGTTGAAGGGACATCAGTTATTTCTACTTTTTCTTTTTCTCCCGAATGGTGGCTTCCCACTTCATCTATTTTCTACATATAAGAAAAGACAATATTTAATCAATTTGCAACAATCACTAATCTCCTTAATTCTATTATAATTCTTCAATATATTACCATTCTAGAATATAAAGGAGTTATGATTAAAGGAAAAATATAAAGAAATACATGAAAAATTCATACCTTTTCCAATGCTCAATAGTAATTTTAGCTTGTCCCTTTGTTTTTTTTGTCTTCTAACATATCATCTATGTAGTTTCAATGATAATCCATCATCGCAAACTCAGAGGTCAACTCCCTCTGAAGCTAAAACAAGACTCTATGAATTATTACTTTGTTATGAAAGAAATTATTTCTGCCATAGGTTCTCCCTCTAACACATCAGTCATTCTGCTTATGTCAGAGACAAATCATATAGGATCCTCCTTGATCAATTAACCAAAAATTACCAAACCCAACATGTCTGCTTGCAATTGTGCAAAGTCTTCTTCAATCATGAGACTTCTTCTCATGCACTTCAAAAACCTTAGGTATCTCTATGTACACTTCTTCTTCCTTAGTTAGTTCATTTACGAAAGTAGCATTTGCATAAACTCGGTACAATTTTTCAAAACAATGATAATAGAAGTGTACCTTACAACTGAGAAAAACATCTTATCATGATCCTCTCCCTCCTTTTGGGAGAAATTTCTCAAATATTTCTTCTATGTTTCCATTTGTTTCATTCTAGATCTTGTATATCTATTTTGAAAGTCATTATTGACTTCTATTCAGCATAATCAAGGCATACTTTAAAAATTGTTGATCTACTAGCTCCCGCTTAGCTCAAATTTCATCTCTCAACACAAACCATAATTATGGGAAGATCTTGTTGTCACATGTTTTACTTAATTTTTCCACTTCTTCCATCCACTTCCAAAGCCTTCACAACCTTTATTACGTACCCTAAATCCTCAAGTCTATGATACCATTGAAGAATTATTACAACCAAGCAAAGGGTATAAAGCCAAGAAACTAACTAATAGTAAAACAACAACAATAGTATTAATTAAGGTGGAGATAATACATATCTTTTGAAGAATCTAGGAAAATATTAACTCCCTCTTAAACTTAGCTTTCTTACATCCATCTTGCAATTGTTTCCCCCTTTCCCACATCGTCAGCATGATGTCATTATTTCTTGGGTTTATTCCTTTTATTGAAAAAATTCCACTAAAGTTTTACCTCCAAACCCTAGGGCTTAATTACTCTTCAAATATTACTCTAGGGTTTGCAAACCATAATTTTGCAATATTCATTTTACACCCATTTTGCAAGGTCCATCAAACTTTGCAAAGTATATTTATATGTCCAAATAGAGTCTTCAAAATTCATAATCAAAGGTGTTCCATCTTGATGTCACTCAAGGATATTCTAATAATGTTTCTTCATCACAAGAGGGTAAAATGACAAACTATTATACTAGAAAATACCTCCTCATCAAATCATAGGAGAAGAAAACTTTTTTACTGAAATAAGCCCTTATTGTAGGCCTATTTTCCATAGTAGCACACCTTGAAAGACCTGCACAGAGCATGTTAACGTTGTAAACCAACCAACAACTTTGGTTACCTTAGCTATAAACACTCTATATCTCAATGAAGTCCATGTTACCAAAATTTCACGAGCTCACAAGAAAAAATCATGATTTACTCACAAAACATTCATTGTTTACTCAAATTTGACTCTAAAAAGTTGGAAAATATCACCTCAATCCCATCTATGGATGCTTCCCATCCTAACTGAGACTATTATAGTGGGAGAAAGAAATAAAGTGGAGGAAACATCTTCCATCCTTTTTGATTTTTCCCAAGGTCAACCGGTTAATAAATTGGTAAAATAAAAGCCTCCCATTGCCTATATATTTAAGGCTAATCCATTGTAATTTGGTTTAGAATTCATGCACTGTTATGCAACCAAGATATTGGTTAAAGGAGAGGTTGAAGAGCTAGAAATTGGAGGATTTCATGCTACAACCCTCTATGTTTTTAATCTTCCTTCAATGAATATATATATTTACTATTGTTTTGTCCAAATCATTATCTGAATATCATGTTCCTTATGTTTATGCTGTAATGATTTGGATTATGATTATTGTTGATGCATTTAATGGTATCATGTTGTTTACTTTATATTTCTTTGGATTGGTGAAGTATATATGTTGTGAATATCATGTATGTACCTCTTGTGTGCAATTTTTTCCCTTGTAATTGGATGATGAACCTTTATCAACCACACTGACTATTCCAGCTGAGCTGTGTTTAAGGAAAAACATGTTGTTATTCACCCTTTATTTGTCAATTTCAATTCAATGTTATTTTAATTGAATGCATCTACTTTTCGTGAAGTATATCCATTGATTTGTTTGAATTAGGTTCCAATTAACCTAAGAGGGTTTTCTAATTTTTCTAACTGAGTAGAAACCCCTATAGCAGAACTGGTGACTCTGTTGGGGATCGTTTCAGATTTTTGGTTTTGATTATATCTCCTATATTTTGAACCTTTTCCTTCATTTTCTCTTGTCACCTTTAAACTTCTATTATCTATGTATCTGCATACTAGAATTATTATTCTGAGTCTCTATTATGACCTGCATTTTTTTCTGCAAGTTAAACCTCAATAACAAACCCTAACAGTTCCCTCCAGTCAGGGAAAATTTTTAGAACCCCCCTAAATTTATATGTATAATAAATGGGCGAACCCCCATGATACATAGGAAAAATGGAAGGTGATTTTATTAATAATATAATATGTAAATATAATTTTTTTGGCAATTCTCTCACTAGATTTATTTATCTTGTAAAGTCATGGAAAATCACTAGTACAAAATGGCGAATCTGTAAGAAATCCAAGGGTTGTTGGAGTCACTTGGCACCAAGAGGGCATTCAAGAAGAATTTGTAAAAGAAATTGATAACATTGTTGGTGAATTCTAAGAGATTGAATAATTACCATAAAGCATGCCACTATAGTGACTAAACCATACATATCTGGAACTAGCAGTTGTCACCTAAAAAATTCTTTCAAAAGCGATAGGGAAATGATAGTTGAGATAATATGTAAATTGATAAAGAGTGGACATTGAAGAAGCGTATTTAATGGATCATTTGAGATGGTTGTATTTTCATGTCTCAAAATCATAACATGTAAATTAATAGAAGACTGCATTAAGGGACTCTCACTCTTTCCTTATGTTAGGACCATATTAACTAGCAATTTCCCCTAAAGGTGAAAAGGTACACCAAAGTAATAAAAGGAAAATTATGAAATTTGCGAAGAAAAAATAGATCAGTTTTCCCATGGTCTCTTTTACCAGTGGGTAAACACAGCTTGAAGGACAACTTCAAAGAGCTATACAAAAAATTGAATCTATAGCACGTTGTCGCCTTCTTTCCCGACACCAAGATTGTGGTCAGCGCGACTATGCCATATCGATGTGTTTCAACATCTACACTCTATCATGTGGGGCTTCAACATCTACACTCAATCATGTGGAGTGAAATTGTAATTTTTTACTCTTTAAAAATGAGTTTTGAAACTTTTTGAACACCCAAATTTTGGCAATTGTATAACTGAAACTTTTAATTTTAACACATATATACTAATTTCAATAAAAAAATTTCGAAAATTATGCCCTACAAACTCTAAAAATTAGAATAATTAAACTACAATTTTCTTCAACAACCACGAGTCATTGTTCCCTTCACCAAGATTTATCTGCACAAAAATGCTTCTTTAAAAGACAACACATGCCAATGATGAGTACTAGCAAGTATGATGTGGTTGTTTTTGTTTTACATTTAACTATACGCCAAAGCACCAATCAACGTTCCTTCTAAAAATGAGAGCACATGCCCATGTTGCGAGTATTGGGAAAGTGAGGTATGGCCTGTGTTTGGAGCACAAGTTAGGTGAGGTATGACTGTTTTAGGCAGTAATGTTTAACTTAAGAGAAAAATAGACAAAGTGTTTTTGGAAAGAAAAACAATAAATAAGAATTAATTATAACAGTTTTTATTGGGCAAGAACATTATCTAATAAGATGTCAATATTTTTTTACCCTAAGAAGAAAGTGAATAGTGTTGCACTAAAAATTGTCATCCTGACATTCTGCTATGTGTATGAGCTCATTATCACTCATACTTCCTCCTTTGCAAGTCTAACACATCAGTTTCTCATGTCAAGCCTTGAAAATAAGAGAAAATTTCTTAAAAATCTCCTTAACTCTGGTATCGCACTTTCTCTGTATCTTGCCTGCGGTCCCGCACCTAATGTTCATGACTCCTGCGTACTTGAACACACTTTATCTGTGTTATGGGTGCGGACCCCTGTAAATATTAAAAAGGTGCAATTAAACTCAAAAAAGCTCACTTTCAGTAAATTCTAGAAGCCTCTAGAAAGAATCTTGTGGTGGCAGAACCGCTCCTTTGAGGTTCATGTATCCCTTACCTTATGGAGCTAACCCCTTGATGTGAGGAGCTTATCCCTTTGAAGGAGGATTCTATCCCTTTATAGTTGGAACTAAAAACTCCTCTTTTCCACTATAACAAGAGGCATTGGGTAGCCTCAAGGGGAGTTCAAGCTTTAGAATTATTTGAGGTTAAGTGCTGTTGGGATTCATACTCATTTAACTGAGATTTTTGTGAGGAGAGATCACATACCTCTATCTGTCTCGGTTGGAAGAGTGCAAGGCTTGTTAGAGTAGAGGAGATTCTTGCTTCGACCCTCGAGAAGGCTTGTTCAACATCAAGGCTAAGGTTGTAAGGTTTTCCTTATTTTAAAGTTAATACAAATGAATTCATTTTTCTCAATAAGTTGTTAGTTAACTATTTATTTCATGGATTCCTTGATCACCATGATAAGCATGATTTATGATGTTTACTATATAGGTGATATTTAATGTTTTCTTGTTTGTGACTGCAGGTTTATGAAGATAACTCCTTCAAGTGCACGAGGGACAACTACTTCAAACGAGCATTGGATCTATGGTAAGTTTAACACCTTTATAGTATTTTTTGTCAATCATATATTTTTAGAGAAAGATAGGTTTATTTGGCTATTTGTTGTTAGATTACCTTTTGGTACTAGGGAGATCGATCTTGTCCACGAGATTGATTAATCCACCCAACAAATTGGTGACTCCATTGGGGATAGAACTTGTTGTTTTTGGTTCTCTTTTATTTTGATTTGAGGAAACGTTTTTCCTGGTTTTTGATTGATGGATATCTGCTTGGGTAGCTTAGGTTTTCTCTGTTTTTTAAAATTTTGAAATATTTTATGTTTTTCTTGAACTTTTCTGGGGACCGCACTTTGTTCTTTTGCACAGTGTGGGCAGTTTTGCACTTTCCTTGAGTAAACAGTGCAAGACCGTACCTGTTACTTCTGGGAGCCTGCAGACCCTGTTAAAATTCTGGAAAAACTCCAAATTTATTTTTCCATTTTATATTTAATTTGTTTTAGAGTTTTTAGTATCTGCCTAGATTTGTGTTCTTTCTGTGAAAATTCTTTTGTGAATGAATTCCAACAGGATTTATGTTTTTGATGATTTTCTAGAAGTTTTTCAATTTGGATTGTTTTTTGTTTGGTCTATGTAGTGACTCAAAGCATTGGAAGTTTGAAATACCTCAGATTACATTGGTATTTTTTCCTTCTTGCTGAGTATGACCTGATTTTGAAATCCATCCCTTATTGAGAAATAGATCTATTTTTTTCTTTGCAAATCTTTGAAAAAAACTTTGTTATAGGTTTTGAATTTCATTTTTATAAAAAAAACATATCTGAATGTTTTTTGATTTGTTTTTTAGTCTGGACAAATAGATCCTTAGTTTACTAAATAGCTAAGTAAAACATTCTTCAAAAAATATTAAAGCTTTTATTCAATTAGATTTTTGAATTTTGTAGATCTCAAGATTAGTTTTGTAGTTTTGAGTGTTTTTAAAAATTTGTAGATTTCTTTTGAAAGAAAGTTGTTTTTGTAGTTTCAAGTTTTTGAAAGTGAAAGGATTTTTTTGTGAGCTTTGATAATTTGTCTTGTTCTGAGTTATTGTTGAAAAGACAAAAATATTTTCTTCCAGTTATTCTTATGTTCAAAGAAAGAATTGTCTTTTAAAAGAATTACATTCTCCAACTCTTTCTTTAGCTAGAATTTCATTGAAAGGAAAGGAATTTATTATCATTTTTAGGTGCATTTTTAGCGTTTTTGGAAGTCGAGTCTTCACACCATCAAAGTTTCATTTCTGTACCAATTGACTTAAAGAACCACTCATAAAAGTAACGCTTAATTAAAATTAATCTAGTAATCTTTTTATTTCTAGGGCTCTTATCACCAACATAGCTTAGGCTAGTATCTTGGAGTAGGGAGTAATCAACTCTCCAAGATAGTAAAAACAAACAAGTAGGTAAATCTTGTGGTAGGAAATAAATCCAATTGTAATTGGTACAATCTGGGAAGCTTCTCTTAAAGGAGTTAATCACGAGATCATGTCCGAACCTTTGAGACAACCAATTCTGTTTCATTGGGAAAGATAGAAGATTTTGCGCGCATTACAAATGGTAAACCTCAGATTAACCATTATCGAGGAGCCTGGGGTTACTTGTCGGTAAACCTCGGATTGACCATGTCGAGGAGCCTTCAAGGGGATTGAGCTTTGTTACTCTTCCCCTGCGCATGGGATCGGATCGTAGACTGTTCCCCCAGTTGCATTTGTTACTGTTGGTAACCTTAGTGTCCATAAGCTTAAGATTATTTCCTAAGGTGATGATGAAGGAAAGATCTCACTGTACCTAGAGAAAACGTCGACTAGACTCACTTGGACTGTCTGGGGGGTTCTCTTCACATGAGATGGTTTTGTGAAGAAACTTATGCCAGTTTGTTTCATTAAGCACGTTGTCAGGGCAACTATTCCAAGAACCCTTTCTGTATTAAATTTATACTAAGTTGGATTTCATCACCAACTAGTGTTTTTAGTACGGGAAGTTACTGTTTGTGTGTGGTTTGAACTCTTAGATTTTTAAGCGTGCGATTCAGTTGTTTGTTTCTTTAGAGACTTTAGGTGTTTTTATTGAAATTTTCTTTGTTTGTGTGTGATTGGTTAATATTTAATCGCGGCATAATTACCGAGACAATCCCGGAGGCTTCAGGGGAAGCCCCCTGAATATACACCAAGTCAGCTTGAAGGGATGCGTGCTCTAGTATCATCTAGTAGTGGCAAAATTAGATCAACAGAAATTGGAACTTCATCTATAGTTGTTCATCCTGATCATCAAATACCCATGACATAACACATTCAAGAACCGATTTCAGTTTCTGAAGTTACTGGTAGTATTTCTCCTTCCAGTGAACTAGCTGATGAACTTGAAATTTCTGAGCTTGAAACTAAACCTTCTGTTTTGGAAACATCCTCAACATTTATTACACCAACTTCTAGCGATCTTGGTTCACCTAGGGTAACAAATATTGTTACTGAAGATCTTCCATCTGGCCTCATTTCTATTGAAGAGCTTACTAGTAAGACGAAGAGTTATCTCTTCCCAAATCCACTCAGTATTTAAACCTTAGGAAGCGTGAATATATTTTCTACAGCCCTATTTGAACTGACGCTTGGTATCTATCTTTGACAAAAATGTTAGAAAACCCGGGTCTTGCTTTTTATCCACCTCGAATTCCATTTCATCCTACGCCCAGAGGTTACTATCCCTCATCTATTCTGGAAGGAGAGTCATCTATGTTTTCCCAGACACCAGAAGCATTTTTACATGGTGGTCCTTCTGTTCCTTCAAGATATCAGGCTCTGTCTGGTACTTTCTCTGGAGAAGCTCCTCGACTGATTGAACAAGTAGTATCATCTAGTCTTAATGGACTTAAAACTGAAACGTCGAACACAGAGCAAATATTTATGATGTTTGGTAATATTCTGAATCCTCAACCTCAAGGCAGTCAGTTACCTCCTAGAGGACAATTTCAGGGAAGTCAGTTATCGCTTGGGGGGCAACCTCAAGGTAGTCAATTACCGCCTGGGGGGCAGCCTTCAGGGAGTCAGTCACCGCCTGGGGGGCAACCTCAAGGTAACTTTTTCCTAGGGAAAATTGTGGAATCATATTATTTTGGAGGAAAAACTCAAGGAAAATACATACCTCAAGGTTATCAACCTTCAGGATAGTACATACCCCAAGGTCAACCCCAAACTCAATATGCTCCTCAAAGTCCTTATCAACCACAGCTTCAGTATGCGCCTCAGGGTTATCAACCTCAAGGTCAGTACCCAATTCAAGGTTTCCAACCACCTTTTGGTCAATCATCTGTACAAGGAGCTGGAAATTTACCACTTTCTTATCAACCCTATGTTCAACCAGGCTATGGTCCTTACATTCAACCTTCTACGGGACAATACCCCGGAATGAATATGGTGTGGGATCCATCCCAATTTCAACAGCCTATGCAACCTAATGTGCAGTTTTCTTCTCAAGCTGGATAGCCTTTGGTTTCGAGTCCAACCCAACAACCTGTCCAACCTACTATTCAAACCCCTACACATGGTTTTGTTCAGCAGTTTGGGCCTAGTACACCTCAGTCTCCACCTCAAACTGTTGCAACTACTGCAACGTTTTATCAACCTATAACACATGTTTCTGGAGTATATGTAGCTTTGAGTTCTTCTATCCCTGCATCTATGCAAATCCCTCAAGTCTCTATACCCCAGTCAGGACCTTCAGTTCAGACTTCGGTTTAGATGCCTATGGCACAAGCTGGTACAAGTACGGTTGTCACAAGTCAACCACAATTCACGTATCAATTGTACCAGGGACAGCCTCAATTCGGTCTCGTTTCACAAAACCCAGCTTATCAGTATCAATCGTACCCTGGCTATACTTATCAATAGCCTCAACAACCCCAGTTTGGTCTGGTTAATCCTGGTTACCCAGGAGGTTACACAATTCCTAATGCAAATCCAATTCCCATTTATCCTTGGTATCCTCCTCCCGAAACTGTTTTGGCTACTCAATATTTTCGTGACCCTAAGCGTTAGTTACCATTTATTGCAACTTTGGATTTACCTAATTTTACATGCCTTACAAATGATCCAATTTTCTATTATCCGTACTGGCCGCCAATGCTGCATAAGTTGCCCAGTGATATACCGAAATTTGAGGTTAAGCCAGGAGAGGATCCATAAAATCATGTTATGACTTATCACCTCTGGTGTGCATCTAATTCAATAATTGATGATTCAATTCGCTTACGTCTTTTCCAAAAAACTCTTATTAGTCTTTCCGCCAAATGGTACATTGAGTTACCACGAGGCTCTTTTAATAATTTCAGTTAGTTAGAAACTGCCTTCTTGACTCATTTTCAGTTGCCTGTCAGATACAAAAATGGCACGGAACTATTAACTTCACTAAAGAAATCCACATCCACATATATTTCTGATCATATTCATGAATGGCAACGTAGAAGGCGTTTGGTGAAAGTTTACATTCTGGATCAAATTTTGGCAGAATGGTTTGTTAAATCATTGTTACCCAAAATCACTGAAGACATAGCTAAGGCCGGAGTTGTTACTAAGGAGCAAGTAATTGCTCAAGCTCAGTACCTTTGCCTCATCTATACGCAGTCAGGTACTTTACATGAAAAAATCCCCGATCTTCCAAAACAAGGTCAAATAACTGCAGCTCCTTCAGGGTCTCATGCCGCTGATGGTATGATTGGTACAGTCAATATTAAAATCAATAAGAAATCTTCAAAGAATTATTCTCCTATTATAACTTTACCTGATTCCCCGAAAGGAGAGTCTTCCCCCGAAATTTCTGCCGAAATTCAGGTCGTAGAGACATCTACGGCCAAATATAAATCTAGTGGTAAAAAGAAAGGGAAGAATAAAAAAAAAAATTAATTCAAAACAGAAAATTGATAAAAACAAAACCAATGACGAAAAACGCAAGCCTCATTATCCTTGTTACATTTGTGACGAGGATAATTTTACTAAGGAATGCCCACATCGAGCAGAGGTTTCGAAATTCGTTAAAGGTTCACAACAACCTGCTATCTTGAAGAATCCTTTTCCCACTCAAGATAGCAAGATGATTGGTTCTACCTCAAATGCCTTAGAAGAACCTATTCTGATGATGTCTCATGTCAGTATTGTAACGCGATCACAAGATTATGGTACTAAGAATCATGTTGATGGTAAAGAAGTAGAATCTTCTAATGCAAACACATCAACTACACCTCCTCCTGTTTCTGGTCTGCTACAGATCGAGAAACCCAATCCAGACTTAGTAATCAAACCGCCTGCTAAAGGTGTTCTTCGTAAATCAGCTTTCAATCCACATGCGAGAGCTGCTCAGAATTACAACATTGTTGAGGACTTAGCTATTTCCTCTTCAGCAATGTCGGCTTTGGAAGTGATACAATCATGCCCAACACAGTGTAAACTACTTTTTTCTGCCATAGGAGCTGTCAATATTCAAGATTCGAACCTAATAATCTTCGATTTAGAGAATAGTACACCTCGCCTACCTCATCAAATGGCTTTCCAAATTCCAATATTAGTAACAAACAGACCGATTTTCGAACTGTGATTGATAAGGGAGCTTCAACGTGTATTATGTTGATCCAGTGTTGGAAATCACTTGGTTCTCCTACACTCAATCAGTCTTCGACAATTCTAAAGGCTTTTGATGGCCGATGTTTCCACCCTTTTGGTATTTTGCAGGATTTACCCATAGGGGTCGAAGGTAAAACTATAAATCTAGATGTGGAAGTGGTCGATGCCCCTCTAGATTACAACCTTCTCCTGGGTCGTAGTTGGTCTTATGCTATGACTGTTGTTGTTTCTTCAATCTTTCGGCTTATAAAATTTCCACATCAAGGAAGGATCATTACAATAGATCAGTTAACTTATTTTTCTTTCGATCCAGGCTCTACAGAAACAATCTAGCATGTCAGTAAAGCGGCTATCCCTTACAAGGATGTTGGAGTAGGTTTGATTAAAGATTTTGGTTTACTAGGAGCTTTTTCCTTTCCTCCTCCTAACGTATCGCCTTCTATCGCAACTATTCATATGATTTCATCAAATATTGTTATGTTTGATGATCCTTGGATCATACCTTCCGACTCCGAGTTAGATTCATTTGATGGCATGATGCCTTTGAGTCCATTTGAAATTTCATATCAGGCAGTACAGTCACTTTCTGACCCTTCTTCAACCGAAACTGATCCAATGAATGGGATCCATGAGGAATCACTTTCTATATCTAGTTCAGCCACAACGACATTTCCTGATCTTGTTCATACTGATGATCATATTCGTGAACTTTTGTCTGTTGACGATTTACCATGGGAAGATCTACATCACCGATATTCATTTTTACCTGAGCTGGATCATTTTGAAGATGATTTCGCTTCAATTTTTATTGCTGAATATGTCAAAGAACTGCATAATCCATTGCAAAATCCTAATGCTGAGTTAAATTTGGAAACTATCTCTCGAACGATTCCAATTGACATTTCAATAAAGCCAGGAATAATTGAAAACATTCATATAGGTGCTTGCTGTACGGAAGATGAAATTCAAACTTATAAATCCCTATTTCAAGAATTTCATGATGTGTTTGCCTGGTCATATGAAGACATGCCAGGAATCGATCCGTCAATTGTCGTACATGAAATCAAGACTTACCCGGATGCCAAACCTATCCGTCAATGTTTACGTCAAATATATCCTAGAAAAGCTGCTGCTATCAAAGCCGAAGTTGAAAAATTACTTCGTGCAGGTTTCATTTATCCAATTATTTTAACTGATTGGGTATCGAATATTGTTCCTGTTAACAAAAAACAAGGAACGATAAGAGTATGTATCGATTATAGGGATATTAATCGAGCTTGTCCTAAAGATAATTATCCAACCCCCTATATCAATCAAATAATTGATGATTGTGCCGGTAGTGAAATGTTCTCCTTTATGGATGGTTTTTCCAGTTACAATCAAATAAGCAGACTCCCTGCTGATCAGCCAAAAACAACTTTCATTTGCCCATGGGGGAAATTTTCTTATTGCAAACTACCTTTTGGATTAAAGAACGTCAGGGAAACTTTTCAAAGGGCTATGTCTTACACATTTCATGACACTAAGCACATTGTACAGCCTTATCTTGATGATTTACCTGCTCATTCATTGTGTAGGGCTGACAATCTCACTCATTTACGAGCAATTTTTATGAGATGTAGGCATTATCGAATTTGGCTGAATCCACACAAATTTGTTTTCTGTGTAGAATCAGGTCACTTACTGTGATTTGTTGTTTCGAAAGCAGGAATTCGTGTTGATCCATCGAAGGTCGAAAATATTGTTAATCTACCTCCTCCTTCGACTCTGTGCCAACTCCAAAGTTTGCAGGGGAAAGCAAACTTTTTACGTCGGTTCATTCCTAACTACGCCGAGCTAACAAAGGCTTTTACCTGGTTGTTAAAACAAGATGTTCCATTCTTTTGGGATGAGATCGCTAATCTATCTTTTGATGCACTTAACCACGTGTTGACCCATGCACCGTTATTGCATCCTTCCAATTACAACCAGGACTACGTTTTATACCTCGCCGCCTCTCATTCCACCATTGGGATGGTTTTAGTTCAGGAAGAAGAATTCAACAATGAACATGTGATTTAATATCTTAGTCGAAATCTGCATCCGACTGAGATCAAATACATGCATGTGGAAAAATTAGCCTTGGCAACTGTTCAAGTTGTGCAAAGATTTAGACACTACATCTTATTACGCAAAACCACAGTAATTTCTGACTGTAACCCTATGATGTAAATTTTAACCAAACAATTGCTAGGGGGAAAGTATTCCAAATGGATAGTTATCCCGCAGGAATTTGACTTGGAATTTGAAAAATCCAAGGCAAAGAAATCTTCGGTTTTTTCTGAACTGATGTGTGATTTCCCCTCTACTGATACTGAAACTGTGGTAGAGTAGCCCATTGCGAACAAATCCTTGTTTCTTATCAGTACTCTTGATCCATGGTATGGGGATATTATTGTTTATCTCCAAACCCAATCTTTTCAGCCTAAAATATCACGATCTCAGCAATAGAAAATATGTTTCCAATCCCAACAATACAATATTATTGGTGATACACTCTATCGTCGTGGAGCGGATTCTGTTTTCTGACGCTGTCTTACTCATTAAGAAGCTGAGAAGGTTTTAAATGATTTCCATTCTGGAGCATGTGGCGGTCATATGTCTGGGTATGCCACAGCCCAAAAGATATTGCGCACTGTTTATTTCTGTTCGTCGTTATTCAAAGATTGTATCTATGCAGTCCGGAAATGCCACAATTGTCAACTCTTTGATCGTAAAATGCGTGCACCACCCGCTCCTCTTCACCCTATAATTGCTGTCGGTCCTTTTGCAAAGTGGGGTATTTACTTTATTACATGTAACCCTCACTTGGCCGGGGGGCATGCGTATATTATCCTAGCGGTAGATTATTTTACTAAGTGGGCTGAGGCGATGCCTACATTTTCGGCAGACAGCAAGACTGCTGCAACTTTCCTGTTCAATCATATAATTTCTAGATTTGGTGTTCCTCAAGCCATTATTACAGATCATGGAAGTCATTTTTAAAACATCATGATGACTGAACTGAAAAATCAACTTAGCCTGTGCCATGATATTTCTACTCCTTATTACTCGCAGGCTAATGGTCTGGTTGAAGCTATCAATAAAGTTTTAGTCACAATGATCAGACGAATTATTGATATTCATAAGTCGAATTGGCATTCCATGTTATTTTCAGCACTTTGGGCATATCGAACCTCGGTAAAAACATCAATTGGTTTCACTCCCTTTCAACTGGTTTACGGTTTGGAAGTTGTGTTACCAATTGAATGAGAAATTTCGTCATTGAAATTAGCCATAGAGTTACTCCCAGGTACATCTGAAGAGGAGAATTTTTTTTTATACTTGGCTCAGTTAGATGAGAATTGAAGAAACACTACAATAGCAAACGAGGCTCATGTCAAATGAATAAAAGCTTAGTATGATAGAAATGATACCCCTCGTAATTTTTCAGAAGGAGACCTAGTCTTAGTGTACGATCAAGCCAACGATAAGCTAGGAGTTGGAAAATTCGTGCCCATGTGGCATGGTCCTTTCATTTTGAAGCGAAAGCTAGCAAAAGGGGCTTATGAGCTGATAGATTTCGACGGTGTCCCTTTAGATAAACCCAGAAATGGGATTTATTTGAAGAGATATTATGCTTAAACTTGGTGTGGATATTTTTTATTAGATTAGATTTCTTTACTACTGGTGTGTCTTAGATTAGAAAAGCGTGCCTAGTTTTGAGTGTGTTTTTTATCACTATTCCTGCTTATCTGAGTTTTAATCTTGATATTTCAGATGTCGACGTCTCTTCACACCTACATTGGTTTTGCTAATGGTGCTTGTCGTAGTACACGGAACATTTCTTCTGCAGCTTGGGTTATCTATTCACCCTCTGACAAGTTAGTATCCATGCATGGGGTAAGCCTTGGCCAAAAAACGAATAACATTGCAGAATATAGTGCAGTGATTGAGTTATTATCTGAATCCATATCATTTGGAATTCGGAGTTTGATTGTTAGGTTGGATTCTAAACTTGTTGTATTACAGCTTAACAGGGTTTATGCCATTAGAAATCAAGTGTTATTATGGTTATTTTTAAGAGTTCATCTCTTGGAAAGTGAATTTCATTACATTGAATATCAGCATATTCCGAGACATTTAAATACATTAGCAGATGTAGTTTCTTCTAATATTATAAATCGACATTTGCAACAACCAAAAAATTAAATTAAACAACATTCATAACATGTACATAGATAGTTGGTAAATAGTGATATATCATAGTATAGAAGTGTTTTCAGAAAATATACATCGTCTTCGATCATAGGTTGGAAACACCTTATGATCGGCAAAAATGATAATACAAAAGGTCAAAATATGAGTCTACGACACGATCATCCTATCACTGATGATGATCATGATAAGAGACCACTGCCCGAGCCACCCTACATAGGAACCTCCTAAAAGGTCCTGGGACACCAATCACATATCTTTGTAATATGAGCAGAATATCATCTATGTCGGTCTCTGGAATGTCTAGAGTCAGGAGCTCTAGGTGATGCTCTAAATCAGATAGAATATCTGCTGATTGGCCCTCTGGGGCTAGTGCTATGGCAGCTGGATGCCTCCTCTCATAAGGCTGGAGATGGGCTGGTCGTCGTGGGCCCACATCTACATTTAAAAATTTTTGTTATTAGTTTCAAGACGATTAAAAATAAAATAAAATTGAACTCAGAAATTGTTGAAAATGATTTTTACCTATTTCATCCCACTGTTCCCCTGTTGGGAGAGCCATCTCTCGGTCATCGCGGAAGTCTATCCCGGCATATGGAAAGTCCTCTATAACAAAAATTTGGCATTCCAGACGCCCTCAACAACGTGATGGGCCATCAATGCAACCCAATGAACCATCCTAGGTTCTCGAGGTCGACCAACATCAATATGAATGCTCTGTGGAGCTAACATGGGGATCCTCTCTAGAGAAAAGGTGACTATAATGGATCCATATCCAAATTTATTTAGCTTTCCATTCTTTTCTCTGGTTAGTTGACCTTTTACATTCGCCAACACAGCTTCGCACCAGTTGAAAATGATGCCTCGAAAACAGTCTACAGCAATGGGCATCTGGGAACCGGTAGCCACATGCAACGCTGTGCTCCCACATAGTCTGGTGATAGTAAATGCAATAAATTTTAGCTTGGGATGGATGATAGTTTTTATGTCGATCCGTTTGTCCCGGGGGTCTGCCTGATCATCACAGAACTCTTGTCGAAGACTAGCGACAGTCTAGCCACCTGGCCTAGTCCCAAACAAAGAAATTTGTTCACCCCTCTTGGAAAAAACAGTCAAAAAATAGATATCCTCTAGCTCAATTTCAAGCCGTTGGCCGCCAATAATGAAACATTGATCCTGTACATTCCACCTGTTCACCATCCATGTTAAGAGGTCTACCTGTGCCCTCATGCCCTGAATGGCCCGGAATTTATACAAACCGCATGCTCTTAATGCCTGCATTGTAGGCAAATGATTCATTTCAGCATCATCTATTTCTTCATGTTCGCGTTCTCTCCAAATAAGCATCTTGTATGTCCTACAATCCATAAAAAGACATATTATAACAAGATTTTTTGAAAATTTTTAGGCAGGAATTGAGAACATTTAGTTTAAAATTTCATTGCGCGGGGTCCGCACCTGAAGTTCATACACAGTGCATAGATACACATGAGCACTGTGGAAAAAGTGCGGACCCAGGGCTTTTTCCCATGTAGAAAAATGTCAGGGTCTGCAGGGCCCGCGTGTTGCACCTGCGGACCCCCGCGGGCGATTTTTTCAACATATTTTTGCTTAAAAAATGAAATCTAAAGCCTAAAAACGAAATATAAACAGATGAAATGCAAGATAAGGAGTTTTGGATTACCTGGAGCTGACGATTCTCGATTTTGTTCGACGGATTTTCCAGAATATTTGTAGGAATGTTTTTACCCAAAAGCTTTTACTTTTCACTCTGAACTCAAATGGTAAAATTGAAGTTAGAAAAGCCCTTTTTTATAAGTTTTTTCGAATAAATGAATTTTTAATTTGTTTATTTTTTACTTTAAAAAGGTTATTTTTGAAAGCATTTTTATTTATCTTAAACAGGTATGTGTAATGTTTCGAGTTTTAGTACAGAAATTGGATTTTTCAAGAAAACTAATCATTTTTCAACAAAAAACATACTTTTATCACTTTTTCGGACTCTTTCAAAAATTTACGAAAAAGCGAAAACTTGGAGTCCTCTTTTAAGCTCTTTTCAGACTCTCAAAAATTGAAAAGATTTCCGAGCACTTGATTATTCGAACTCGTTAAAATAAATGAATGATCATCCTTTCAATATAAGTTTACCCCTTTTACGTACTGAAATGGACTATTTACGAAAAAGGTATACGTTGACTAATTACAATCAATAGAGTTCTCTCCCGCATTATTTTATCCTTTTTCGGGCTCGAGATACTAAATTTACGAAAAATTACCCACATGGAGTCTTCTTAAGTTTTTTCTTATGACTCTCTAAAATTGAAAAAACACCGAGTTTCTCCTATACTGGACTCGTTAAAATTTAACAGTAAAGGACCTGTTCAATTTCAAACAGGAACGAACCGCTCCTTCTTAGGGTTCGAATATTAAACTAAGTTGGACTCATCTGAAGGATGAGATTATAAACAAGCAAATGTTATCCTCCTCAAGCTTGTCAAAAATAAAGAGGTACTTGCCAGAAATGATGGGGGAAAAGAGACAAAAATGGACTTGTTTGTTGTATTTTGATTTTTAGAAAGGCCAGTTAACCACTCTTGAACACAACACTTTTGTTCACCTGGGTTGTGAAATCATTTGCCTAACAGTTAATCAAACCACATTGAAAGTCTTCATCCGGTTTCTGGGTATTAGCTTTGGGTCAATTTTTACCAAGCCATCTACAATGTCGTTATGTATTCAAGAAGACAGTTCAAATAAACCATTCATCTGAAAAATATCTGTCATCCATTTTGACCATCCCTGAGTCAGTCCTTGCCAATATATTTCTTCAAAACTTGATCTATGATTTCGTGTTATGGGCTTGCCTATGACGGATCACTTTCTATCGACGCCAGCTCATTATCTAGGGAGTTGATCTAGAAATTATCAGTACCTTGAAATCTCCATGCCTCAATGGTAGGTTTCTCGCCTTTGAAGACAGGTTGCATCATTGGCCTTCGATCGAATGATTCCATGACATGTTCGACTTCAGCTCATTCATTCACATTTCATGGATTGTACTAAGTAATTTGAGAGCCATTGACATTACTGGTGGTTACTCTCACACTTGTTAACAGTTTACATCATTGACTGGTAATCAAGTGGTTTCTACCATGTTCAACCTCGACACATTCATTCACATCGATAGAATCGCACTAGTTCGAAATGAAAAAATCAAGACACTGGATCTAGTTTCTACCATCCAGGCTGTGAGGAATTTTTTTATTCATACATTAGACTATTCATACAAAAATGGTTGCATCCATACTATGTCAACACATGTCTATACTTTTGATGTATTCGAAATCATTCCTGTATCAGAACAGTTTGAATCAATTTCTAGTTAGTTTTGATCTGAGTATGGGAATGCCTACCTCAACGATGATATGTACACATATATATTTTGCATTGAATGTTTTTACAGAATTCGACTGGGGTCTCCATAGAATGATCCTTGAAATGATAAAGTACTGCACTCTTCATATATGACAGACTTCAGCTTCATCTATTCCAGACTTTTCACTTTAGGGGGCAATCTGTTGCACTGAAAATTGTCATCCTGACATTCTGCTATGTTTATGAGCTCATTATCACTCATACTTCCTCCTTTGCAAGTCTAACACATCATTTTCTCATGTCAAGCCTTGAAAATAAGAGATTTTTTTTTTAAAATATCATTAACCCTGGTATCGTACTTTCTCTGTATCTTGCCTGCGGTCCCGCACCTAATGTTCATGACTCCTGTGTACTTATCTGTGTTATGGGTGTGGACCCCTGTAAAGATTAAAAAGGCACAAGTAAACTCAAAAAAACTCACTTTCAGTAAATTCTAGAAGCCTCTAGAAAGAATCTTGCAGTGGCAGAACCGCTCTTTTGAGGTTCATGTATCCCTTACCTTATGGAGCTAACCCCTTGATGTGAGGAGATTATCCCTTTGAAGGAGGATTCTATCCCTTTATAGTTGGAACTGAAACCTCCTATTTTCCACTATAAAAAGAGGCATTGGGTAGCCTCAAGGGGAGTTCAAGCTTTAGAATTATTTGAGGTTAAGTGTTGTTGGGATTCATACTCATTTAACTGAGACTTTTGTGAGAAGAGATCGCATACCTCTATCTATCTCGGTTGGAAGAGTGCAAGGCTTGTCAGAGTAGAGGAGATTCTTGATTTGGACCCCGGGAAGGCCTGTTCAAAATCAAGGCTAAGGTTGAAAGTTTTTCCTTCTTTTAATGTTAATACAAATGAATTCATTTTTCTCAATAAGCTGTTAGTTAATTGTTTATTTCATGGATTCCTTGATCACCATGATAAGCATGATTTATGATGTTTACTATACAGGTGCTATTTAATTTTTTCTTGTTTGTGACTGCAGGTTTATGAAGATAACTCCTTCAAGTGCACAAGGGACAACTACTTCGAACAAGCATTGGATCTATGGTAAGTTTAACACCTTTATAGTATTTTTCATAAATCATATATGTTTAGAGAAAGATAGATTTATTTGGTTTTTTGTTGCTAGATTACCTTTTGGTACTAGGGATATCGATCTTGTCCACAAGATTTATTAATCCACCCAACAAATAGTCTTTTACTATGAAAAGAAAAGTCAATTTTATTTATTTATTTATTTATTTTAATTATAAGATACAACATTGGCATTAATTAATAAGAAGTCAATGGTTTTTTTATTGATTCTTAATTTTAAGAGAAAAATACATTTTATACTTTGGAAGGTACTAATAGATATGACCGATAAATGTTTATTTATAAAGTATTAAATGATTTATATGTTAAAATTTTCATGTTTTTTTTAAGGTTATTTAGATTTCATAATAAAACATTTAGAGAGAAATCTTAAGTGTTTCCTTTTTCCACTAAAATTTAATAATACAAGTTTTGATGATATTATTGTTTTTAATTGTTTGAAATGTAATTTGAAATACATAAAAGAAGTAAATCCTTGAAAAACCTTTAAAGCAATTAATAAATATCATTTTAACAAATTTAAAACTCACAAAAAAAAACATAAAACTTAAAAACATTTTTCTTGAAGTTTCTACCAATGTGGAAAATGAGATTTTCTGAAGGGAAGATTCTTCAAATTATGTTCAACAATTGTCCCTAAAGATACCCCTTGAATTTTCCATAAAAATTCAATAAGTTGGCCCTTAATTTCAAATCAACATTTAGACCTAAAGAGGTTTGGCCAAGTCATGACAAGCTTTTTTTCTCACCAAATTTTGTTCCAACATCCAACACACTCTGGCTATATTTCACCATTTTAATCAATAACATGATTTAAAATAGGAGCGATCCTTCAAGGTCTAATTCAGGGAACCTTAAAACTTCGAACTTTACTATTGTTGAGAATTTGGAGGGATGTAGGTTAATACAAATTCTCTTCTTGATAATTACTTGTGACCATACTTGTGATACTTATGTCTTCTCTTCTTTTAGTTCAGTTAATCTTTCATCAAGTCAATTATCAAAAGCACAAGACACAAAAGTTAGGCTCCTAGAGCCAGGGCAAAACCTATCCCTCTTGGAGAGGAAGACCCACAAATAATTCTTCTTATAGATCTTCAAATGACAAGTACCATGACCCAGACTTAGACCCTTAACCTAGATATGATTCCAAGACATTGATCCTTCTTATCTTCACCAACTTGCACTGACCCTTCTTTTATGAACTGTGAGTAGGAAGGTAAATCATAGATTTACCTTCCTCATTTCTCCATATTGTAATAGCTCTCAAATTTCTTATTGCAACATGACCTAGCCCTTCACACATCATGATATTTGAATGCTTCTAGTCACAGTATTACAACACATAGAAAACAGATCTTATTCCACCATTTAAATATTAATTTGACCACACTTTATTTGAACATATCCCCTTCATATTATTCAACATTTGTCACTTCAGGATGTTCCATGAAAACATATCCGCATCTCAAATTTAACCTAGACTTGATCATGCAGTAGTTAACATAGCAATGTCTGCAATTTCAGACATTGACTGTAGCATCCATTTATTAATCTGCATTACTTCAGAGATGATCTTCTTGAAATACGCATCACTGATATGTCTGCATTTTTCTTCAGAGAAATATGCATCTTACCTTAAATATGCACTGTCTTTTAAATTCATACTGTGAAATAAACATTCACTATAGGAATAATCGTATTCAGTTTCAGAGAAATTTTCATTTCTTTTTCAAAACAATCTGTGCAACTACATCCATGCTTGTCCGTAATTACTCAGAAGAATCCGCATTGTAATTTCAGATGTCTGACTTGCTTGTCTCCATTATGACCGTAGATCACAGATATATATATATATATATATATAACACATTCCTTTAATTAAGCCGAACATACAACCATGAATTTAGGCCGACTAGATCATGGACAATGAGGTTGACTAGATCATGGTGAATTCTAGCATTTAAGAGGTACTTCTTTGCTGCGTTTAAAACTTGTCTTTCATCGTTGCATTGAGGGTTGTAGAGAGCTTCTTCCTCAAGGTCTTGGAGCATAAATACCTAGACTATATCCTTCATGTGTGAGACACTTAATTCAACCTAATAGACATCAAGAAGAAGTCCATCTACATAATAAAATCTTGCTCATGAAACCCATGAAGCAAGTACACCAAAAATACATTTTATTATCTTTGACTTCTTCTTTACATGATTATGTAGTCAACATGAAGACCGACCTAGTTACACTTTTCAACACTCCCTCTTAACTAGCGAGGTATTCATACAGGTGTATGGTCACTTTCAAAATGAATAATCTCATAAGAATAATCAGATTGGTAATCGCATTTGTATAGCATCATATCAACCAGCATTGTCCTAGTTCAAGGCCTTAAATAATAGCCCCATCTGTCAACGAGGAAATGGGCTATAATGCTGGTGAGACACATGAATAATAGACACCATAGTCATGATCTCTCCAAGGTACATACCCCACCTAGGTGTTCCCATAGTATGACCTTCTTGAACTATTCTTCTCTTGGGTTACCAACCCTCAAAGAATATCAGTCCACGACTACTCTTATCTTGAATTCCCTATCTCATTCTCAAAGAGTATCGAATGCTAGATGATTACCTAATCCTCCATTCTGTCTTCCAGGAGAAGACTAGAATGATGTGTCTATCCATTCCCTTTACATGGCCTTCACTAAGACATACAGATGTTAGTCCTGGTCTAGTGCATGACACATGTAATAGAGAATCACATATGTCACTCACTCTTAACACATGAAGGAGATAGTTCAAGTTTCTTAAAAGCAAGAAACTTAACACCAGGGTCCTGCAGTAGTAATCCAGTTACTCATGAAGAGTTCCTCCTCTCAAAGTCATGGTTTTCAATATTGAGGAATCTTCAACTTTTGGTTTCATAGGGCACAGATCATCCATCACTATCAGTCACGAGTCATGTCCACTATCAGAAAGTGATGCATCAGTATTCCTCATCTAGTCCACCATTATGCCATGCTTCTTTCCTTAAAATCATCCCCAAGGATCATACATCCTTTCTTATGATTAGCAGCCATGTACAAATTCATCCAGATAAACATATACATATAAAATTTTAGAACAAAAGTAACCTTAGTGATGATATTTCACCATGACATCTCCCTATAGGCATTAGCATCCTTCATACAGATTGACACATCTCCTAATGATATGTTTTTGCTAAGAGTCTTCTTCTCTACCAGACTTCTGTCAGAGTCTACATATCTTCCTAGGAGATCTCTATTAGTCACATCTACTTGGCCTTCAGATGATAACTGCCTCTTGACATGGTTACACTTCATGATCTCTTCCTTTCTGCACATTCTTCATTCCCAAGAACTTATAACCTCTCTAGTTTCTCATTCATATACAACTACCTCATATTTTATGAGGAAAAATTATGTTGATTTCATATGTCCGTGCACTGAGAGATACTCCTCCATAGATCATACTTCTAAATAAAAAATTTCATTACCTGAAACCATATGACATGACTTCACAGCATCCAATGTTAGAATATAAATATATACATACCTCATACCATTTTTCCTTGAGTCATCCTGTAGAAATTTTCTCAAGAATGAAGAGCTTCATTCTCTTGGCTTGCTCCATCAATATTTCATCACATCCCAGAAATTTGTTTCCATGATGACCCTTGCTCTTGATGATTTCTTTCCATTAGTAATGTTATCAGAGAGGTTTTCCTGAAGCTGATTCACCAAGAGCTCCTACCCTGCTTTCATCAAGATGCTACACTACTTCCTATAATATAACCAATAGAAATCACTTAAGAATAAGATGATCTCAATCATAGTGGAGATCACTTGCTTCTTCTTTCTTGTCAGGCTCTTTCCTCATATGGGCTTCTTCCCTATTTCTAATGTCCTTTTTCAGATTAATGAAAATTTCCAATTTTAATGCCCAAGTTCATCATATCCAAGGTATCGTGCTTCGTCCACATTTCTTCTTTTACTCTGAGGACCAAAACTTACCAAATATTTCTTCTAGGACATGGCTGCAAAGGCTTGATTCCTTTACTTGATCCTATAACAACTTTGGTTTTCAATGTTGTTTCCTCTAATTATATAGACACCCTAAATCATGGAATTGTGTGACTTCTATCTTCCCGTATGATTCTGATGTGAAACTTTCCCATTCTTCTCATAGAGAATTTAGCACCACTTGTTGTATGGATTAATCCATCTTGGGGACAAGACCGATCTCCCTAGTACTAAAATTATCTAGCAACAAATAGCCAAACATACTAATCTTTCTCTAAGCATATAAGGTTTACAAAAGGCTCTATACTAAAATTATCTAGCAACAAACAGCCAAACGTACTAATCTTTCTCTAAGAATGTAAGGTTTACAAAAGGCTCTATAGAGGTGTAAAAGACTTACCGTTTGTCCAGTGCTTGTTTGAAGCCGTTATTGTCCCTCGCGCGCTTGAAGGAGTTTTCCCCGTAAACCTGCAGTCACAAACAAGAAAAATATTACATAGCACCTGTATAGAAATCATCATAAACCATGCTTATCATAGTGATCAAGGAATCTAAGAAATAAACCATTGATTGAAAGCTTATTGAGAAAAATGAGTTTATTTGTATTAATTTCAAAAGAAGAAAATCCTTATAACCTGAGCCTTGATGTTGCACAGGACTTTCCGGGGTCCGAAGTAGGAGTCTCCTTTACTTTGACAAGTTCTGCACTCCTCCAACCAAGACAAAGAGAGGTATTTAATATCTCCTCACAAAAGCCTTAGTTAACTGAGTCTAAATCTCAACAGCACTTAACTTCAAATATTCTAAAAGCTTGAACTCCCTTTGAGGCTACCCAATGCTTCTTTTTATAGTGGACAAGAGGAGGTTTTCTATTCCAAGCATGAAGGGATATAATCCTCCTTCAAAGGGATAAGCTCCTTACATCAAGGGGTTAGCTCCATAAGGTAAGGGATTCATGCACCTTACAAGAGCGGTTCTGCCACCGCAAAATCCATTCTAGAAGCTTCTAGAATTTACTTTAATTGAGATTTTTGGGATTTTACTTGCGCCCTTTTAATCTTAAAGGGGTCCGCACCTATAAAAAAGATAAAGTGCGTTCAGAAACGTAGGAAAGCTGAACATTGGGTGCGGGACCGTAGGCAAGATAGGCAGAAAGTGCGATACCAAAGTTTAGGAGACTTTTAGGAACTTTTTCTGATCTTCAAGGCTTGACATGAGGAATTGATATGTTAGACTTGCAAAAGGGAGAAGTATGAGTAATAATGAGCTCATACACATGGCAGAATGTCAGGATGACAATTTTCAGTGTAACAGATTGCCCCCTAAAGTGCAAAGTCTGGAATAGATGATGCTGAAGTCTGTCATATATGAAGAGTGCAGTACTTTATCATTTCAAGGATCATCCTATGGACACCGCAGTCAGCACCTGTAAAAAACAATCAATGCAAAATATATATGTATATGTATCATCTCTACGGTAGGCATTCCCATACTCAGATTAAACTAACTAAAAACTGATTCAACTGTTCTGATACAGGAATGATTTTGAGTACACCACAGTATAGACTTGTGTAGACACAGTATGGACGCAGCCATATGTTTATAAATAGTCTACTGTATAAATGATAACAAAATTCCTTGCAGCCTGGATGGTAGAAACTAGATCCAGGGTCTTGATTTCTGCATCTCGAACTAGTACGATTCTATCCATGCGAATGAATGTGTCGAAGTCGAACATGGTAGAAACCACTTGATTACCAGTCGATGATGTGAACTGTTAACAAGTGTGAGAGTAACCACCAGTAATGTCAATGGCTCTCAAAGTACCCAGTACAATCCATGAAATGTGATTGAATGAGCTGAAGTCGAACATTTCATGGAAATGTTTGATCGAAGGTCGATGATGTAACCTGTCGTCGAAAGCGAGAAACTTGCCATTAAGGCATGCAGATTTCAAGGTACTGACGATTTCTAGATCAACTTCCCAGATAATGAGTTGTCATCGATAGAAAGCGATCCGTCGTAGGCAAGCCCACAACACGAAATCATAGATCAAGTTTTGAAAATATATTGGCAAGGACTGACTCAAGGATGGTCAAAATGGATGACAGATATTTTGCAGATGAATGGTTTATTTAAACTGTCCTCTTGAACACATAATGACACTGCAGATGGTTTGGTAACAATTGACCCAAAGCTAATACCCAGAAACCAGATGAAGACTTTCAAATGAGGTTCGATTAACTATTAGGCAAAGGATTTCCCAACCCAGGTGAATGAAAGTGTCGTGTTCAAGAGTGTTCGACTGAATTTTCGAAGAATCAAAATACAACAAATACGCCCATTTTTCTCTCTTTTCCCCCATCATTTTTGGCAAGTACCTCTTTATTTTTGACAAGCTTGAGGAGGATAACATTTGCTTGTTTATAAGCTCATCCTTTGGATGATTCCAACTTAGTTTAAGATTTGAACCCTAATAAGGAGTGGTTCATTCCTGTTGAAAATTAAACAGGTCCTTTACTGTTAAATTTTAACGAGTCTAGTATAGGAGAAACTCGGTGTTTTTCATTTTTAGGGAGTCAGAAGAAAAAACTTAAGAAAACTCCATGGGTGTAATTTTTCGTAAATATAGTCTCTCAGGCCCGAAAAAGGATAAAATAATGCGGGAGAGAACTCTATTGACCGTAATTAGTCAACATATACCTTTTTCGTAAATAGCCCATTTCAGTCCGTAAAAGGGGTAAACTTATACTGAAGGGACGATCATTCATTTACTTTAACGAGTTTGAACGATCTAGTACTCGGTGATATTTTCATATTTAGGGAGTCTGAAAAGGGCTTAAAAGAGGACTCCAATGTTTCAATTTTTCGTGAATTTTTGAAAGAGTCCCAAAAAGTGATAAAAGTATGCTCTTTGTTGAAAAATGATCAATTCTCCTGAAAAATCCAATTTTTGCACAAAAAATTGAAACATTACACATACCTGTTTAAAATGAGTAAAAATGCTTCAAAAATGCCTTTTTAAAGTGAAAAATAAATAAATTAAAGATTCATATATTCGAAAAAACTTATAAAAAGGACTTTTCAACTTCATTTTTACCGTTCAAGTTCGGAGTGAAAAGTAGAAGCTTTTGGGTAAAAAAAAGTTCCTGTGAAGATTCTGGAAAATCCGTCTATCGAAATCGAGAACCGTCAGTCCCAGGTAATCCACGACCTCTTAATCTTGCATTATCTATTTACAATTCATTTTTAGGCTTTGAATTTCATTTTTAAGGGGAAAATATGGTTCAAAAATCGCTCGCGGGGGTCTGCAGGTGACACACATGATACCTGTGGACCCCAACTTTTTTCTACAAGGAAAAAAGTCATGGGTCCGCACTTTCTTTGAAGAATGCATGCGTTCCTATGCACTGTTTACAAAGTTTAAGTGCGGTCCCCACACGTTTTAAATTTAAATTTAAACTCAAATTTCTCTTTTTCCGCCCAAAATTTTTCAAATTAGATTGTACTAATCTATCTTTTTGCGCATTGTAGGATTAACAAGATGTTGATTTGGAGAGAACGTGAACACAAGGACGTGGATGACACCACAATGCTCCATTTTCCCACAATTCAGGCATTAAGAGAATGCGGTATATATAAATTTTGGGCCATCCAAGGCATGAGAGCACAGGTAGAGCTCCTGACATGGCTGGTAAACAGGTGGAACGTGCAGGACCAGTGTTTCATTATTGGCAGCCACCAGCTCAAAATCGAGCTGGAGGACATTTATTTTCTGACTGGTTTGTCCAAAAGGGGTGAACAACTTTCCTTGTTTGGGACTAGGCCAGGTGGCCAGAATGTCGCTAGTCTTCGACAAGAATTCTGTAATAATGAAGCAGACCCCAGGGACAAACGGATTGATATAAAAAATATCATCCATCCTGAGCTGAAATTTATTGCATTTACTGTTACCAGGCTGTGTGGGAGTGCAGCATTGCATGTAGCTACCGGTTCTCAGATGCGCATTGCTGTGGACTGTTTTCGTGGCACTATTTTCAACTGGTGTGACGCTGTGTTGGCTAATGTAAAAGGCCAACTAACTAGAGCAAAAAATGGGAAACTGAAAAACTTTGGATATGGATCCATCGTCATCTCCTTTGCTCTAGAGAGGATTCCTATGCTAGCTCCATAGAGTATCCCTGTTGATGTCGGTCGACCTAGAGAACCTAGGATGGTTCGTTGGTCTTCACTGATGGCCCGTCACGGTATTGAGGGCGCTGAGATTGTTCGATTTCCTTCTTCATATTTTCGTTGGCTGGACCACCAAATTTTTGTCATTGAGGAATTTTTGTATGCCGGGATAGATTTCCGCGATGACCGGGAGATGGCTTTCCCAGTAGGGGAACAGTGGGATGACTCAGGTAAAAAAAATTTCTTCAACAGTTTCTAAGTTCTAATAATTTTTTTTATTTTTGATCATCTTGTTAAATAATAACCAAAAAGTTTGTTGAATACAGATGTGGGCCCACGGTGACCAGCCCATCTCCAACCCTATGAAAGAAAACAACCAATTGCAGCCACACCAGCTCGAGCAGGCCAATCAGTGGAAATCTTGACTGACGTAAAGCATCATCTGGAGCGTTTGACTCTAGATATTCCAGAGACAAACATAGATGATATTCCACTCAGATTGCAGAGATACGTGATTGGTGTTCCAGGACCTTTTAGGAGGTTTCTGTGCAGGGTGGCTCAGGCAGTGGTTTCTTATCGTGATCACCATCAGTGATGGGATGATCGTGTTGTAGACTCATATTTTTTACTTTTTGTGTTATCATTTTGCCGATCATAAGGTGTTTCCAACCTATGATCGAAGACAATGTATATTTTTTAAAACACTTCTATCCTATGATATATCACTATTTTACCGGCTATCTGTATACATGTTATGGATGTTATTTGCTTTACTGTTTTGATTACTACAAATGTTGATTTATCATACTAGAAGCAACTGCGTCTGCTAATGTATTTAAATGTATTGGAATATGTTGATATTCAATGTAGTCAAATTCACGTTCCAAGAGACGAACTCTTAAAAACAACCGTAACAACACTGGATTTCTAATGGTATAAACTCTGTTAAGCTGTAATAGAACAAGTTCAGAATCCAACCTCACAATCAAATTCCGAATTCCAAATGATATGGACTCAGACAATAAATCAATCACTGCACTATACTCGGAAATGTTATTCGTTGTTTGACCAAGGCTTACCCCATGCATGGAAACTAACTCGTCAGAGGGTGAATAGATAACCCAAGCTGCGGAAGAAATGTTCCATGTACTACGACAAGCACCATCAGCAAAGCCAATGTAGGTTTGAAGAGACGTCGACATCTGCAATATCAAGAGTAAGACTCAGATAAGCAGGAATAGTGATAAAACACACTTCTAAACTAGGCACACCTTTCTAATCTAAGACACACCAGCAGTAAATAAATCTAATCTAAAAAATAAAAGATCTCCATACCAAGTTTAAGCATAATATCGCTTCAGATATAGCCCATTTCTGGGTTTATCTAAAGGGATACCATCAAAATCTATCAGCTCATAGGCCCCTTTTGCCAGCTTTCGCTTAACAATGAAAGGACCATGCCACATGGGCACGAATTTTCCAGCTCCTAGCTTATTGTTGGCTTGATCATAAACTAAGACTAGGTCTCCTTCTGAAAAATTTCGAGGGGTAACACTTCTATCATACTGAGCTTTTACTCTTTTGACATGAGCCTCGTTTGTTATTGCAGCGTTTCTCCAGTTTTCATCCAATTGAGCCAAGTACAAAAAACTTTTCTCCTCTTCAGACGTAGCTAGGAGTAATTCTATGGCTAATTTCAAAGATGGAATTTCACATTCAATCGGTAACACAACTTCCAAACCGTAAACGAGTTGAAAGGGAGTGAAACCAGTTGATGTTTTGACTGAAGTTCGATATGCCCAAAGTGCTAAAAATAACATGGAATTCCAATTTGTTTTGTGAATACCAATAATTCGTTTGATCATGGTGACTAAAAATTTATTTATGGCTTCGACCAGACCATTGGCTTGCAGATAATACGGAGTGGAACTATCGTGGCACAAGCCAAGCTGTTCTGTCAATTCAGTCATCATGAAATTCTGAAAATGGCTTCCATGATCAGTAATAATGGCTTGAGGAACACCAAACCTTGCAATTATGTGATTAAACACGAAAGTTGCAGCAGTCTTGCCGTCAGCCGAAAATGTAGGCATCGCCTCGGCCCACTTAGTAAAATAATCTACTGCTAAGATAATATATGCATGCCCCCCGGCCGAGTGAGGGTTACATGTAATAAAATCGATACCCCATTTTTGCGAAAGGAGCAATAGCAATTATGGGATGAAGAGGAGCGGGTGGCGCACGCATCTTACGATCGAACAGTTGACAATTGTGGCATTTTCGGACTGCATAAATATAATCTTTGAATAACGACGACCAGAAATAACCAGCGCGCAATATCTTTTGGGCTGTGGCATACCCAGACATATGACCGCCACATGCTCCAGAATGGCAGTCATTTAGAACCTTTTCAGCTTCTTCATGAATAAGACAACGTTGGAAAATAGAATCCGCTCTCTGACGATAAAGTGTATCACCAATAATATTATACTATTGGGATTGGAAACGTATTTTCCGTCGCTGAGATCGCGAAATTTCAGGCCGAAAAGATTGGGTTTGGAGATAAATGATAAAATCTCCATACCATGGATCAAGAGTACTGATAAGAAATAGAGATTCATCCGCAATGGGTTGCTCTGCCACAGTTTCAGTATCAGTAGAGGGGAAATCACACATTAGTTTCACAAAAACCAAGGATTTCTTCGCCTTGGATTTTTCAAATTTCACGTCGAATTCCTGCAGGATGACTATCCATTTGGAATACTTGCCCCCTAGCAACTGTTTGGTCAAAATGTACATCATAGGGTTGCAATCAGAAATTACCGTAGTTTTGCGTAACAATATGTAATGTCTGAATCGTTGGACAGCTTGAACAGCTGCCAAGGCCAATTTCTCCACATGTGTATACTTAATCTCAGTCGGATGCAGATTTTGACTAAGATAGTAAATCACATGTTCAGTATGAGATTCATCTTCCTGAACTAACACCATCCCAATGGTGGAATGAGAAGCAGCGAGGTACAAAATGTAATCCTGGTTGTAGTTGGGAGGATGCAATAACGGTGCATGGGTTAACGCGTGTTTAAGTGCATCAAAATATTGATCATCGATCTCTTCCCAAAAGAATGGAATGTTCTGTTTTAGCAACTAGGTAAAACCTTTTGTAAGCTCGACGTAGTTAGGAATAAATCGACGTAAAATTTTTTCTTTCCCCTGCAAACTTTGGAGTTGGCGTAAAGTCAAAGGAGGAGGTAATTTAACAATAGCCTTGACCTTCGATGTATAGATGTGAATACCTGCTTTCAAGACAACAAATCCTAGTAAACGACCCGACTCTACACAAAAAAAACATTTTTGTGGATTTAGCCGAATTCGATAATGTCGACATCTCATAAAGATAGCACGTAAATGTGTAAGATGGTCAGCCCTGCGTGATGAGTAAGCAGGTAAATCATCGAGATACAGTTGCACAATGTGCTTAATGTCATGAAACGCATAAGACATTGCCCGTTGAAAAGTTTCTCCAACGTTCTTTAATCCAAAGGGTAGTTTGCAGTAAGCAAATGTCCCCCACGGACAAATAAAAGTTGTTTTTGGCTGATTGGTAGGGAACATGGTTATTTGATTATACCCCGAAAATCCGTCCATAAAGGAAAACATTTCACTGCCAGCACAATCATCGATTATTTGATCGATATAGGGAGTAGGATAATTTTCTTTAGGACAAGCTCGATTAATATCCCTATAATTGATACATACTTGTATGGTTCCTTGTTTTTTAGTCACAGGAACAATATTAGATACCCAATCTGTTAAAGGAATCAGATAAATAAAACCTGCACGAAATAATTTTTCAACCTCTACTTTGATAGCAGCAGCTTTTCTAGGATGCATTTGACATAGACGTTGACGAACAGGCTTGGCATTCGGGTAAGTCTTGATTTCATGTACGACAATTGACGGATCAATTTCTGGCATTTCTTCGTAGGACTAGGCAAACACATCACAGAATTCTTGAAATAGGGCTTTATAAGTTTGAATCTCTCCTTCAGTATAGGAAGAACCTATATGAATGTTTTCAATTATTCCAAGTTTTACTGAAATGTCAATTGGAATCGTTCGAGAAATATTTTCCAAATTTAACTCAGAATCGGGATTTTTCAATGGATTCTGTGGTTCCTTGACATAATCAGCGGTAAAGATTGAAGTGAAATCATCTTCAAAATGATCTAGTTTAGGTAAAAATGAAGATCGATGATGTAGATCTTCCCATGGTAAATCATCAACAAATAATAAGTCATGAATCTGCTCATCGGAATGAACAGGTTCAGGAAATGTTGTTGCTACTGAGCTAGATATAGAAAGTGATTCCTCTTGGATCCCATTCACTGGATCAAACTTGGTTGAATAGGGGTCGGAAAATGACTGTACGGCCTGATATGCAAGTTCAAATGGACTCAAAGGCATCATGCCATCAATTGAATCTAACTCAGATTCGGAAGGTACGATCCAAGGATCATCAAACATAACATAGTCTGACGAAATCATATGAATAGTTGCAACAGAAGGCAATACGTCAGGAGGAGGAATGGAAAAAGTTCCTAGCAAACCAGAATCTTTAATCAAACCTACTCCAACATCCTTATAAGGGATAGCCGTTTTACCAACGTGCTGGATTGTTTCTGTAGAGGCTGGGTCGGAAGTAAAATAAGTTAACTGATCTATTGTAACGATCCTTCCTTGATATGGAAATTTTATGAGTCGGAAGACCGAAGAGACAACATCAGTCATAGCATAAGACCAACTACGACCCAGAAGAAGGTTGTAATCTAGAGGGGCATCGACCACTTCCACATCCAGATTTACAACTTTACCTTCAACCCCTATGGGTAAATCCTGCAAAATACCAAAAGGGTGGAAACCTCGACCATCAAAAGCCTTAAGAATCATCGTAGATGGGTTTAGCGTAGGAGAACCAAGTGATTTCCAACACTGAATCGACATAATACACGTTGAAGCTCCCTCATCAATCACAGTCTGATAGATCGGTCTATTTCTGACGTACACTGGTATCTAGAAAGCCATCTGATGAGGTAGACAAGGTGTACTATTTTCTAGATCGAAGACTATAATTTTAGAATCCTGAATATCAACAGCTCCTATAGTAGACAAAAGTAGTTTACGCTGTGCTGGGCATGATTGTAGCACTTCCAAAGCCGACATTGCTGAAGGAGAAATAGCTAAGTCTTCAACAATGTTGTAATTCTGAGCAGCTCTCGCATGTGGATTGAAAACTGATTTACGAAGAACACCTTTAGCAGGCGGTTTGATTATTAAGTCTGGATTTGGTTTCTCGATCTATAGCAGACCAGAAACAGGAGGAGTTGTAGTTGATGTATTTGCATTAGAAGATTCTTCTTCTTTATCATCAACAAGATTCTTAGTACCATAATATTTCGATCGCGTCGCAATCCTTACATGAGACATCATCAAAATTGGCTCTTCTGAGGCAGTCGAAGTAGAACCAACCATCTTACTATCTTGAGTCGGAAAAGGATCCTTCAAGACAGCAGGTTGTGAAACTTTGACGAATTTCGCAACCTCGGCCCGATGTGGGCATTCCTTAGTAAAATGATCTTCATCACAAATGTAACAAGGATAACGTGGTTTACGTTTTTCGTCATTGGATTCATTTTTATCAGTTTTTTCTTTCAAATTCTTTTTTTTTTTACTCTTCCCTTTCTTTTTATTACCGGATTTAGATTTAGCTGTGGATGTCTCCACGACATGAATATCGGCAGAAACTTTGGGGGAAGATTCTCCTTTCGGGGAATCAGGTAAAGTTATAATTGGAGAAGAATTCTTTGAATATTTCTTCTTACTTTTAGTATTGATTGTACCAATCATACCATCAGCGGCATGAGACCCTGAAGGAGCAACAGCTAGTTGACGTTGTTTTGGAAGGTCTGGGATTTTTTCATGTAAAGTACCTGACTGCGTGTAAACGAGGTCAAGGTACTGAGCTTGAGAAATTACTTGCTCTTCAGTAACAACACCAGCCTTAGCAACATCTTCAGTAATCTTGGGTAACAATTATTTAACAAACCATTCCGCCAAAATTTGATCCAGAATATAAACTTTCACCAAATGTCTCCTATGTCGCCATTCATGAATATGATCAGAAATATACGTAGACGTGGATTGTTTCAGCGAAGTTAATAATTCCGTGCCATTTTCGTATCTGACTTGAAATTAAAAATGAGTCAAGAAGGCAGTTGCTAACTGACAGAAATTATGAAACGAGTCTCGTGGTAACTCAATGTACCATTTGGCTGCAATACCAATAAGCATTCTTTGGAAAAGATGTAAGTGAATCAAATCATCAATGATTGAATTAGATGCACACCAAAGGTGATAAGTCATGACGTGATTTGATGGATCCTCTCCTAGCTTACCTTCGAATTTTGGTATATCACTGGGCAACTTATGCGGCATCGGCGACCAGTACTGATAATATAAAATTGGGTCATTTGTAAGGCACGTCAAATCAGGTAAATCCAAAGTTGTGATAAAGGGTAATTGACGGTTAGGGTCACGAAAACCTTGAGTAGCCAAAGCAGTTCCAGGAGGTGGATACCCAGGGTAGCTGGGAATCGGATTAGCATTAGGAATTGTATAACCTCCTGGAAAACCAGGATTAATCGTACCGAACTGGGGTTGTTGAGGCTGTTGATAAGTATAGCCAGGGTACGGTTGATACTGATAGTTTGGATTTTGTGTATAGGGACCGAATTGCAACTGTCCCTGGTACGGTTGATACATGAATTGCGGTTGACTTGTGACAACTGTACTTGTACCGGCTTGTCCTGTAGGCATCTGAACTGAAGATCCTGGCTGGGGTACAGAGACTTGATGGATTTGCATGGAGGCAAGGATAGATGAACTCGGGGTTACAGATACTCCAAAAGCAGGTGTTACAGGTTGAACAGACGTAGCAGCTATTGCAGCAGTTTGAGGCGGAGTCTTAGGCGAACTAGGACCGGCTTGCTGAACAGGACTAGGTGCAGAAGTTTGAATAGTAGGCTGGACAGGTTGCTGAGTTGGACCAGTAATTAAAGGCTATCCAGGTTGATAAGGTAACTGCACATTAGGCTACATAGGCTGTTGATATTGGGATGGATCCCACACCATATTCATTCTGGGGTATTGCCCCGCAGAAGGCTGAACGTAAGGACCATAACCTGGTTGAACGTAGGGTTGATAATTGAGTGGTACATTTCTGGCTCCTTGAATAGATGGCTGACCAAAAGGCTGTTGGAAACCTTGAATTGGGTACTGACCTTGAGGTTGATAACCCTGAGGCGCGTACTAAAGCTGGGGTTGATAAGGACCCTAAGGAGCATATTGAGTTTGGGGTTGACCTTGGGGCATGTACTGTCCTGAAGGTTGATACCCTTGAGGTGTGTACTGTCCTTGGGGTTGTCCCCCAAAATAATATGATTCCATAGTTTGTGCTGGGAAAAAGTTACCTTGAGGTTGCCCTCCAGGTGGTAATTGACTTCCTGAAGGTTGCCCCCCAGGCGGTAACTGACTACCTGAAGGTTGCCCCCCAGGCGGCAACTGACTACCTAAAGGTTTCCCCCCAGGCGGTAACGGATTTCCCTGTGTTGGACCCCCAGGCAGTAACTGACTTCCTTGAGGTTGAGGATTCGGAACATTACCAGACATCATATAAATTTGCGCTGCGTTCAACGTTTCAGTTTTAACACCACTATTACCAAATGACAACACTTGTTCAATTGGTTGAGGAGATGCTCCCAAGAAAGTACCAGACAAAGCCTGATATCCCGAAGGAACAGAAGGACCACCATGTAAAAATTATTTCGGTGTTTGAGAAAACACCGATGACTCTCCGGCCATAATGGATGGCAGATAGTAACCTCTGGGTGTAGGATGAAATGGAACTCGAGGTGGAGAAAAAGCAAGACCCGGATTCTCTAAAAAATTTGTTAAAGATAGATACCAAGCACTAGTTCGAATAGGGCTGTAGAAAATAGATTCACGCTCCCTAAGATTTAAATATTGAGGGGAGTCGGGAAGAGATATATCTTCGTCTGGATTAGTAATTTCTTCAATGGAAATAAGACCAGCTGGAAGATCGTCAGTGACAATATTTCTTACCCTAGGTGAATCAAGATCGCTAGAAGTTGGTGAAATAAATCCTGAGGATTTTTCTAAAACAAAAGGTTCAGTTTCAGGTTCAGAGATTTCAGGTTCGTCAACCAATTCACTGGAAGCAGGAATACTACCAACAACTTCAGAAACTGAAATCGGTTCTTGAATGTATTCTGTTGTAGGTATTTGATGATTAGGATGGACAACTATGGATGAACTTCCAATTTCTGTTGATCTAATCCTACCACTACTGGATGATACTAGAGGACGAAGCCCTTCAAGCTGACTCAATGAATATTCAGGGGGTTTCCCTTGTAGTCTCCGGGATTGTCTCGACAATTCCGCCACGATTAAATATTAACTAATCACACGCAAACAAAGAAAATTTCAATGAAAACACCTAGAGTCTCTAAAGAAACAAACAGCTGAATCACACGCTTAAAAAATCTAAGAGTTCAAACCACACACAAACAGTAACTTTCCGTACTTAAAACACTAGTTGGTGATGAAATCCAACTTAGTAGAAATTTAACACAGAAAGGGCGGTTGGAACAGTTACCCTGACAACCTGCTTAATGAAACAGACTGGCACAAGTTTCCTCACAAAACCATCTCGTGTGAAGAGAATCCCCCAGAGAGTCCAAGTGAGTCTAGTCGACGTCTGCTCCAGGTACAGTGAGATATTTCCTTCACCGTCACCTTAGGAAATAATCTTAAGATAATGGACACTAAGGTTACCAACATTAACAAATATAACTGGGGGAACAGTCTACGATCTGATTTCATGTGCAAGGGTAGAGTAGAAAGCTCAATCCCCTTGAAGGCTCCTCGACATGGTTAATCCGAGGTTTACCGACAAGTGACCCCAGGCTCCTCGACAATGGTTAATCCGAGGTTTATTGTTTGTAACACGCGCAAAATCTTCTATCTTCCCCAATGAAACAGAATTGATTGTCTCAAAGGTTCAGATATGATCTCATGATTGACTTCTTTAAGAGAAGCTTCCCATATTATAGGGTGAAAAATGTGAAGTTGGGAAACACTTTGCCCTTTTTTGGCGTTCTGAAAATTGCATAATTTTCTATGATTTTCAACTTACAACTCCACTAAACTCATATTTTTATTGCAAACTATGCTTTGACATAAAAACAAGAATTGTATGAAATACTTGCTATACACTCCATACCCATATTTAAAAATATATATTGACATATAGAGGGTAAATTTCTTGTTTACTAACTTTGCATATACTTGAAATTTTTCAGGGCAAACATAAATAGTCACTTCTCATCATCCTTTACTTTTTTTAGGGAAGAGTTATTCATTTTTTGGAAAAAAACCATAGCATCATATGTAATGCATATATTTCGCT
Source organism: Pinus albicaulis (assembly GCA_034641835.2). Taxonomy (NCBI): domain Eukaryota; kingdom Viridiplantae; phylum Streptophyta; class Pinopsida; order Pinales; family Pinaceae; genus Pinus; species Pinus albicaulis. The sequence continues at coordinate 54,053,095 of CM076580.1, read as the reverse complement.
AGTACCTGAGACTATGTTTTTCGGTAATTTTCAGATTACAATCACTATTTTTTATTATTTTTTTTGAGAAATGAATGAGACGAAAGACAGGTGATGTTTAGAGTACATTTTATCATCCTTTGATTTTCTTTTCAATGTGATCATCCAATAAGAAAAATGAGAGTACCCTTTTACCCGAAGTAGACGGGGGAAAGACTGCGGTATGATTTTTTTGAATTTTTTGGTGTCCTCATTTGAAAGTTATTGAATTTTTCATTCGGTATCGATTTTTCGAGCTATATGAAATTCCGGTGACACTTGATTTAGTAAAAAATTAATAAAAAATTGAATTTTTTAATGAAACTCCACAAATCTCATATCATCGGAAACTGGAATCGAGAGATGAATCTAATGGTACTTTGTCCAACATATAATGTAGGTGTTACGCCTCCAAAGTTGCGGGTTCCTAAGCTGTCTAGAAATTCTACTGTGTTTTTCGTTGACCGAAACTCTCGGACGCGAGATAATCTCTCGGACGAGAAATTTCTCTCAAACTCTCGACCGAGAAATTTAAAAAAACTAGTTTAACCCGCCTAGAGTTAGATTTACGCGCGGGAAAACTCTAGGCCCCGAAAGTTAAAAAACTCTCGGATACGAGAGTTTTCACCCTAGGGATTTCTAAACTCTCGGCGAGAAGTCTAGAATGTGATTAGTATTCTCGTTGAAGAGGGTAAGAGAGAACAAAACTAAACAAATTATTATGCACGCATGCAACAGCCTAAGCATGATAAAATGAAAAAAAATTTGACACTTGTCAAATCAATTATAACGTGATTTGTATCATGTAATGAAACTCATGTTACTAGTATTGATATGTGTCACGCCCCTACACCACGGGTGTCTTCCAACCACGTCTTGTAGGCGGAGTGCGGCAACTAACACTGTCTTACTTTCTATTTTCTAAATACTCAAGTACCCAGGACTACGCCTATAGCAGACATTCGTTAGTTATATTACAAATGTTCTTTCAATGTACGGAATAAAACATAAACATCAATATCAATCCACAAGTACGCCCATACATACAAGGGAGAACAACTCCCTTTTCAAAATGAGTCCTTTGGATTATATGTTTCATAAAAAATATGATTACAATGTCCAATCAGCCATAAAACCACTTTTGCTCCTTGGCAAGGCTGTTTGCCTTTTTGGTCGATCTCTAAGGCTTACCAATCATAAAACTAGCACCACAACGGACTTTTACAACCATTTACAATCATCGCAGGTTCACCTTGGTACTTGCCCCAGCGCATGAAATCTTTGGTCGGTCGGGTCACTCGATGTGGTTGCTCCAAATCAATGCAGAGACGTTTTCTGAGCTGACAGGTGCGTCCAATCCGTCCCTCACCCATATGGTTGGATGCGTTTCGGAAAATACGCTACCTTGCCACAGTACGGCACCTCAATCAGATGCCCGACGCTCCCGAAATCGCGTTTTAGTGCTGGGCCTATGCCGTTGCTCGGCGCCACGGAACCGACCCGACTCGACCCGGCGCGTCATGCGGGTTGCGCCCCGGCCCGACCCGACCCCGGAGAGCGTGGGTGCGGCCTGCGGTGCGATGTGCACGAGCTCGACCGGCTCGACCAACGCCGTTCCTTGTCGTCTGTCGTCGTTTCTTCCACAAACTTGAGTTGTTGGCAGCTCGTGGTCGCTTAACGCCCTCCCTTGATGTTGTTCGTTGATTGATCTTCGCTTTTTACAGCTCGATGCCTCACTCTCCATCATGCCATCATGTATATCACAGCACGTCCAAGTGAAGTGTGGTTGCTGCGTTGCCATGCAGCCAGCACGCCGCGTTTATTCATCGCCCACGGAACGTCGTGTGTCGTGGGGTGTGGGGAGCGCTCGGCGGGCTCAGCGAGCGACCCCCACGTTTAGTTGCTCGCCCACGAAGTGTGGCGTCGGTCATGCCCAATGCGTGTGCGAAGCCCACAGACTACGCCGTCGGCTCGCATCGCCCAAGGGGCGCCGGGTTGTGGTATAAACTTCTTGCCAACTCCGTGTTGGTTTAACTCTGCGCACTTCTCACTCAACTCGCCCTCGTGACTCACCTCGCTACGTGCGCGCCCGTGCACTCTCCAACGGTGCGACGTGCCACCCACATTGCGTTGCACGGGCGCCCGAACTCGTCCAAACGCCCAGCGCGGCGCGCCGAATCCACCGCAGCACGCGCCCATGAAGTCTTGGGGCCTTAAAATATGCACTTGTTGCTTTGTGAAAGTCCTCAAATTGATTGCTCGATCTTGATATTCTCCTATGGTAATATAAAAATAAAAAAGGCACCATAATTCTCTTTGGGGATTTGTAAAAAGCGAGCGGTAGTCGATTGTATGAAGAAAATTTGATGGTCGATTCCATTGTGATTTTATAAATCATGGCGCAAGAAACTCAACTTTCTCTTTCATTAAAGGAGAGCTTCATATTTAACAAGTGGCATCAACATCTTTTTGGAGGAATCGATACAACTCAAAGAAGGGTCACTTAGGTTTAGATTGATATTGGATTTTCTATTCCTACGGGATTGTGTAGATCTTGCACGGAAAGGGATGGGCCTCTTTCTAAGAACATCAACCTCACTTATTCTCGTTGCTCATTTTACTGAATTAGGTTAACCTCTAGTTTATGGGATTTGCATTCTTTTGACGGTTGACTTCATATACACATGTATTTGTGTGTTCAAATTCATATACATGCATTTGTGTGTGTATGCATGATTAGAAATTGAGCATCAAATTCATTTAGGACATATATAATTTATTTTGGAAATAATATATATTTAAAATTAAAATAAAATGCATAATATGTATATTAATGTATTTTATTTATGCACTACATTTTAGATATTAAAATGCTTTTTGTTATTTTTTTGCATTAAAATATTTTTTTAAATATTTATTTAATATTATTTAATCCTAAATATTAAAAGATTTTATGTGGATGTGTGAACACTTTTTGATTTGCTCCCTCATCTAAATATTTTTCATAGGTAATTGCAATTGAATGTGATAAAATGAAATGATCTAGATTGTGAGAAAGGATAGAGATTTATAGCTCTAGGAGGAAGCTCCTTGAGGAATGGCTTGGGCAAGTAGGGAAAGTATAGAATGGCTTGGGGAAGTAGGGAAAGTATTGAATTTTGCAATTATTCCCACCCAAGTCCTTTTCACGTTGTACTCATAATTGATGATGATGTATGGAAATAGAGAAATAAAGGAAAAGTCGGTCACCCATCATTTCCACATTGTAATAATGAATTGACGATGTTGTATGGGAATAAGAAATAAAGGAAAAAGGAAAATTTGGTCATGTGGAATGGTAGACAGCTAGTCAACACGGTTGGGAGATGAGAGCACACACTCTCTCAAGGGGTGCCATTCAATGATTGATGCATTCAAGCATTATTCGTAGAAAAGGAAGTCGATGACATAATAATCACATCGTAGTGATGACAGCTATGCATTAAGTGTGTACTGGAAGCATTGTTAGTGCACTCTGCATGGCACTGAAAGTGCAAACATTGCTTTAAAGTAAAAACAACCACGTTACTAAGGTAGGGTGATTTGTTGATTCATGCACAAGTGGAGATGTTGGTTACTTTCTGGAACTTCTCTTGGTTTTCAAAGTGGAGATCCTTTGGGTGGACTTTGGATTCCCATGAAATTTATTAGGTGGAAGTGTAGTGCACTATGGATTCCTACTGATTTCATGTGGAGGCATTATGGGCTTTGGATTCTTATGGTGTAATCGGGTGGAGATTCCAATCTTCCCAAAAGGAATCTTGGGATCGTGCGAATGTCTTTCCAAAGGTTTTTGTTTCCATGAAGTGTTTAGGCGAGCATTTGGGGTTTTCAACTTAAAGCATAGCTAAAATCCTATCCTCATGCCCATTAGCTTTTTAGTCATCTTCATGCCATTTCTCGGCGAGGAACGAGTTTTCTTTGATATTCTCGAGAACCACTTTTCCATATCTCTTCAATTTTTCGATACTCATCTGCTGAATGTTCTCAATTTCTTTCTTTCCGGGCGACCCATATGAGAAATCCCATAGAGTCCCCACACTATGTTAAGAACAAGGCTTTTATACCCTCCTTTTCTCTAGACTTCAATTGTATGCATGAGGCTCTTGTTGTCCCTATATGTTTTATTGAAAGAGGGACGAAAGTTTTTTCCACAAGGTCTCGGTGACAAAAAATTTATTACAATAGGTGTTCCAATGTTTATACATTCTTCTTACATAGTATATAGTTGATCGGCCATGCATTCCTTTCTTATGCGGTGATCCTAGGTAAGAATATTTCCATGACTAAGTAGCCACAAAAAGTATTCAATTTTTACGGCCATTGTTTTTCCGACCATATTTTTTTCCAAAGAGTGGTACAACTACATTATGAATGTTATTTAGATTTTTATGTAATGGCCTTCTTGTATTGTGAACATGCATTTCGTGCAATACCCCCATATGAGTATATCCTCTGCGTGTTGCTAGTGCTGGTTTTCTAGATTTAAGTTCTTTCACATAGTTTTCCCATTGACAAGTTTACTGAGCATTCTTCCATTGGTCTTTTAGCTTCCCATTTTCAGCCATTGAAGCTCTTGTCCCTTCATCCAAAAATTGTGCTATTGTCTTAGTATTCGGCACTGTTAGTGAATAGGAGAAAATCTCCCCTAAATCAATTTTCCACTGAATATTTTTCTCCTATTGTTGTCATGATTCCTCCCAAAAAGCCCAGAGCTATGTACGCACTCCTCTAATTTCCCCAAAAATTGTGTTCTCGAGGATGAGATATCTATTTAGTGCTATCAAGTTTCAAATAAAAAGGATCCTTTAGGGGGTCATTTGAACTTTTAATTTCCTTACTAATAGTTAAGGAAATTTCATTCTTCTATTACGGGATTATTTTCCACCAAATCTCTACCCCATTTTATCCATATTTACCGGAAGATTAGCTCCCATAACACGATTTAGCAAATATGGATCTCTTAACCCCAAACCTCCGGTCCTTTTTATTTTCGTAGAAAACTTATCCCAGTGAAAGGAGAGCCCATTCATGAGGCTTTTTGAGATCCTTGCCATAGGATGTTTAAATGTCTTAGCCATATCATTACAACGGATTTTAGGCATTTCCAATCCCGGAGAGTTGATAGATGGGAATGGATGTAGTACATTCTTAACATAACAACTTGACTCGAACGCATTAAGCACACAGATGCCCAATTTTGAAGTCGAGCTTATATGTGATTAATGAGATATTTCCACCCGGAGAGACTCAGAAGATAATTTAGATTGAGAGGGATTCCTAAATATTTCATAGGGAAGGATCAGATGTTGAATCCCAAGGTGAGGCAATAGAGATCTTTGGGAGAGAATATTAGTATTAAATATAAACACATTTTTATTTGTCATTATTGATAAGAGTTCCCAGAGGCTCCATGAAATCTTTAAGAATGGATAGAATTTCCTTAGATTCTTTTAGAGTGGCTTGACGGAAAGAGCATAATGTACATGCACCATAGTTTAGTTGCGAAAAGTTTTAAACACTGCCCCCAAAGATTAATGCCTTTATGTTGACACTCCCTTGGATCTTACTTTTAATATGTCAACCAAGGCCTTTTCTTTCACAATAATGAAAAAGGAAGGGGGGAAAGTGGATCCTTGTCTTAAACCCACGAGGTAGCATTAAAGGGAGTTGAAGGAACTCTCAGATTAAGAAGAATAAAGTAATTAGGAGAAGAAATAAAATGCATTATCCAATAGATCCATCTTAAATCAAATCCAAACACCTCAAGAGATAGCTTTAAGATAATTCCACGACCTCCAGACGGGGCTCCCTGCGCACGACAACGATAAATGGATAAGGTTGTGGAGGAGTACGAGGGACATATTCACCTCACCCATAGGGGTTCCTGCTGCCTGCTGTCGAGGTCAAGCACCCCGATTGATCGACCGCAGTGCTGTCGCTACACAATGGACCGATCTATCGGCCTACGTTACAGAGAATGATGAAATCAGAGGCGATTCGGGGAGCATTGCGGAAAGATTACATCGAGACCAAGTTCATCACCTACTGAAAAAGAAATGTATTCCATTGTGAAAGCTTTGTTGACTTTTGGTTTCACACTCCATCTCAAGAAAGAACAAAGGGGAGAAAGGCAAAAAGCCTCGAAACCCTCCACCAATACAACCCCCACCAGCAACGCCTCGACCCGGCAAAACAAGTTTGAAGTTACGAGAAATCTTGACTCATTGGAGCACCCTATAGTCTCCCGGGCCCCAACGATCAAGATCGAGTCATTATTAAGTCAATATTTGATTACAGCAATGCCCACGAGAGCACAACCTCGGATTCAATCCACGCCCTGTGGAGCACCGCGACCTTCAAACCATAATCCTCTCCCATTCGGATTAATACTAGTGACACCTCAGCATGCAAACTCCTCAATGCACGTGAAATGCAAATAGAGCGACCATCCTCAACCACTTCAAACAATCCTGCGGAGGAGATCCATAGAGCGATCTAGATCTCCAAAAGGTCAATGAGCAATGGTCCAAGAGCGGGAGTCGATGCCATTCCCCAAGAACGCTTGGAGAAGATAGAAAATGGCATACACGATGGCGTGGGAATACATCAACCAAGAAATGCCGGCCAAAGACGTAATGGAAATAGCGACCAAACGGGCATTCAAGCCAACTATGGATTTGGGATCAATACAAGCCACGAGGACCGAGGGAAGAAAAAAGGGCACAAATCCACACAGACACCAGAAATACAAGAACCGAGCGGATGCCTAATCAATGAAGGGAAAAATCGAGGCCTTGGTCCTGCTCTGCTCCAAAGGTAGCTCGATAGAAAATCACAACCTAGAACATTAGGGGGGCTCAACGGCACCACCAAAAGAAGGATCTTGAAAAACCGCTTATTCTCGCTACACCCGGACATCTATACTTCTTCAAGAATCAAAATGCTCTCCCAAAGGCACGAGAGACACTCAAAAAACTTGTTTCCAACGATCATCCAACGCAAACGCATAGCATGCTATCGGTCGAGCGAGGAGGGTTACTCACGTTACGGAACAAAAGAAAATTCTTCTTGCGAGAATGCTCTTGTCCACCAAGCACTTTCGTTATCGAAGACATTTTCAACATGCCGGACTCGGGGCAATCGATGCGCATCACCAACGTGCTTCATGGACCCCAACGAGTCCGGGGAAAAAGCTAAAAGATGTTGCTAGACACTGGGCGAAGTCGAGAAAACACCATGGGGCAAACCATTGCGGATTTTAGGCGGAGACTACAACACTTGATCACCAATCTAGTAGGAAAAAAGGAGGCTGCACGAAGATTGGATAAGGACTCGAAGAATTCAACACCTTTATTGTTGAATCCGAAAGCTCATTGACAACATCTCCACGGTTAATGGTGCATACGGAATAATAGCGAGGAGGATACGGGCGAGATAGCATCGAGGCTCGATGGGTTCCTCATGTCGGAATCCCGTGCAACTGCAAAATATCGACATGCAGAGCCAACGTATGCCTATCGAGAGGATGCGATCCTTTGGCTAGTGCAGATTCACTTCACCAATTTGGATAAGCCCCACAACGAGACAATTCGGACTTGAAGCCATGCGGACGAGAGCACCCATCATTCATACGAAACATACAACGGCACCCGGTGGACTCAAGCCACCATAAGGAGTGACGATATCATGTACATATTCCGGCGAGAAGCTCAAAACAATAAAAATCAACCTCAAGCGACCCTAGGAACAAAAACACCTTTGGCGACATATTTCAAGCCAAAAAAGAACTCGAGGAAAAAATGGCCGAACCTCTAGCAATCTTTGATCAAAGAAGGGCCCAATGATGAAAGAATAGCTCAAGAATCAAATCTACAAAGGCAATGGGAAGAACGGTTAAAACAAGAAGAGGCAACTTTTATGGAGGCAGAAGTCGAGGGTGCAATGGGTTAAAAATAGGAGAGAACGCAACACTAGTTTCTTCATGCATAAGTCAACCATCGACATAGCAGTCGACATAATCGCATCCTCTCCCTCAAAAAAGCCGATGGCGATCGAGTTTATAAAAGGGAGCATATGGGATGCTGAACTCAACTCTTTTTTCACTTCTCTTCTCGGCGAAGTCCCATTCAAGATAGAACCCAAGCCATCAATAAAATTACTCATTGCCATGTCCCAACTTAGATTCTAGAGGAGCATAACTCCCTCCTTCTAAGAGGAATTCAACTGAAACGGAGATTGAGAAGAAACAATCTTCAACATGGCCCTCGAACAAGGCTCCCCGGACAGACCGGCTTTACAATCGAATTCTTTAAAGCTTGCTGGCCCATTATTAAGGGCTGACCTTCTCAGCCTAGTAAGGGAACTTTCACGGAGACCAAGAAAGTTTTGCACCTTGCATCGATACCACATTCTCACCTTAATTCCCAAATCGGACCGAGTGCAGCTCCCCAGGCAGTTTCGTCCATAGCCCTTTGTAATGTCCTTTACAAAATCCTTTCCAAACTAATGGCTAGCGGACTTACGTTTGTCCTCCACCTCAATCATTTCTCGGGGGAACAAAGCTGATTATGTTGAAGGTAGGCAGGATCATGTGCAACATAATCCTCATTCGGGGAAGTGTTGCATTCTCTCAAAACAAAAAGGACTCCCGGGTATGCTTATCTCGGCTTGACCTTTCAAAGACGCTTTGATAAAATCGGTGGCACTATGTGAGAGCAATCCTTCGAGGCTTTTGGATTTATTCATCAATGGAAAAATTGGATAATGGGCGGTCTCGGGTGCTTTCTTTTTTCAATGCTACTAAATGGAGGACCCCTTCAACCCTTCATTCGATGTCGGTATAAAGCAAGGAGATCCCCTGTCTCGCGTTTCTCTTTGTCATTATGGCGAGAAGGGCATAGGAAGATCCTTAGCCAAGGGCAAAACAACGAAGAATCAACTCAAAGGCATCAAACCGGTCACACCAAGATGCCACACGGTAACGCATCGACAATTCGTAGATGATACAATGCTCATGGGCGCCCCCACGGTGCGAGGAAGTTCGAAGCAAAGTGCTAAAAACGCTCTCGGATGGATGATTAATGTGGGGAAGTAATTAAGTGTTAAAAATATACCTTTTTTTACGGCTCAACATTTTGGCACCGTTGCCGGGGAGATTGTATGCCATTTTACGGGGAGTAATGCATAGCTTATTTCCTTCTACCCCGTGGAGAGTTGGGTATTAAAGACGGAAGAGTAAGAACACTGCGCTGTGACGAAAACATACTTGCTCGCACGAAGCTTGCTTCACGGTATGAGGTAAATAAGCTTTTTCTTTTGGGTAGGAATGAATAATTGTTTCTTTTGAATGAATAAACCAATTAAGCGAAAACAAGAACCCTCTGACAAAGCAGAAAAACCTAAGGGGCCGGTGACCCACTGAGCACGACCTTTATTGATGAAATCTTGAAGAAAATTGAGTCTCGACCATCAGTAGGATTTCAGAGCTACTTCTGGATAGCCTACTAGTTCACTTAGAGCTACAAAATCACCATGCGAGGCCTTCGGCCCGAGATATATCGTCAAGCCTGCAGGGGAATTAAGCAAGATTCCCCAAGAAATCGAGAATCCTTACTTAAGTCCATGCAAGAAAGGGGACGACAGACAATCTCCGGGGAAGGAGAAAGGGAGACGAGGGAAGAAAACACAAAAATCACCTATTAAAATTACTCGGACAATAAGCTTGACCCAAATAGGGAGAGTCTTTGTTCAACCTATTCAAAACCAAGGATTTGAGTCACCTCAAACGGTGGGACAACGAGGGAATACCCATTCAGGACGGAGGAAAGTCTGTAAAAATCGTGTTCACCACGGTTAAGCCAAGCACTAGAAATTCACAGAGTCCGGAGATAGGTGTACTGGCATATTTTTTATCAAATGGCCCAGAACCAAAACATGAGACCCGTGTAGCAAACCTCTACTGCTTGCAATACCCTATAGTAGACAATCGCTGCAGTTAGCGCACCCATGAAAATCTATCCCTCTCCAACATATTCCTACCTTTCATGGTCTAACATCGGAAGAAGATCCGGATGTGTTTAGTTTGAATTTGATGTACTTGTGTAGAGATACTGGGATTATACCGACAACCCCCAAAAACTAAAAGGCTGTTCCCGTCTACGTTAAAAGGAGGAGCGACACTAAGATGGTTTTATGGGATTAGGTGGAGGGTGTCATAACATGATTGGGACCATATGAGAAAGCTGCTGTTTAAAGAAATATCAAGACTATTGCGGTCACGAGGATTAAAAGATGAGATCTTTCGAGATGACAACCAAACCCGGTGACGACCTTGGAAGAATATGGCCACTGGAACTGATTTTAGTACAATGCTTCAAAAGTCACCCCTATGCATCAACTTCCCTGCCTTACGATAACGTTTTTGAGCAGTTTGCATTAATTGGGGGGAATGAAAGATCGGTGGGTTGAGACATTAAATCTTATGGGAAAAGGAGTGATATATATCAAGAAAGCTATTCGAAGCATTGTTGGTTTGTGCATTAGGTGCTCGAGGGGTAATACAAGATTGAAATCAGCTAAGAAAATGACATAGTTACAAGGGAGAATAAGCCCTCTAATGAAGGTGTGACTCGTGCGAGAGATCGGAGAATCTGTTAGAAAATTTTAAGACGGACATCGCGGGGACGTTAACAACATGGTTTGATATCATGCAAGCAGTACAAGCGAGGCGAGCAGCGAGCATAATCTTGCAATATTACTGTCCCCGGTGTAGAAAGAAACATAATACAAAGATGCCCATTTAAAGATTAGTGGTTAAAATCTGCATGTACCATTTGTACAAAGAGATCACCCTACGGAGAGGGATTCCCGTTAAACTACGGCTTAAAAATCAATTTATAAAAGGCGGAGAAAGAGGAATCGAATAGATGGTGTGTCTTTGCTTAACCCGGCGCGCGAGCGGTAGGCGTACGACCATCGAGTATGTACAGAATGATCCATTTTATCTTTAAACCTCAATATAATGCTCAACGGTATAGCGAGATGTGGCGGGAATCAATCACCATTTCCTAATTGGTCACAACAACCATTCACTCTCTACATGTTGGCCCAATCGAAAAAATCCAGAATAAAGCTGCCCTAGCTTTCCTTTTTGGCCACCATTTTGGCTACACAATGGTTCCCTTCATGTTCTCTGGAATCGAGGGCACGAGCGATCCAAACTGGAAAAAACCTTCAAATCAGCCGGCGAGGGGAGCTATCCCTCCCTCTCCTTCTCTGCACGGCGCCTTACCCAAAGCCCTAGACTAGTGTAGACCTTAACTCTAGCCCAAGCGACCCTGAACCCAAACGACATAGACCGATTCGATCTTGTTCAAATAACGGAGACACTCATGAGTAGGCGAACTAACGGAGTGTAACGATCTTCAATTAAGGTGCGGCAACGGGCGTATGGTTATAACAGGAGAAATAATGATGAGAATATTGAAAATCCGTTAACGTTTGGTGAACAAACAGGAATACCAGATAGGAGTGGAGTTCAACTATGAGAATCAACATCAAGATCAACAGCGAGAATCAACAACAACTGAGGAATAACTTCCTCTCACCATTCCCAAAGCGATTGATCATCGCTCATTAGAAACCGACCTAATTTTGATCTTACGGAGAGTTAAAAAATTTATCATATAGATCCTCTCTCCTCAAGCCATTCAAGACTCTATTCCTATACTCATAAAACCAGTAAGAATTATGCATAAAAAAACCCAAGAGAGGAGAGTAACAACCAATCCTTTGTTCAAATATTCGTACCTTATACGATTTATTGGATCGAGAATGGAAAACACCTATCAAGTATGAAGATCCGGAAACCCTAATAATGGTTAGATCAATGTCGATCATTTCCTAATGCTTTAGTTGATCTAGGAGAAGCGTAATCAACATTTTAACAACCACTACACGGCCGAGAACTTGGCATTACATCACTTGAACCAACAAAAACCTTGTTGGAATTGGCTGATCTGATCGGTGAGTTAAACCCGAAGGCACCTTACAACATGTGCATGGTATACTTAGCTAAGATTCTTTACAGGGAGCCTACCTATTGTTTTCACGATTTATTAATCCCAAAAGAACCGGCTAGATGGACACCCTTTAATTTTAGGAAGACCTTGGTTGGCTGGCCTATGGAGTGCCTACATTGGATGCCGAAGCAAGGCAACATGACCATAAATAAATAAATAAATAAATAATAAATAATAATAATATTAATATTAATTATTTAATTAATTAATTAATAAAATATTTTTATTTATTTTTATTATTTATTAATTTATATTTTTGTTTTTATTTATTTATTTATTTTTATTTATTTATTATTTATTTATTATTTTTTTATTTTTATTATTTTTTATTTTATTTATTTATTTTTGACTAGATTGTTTAACTATTTGATAGATGGTTTGTTATAATTAAAATCATATGAATAAGAATTAATTATATTTATTAATTAATAATAATAATTAATTATTATATAATTTAATAAAAAATTTACAAAAATTACATATATACACCACGATTTGTTAAATTACTTACCATTATATTAATATATTAAAGGTTTATAAATAAATAAAATAATAATAATAAATAAAATTAATAAAATGTAAATAAATAAATAAATAATGGAATATTTACTTTTCAAAAGTCAAACTGATTTTGTTATCCTAACAGCACTAGTTGAGATCATCTCTACATCTATTTATAGCTTAATCTCACGGATCTGATCTCTCACTATAGTCACGATGATGAACCACCTTTGGTTGGTTTAGAAACGCGTCGACCTCGTTCTTTTGCATGTGCTTATTACGGAAAAAATTTCTACTAATTTATATTATGGATCATGAAAGCTTAGATTCAAAAAAAACTCTCACACTACTCACCATTGACGGATCTGGGCATTCCTTTAAGGTTGATGGCCATCGAGTTCGATTATATCATATGGCCGCATTTACCATGAATCATTTTGCCGGCGGAGTTAAGGGAAGACTCCACCATCTGAAATTCTTGGCTTTGAAGGGGAGAATCCCTCTCCGCGCTTGAGTTTGATAAATTGGTTTTTTAATTTTTTTGTACATAATGCATTCTTTTTTTTGTTTTTGTTTTTGTTTTTGAAATTCGTTTCCTTATACTACTTCTTTATTTCGGTTTGAATTTAGTTTCTTTATAAAACGAAAAATAATAAAAAATTATGTGTTTTTCCGTGTTCTTTGTTCCTTTCTAACGAAACAACACTGTCTATGTCGTTCTTCCTTTGAAAGGAACAACGGTTTCTGAGTGTTTTGTTGTTCACTTTCCAAAGGAACAACACCGTAGTAGGATATTTTTACGCATTTTGCTTTCGAATGGAGCAGACTGTTCTTGTGATGTTTTTCTTTGTTCCTTTCGGACGGAAAGCAACATGTCCGCGAGCATTTCCTTGCTTCATTCCCTTTTGAAAGGAACAACGGTTTTCACAGATTATCTTTCTTGTAGAATATCAAACGAAAATGCCTATAAAAATTCCTTAAGTTCTATCCCACGAGCCATCACACATGAAAAAATATTATAAATGAGTCATATTACTTTAATGTGGTAAATATTGCAATTACATTAATCTTTTGTTGTCCCTTCACCTCATACTTGAATTATCTATAGCGATTCCCTCATTATTTTATACGCATCGATTTCGGTAATTACTTAATTTGATTGACTTTATCATGATTGCGCTTGTTTTTTCTTGCTGCTTCTATTGATGTTCCACACATGCCACCTTAATCGAGCAGGTAGAGTACGACCTTTCATTCGTTTGGGGGGCGGGGAAATATACTGCACATGCGGATACGAGATACCCAAAATTTCTTCCTACTGTATCTCTGCATAATAGATTTTTGTGATTAAAACCCTTGCATTTCTCGGAAAATAACGAATTTTAGCGAGCGCAATACCTTTGTGTTGTTCCATTAAAAGAGGTTGCTTGTGTGTTGAGAACAATTAACGAATAACGAAATAGTGGACGTTCAATTAGCAGTACGAACCTACAGAACGATTGGATTTGTCTCTGCGATGCTTTGCACGGAGCAATATTAGACAAACTAGGGATGGATTACATACTTTATGAGAATGCCGGCAACCCAATGAACGGTGACTCACTAGATTCTTGTTAAATACGTGAGAAGGGTTCCTCCCATAGTGGGAAGAGCTGAGATAGTGGTGACCGATGAGATAATTGCAGAAGTATGTCAAGCGTCCCCGCACGAGAAGCCATGCGGACTCGGAGAAAAAATCAGAATTCGGGAGGCCATGCAAATCTTTCAAGATGAAGGGCGAGAGCTAATAGTCAAAGGGAGAGGAGTACACACAGCGTGCGACTAGAGCGAGCCTATGGGCCGAGAATTAGCCGAGTATCGTCACAGAGCTTACACTAACACTGCGACAGTAGAAAAAGGCAGTTGATAAAACCCTCGTCATATTAAAAGCATTAGTTGTGCCAAAACAAAAATGCACTATCAAGGAATTTACCGCATTATTAACATCTTTATTGCATGATATTGCTGCGTGTGGAATTAGAAAAGCATAACATGTGGACATGGTGGTGCAGCCACCATTGCTTGATTCGGCTAATAGTAAGTCTATAGCCCTCGCCCGACGACAAACCGAGTTTCGAGAAGAGCTAATTTTTTCTATTCGAAGGAGGGATGAGCTTTCACCCACTCCGAGAAAGGAAAAGGTATGGCCGGCTCAGTAGCAAGACTCACTCCCTGAGACGAAATCCTTTCGATTAAAACGAAGCAAAAAACGAAAGTAATAGAGGAACTCCCGACAGCGGTACTCAACCCACTGCACGATTAAACGACTCGGATGAAGGGGAACGGCCTCCACGATTGGGAGGGAGCAAGTCCTCGTTCGAGGAAGTATAGGGATAGAGGGGACAAATTAGGGTACTTTCCGGATGGGGAGGAAGTGAGTCACCATACCCGGTAGTGAAAAACAACCCGAAATTACGGAGGAAGAAAGTTCGTTATTCGGATGAGGGAAGAGGCAAGTTACCATGCGGTGGCGAAAAGCAATCGAGAGGAGGAAGAAATACGTTATTCGGATGAAGAAGAGATCGAAGGAATTCGAGAAGGAAGAAGAAGTCGAAGGTGAAATACGGTATTCGGATGAGGAAAGGTGAGTTATCACACACGAGCGATGCGAATAGCAACAAGAAGGGATGAAAACGAGAGGAGCCTATCGAAAATGTCAACACAAGCGTCTGCGCGGGAAGACCAATTGGCCCCGGATTTTGGCCAACATGAGCAATTACGCACGGTCTGCGGACTGCATGAGTGACATTAATCAAATTCCCAGAATGCCTGCACGCCTTTGATAGGGGTGTAGCGATGAAAACAACAAACCTAGCGAAGCTAAGGGTTGCTTCTGCGAGATGCCTACAGAACGAGGAGAATGCGCATGCTAAGCCAACATTTCGATGCGGAAACCGCGAGTTAGCGGGGCAAATGATTCTTGAGGAATCTAATCAGAGACCGCCAGGAGCTATGGAACAAGAACCCCCGAAGAAGAGGTGCAAGAAGAAAATTTCAACGAGGGCACTGACTCAAAAGCCTGGCCGAGCAATTGGGGTCGGATGCGAAAACGCGTGTCCCCCTTAAGAAAGAAGAAGAGAACAACGAAAGTAGAGAAGCAGCGAGAGAAAGAGAAAAAAAAGATTCATAATTTGATTTGAAGCTGACTTAGGCAACCATTAGGGATTTTAAAAATATGAGAAGCGGACACCTAAGCGAAATCCTACAAAGACGACGAAACCACGTCATCAGCGAAGATCGAAAAAAAGAGAGAAGGTCAACTTTGCTAGCAGAAACCCTCGGGTAGAAAAGAAGAAACGGTGCCCGAGCCTACTTGTGAGGGCCGAGGTAGCAAACGATCGTCCCAACATGGGTTGTTCCAGAAGAAGAAAACGGTGCAAAGCCTACTTATGATTTGAACAGGGAGCAGGCAAACCCGTAGTCCCAACATCGGCTATTCCCGAGAAGAACCGGTTTTGAATGAAAACAACCAATCGATGATAGTCAAACAAAAACTAGAAAGAAGATGATCTTTGTCCCAAGAAGAAATACCCAAGAATTACGACGTGAGATGAAAATTGTTCATGAGCGGAAAGTAGTGAAGCCCATGAAAAAACATCGAGAAGCGAGAGGGAATGGAAAGCGATAAGGTAAGCAACCAATTAAAAATTAACACGAAAACAAATGGACATTCTCTTGCTCATTATATGCCATGTCTAAAGCTTGTGGGTGCCACGCCAAAAATTATGCTTTGTTTACATTAGAAAAGGTATTTGCAATTAAAAATCAAGCGAGTTAGAAGTGGCGAGTCAATAAAGGTTAAGAACTATGAGACGACACCGATATCTTACTACGCCAAGATTTACGGGGACAAAGTACACACGCTTATATTGTGTGAGTTTTATTTGCATAATTTAATTCTTGAAAATATGTTGATGAATCAAATCCTAGCCCTTTTATTGGAGATGTACTGCAGTTTCGAGGCCTTCATTTCTTTTCGTCGTAAATCAATTAAAGTGGCTTAAGAAGCCTATAATAATGCCTTTGCAAAGCGAGGAGAATGCATTGGATCTATGGCTCGAAGTGAGCCTCAAGACCCACGTCAATTATGGGCTAGGCGAGAAAAGTCTAATGACAAGGAAAAGGTGTTACGAGCTGCGGGGAGCACATGTTCATAAGTCGATCATTTTGAAGAGAAACGGACCCTGATTTTTCATCTAACTGAGGGACCCAGGGCCTATGTGGTAGCCAAGACTCCAGGTGGAGTACCTCCGAGGTCCAAAACGTGCAAAGTAGGGAGCCATTCAATTATAGGGAACTTTGGAGCTGAAAGTCTGCAGATCGTTTCATTGCCTATGGCCACGTCTTGTCTTGAAAGGAAGGGCCATTTTGGTTGGGGTGTAGGTTCCCGCGACCCCATTGTTTTGGTACTCACCTTTGGATTACACAAAGCTATCTATGAGCTTCCCGGGGACGGAGCGGGGACATATTCTCGAAGGATTAGTTACACATCATGGTTTTAGACCCTTCAATGACAAACCTTCTCCATCTTACTCTTTGTCGGCTCTCCCATGTAAATGTATAGTTTTCATGAGGACATGAAAAAGGTAGAGCGAGGGGGGGGTATGTTGTGCATTGAAAGAGGTATGAAATTATTATGTATTTGTTCATTCTTTCACCATAAACATACTTCGAGTTTGTCTTGAAAAGGTAATCTATCATGATAATTGTAATTAATTTGGAAAGGTTTACATTGAGACTAAAAAGGATAACTAAAGATTGTTTTTATTGTCAAATCGGGAATTCGAAGAGGTGTGGAAGTGCATATCGAAAGGCGTGGCTAAAAACGGTCGGCTCACCTACTCCATTTTCGATGAACCATAGTCGGTACCGAAACAAGAAGATGCGAACGGATTGCCCGAAAAGAGGCAGAGACGACGACTCGGCTCTAAACAAAGAAAACGAAATTGTACGGCCAAAACAAAAAGGTGCGAATCCCTCGGGATCGAGGAAGATCCATGAGGATGGCAGGTCTATCATGTGATCAGTACTTTTCTTGATTTGTCCATCCCAGGATCGAATATAAAGGCGTCGATCTTTAGTGATAGAGCCGACGGTGAGCTTGTATGTAAAAGACTTATATATTTCCTTTGCAATTAAATTCTCGACTCTACGCAACTGTCATTTGAGAGAAGCACTATTGTCTCTGTAATGTTCTTTTCGGATTAATATAAAATCACAGATTTTCATCTCTATCTCTGATTAAAATTAGAGTGAACCCAGCGGTACTTCACTATCTTTCTTTGTATTATTAATCTTGGTTTGTTAATGAGCAATGTGTGTGTTTAATATTTATTTGCATTACGAGTTGTTTTCATTAATTGATTGAAATGTATGACGATCCATTGCTATTTTCATTTATCAAACTTATTATTATTTATCAGCGGTGTTGTTACTGTAATTACGGTGAGTTCTTCGTTCCATTCATTTATGGGATTGCTATTGTAGATTACAATTGGATTTTACGACGGGGTTTTAGAATATCCGGTTGTTCGAATTGCGATTGAATCGTGGTAGTTGTTGTTCTTTTGAAGAATTGTAATTGTTGATGTTTCTTTTATCTTTGCTTTTGTTCCTTTTGGATTTCATTTCCTTTGAGTTGTTTCCACTTGCTTGAGATCTCTAAGTACTGTAGTAAGGGCCGAGCTAATGCAGATTTCCAGGAGCTTCATCAAACCTTTGACATGTATGGTTTATTGAAATGTTTATAAGAGGATAAATTAACTTATAATTAAATATGATGAATCATTGAAGAGATTTTATGGATAATTTTCTTCACCTTTGCTCACGAATTTTCCAAGGAAGATGTGGATTAGGGATTTTACTGCAGATGAAAATTTCTCAATCATTTAGTTCAAATTTCCTTAGAACCATATGAAAATGAATCTTATATGATCTCCCAGAATTTTTTCTTAGTGGTAGAGGAAATTACTAAAATTTCAAAGGATGAACCTACTCTCCACTTTTTGTTCCTTCTCTTCCTCCTTTTCCATCATGCATATAAAGTAGTCTCGCATGTCTGTGTAGTGGTAAGATTGGAAAAACTTGAAGATCGAGCACCATTGATCCACTTATCCTATCTTTATTTCCTCCCCATGGAAAAAGATCGTATCTAGGGAAAATTTAAATGTTCTAATAAACCCATGGAGCCTTAGGCGAAGATTGATGTGCATAATTCAAAACTTGAATCGATCTAATAGAAAGTATTGCTTATATAAAGGTTACCTTTTCATCCTCTACAATTTACACCACATATGACCCTATGTACCTTGATTCGATCGACACTACTCCAGTGTAGTTTCTCTAGATACTTTTAACTCCCAATTAGTTGGTTTACATGGAAATTAGGTACAAGATGGTTACACATTTCCACTAGCGTAGAGGAACAAAAGGATAGAAGACACTTTTAATCTCTCTTCTTTTTTCAAATTCCTCTATGTCAAAAATGATGTTTCTCTACATTATTTTCTACAGTAAGAAATCTCAACATCTTGATATTAGTCAAAGTGGGATTCAATTCATTTATCAAGATGAAGGCTTGGAAAACCCATCACTTTCTAACACCAATGATTGACACTATTATGCATGGTGATGAGTTCCCGAGTACATTATATGATCTCTTATTTCCATAATAAGACTTGGATTTTCAAATCTTTTGACCTCTGAATTTGATTTGGTTAGAATGGTGGTATCTATCTCTAAACATGAAGAGATGGTAGTTATGTGCATTCACAGATTGATATTAAAAGAGGCTAAAGGAATGTCATTTTAACATAAATAAAAGAACCTTATAGGTCTAAAAACCCTAATCCCAAAAGATCAAACAACAAAAGGTTTGTGGATATTGAAGGCTGGTTAGTTGAGGTACATCAACTACGAGGGTACAAATTTTGCATACAATATTTGTTTAGGGGTGCATAGTAGCTCGGTAGAAAAGAACTATTAAAGGGAATACAAATTTTGACCGGGGAATAGGGCATGTTATGGCAACTCTTGGCTTCTCAAATTGCCAAAAAACATCACATTTAGGACCTCAGAAAAGGCCACTGTTGTGATTTTGGGACCCATAAATTATAGAAAAGAAAGCTGCCAGAAAAATATATAACCATTGAGACAATGGAGAGAATTGGAGTGTATATGATATCCACCTAGATCACATGTAACTATAATGAGATTTTACTTTGTTACCTATGTTAAAGTTTAATGGGAAATTTTCATTTTAAGTTTGCACTAGACATGTAGAAAATGTATTTGAAGCATTATATAAATTTAAAACTCGATCCTTATAATGTTCACAAGCATACTCTTTGTTTGTTCCTTAGGTTTAATGCTTCACTTTGGCTTCTTCCTTCAAATTTATTATAACTTAATATATTTAATTCATATTGCATTGAGAGATGCATTTTATAGTTTATATATGAGAGAGATGTAATGTGATGATGGTTTAAAATTAACAAGTCCGTCGTTCAAAATTGCTGCCCAGGCCCGACTGCGGTGCGGCGTGCACGACTACGACTACCGACTCGACCAACGCTCGGTTCGTCTTCGTTTCTAGCGCCCAACGAGTTGTTGGCAACTCGTGTGCTGCACCCTTGACTTCTTGCTTGTTCGTCCTTGTTGCTTTTCGAACTTGGTTTGCTTCACTCTCCACTCGAGATCATCACACATGCGGAAAATAAAACAAGCGATAACACATCAATACATGCATACATTAACACGAAGTATGTAGCATGGGGAAAGCTTATTGCTGAAAACCCCGCAACTATTGTGTATATTATAATGGAGAAAACATGTAACAAGTCGGTACTAATACTCCTCACAAGTAATTAGTACTATCTCGGTATGATGGTACAGTGTCGAGTGTGTTTCGGATCTATCATGAAATACTAGATTAGCCGAGAGTTTAATGCAACTGCGGATTTATCATAAGTAAATCAGTGTAGGCTCCAAAATGAAACCCGAACAATCCAACGAGGATCTACCTCATCCAAATAGCCTCGCATGCGGCCAAGCTTGCTTGCCATGTACTCGGCCTCTGCCGGGCGGGTGCCACGGATCTCACTACTGCTTTGTGCCGGGAAAGCTAGCATGTCGGCCCAATGCTGAAAAACTCCTCCGGATGTGCTCTTCCGGTCCGTTGGGCTCCAGCCCAATCTACATCGAGTAAGGAAACTTGACTTCACTCCATCCTCCTATCACAGCCTACAGAGACCATATCCCACGATATGACACTAAGATAACGCAATACATGCTTGCATGCGCTTCAAAAGAGCTTGGTAGGGCTTAACCATAGCTTGCGAAAGTTGGTTAACGGCCTAGCATATATCGGGTCGTGTATTGACCGGATACATAAGTGACCCCACCGGGCTGCTCGATGAGACGGTGGCATCCACTACCTCTGCACTGAAGTAGCATCCTCCTTCCTCCAACCACCAAGAAGAGGAGTGTCAACGAGGGCTTGCGACCTTGCATGTTGAACCTCTTCGGGAATCACCGAGCATACTTGCACAGAAACAAATAGTCCACCAGCTGTGATTGCCAAATCTCCAATCCCGGGGAAATAATGAAGTGATGCCCAAGTCATTTCGATCTCAAAACACTCATACAAGATCCTCCTTGCATGAAAGTATCAGCTTGTTCATCGCTCGTCAAAATCAGATCATCTACATACGGTACTGATGATCAGCCAGACTCCCCTCCACCACAATATGAGTACAGGTTTGGATCTGCCTCACTCTTGGAGAATCCAAGCCGGTGTAGTGTTGTCTATGCGAGTGTACCAAAGCACGAGGTGCTTGCTTCGGCCAAGTACTGATGCTCTCTTGAGTCGGCACACATGCGACTCGCTTGTTGAAAAGATATCGAAACCTTCGAGAGCTACTCTATTTACACCTCCTCACTCAATGACTCTCTCCCGTTCGAGGACGCTACGATCTTCACATCCATCGATGGATGTGCGCGCCTATCTGCCTTTGAGAGAGCGAGATCGTCGCCCATGGAAGAGTACCTTGCGACGGAGGTGAAAAAAGTCTCCTCATAATCGATCCCCTCGATGCAGCGAGAAGCCACGAGGGCGACAAAGTCTCGCCTTGTACTTTATCACACCACTCCCCATCAGGCTACTGCTTCCACTACATGCCAGATCATCGTGAACCCTGCCCGCGATTTCCCCTCGGTCTTGGGACAATCTCCCCATGCCGCATTTCTGACGATCGAATCATATTCTTCGATCATGGCACCTACCCATGTGAGGTTCCTCCCACGAGCTTCCTCAAAAAGAGGATAGCTCCGTCACGACACATTCCGACTCTACGAGAGCCATGTATCCGGTGTACCCCGATCCGGTGGCCCTGCCTGCGCATGCATGCTTGTTGTCTTGTGGGTGGTCCTACAACCTTCTGCGCATCTCGAGCCGGTCGCTCGGCCTACTTAGTGTGCATGCGCCCTCTACGATGGTTGGCGGCCCGCATGGGTGGTTTCTTCCACCTCCGAAGAACTTCCTCTTGTGGGCTGAGTCCACATCCGGAAGCTCCTCCTTAGGAACTAACATCTCCTCATCTTGCATGCAAGTGTAACTCCCTCTCAACGCGAACACGCATGGCTTTCTCCTCTGAAATTTTATATCCCGTCGTACAAGCGATCTTGCGTCAATCCGACAAATACACCCGATAGTTGTGTGAGGTGTATCAGTGTACCCCACATTGATGAGACCTTGCACATTGATGGAATGAGGGACATGGGACGATGCAAACCTTTTTGAGGCAATTTGTGACCCTACACTTGATGGTTCAAATGCCCGGGACAAGGGTGGAACGTGATGACCTTTGTGATGGAAAGGGGTCATGCTTAGCCACATAGAATGGCAAGTGCCCGGCATGACCCATACTACCTCTGGTGGTAGGGCACGTTGTTGGAGTAGACTTCTTCATGGCTTCAACAAGATGGGCCCATTGTGGCAGGACCTTTAGTGGAGGGAGCGACTTGAAGGAAGTAGTCACATATGATGGAGGGTAGGAGTGACGAAGTGCACTTCACTTCGATATGTTGGGACATGATGATGATGAGGAAGTTGAGATTTAGAGTTCACTTGGAGGAACACATAGGCGACCAAAGTCATGGACATGGACTACATGGATATCTTCTATAGATGGACGATGGACAGTTGTTCACCATGAACAACTTGGACATTGGTTGGATGAGCAACCTATGAGAAATTCATATGTTTCGAGTGAGAACTTGTAATGGCACTCATGGCCAATACAAAGTGAGACTTACAACGCTTTGGATATGATGAGGCATAGGAGTTCTATGATGGAGATGCCTTGGTGGTACACACTTTGGCATGGGCTTGAGTCACTACTTGACTTAGCCACACTTCTTACTTTGATGATGCTTGGAGGATGAGACTACTTGCATACACAAGTAGCACATGGATTAGCATCATGGACAACATGTTGTGGATGAGATGGAGACACTTCATGGACCCAAACATGGCACTTGGATGAGATTCGGACTTGATCGAGTTGATGGATGTGACGAGGTTGCGAGGGAGGAATGACTAACGCGAGGGGTATAGAGGGATGTGCATTCTCACTGATGAGGGACATTATGGTTGGATTAGCTACCCAACTAGTTCGAGTTATGGGGGTCGGCCGGTGTGCTGAGGGTTATGACGGATACATATCGAGTTTTGTTGTGTTGAGTTGGTTGGAGTACTTGATGCGAGCTTCACATGGATTTGACGCGATGGTTGAGAGATATCTCATGGACATGAACCTTGCTGGTTTATGCAATGATAGTTGTGACGATATCGTGCACATGGGTGCAACGACGGTTCGTGCGAGCTGACACTTGATGGTAGTTGCGGCGACATTTCCACACGGATGGAGTTGTGATGGACCGTGTGATGAGGGGATGATGTTGTCGAGGGACAACAACGTTTTGAAGTGGAGGAGGATGTAACGCCCCAAGACTTCATGGGTGCGTTCGGTGGGCCAGGCCGCGCCGGTTGGGCGTTTGGGTGAGCTCGGGCGGGCAGTGCGACGTAATGGGCGCGCGTCGCACCGTGGAGAGTCACGAGGGGCGCGCGGGTGTGCGAGCGAGTCACGGGCGGCGCGTTGGTGGGGGAGGGCGAGTCAACACGGCGTTGGCGATAGTGAGGTTTATACCACGATGGGTGCCCTTGGACGAGCGACGGACGAGGGCTGGTCGGTGGGTCGACCGACCCGTTGGGCGCGCGGCCGAAGCGCCACACGCAGTGGGCGGCGGCGGATGAGGGGTCGGCTTGGGTCGGGCCGGCAGCCCCACACCCCACGGATGCGACGTTTCGTGGGCGGGACGAACAATGAGCGGGTGTCGCTCGGGTCAGGACGGCGACCACAACTCCCACGACGCATTTGTATATATGTACGCGGCGTGTTGAGAGTCGAAGCGGCGAACAAGAACGAGCAACATCGAGGCGGAGTCGAGTCGCTGCCACGAGTTGCCAACAGCTCCGTTGGTGGAGAAACGACGAAGTAACGACAGCTGCACGGAGTCGGGTCGAGTCGAGTCGTAGGCAGGGCGAGCGCACCGTAGACCACCGCAGCCGCACCGTAGGTCGGGTCGGGTCGGGTCAGGGCGGGCGCCTCTGAACGGCGGGTCGAGTCGAGTCGTGTCTGGGCGCCGAGTAATGGCAGCGGCCCAGCACTAAAATTGCGATTCTGGGAGCATCGTTGATCGGATTGAGGTGCCGTAAATTGCAGTAGGTGCGTCTTGGCGAGAGGCATCCAACCATACAGGTTTGGGACGGATTGGACACACGGTTAGCTCAGAAAACGCTCTGCACTAGATTGGAGCAACGGCTGAGTGACCCGAGTGACCAGCACTTGGGCAATTTTGGGGCAGCACTTCCGAAGGTGAACTTGATGATTGTAAATGGTTGTAAAAGTATGTTTTAGGCTGGTTTTATGATTGGTAAGCCTTAGAGCTTGGCCAAAAGGCAAATATCCTTGCCAAGGAGCAGAAGTGGCTTCTGCTGGATTGGACATTATAACTTCATTTTTATGAAACATAATATCTTGGGCAGACTCATTTTAGCAGGGAGTTGCCCCTCCCTTGTATGTATGGGCGTACTTGTGGATTGATATTGATGTTTATGTTTATTTCCGCACATTGAAAGAACATTTGTAATAATAACTAACGAATGTTGCTTAAGGCGTAGTCTGGGTACTTGAGTATTTAGAAAAAGAAAAAGTACGGCAGTGCCGCACCTGCCTACATAGAGCGGTTGGAAGACACCCGTGGTGTAGGGGCATGACAATGGTGAAGGTGGCCCAATCTCCTGTGCCACAGTTCGCCCTCATCATCCTGGCTCACCACTTCTCCCGCCTTGCATGCCATTGCTGCGCAGCCATCTACTTGAAACTGATAAAGGTTCTTGGTTCGAACCCCTATCTTCCGGGTCTCTCTAGTAGTCTTACTGCGCAGGAAGGCTTTTCCTTCGCTGAAGACCACATCATACCCCTGATCCTCCAACATCGCCACAGAGATCAAGTTCTTCTTCAATCCAGGTACATGCATGACATCCTTCAACACAAAGGGTTTACCAAACTCCCTCTGAAAGGATATGGTACCGATACGAGTCGCACTGTATCTACCATCATCGCCCATCTCGATGTGCACACCCAGTTCTTTGTCCTCTAGATCTGAGAACAAATCCCGATCTCCTGTCATATGAAATGACGCACCGCTGTCCAAGAACCACACCGATCCCATCACACTTGAAACCAAGCATGCGATCAGTGAAAAGTAAAGCTCGAACTGTGAAGCCAAAGCCTCTCCATCTGCAGATCTTCCCGCTTGCTTGTTTTTCTTCTTCTTCGGACAATTGGTAGCATAATGTCCGTGATCATGGCAGTGAAAACACTTCACTTTCGCCATATCCTGCTTCTTGCCCTTTGCACCGGAATGAGAAGTTTTCTTACCCTTCCCCTTCTTTTCTTTGGCATCCAAAGCGCAATTTTCTTCATCAGCTCCCTTTGATGAAGATCCGTCCCTGGTAGTCCTCCTTATCTCCTCCTGCATGAGATCCTCCCAAAGGCGCTCCCATCCCGGCAACTTCTCCCGACCATTGACACTATCTTGATATGAATGCCAAGCCTTCGGAAGACCAAGGAGAGCCAGGTCGACCATGTCCTCATCTTCGACAGTCACCCCCACACTTCCCAGCTCATCTCTGCATTGAGTGAACTTCGTGAGATATTTGGCGATACTGTCGCCTTTCTTCATCTTGATGTTCCTGAGCTTATCTTTGAGCGCCAGCTTCCTTTGGTCGCTCTTACTCTGGAATAGATCCGTCAAAGCTTTCCACATTAAATATGGAGAAGCCTTTCCATGCAGGCTGGATACAATATGATCCTTGACGCCCTCCAACAGGATCCTTCGACATTTTGCCATCTTCTTTTGCCATGCTTCGACTTCAGCAGGATCAGTGGGCTTTTGGACATACGTATCCACGAACTCCTTCAGTCCATTATCTTCTAATACTGCCTCCATGCGATCCTTCCATGCAACATAATTTGAACTGCCTTCAAGAGCATATTCGAGTCGCAAACCGTTGAAAGACATTTTCAACTCCGGCACCAAGAAAACAAAACTGCTTTAAAATTCGAATTCCAACTCAAAGCTCAATCGCTCTGGATCTTTGAGAACAAATTATTTCTAGCACAGAGATCGACTGTAGGGGCAATTACTGGATATATCACCTTTCAAAGAAAGGATGGATCCAGAGGCTACCTGGCCTGCATGCAGACTCTGTCTACCGAAATAAGTTTGTAATCACTGTGATGATCAATCTCTGCTTCAATAGCTCCGATACCATGTAGAAAATTGTTGAATAATGATTAATTATCCACCGAGACTATCCTGATCACATATCAATTCGAATTCATATGCAACACATAATCTCTTCCACTCAGATCATCACACATGCGAAAATAAAACAAGCGATAACACATCAATTCATCATACACATTAACACAGTATGTATGGGGAAAGCTTATTGCTGAAAACCCCGCAGCTATTGTGTATATTATAATGGAGAAAACATGTAACAACTCAGTACAATACTCCTCAGAAGTACTCAGTACTATCTCATGAAGTTACACACAAACTAGCTTGGTTTTGAACAAGTCACGGGTTCAAAACTCAACCACTAATTGCTTGCCTCTATTGCGCAATCATGGCCTGTATAAATAGAGATCCAAGGTTCGAATCTCCTTGGCTTGACAGCACAATCATCATGGGAAATTTCCTCCAAGTGTGGTGCAAATCTCATGCACAACTGATGTCACAACTGATAGCTGTACTCACCCTTTCATCTACCTCTTTCACTGGTCTCCACTGAACTGTCCATGCACCGTAGTGAACTGATGTGTTCTTGAGTTGAATAATGAGTTACTAATTAATGAATTAAATAATATTTAATTCACTCCACTCATTACTAGTTGATTAGCTAGTTAAACTAATCTCAACTAGTTCAACTAAGTTAAACCGAACACAACTCCACCAACTGTCTCATCAACTCCACCAAACTTCTGCCACTGAAGTCCTAACCGAAGTCAACCATGCATGAGCTCACCAAACCCCTAGGAATAGCGTAATTCCTCTTTCAGATGCATGAGCCACTTCTGTAGCTCGAACTGAAGTGCTCCAAGAGAGTAAACTGAAGTTTAGAGTCCAAATATTATTAAGGGTAAATAATATTTGACTTCCCTATTTTTAGGATAGGCAGTCTAAAAATAGACTTCAACCTATAGGTCCAAAAATAGAGGTCCATCTATTTTTACCAACATGACCAATACTCCAAGAATAACATACTGCAACCCCTGGACCATGCTCCATATGTCTAAAAATAGACATAGTCTAAAAATAGTCTTTGCGCCAGAATTTGCCTGCGAGCCCACTTAGTGAAGGCGACTTCATTTCACTAAGCTCCATCACCTTGCTGCATTTTCAACAAATCATCCATCTTTGATGCTTGCAACGTGCTCGGTCTTGGTTCGACTTGGTTATCAAGTTCACCCTTGACATCTTCTACATCTGCAACATCCTTGTGTGGTTCAACCTGCAATGTTTGTAATGTGCTTGGTTCGGGTTCAACTTGTTCTTCAAGTTCTTCCTTCTCCTCAACCACATTCTCAACATTCTTCGGTCTAGCCATATACCTCCTTATAAGCTCACGTTTCATCTCCTTAAAATCAAGCTTGACAAGCTTCCCTTGAAGCATGCGTTGCTCTTCAGCCAATTCCTTTAGCTCCTTTCCATAGTTGTCTAATGTCTTCATAAGTCAGTTGAATTCATCCCGGTTCGTGTCGGATATCCCTTCTTCAAGTATTGCATAAAATGTCTTCTTCAACTCACGAAACTCATCAACGATTTCGTCCGTTCTTCTCAAAGATTTTACCAGCCTGCTTCCGAAATCCTTCAGAATTAACTCTTCCATTCTAGCTCTAGCCCTGACAAATGCCTTGCTTCAGCTAAGGTCTCAAGAGAAACCCCAAATATATAAGTCAGCTTCAACAGCGTCTACAACCCCTGCAACTCTGTCCAGCTCTGATACCAAATGTCACGCCCCTACACCACGGGTGTCTTCCAACCACGTCTTGTAGGCAGGTGCGGCACTGTCGTACTTTTTCTTTTTCTAAATACTCAAGTACCCAGACTACGCCTATAGCAACATTCGTTAGTTATATTACAAATGTTCTTTCAATGTGCGGAAATAAACATAAACATCAATATCAAACCACATGTATGCCCATACATACAAGGGAGGGGCAACTCCCTTTTAAAATGAGTCCGCCCGGATATTATGTTTCATAAAAATACAAGTTTACAACATCCAATCCAGCAGAAACCACTCCTGCTCCTTGGCACGGCTATTTGCCTTTTGGCCAAGCTCTAAGGCTTTCCAATCATCAAACTAGCCTAGAACAATCATATACAATCAAGATTTTCAACCTGCGGAAGTGCTTTCCTAAACTGCCCAAGTGTTGGTCACTCGGGTCACTCAGCCGTTGCTCCAAATCAGTGCAGAGAGTTTTCTGAGCTGACCGTGTGTCCAATCCGTCCCTCACCCATAAGGTTGGATGCGTCTCAGAGTTACACACCTTTTGGTTTTTACGGCACCTCAATCCGACACCCGACGCTCCCGGAATCGCGTTTTTAGTGCTGGGCCACTGCCGTTACTCGGCGTCCATAACCGACTTGACTCGACCCGTCCACCGTTCAGCTGCGCCTGACCCGACCTGCGGTGCGGCGTGCACGTCTACGACCCGACTTGACCAAATCTCGGTTCGTCTTCGTTTCTGCGCCCAACGAGTTGTTGGCAACTCGTGTGCTACCCTTGACTTCTTGCTTGTTCGTCCTTGTTGCTTCTTCGAACATGGTTGCTTCACTCTCCAACGCCATCATATATATATGGACGCCAAGTGAAGTGAGGGTCGCTCGTTTGCCACAAGCCGACCCACCCGTTTATTCATCCGCCCACGAAGTTCCGTGTCGTGGGGTGTGGGGCGCTCGGCCGACCCGAGCCGACCCCCACGTTTGTTGTTCGCCCATGAAGTGTCGCGACGGCCCACGCCCAATATGTTGGCCGACCCACCAACTCATATGTCGGTCTAGCTCACCCAAGGTGCGCCCGTGGTGGTATAAACACGTCTCGCCAACGCCGTGTTGACTCGCCTCTCCTCCAACTCGCCCTCGTGACTCGCCTCGCTACACTCGCGCGCCCGTGACTCTCCGGTGCGTCGTTACGCCCATTACGTCGCACGGCGCCCGAACTCGCCCAAACGCCCAACCGACGCGCCCGTTCCACTGAACACGCCCATGAAGTCTTGGGGCCTTACACATGAGGATTTAGAAATGTCAAATGCGGCATAAGAAATAATAATTTAATTTAATTTGTTATTCTTTCCTTTGAAACCGAAAACTATGACTTTTCATCCTCAAACCCTTAATTTAATAGTTTAATTGTGACACACTGAAAATATTCCAGGCTTCTCAAATGAAGACCATCCAAAAAAAAAATTATTTATGAAAATTTGAACTTCCCCAAGCCCACTTCCAATATATACCACACCTATCGTCGTAATAATTAGAATTCATAATTATGTTCAAATTATAGAATAAAATTATACTATAAAATTAAAAGAACAAGAAAAAACATAAATACTTTGCAATGTAAGTAAAATTTAAAACATAGTGAGCTGAGAGCTTGAGATAATGTCACATTGCATTGTAATAAAATTTTAAAACACATCTCGTTGTGGAAACACAAACAACATATGCACATCTATTTTCATAGCGCCAATGGTATACGAACCACGAAAAAGTAAGAAAACATAGACCAACAAACACAACGCACTAAGTGCAATGTTGTAGTTGTTTTTGAATTTTAAACTCTCGTCCGAGAGTTTTGTTCTTATAAACCCAAAATTCTCCATTAGCGCGGCATTCTGCCTATCGTTTTCGCGATTTTTGCACTGTATCTGTCGAATTACCCAAAATTCTCCATTCGCGCGGCATTTTGCCTGTCGTTTTCGGGAATTTTTGCACTGTAGCTGTCGAATTCTTGGACTGTAGCTGTCCTTTTCGCGAATTCTTGGACTGTAGCTGTCGTTTTCGCAAATTCTTGGACTGTAGCTGTCGTTTTGAAGAGATATTTTCTTTGTCGCTGGGATCCAGGTAAATTTGGTGCTACTCTTTCAATAGTCATATGTCCACGAAAACCAATTAGTGTACAATTGTGACTCAAAACTATACTTGCAAATTTTCATGGTTCAAACAACATCAAAATATTGGCTACACCCGACTAAAAATAGAATGCACTAGTCCCAAACTGACAAATTCATTTTTGGCAGCAAGGAGAAACAAATCAAAAAAGGAAATTCCTCGTAACATATTTGCTTATGGTATTTTTGTTGCAGGGCACCTTCATATTTTCGACCTACTCCAAACAATAGATGATTTCACCCTTCATATGAAAAGTGTTCTTGAACTAGGCCAAATGATTTTGACTTCAAGGCTGCTCTTTCACCATAATCTAGCTCGGATACCAAGTAATCTCAGGAGATTGAACAAGTTGGTTTTATTTTCTTTTGTCTTCATTACAACTTTTGAGTTGAATTAGTGAAGCCCCAGTCATGGTATATCTTTGTGATACAGTGGGAATTCTGAGAGAGATTTGCTAGCTGTTTTTCCTGTTACCTTGGAGACCTTATTGCATGAAATCTATCACTTTAATCATTAGGAAAGGCATTGTACTCAATAGTAGAATCTAATCTAATGTCATGTGTCCAAATATAAGTCACAAAATTGAAGTATAATCACACTGCAATGATGAATATAAGGTTTGGAAAAATAAATCAGCTATAAATCTGAAGCTTGGTGCTTGAATTATGAGTCATCTGCTTGCAACCCTCATGAATTTCAATAAAATGGTGCCATGTGGTGCCATGTACTCATAAGCATATTCCTTGTACTTATTCAAATGGTTTCAATGGTGTGCTCCTTGTAGATAGTGAGGGCATTTGTATGGTTTGTTACAAAGTTGCAGATATGTTGTGCATCCTCAATAGTGGCTCCAATCCAAAGCACATCAAAAGCAATAGATTTCAGTGCCAAGTTCAATGAATGGACAATGCAAGGTGTCCAAAATACTTGTGGATATTTTGCTTCCACAATCATGCCAACAGCCTTGCAAATAGGTGCATTATCTGTAATGATTTGCACACAAAAATCCACACCTACACTTTCAATAACTTTGAGAAATAACTCACCCATATATTGTGCATCCTTGTACTCTCCAAGTGCATCCACTGATTTCAAGAAAACTACACCATTCGTGGATGACACCATGAAGTTAATCAGTGGGTGGCGTGCTGGATCTGTCCATCCATCAGAAACAATGCTAACCCCAGATGTTGGCCATGCTGATTTAATAGGCTCAAGAATTTTGTCCACCTCTTTCTTTGCCTTTGTCAACAATGTGGTTTTGAGCTTCTCTGACCCAGGAGGCACATACCCTGATGGAGCCCCATGACAAAGAGCTCGACACATCTCAATAAATAGAGGTGATCGTGCAACATTAAAGGATATGAAGTTCTGATAGAAAAAAAATGCAATGGTGAGGTCAAGCTCTTCCCTTTTATCTATTTGGAAAATCTTGTCCATTGGACCAACTGCAGTTGCCTTTCTCTTTGCTAATTCTCCCCTGCTAGAAGTCTCAAAAGGGAACTTGCTTCTGCTTTTCCTCAAGAATGGAAGGGGGTCATCAGTCTTGGATTTTTTTGATTTTGCTGCCACATTTGCCTCACCAATACTCGCCTCTTTCTCCAATTTCTTCCTATTTGGCGATTCAATTGTTGTACAACATTTAACGCCACAACCTGGAATACCCAAGTCACAATTTGGTCCAAGTGACATTTAACCTTACTTTCTTCAAGGACTGTGACTATTCTTCTCATGCAAGGAATCTTGGTAACCCAACCAGCTTATAGATCTCCCTGCCAAAACAAAGTAATTTAAAAACAGTTTGATTATAGAATGAAAATATTCAATTGATAAGTGAAGATAAAGTCTTCATCTTGATTTCTTCGATGGTGGAGAAAAGATGTGTTGGTGATTTCTCTTTGAATGATCTTCTTCAAGGGTAAGGATTAGATCTTGGTTGTAATGATGATAAAGCCTTTTTTTTTGCACTCTTCTGTACCAGTCCTAGGAAAGCTTGGTTCCTAGTCTTTAGATAATATTACTTTGACTTCTTCTTTACATAAGAATATAATTACATAGTCAACATGAAGACCGATCTAGCTATACTTTTCAACATGCCTATGCGTTCACACATAGTACCTATATAGTACTTGTTATCCATTGGTTGATGACATTCAACTGTTGATTGATAATTTGTTTTTTAATTTGTTTATGAGGGGCAGGCGAGCCTTATAGAGACCCATCCATGGCATCAGGGGAGCCCTACAGAGACGTCTCCATGAGAGGAGGATTTTCAGGTACATTGGTTGTTTAGTTATGTCATGTTTTCAATTAGGTTATATTTATTGTTCGTTGTGAAAAATTGATTAATGTGAATTTTTTTGTCTTGCACAGGTGGACGCACTCGTCCGACTCGTTCACCCAGTCAGGGAATCGAACAAGAGGTGCCCCAAGGACATGTTCCCATTCGCCATGTTGCTGGTGAGGGGCAAAGGAGAACAATGTCTGAGCCTGTGGTATTCATCCCACAATTGGATACTTCTCCAGGTAAAATCTAAATACAAATTTATTGTTTGATGTATGTTTAATTTCAAACTTATTGTGGTACTCATGTACCCAAATTCCTAACAATTTAATGTTTTGTTTAGTGGGTCATAGACACATTCATTACTCGCCAGGGGACCATGGTATGAACGAGGGTCTTATACATGGCATAGGTACACATTAGATCAATTCCTAGTTAAAATGTTCAATTTTACGTTATATTCAATGTTGAACAAGTGAATTTTTTTTCCAAATGACTTTTTTAATGTGAAAACATTATGCTCCATAGGTGCAAATGTTGGAGCTGGGCTTGGCTTTATTGCTAGTGAGGGGCAAAGGAGAACAATGTCTGAGCCTGTGGTATTCATCCCACAATTGGATACTTCTCCAGGTAAAATCTAAATACAAATTTATTGTTTGATGTATGTTTAATTTCAAACTTATTGTGGTACTCATGTGCCAAAATTCTAACAATTTAATGTTTTGTACAGTGGGTCATAGACGCGTTCGTTCCTCGTCAGGGGAGCATAGTATGAACGTAGAGGAAGAGATAGTTTTTCCAACGGGTATTTTCAAATCACCAAACAAGTTTTTTAAATACAAATTTTTCTTATAAATTATTTAATTTTTAATACGTGCAATAATTTAACATGTTACAGGTGGTGGTGGTCGCCCTCCTAGGGGTACAGGTCGTAGGGTTCATGAGTTTGCTCGAAATCCGAGCTATGATCCCCTTTACACCCATCCCGGTGATATTCCTGAGCAGATGCCTTGGGAAGATAGAATCTCCTTACTTACTGTTGATGGGATGAGGGAGCATTCCACGAGATTGCGCAATGAATTGAAAAGTTGCAATCTCTCTGCCCCTAGTCGAAATTGTCTCCAAATTGTTTTGCACAATTTGGAGAGTTTGATAGAGACTTATCGTGGGGTTGGACCATCAACCCAAGTTTTCTTTGACATGATGCGTAGGAGGAGAGCATCAGTGATTGGTATCCACTACTACAATGAAGTCAAAAGGAAGGTCACTAAAGAAGCAACCTTGTCACTATTTGACTTGCGGCCTGAAGACAAAAAACGTCTGAAGATTGCAAGATTCAATGATCCTAATATTGCACCCCATATTTATGAGAAGTTCATGTATGCATACGGGAAGTTCCCAAATAATGATGAGGTGCCGCAATATTTTGTTAGAATGTTGGTTGCTCAGTTCCGAGACCACATGGACCCTAACTATACAGATACTGGGTCCAAATTTTATGGAGCTGGAAAAGGTCGTACATATGAACGACCTGAGCTATGCGAGATGTTGGGTTTAGGCCTCCAGCACCTCGTTTAGTAGCTCGACCACCTAGGGTAGTTACACTTCCAGAGGAGTTAGCCCTTATCTCCAGTGCTGCATCAAAAATGAGGGATAAGATACAAGAACATATTGCAGCTGCTTTAGGAGGGGTGGAAGTCGGCTTAGGGATGAGCCAACCTTCATCTAGTGCAGGAGAGCGTTCATTTGTGAGTGTCCCAGATGATGTGTTGAGGGAGATGGAGCAAGATGAGCTTATTAAGTATGCAACCTCATGTAGAGACCACTATGAGCAATCCAGGACAATACAAATGCACACCATGGGCGAGGTATGTACATACAGGTTTTGATCTAACATGTTTTTTTGGTGTATATATACATTTAGTCTCAAAAAACTGACGCCAATATATTTATTTAACTTATGCAGTTTACAACATTCCTAGAACAACAATTCCTTTCCCCTCGTGCTTATTCTGTAGATCGTGGACACGATCATGTACAGGTGCCACAGCCATTACTCATTACTATCTATCTATATTTTTGTATGTCAAATTGAAATTGAATTTATGTCACAAATTTATTGGTACGAGTCTTAACATTATGGAATTTTCAGGTTAGTGCTACACATGAAGGGTTGCTTGAAGAGATTATTCCTTCTGAGGTTCCAGTCGTGACACAGGTATTGATACTTTTCGTTAAGCATATTTATAGTGTTTATTATATTTCTTTTCGTAAACTTGACTGTTAACTTTGGTTTCTACTTTTCAGGGTACAGAGGATATTGACATGATGCAGACTGAGCCTCAAGGAGATCCCGTAGTCTCTGGGTCCGAGACTCTACATTAAACCATGGTAACCTCTTACCCTTTCTTTGTTGCTATGGTATTCAAAAAATATCTGAGAGTGTACGAGGAGATTCACCTGCCTTTTTTGTAGAATTTGTATCCTAGTTTTTGTATCTTTTCTTATTCAATCAAGAACTTTTTCCCAATTGTCCATGAAGTTATGGATAACTTTATTCAGTTGCCTATAATGTCATATGACATATGCTTTAGTATGATTTTTTGCATTATGACATTTTGTCTTGCTTTAGTCATATATGTGTTTCTCATATTACTCTACATTGGTAGAGTTTCCCATATTGGCAATAATGGGTATAACCCATTCCTATATACTCTCAAATTTGTGTATGGATTTCTCCATGAAAAAACTGCAATATGGTATTTCTATTACAATAGTATAAGCTTGACCTCAATTTCATCATTTGTATATGAATTATGGTACAGTACATGAATATATGGAAGTGCATCCATCAGTTCAGATATGGCTTCTCTGCTCTATTCATATTGTCTATATTCATTCAGTTTTGCATTGTATACAAAACAATAATATTCCCTATATATGGTGTCAGGAATCCTATTCGAGAATGGTGTTGCAGTGGGGTAGCTGCAATATCCTCCATCTAAAATATCAATGATCTTGATCATTTTGGGTCGTATTGATTTTCTTCACAATCACGTTCCTTCAATAGTGTCAGCATTCATATATACAGTCACAATTTGATCTTCTTAGAATCGTGCTTATCGATCCTTGTTCAGTTTCTAGAAGAATCAATTTTTTACTTTGAATAGCAAGTGGTGAGCATCATTAAAGGAAGAAATTTTGTAGGTATCTGAAGACGAGACCTCCCTTGTGACAAGAATCACTACAAGAAGTCAGGTTGACCATTGGACCTTTCATTAGCATAACTCAAGGATGCAGCAAAGAAAATGGTTTAAACGTGAGGTACATGACTATTCAACATTAACTTGACCGATGCATGCTGAATTTGACACAACTCTTATTTAAATTTGCATGCTGAATTTGACACAACTCGCTTTGTCAATGGTGACTTGTTCCTCCCCTGTGCAGGATGTTGCTAAAGGAGAAACTGTAATTAAGGAGAAAGAAGAAGAGCTGTATGCCTTACAAGAAAAACTTGTCAGTATGGAGAATGTGAGTTTCTTGTAAAAATTATCTGTGGATGATTTATTAAATTGGAACATTTATTTTAAGCATTGTAGCATCATGCATTTATTGTATTCTGATGTGAAATAAGATTAATAGGAGAATACTTTACCTTGCTTAATGTTAATCAACGCAAGCACTTTGTCCAGGATCCAGCAGCTCCAGTTCCTTATTCTTACTTTAGTATCATGCTCTTTATTGTAATTATCTCCTGATTTCAGATACTGTTTTATTTTTTTTAATTTTTGATGGGATTCCATAATAATCTTACTGTTATTGCAGGAGGAGATCCAAAAGCTCATTGATGATCACAAGGCCACACTAGAAGCAAGGAAAACTAAGTTTGAAGCTGAGATTGAACAACGACAATCCTTATGCAAAGAAAGAGAGGAAGCTTTAAGATTGTTTGAGTAGCTTAAGAAATTGAAAACGGAGTTAAATGTGATCAGGCTTGGCAGCTGACAATATGATACAGTTGGAAAGATTTATTGAAGGTTCCCAAATTTCTACAAATGAAGGTTTAGTGAACAGATTAGTGAGATTTAAAATTGGCTATAAGCCTAATGAGATCAAATAAGAGGAATCTGTTCGTAGCCTTGCTATTTCTGTAATTAGTGATATTTAAAATTGGCTATAAGCCTAATAAATAGTTCGTAGCCTTGCTATCTCTGTAATCTGTACTGCTAGAAAATTGGCAGAAACCAAGAGTGAAAATATTTGATATATTTTGGAAATCGAGTTTCGACAGTACAATATGGATTTCTTTTATTCAGATTGAAAAATCTGTGTAGTGATGAACCTCATATTAATATTTATTATTATCCATTTTAATTTATGACAACTGTTGAGTATCGCAAATAAGGTGACTAAAATATATGTTTTTTTTCTCGTTTATTATACATTTTCTACTGTGTTGAAATCGAGTATAATTATTTTACAAATCTGTGCCAATATTTGAAGGCAATGTGCTTTCTTGTAGTGGTGCTAATGCATGGATGTTCACCGAAAATCTAAAGCAGGAGTTGATATGTGGATGAAAGAGACTGTTAACACATGTCCTAAGTCGGCTAGAAGAAGGCAATAAAACGAGGTTGATTGGCCCGAGAATGCACAATAAAGACAGGAGGTTTATGATAGACAAATAAGCCAGTGACAGATGGGTACACAAGGGAAAAAGCTCACTTTGAAAGTGGACAAGTTCTCTAGGCAAACTTTTCCCTCCTATACCCATCTATCACTACAACTTATTTGTATGTCATAAAACTCCTGTAGCTTGCTTATCTGATGGTGGTGAGTATTCTTTAATATGCCTCCACCGCTCATCTAATTTCACCTTAAATTAGAATTTGCATTACCCAAGTTCGGTCCACCCAATAAAATCCAAAGAAAATTCTGAAGTGCATGATAAGCGTATTGAAAAACACTATCATAACATGGCATTTCATCTCACATTTCCAAAATAAGAAACAACTTTCCAAATTAGGGAACATGTTTCCATGCCATATCATATGTGTTTCCACATTTCACTGTGTTTTTGGTGATGGTACCAACCATGTACTTGTGTTTCCCACAACATAACCAAATATTTATATTGGTGCAAAGTTCAAACATACATCACTCTCAATTTATTGAAGCAACATGAGCCAGAATCTTCACATTTTGAGGATATTCTGTTACAGCCTTGGTCTAGAAGCTAACCTATGCAAAAAAGAAGATCATGACTTTCAATATGTCCAATAAATGTTTTCCAGATGGTCACTCTTATAAAGGTGACAATAGTATAAGGGGTATCTTCCTATACCTAACTAGGTGTTCATTTTATGTCTCTAGCTTTGGAGATGAGATTGTCTAAGGCTTACATTGTCCTTCATATACTAGAAAGGTGTTACCCACCATGTGCATTTCAAACACTTTAATCAATCATCATCAATTCCATCATCAATTAGTTCCATCCACTCGAGATTGCAAATCATATTTGACAAAATGGAACCAAAATCCACCTTGCGGTCAATTCAAGAAAAGACTTCAGCCATAGCAGTATTGTTGTTGATCCTACATGATTTACAAATGGACCAACAAGTCATAAAATAAGGCATCATGGCAACAATAAGGAATGGAAGCAACTAGAAATGTACAGAAGCCTGGAATAGTAGTAGCCAAATTCAAGATGGAGAAAAGTCCAATTTCCTTAGTCCTCGGCATTAAATTATATTCAAGATGAGCACTAGATGATGAGATGAGACTTTGAGGCTCGTAGAGAAAAATCCCACACCAAATCGAGTAGAACATGTAGTTGTTATAGGTTATCTTACTCATGTCAAATTTGTGATCAATGTACCGTGGTACAGGTGGGAAGTTCTTTGCTTGTTTGATTTTAATAATAGAGTTCTGGTACACGACACAATTATAGTGAATGTGTTTGCACATTCACAAATTTATGCCACATTCACTGTAATTACACAAAGTTTCTCATTTTTTTAACAACAATTGTGGTTACAATATAGTTCAAGCAGTTGAAAAATGTTAATTCAATTGACATCTAGCACACAAGATTGAATGAAACGTTCTCCTAAGTAGAACATTTTAAAATTGGGTGTTTCCCATCTGATGTAACATTTTAGTTGTAAAATTTTACATGGCCATTGTTTCAAAAGCTTTCTTAAATATCCCCATCATTTTTTTTTAGTGTAAAGAATCATAGATTAATTGAGATAGATTTTATATTAATAATATCTTTGTTTTCTGGCTGTTGACAAAGTCCGAAGGAATTTTATTTTTCTAGTCTTGGTTGAGAGATATTCTTGCAAAAGCAAACTTTCATCTTTGATTGCTTTAAATTCCCTAAGCATCTATGGTCTTATCTTGTATGTATTTCTTGCTTCTAATTTTCTTGTGAGAGACTAAACTCCCACACTCTACATTGCCATAGTAGTACTAGCATGATGAAGATGTAAATGATTTTTTCCACGACTATTACACTGTTATCCTTTCCAAAACAACTACCTAGTCTCATCTTGTATTTTTTCTTTGGTATTGTTGCACTTGCAAACTTATTGGGGAATAAATTCAGTGATACATAACTGTAGTGTTCTATTCTAGCAAAACTTTCAAGATATTGAAATCGATTTGGCTAAAAGAGAGGACTCTTTTAGATCTAGTTTCACGTTTATTTTAAATTCAAATCTGAACCAGTAAAGAAGCTAAGAATTGACTGTTTTTTGGTCACCATCATGACATTGACACTTCAAGCAACATTATATTGACTAGATAGAGTAGAAGGATTATAGTTATGGATCCATAGATTATTCTTTAGCAATCAACCTCCAAATATTATCAAACTTTTTAATATATTATTTACATGATATAATTGCACTCTTAATGCTTTGGGATATATAATCTCCAAAAGTTACACACTGGGTGTTGTCACTGGCAGCGACTGTCACCTTGTCACTAAAAAATGGGTGTTGTTTATAGGGTTGCAGTTTCAGGGCTAGGTTTGCAAGGTGGCCTTCGAATCCCTCATCTCTCTGTCAATGGCTTTGAAAGGCTAAGAGAACAGTGGAGCCCAGGGTGTTATAGTTCTGTTCCATGTCATTGTCATGTTCTAGCATCCAGAGACTTCTTCCTGGAGTAGCCTCTGTTTATGCTTTTCTGAGGAATATTTATGCAGGGATAAGAAATTATTCAACCAATGATGTAGAGTTCTTATTTTCGCATGGTTAAGGAATGTTTTAGATTGTGACATTCATGAAGTTGTTTTGGCAGATCCTCAACATTCCTTCAGCTATGGTGAACTTCATTTATCGTTTGATCGGCCTCATTATAATTTTCAAGGACAACTTGGATGATATTCATGTGAGAAGTCCCCATTTTCTTGCTCGTGCAAAAATTAAAATGGTGCGATGCCAAGCTTTATGGTTATCTATGTCTAGAAACTGCCTTCAATCAGTTTTGTCCCCTCACCTTAGCTTCTGCTGAAGGGCAAGGAATTCCAACATGAGTCCTTTTGTATTTTCCAAATAGTAATTCCCAGTTAAATTTATTTTGGGTACATGTGTTATGATATGGAAAATAATGAGACATTTTTTTCTCCATCAAAATACTTTAATTTGATATTTCAAAGGTTGAAATCATAATATACATAGTACTGTCTTTTCAGATCTTGCTGAGCCTTAAGGACTAGATACAATATCACAAATTCCAGTTTGTCATCTATTCCCATTAGTTACACTCTTCCTGTATCAATTAAGACCCCGAAATGTGCATTAAAACACCAAAAAGGGTACATACGTGAGGATTTTCTGCCTTTCCATACTCATAACTTGCCATTTTAGTATTACAAAGCAAAACAAAACTCCTCTGAAGAAGTTAATACTGGAGAAGAAACAATTTCGTGCTAGAGTTCTCCATACTTGAAATCCTTCACAGAAAAGGGTCCAGCCATATTTTTCAATATATATGGTGGGTCCAGAACCAAGCCATTCTTCACAAGTTTATTACGCTCGAAGATACAAGTGGCCTCATTGAAAAGTAAGTCAAGGACGTTGAAACATAGACTATGAAAAATTCAGGTTCGAATAATGCCAGATCTGAACAAAGACATTCCAAGGGTTTCTTTGATAGCACCAAACAAGGAGATCCCCCGCATTGTGGTGTTGGAGCAGTATTGTTAATCAAAATAACCATTGCCTCCTAAAATATTTATAAATTTTATTTATACTTGCTTTACCATGTATATCAGATACCTATCAATCACAAACATGAAAAATTGTGGAATTCATGCTCTGGAAACACAACCAACCTTTATTATTACCAACATTAACTTTTATATAGTAGCAGATATGTAGATAAAATTTCCAGCTTCCAAAGAGACAAACCTGCTTCTCCAACATGATGGCACATTCTTAACTACTAACATTTCACTGGGAATTTCTCCCTATCATCGCACTGGGAATTGGAAGCAAGGAATTTACAAGTGCAATAGCTTCATCCAAAAAGGACTTTGAAAGCCATCGCTTTAACTGAATCTGATGACATATAATGTGGCCATTTTTCCATGCAGCATAGCTAACGGGTGCTTCTAGGTCCTTGAGAAATGAATACACTGCCTTTGAAATGGGAAACCCTCTTGCATCTTTTTTTCTGTGCAGATTCACCTTGTCTGAAATGAATATACATAGGATGTAGAAAAATCTAATTTAGTTAAAAGATGGCAGTTATCCTAACGAAAATAAAAAGAAAAGACATAATTTTACTAGAAAGAAAGAAAGTGAGCTCCAAACCATAGTTTAATTAAATAAATTAGCTAAGCAAACCATACACAGTGACTATGCTGGCAAGCTGAGGAATATCTTCTTCATCAAGAACCAATCTTTGTATATCAATAAGCCAGACTGAGAGGGATGTCAATGCAGCACCAACAGACATTCTGATTGCAACAGAAAAATGGAAGGAATTATTTCATCAAACGAACCTGAATGAGAGCACCACCTTTCAACTTACATCATTATGGACTTTAAAATAATAATTAGAGTCAAAATATGATAATAAATTACTCAAGAATCAAAACAATAGTCGAACGAGGTATAAGATGGTTGAAATCCCATGTCTGTGCTGACCTCTTGCTCTGTTACACAATCTTGTAAACATGTGAGATGCTTAATTTATTCTGTATAAGATGGTTGAAATCCCACCATGGCTATTAATTATCTCTAGAAGAAAGCAAGGTAAAAAAGCATGTATTCATTCAAATAGATTGCAATCTACTAAGGTGTCTTCACATGAATGGCATGCACAGCAACATTTCTGGATGGATTTTGTTAAAGGCTTCCTGATCTGTATGCTGAGAGAGGTTGTATGCTGTGATGGTTGAAATCCCA
The DNA here is from genome assembly GCA_034641835.2 of Pinus albicaulis. NCBI lineage: Eukaryota > Viridiplantae > Streptophyta > Pinopsida > Pinales > Pinaceae > Pinus > Pinus albicaulis. Next base: position 54,010,895 of record CM076580.1, on the reverse strand, counting down.
CCATGGCTATTAATTAGCTCTAGAAGAAAGCAAGGTAAAACAGCATGTATTCATTCAAATAGATTGCAATCTACTAAGGTGTCTTCACATGAATGGCATGCACAGCAACATTTCCGGATGGATTTTGTTAAAGGCTTCCTGATCTGTATGCTGAGAGAGGCTGCATGCTGTGAGTTTCCCAATGCAAACAACACAAATTGAATGTCTTTTGAAGCATGTGAAATATATAACAAGCAACACTAAGGTGTCTTCACATGAATGGCATGCACAACAACATTTCCAGATGGATTTTGTTAAAGGCTTCCTGATCTGTATGCTGAGAGAGGCTGTATGCTGTGATGGTTGAAATCCCACCATGGCTATTAATTATCTCTAGAATAAAGCAAGGTAAAACAACATGTATTCATTCAAATAGATTGCAATATACTAAGGTGTCTTCACATGAATGGCATGCACAACAACATTTCTGGATGGATTTTGTTAAAGGCTTCCTGATCTGTATGCTGAGAGAGGCTGTATGCTGTGATGGTTGAAATCCCACCATGGCTATTAATTATTTCTAGAAGAAAGCAAGGTAAAACAACATGTATTCATTCAAATAGATTGCAATCTACTAAGGTGTCTTCACATGAATGGCATGCACAGCAACATTTCCGGATGGATTTTGTTAAAGGCTTCCTGATCTGTATGCTGAGAGAGGTTGTATGCTGTGAGTTTCCCAATGCAAAAAACACAAATTTAATGTCTTTTGAAGCATGTGAAATATATAACAAGTAGCACTAAGGTGTATTCACATGAATGGCATGCACAGCAACATTTCCGGATGGATTTTGTTAAAGGCTTCCTGATCTGTATGCTGAGAGAGGCTGTATGCTGTGATGGTTGAAATCCCACCATGGCTATTAATTATCTCTAGAAGAAAGCAAGGTAAAACAACATGTATTCATTCAAATAGATTTCAATCTACTAAGGTGTCTTCACATGAATGGCATGCACAACAACATTTCCGGATGGATTTTGTTAAAGGCTTCCTGATCTGTATGCTGAGAGAGGCTGCATGCTGTGAGTTTCCCAATGCAAACAACACAAATTGAATTTCTTTTGAAGCATGTGAAATATATAACAAGCAGCACTAAGGTGTCTTTACATGAATGGCATGCACAGCAACATTTCCGGATGGATTTTGTTAAAGGCTTCCTGATCTGTATGCTGAGAGAGGCTGTATGCTGTGATGGTTGAAATCCCACCATGGCTATTAATTATCTCTATAAGAAAGCAAGGTAAAACAACATGTATTCATTCAAATAGATTGCAATATACTAAGGTGTCTTCACATGAATGGCATGCACAGCAACATTTCTGGATGGATTTTGTTAAAGGCTTCCTGATCTGTATGCTGAGAGAGGCTGTATGCTGTGATGGTTGAAATCCCACCATGGATATTAATTATTTCTAGAAGAAAGCAAGGTAAAACAGCATGTATTCATTCAAATAGATTACAATCTACTAAGGTGTCTTCACATGAATGGCATGCACAGCAACATTTCCGGATGGATTTTGTTAAAGGCTTCCTGATCTGTATGCTGAGAGAGGCTGCATGCTGTGATTTTCCCAATGCAAACAACACAAATTGAATGTCTATTGAAGCATGTGAAATATATAACAAGCAGCACTAAGGTGTCTTCACATGAATGGCATGCACAGCAACATTTCCGGATGGATTTTGTTAAAGGCTTCCTGATCTGTATGCTGAGAGAGGCTGTATGCTGTGATGGTTGAAATCCCACCATGGCTATTAATTATCTCTAGAAGAAAGCAAGGTAAAACAACATGTATTCATTCAAATAGATTGCAATCTACTAAGGTGTCTTCACATGAATGGCATGCACAGCAACATTTCCGGATGGATTTTGTTAAAGGCTTCCTGATCTGTATGCTGTGAGCTTCCCAATGCAAACAACAAAAATTGAATGTCCATTGAAGCATGTGAAATATATAACAAGCAGCATACGTATATGTTTGTGGGGAAAGAAACTTTTTCGATACTTGGAATAGACTCGAACAAATAGTGACAGATTGAAGCACATAACACAAATGAACAAAACAAGATTGAAGAAACAAATAACAGATGTCTGTGCTGACCTCTTGCTCTGTTACAACATGTATTCATTCAAATAGATTGCAATCTACTAAGGTGTCTTCACATGAATGGCATGCACAACAACATTTCCGGATGGATTTTGTTAAAGGCTTCCTAATCTTGAATCAAAACCTTGATGAATCTGCATCATAAATTATGTACCAACACACATCTAAGCATCCACATGTCAATTTATTTGTTCAAGCAATCTACAATATAGTCTTAAACTATATAAAGTCCAATGCATTGTAGCAATTATATGTTCTAACCTTAGAATCAAAGTTCATTGTTCATCTTGAACAATGTGTTCCACTCATATGAAATGTGCTAGTGGAAAATTTTCCAAAATGGCATCATGATCATCTATCGATAACCTCCATTATCGCTGTTTTTTTCTACTCTTCACTTGCTTCAACTGCAATCGAGTTGCTATGACCAAGTGACTATATTGGGCATAAATAACCTCTGGCTGGTAATCTTGAAAAATAATATGATCTTTACATTTCTTTACTTCTTCAAAGAAATGTCCCATTAACACAATTGAACCGATTGGGTATGTATAATTTGATGGATCATTATACTCTTGCAACAGCGTGGATTTAGACATAGTGCATCGTAATAAATAATAATGCACTTTTTCTTGATTATTTTATGGTGCAATGACAGCAAAGACATCACCTTCTCTAACCATATCAGAGACACGATCATTATCATTGTCAATCATAGCCACTTCATTGTCCATTTCCTTGTCACTCACGTTTCCAAATGGGGGCAATGGTGTCAATTGTTCGAGTTTCCATGGTTGAACAAATTTCTTAATTTTGTTTTCACATTCATCGATGGACTCTGTCTGATCAATACATGCATAACAAAAGCAAGAGCACTTTCGTTTCTCAATGCAATGTATATTTGTCATGTCCTTACTCCTAATTGAGTGTAAACTTCTTGTTTTAGGGATTACACTGGCATTATATGGCAATGATCTATCAACATCACCCATTGCAATATTCCAAAAATACCTGCTTGAGAAAAACACACACATATGTATGAGTCAAATTTTGAAAAATATTATATATTTTTTTGATAAAAAATACGTGCACATATATGTATACACATATATATATCTACACATGTATAATATATTCTTAGTTAAATGTGTATGCTTACCTGTGCACATGAGCCATCCTTGGGTTTGATACATGACTTAAATTGCCCTTGCACCAATTAACAACATCTAAAGAATTTGCAAGTCGGAAAGCAGAGTGATTCAATTGATACCTCCTAAGTGCACGTTTTACGCATGCCCCAACACCATCATGCTCTCCTTTTCCATGCCCTGTCTCAAATAAATTCCATGTATGTCGAATGTTGATTTTCCTATGAAGACGAGACAACCAATAGAACGATCTTGCTGATTTAAATTGACCAGCACAACCATCTGACCATACCCAATGTTCTTTAAAAGTGACTCTTCGTTTAAACAAATCATTATAAATAACATTAAAACAATGTTGAACAAAACACGTGTCATGTGTTCGATCATCACTGATGTAGAAATGGTACTCCTTAATCACCTCACGATTATTTTCATCGCTATCAAAACCATCGACAACAAGCTCTATGTGTCTATACAAAATATGCACAAATATCGATACTTGGTCTGAATGATAATACTCACTTTGTATCTCCTTTTGTGGACTAAACGTGTAATTCTCAGCGAAATCAACCACTGATAATATTGTTCCTTTTGGGAACACCTCACGTGATTGCTTGAACTGTAAATCCTGCCATCGTGCTATACGACAATGCTTAATATATTTGTATATTTGCACCCTGAACTTCTCCATAAAAGATGTCACTGGAATCTCGTCATCAAGTAAAGTGATATTTTTTGATGTTGTGCTTGAATCTGCAACAGGAGTGTAAGTAACATATTCATATCTCTTCCAATTTAGACTGAGATTTGACAGTCTGGGATCATTAGGATCAATGGGATACTTTTCATCATAGAGTGCCAAATGAGAACATTTGTCACATTTTCTTCCACCAACACATTCCTTTTTATAAAATAATTCATTATTCTCTCGTGGACATAATATCTTTGATAAAAATTGACGAACACTTGAAGGAGGAGGGTCATTTGACCAATATTTTATGCCAAAATTTACAAAAGTCTCATACAATAATTCGAATTCTACATGGTATCGACAACAACATGTGTCTCGAACAGTGATAGGCCTGACATACCATGGTTTAAGCTTCACAAATGTGCTAAGGGAAATCTTCACATCAATATTACTCTCCATAAAGCTCTCGAACAATTCTACTTGACTGACCTGTGTTATATGTTTGGAATGAGATTCGTAAACTCCCTTAGATATACGGCGTCGCAGTTGATCCTTTTCATTTGGCGACACACGAGAGTTCGAATCCCAAAACTCTTTTACCCTATCCCTCACACCATCAAGAAGTCTATCATGATATGGACGCCTGCAGATATTAGCCCAACATGCTCCTTCATCATTCTCATCTATTTGAGTTCTAAATTTTGAATGCCTCCATAAACTTTTTCTTGATGTTTTAATCAATTTTGAAGTTGTTGACATCAACCGACTTGATGAAGTTCCTTTCGCAACCGCACCTGTTAAAAGTGCTCTACGAGCATTCTTTGCAACATTAGATCGCCCTTTGGCTAGTATGCCAAGCGCCGATGTCACATTATTTGTTACCATTTCATTTGCTAAAACCTCTTTTTCACTTTTAATGCCCAATAATTCCACAGCATTTGTGAGAGATTTGTGATTTATAAGTCCACGTAATAGTTGAGCTTGTGCTATGATAGATAAACCTTCAAAAGTATGTTTCAATACAGATTTTACTTTATCTCGAACTGTCCTTTTAGCCAATGGTGGTCCCAATTCTTCAATTTTAGTTGCATCCATATTTTCTAGAAACTTGTAGTTGTATACAACATTATTGGAACTTCCAATTAATTGCAGTGAAATTGGATGTGTGGTTGCTTCTTCTTGTGGATCTGATGTTGTCCCTCCATAAAAAAACAATATTAAAACTTCTAATTTGAAATTGACATGTATACAAAAAACAAAATTCAAATTGAAGAAACTAAATTGACTCACCAGTGACATTGATATCAATTATATTCTCGTTGACAAGTTCCTCAACATTTCTCATTTCCTCGTCATTGTCATGTACCTCTACATCTATTTCACGATGCTCTACCTCCACATTTCTTTCATGCCTTAATCTTTCCCTTTCCTCTCGCCATTTTTTTGTGATTTCTCATTTTTCTCCTTTAAATATTTTATTTTTCGATCGTACTTTGATATGCAATTCCTTTGGTTTCCCATGTTCACACAATTGGAAACCTAAAATCCAATTCTATTTGGACCAAATACCTAACAAAACATAAAGAGTTCAAACTAAGTACTTCATGCTTTCATAGATTGCAAGATTTCAAAAATACTCCATGTCTTCATAGAGACATTATGCAAAAATATTTCATGCATGCACCCAAAAACATTTCAAAAAAAAAATTTGCACCCACAAAAACTTTCAAAAAATATTTCCCACCCAAAAAACTTGAATTTTTTTTTTTTTTTGCCAAAAAAAATTTTGTGCACAGAAAATAGATTGGAGCACCCTCACTAGATTGACAGTCACCCCTAAAAGCCAGGCTCAAGAGGGAGAGCTAATTAGAAGAAGGTTGGTAAGATAGATCAACCTTTGGTCATTTCCCCTGGCCAAAAAACCCCATGGGCTAGCACCTATAGCCTAGAAGTAACATAGCCAAAATTTTATATGTGGAAAATTCAATGAAAAATATAAGTAACATAGCCAAAATTTTATATGTGGAAAATTTACAAGCTACATATGTGCAAATTTCCAAACTACAGGGAAAGAATTCAGACCTCCGCAATTTTTGTCGGAGTTGTGTGCAAACTTTCGCGCGAGAAAACTGTTGACCGAAAAATTGCGTCGATTTTTTATTGAAACATTTCATAAAACTCTTATATATATAACATTCAATAAAACTCTCGGCCGAGAGTTTTTATAACTCTTGTCCGAGAGTTTTATTTTAATAATATAACCAAAATTCTTCATTCGCGCGGCATTCTGCACTGGTTGTTTTCGCGAATCCCATTTCCCATCTCTGCTTCCCTCAGATTCTGGGCGTTTGAAGGAGTTCTCAAGGAATGAGGAGGCTCCCTAAAGGAAGGAGATTTTGAATTTGGAGAGTGGAGTCGCGGACGTCGTCTTTGTTGAGGAGAGGCAAGACTTGTGGGAGTGGTTGTGCTATTGGTTGGAATCTGGCTATTGTTTGATTATGTGGATGTAATAGATTTAGATGGTTAGGAATGAATTATATGGATGGTTTTGAGATTGTTATGATAGTTTTTCTCTTAGTCATTGCCATCTATATTCTTATTGCCATATATAACCAACACAAGTCGAATGATTAGCCAGGAGGTGTATATGTTACACCAACCCTCTTCATCACAGGAGTCATTAGAGGATTCAAACAATCTGGAATCTACGTGGTGTTTTGCAAGATGGAGTACTCTATGGATAAAGTGGGTAGATACTCTAATCATATCTAGGCCCTGTAAAAATTTTGGTTTCCGATTATGTGAAAGGTGGTGGGCTGTTCCTGGGTGTTATTGTTGCTGTTGTTGTCATTTTTAATGGCATACTATTTCTACCTGGTTTTTCCCATTGCTCCTTTCCATCTTTGTATTTTTGGTGATACATTTCAGGTTAATTTCAAATTTTTTTCGGGATGACAGTCTGGAGTTATACTTCTAGGGGATGCAATTCGGATGTTGATAATTGAATGCAGCCTGATTGGTTGGTAAGGAGGTGTCAAATATTAATAACTTATGGCCGTTTGAACATGGAAGGGATTAGGCTCTGTACTTGGCATCTTTGAGTTTTTCGTAATCACATAGCTTTTCTTTCTCTTGAGGTTGTATGCAAACTACCTCTTTTATGTACACTGACAGTTACTAAATATGGGCTGCCAGACTATATTAGATTGAGTGCTCAGATGATCCGCTGGAATATTTCCCTATGGGACTGTCATGCCTCATTATGTGAACAGTTTTTTCCTGAATATTTTATTGTAGTGGTGGCTTTTTGATTTCATCAGTCTATTAAGTCACTGAAAAAAAAAATTTAAGTGACTGACAAATCTGTCTCTGGGTGGTCATTGGGATTTTGTCTACTCAGAAGATTAGGGGGAGGGTCCCCTTGGGATTAGACTTTCCTCTTTCGGATTCTTCCTATCCTCTTCATTTAGTCCTCTTTTAAGTACTCACCCATGGCATGAGGTGTGGTGGCACCTGATATCTGACACCTGATTGTGGGGTTATTTTGGTCTGTGTCGCTACCTTCTTTATTCCTCTTTTCCTTTTATATGTACTTTTCCTATCTTGGATGAGAGCGTGTTTTCTTCGCCCATATTAATCTTTGCCTTATCCTTCCTAAGTCGCGGAAAAATACCATTTGTTTTGGCTATTTCTCCATCTTTTTGGCCGAACTCCTGAGGAGTGTCCCCTGATGTAGCTAGCTTACAGAATCAATGTAATATTTTTTTACAGTTACGGCACTGATATATCACTGTACTTATGACGGATTAGAACATTAGGCAAGGTTATTAACAGGCTTGGAAGCCTTCACCTGGCAGTGAAGTTATGGATGTATTAAAATCAACACCGACTCAGGAGGAGCAGTCAATTGAACATGAGATTGATGATTTAATCATCCAAAGTGATTTTGGTAACAAGAAGCCGGAAACCACGAGCTCCGAAGAAGAAGACGACACAAGAACAAGAAGAACTATTACAAACACAGGATGGAGATAAATGAAATTTATTTGGACTATGAAGACTTGCATAGGAGGGTGGCAAGCTTGCAGAAACGTGTTGTAATTGGACGGTGGATGTTTCCTGACAATAGTGATTTAGATAATCTTGTTTGAATTTGGCACAATTTATTTTTCTTATGTTGGTTTTTGTACACGAGCTGGCTTTCGTTTTGGTTGGATCCACAGTCATTATCAATACTATGCACCTTTTGGAGCAGTCATGGGTTCACACTTGGTTTTCACAAGCGAGCCTGATCTGAAGACTGACATCTGAATGTCATAATTGTGCATCAGGAGAGCTGGTTTCTTCTAGCTGTTTCTTTCATAACATCATAGTTTTTATTCTCATAAGATGCAATGGCTTATAGCTTTCTACAGGGCCAACATTAGACACATCAAGCGAGCCTGTTTTTGTCTATGATTATTATGTTTTTTCTTTAATCCTTATGAGTTCAGAAACAGATGGCAAAATTTCCCCTTATTAATGGTTGATCTGTTGATTTTTCTTTATCTGGACTCGCAATCTGTTTGGGATGTTATGCATCCATATTTGTATGATCCCCACATATTGTTCTCACTTCAAGACTCCTCCTTTCTTAGAAGATGTCACTTTGGAAACTGTTTCGGATCCGGTTTTCTTATCACCACATGATGGGAATGTAATGTTTTGTTAAATGCACTGTTAAATAAATGAATTTTCATTCCATGCTAAACAAGATACAAACATTATGGAAGGATTGACATTTCTTCCAATGAAGTAGAATAACTTGATAAATTGTGTGATGGTTATCATTGTTGATCAGATGTTAAAGAAGAGAATTTCTAGCATATGCTTTATAAGACCACTTGGGTAAATAGTGATTAACCCTCAAACCAACTATTAGATTCGTTTCTTTCCAATTTCTTGCTGTTGTGTTCTTGCTAGTTATGATAGGTGCTAAGTTTATTTAAATTAATTGTGAATCATCGGCCTTGATGACAAGCTAAAAATTTAAATTTCTGTAATTATTCAGTTTTCTTATTATTGAATCTTGCTCACTTCCAAAAACCTTGTTTCTAAACTTAATGGTCCTTTATATTTTAACCAAGACCTTTCTCACAAGTAGGAAGCCATTGTGAAGGGAAATTATTATAATTGTTTCATGTATCCATTGTCTCTGATTATTGTACTCCACTGTTTTTAGATAATAATTCGAAGCAAATTATAAGTGAAAATTTTGTCAACTTACTCACAAGTAGGAAGCCATTGTGAAGGGAAATTATTATAATTGTTTCATGTATCCATTCTCTCTGATTACTGTACTCCACTGTCTTTAGATAATAATTCGAAGAAAATTATAAGTACTTACTGGAGGCTTGTAAATCTACATTTCATTGGTATTTTAGTGATTGTTTGAAGGATCCCTTTTCTTTGATTATTGTACTAATTGGCTATGGAATATGAGAAAGCTAGAGAAGTAACACAATCTCAAAACTATGGAATATCACTTTTGGTGTCATCGACACTTTCTTGTATGTCTTATGGAAGAAAATTCCACACAAATCACCCTGTTACACATGCAAAATATTCTGGCATGAAGAATTTGATGATAATACCTGTAAGCTAAGTTAATTTGGTGTCATCAATGATCCAATGTTGGGTGGAATGGTTCAAAACTCTTTTCCATCCTATGTCTGCAAGTAATCTCTGTATGAAAGAAAAGGGAAAGAACACAATGATGCTCTTTTGCAAAATGCACTACAAGCCTGGCTTTACCTCCCTTCACCTTTACATCCCAACCTACAAACTCTAGTTTCCGAAATTGAGATTCTTAACTTTTACAAATCCCCATTGTTATAACTGCCTGTGTTGCAATCTTCAGTTATATCTCAAAGGAAGAAAGAGAAAGCACTGAAGATATATTCAATGAATAACTGTACCAGAAACCTGAAGTAAAGACCAAACATCATGACTTATTTGAACCACATTAGGCCTCCAAAAACCTGAAGTAAAGACCAAACATCATGACTCATTTGAACCACATTTGATGGGACATTCTTGAAGCCAGATTCATAATGTCCTGAAAATCCTTTCCTCTCTTATGCTCACGAAGATCCTTTAACATTATTACAACTTGGTATTGTTTCTACTGCCCCTTATACCACAAAATTAAATGTTGAGGTAGTATTTTGCTATATTTAATGTCACATAAGGCAAATATTTTCCCTTCCCAGCACAACCATTTGGCCTATAAGATGGATTTGGCCTAATGATTAATAAATCTAATATCAAGAATTGTTTTTTCCATAAAGGTTTCTAGGTTAATTTAGGGCATCCATGTGCCCTATTTTAGTGTTGCTATTATCCTCTAATTCCTCTCTTTCATTTTATAATATAAAAAGGACATTTTTCTTTTAATATGACGTCATTCAAAAAATAAGTTAAAAAATAATTTATGGTTTAAGGTGGTCTATCTTCTTTAAATTCAAGTAATTTTACAATCCATGTGGTAAAAACCAATCCTTTTGTAAAAGTCTATTGTTAGAGCACTCATTATTAAAAGTTGATCTCTAAAATTCTAATTTACTCATTTATGTAGTAATGGTAGTAACCGACAAATAATAAGACAAACACTAGTGGTCAAAATCAACTTCTTATCACAAAGATAAAAATATGATCAATTTGAAGAAAACCACTTAAAATAATTTTAGAAATTAAAATAAATAAAAAATATTATATACATTAATAAGCTATAATTTATCAATGCACACCAGGGAACGTGGCACCCTGTGCACTTCCCGATGGGGTTCACTTGGGCAGCCCATGTGGCTCCCGGTACTCGCATTTATTTGGCTCTTAACTAACCACCCTGCGCGAACGTTGATTCTCTCGGTTGGCTCGCCAAGCGCCTGGTTATGGCGGTTCTATGTGAGACGGATTACATTTGCAATGGCTCGACTGGTGTGGCGGACGTTCATGGATCTCCTCCTCCCCTGCACGCGATTTTCTCTCCAGGCTGCGCTGATGCAAGTGTTAAAACGAACACTGGGAGGCGTTGTTCGTTAGCCGCTTGCTTTGAACCGGTTCCGGATTATCATTTTTCTCACAGTCCGTGGTGCAGTGTCAATCCTCCCTCTGTTCGTGGCCTCAGTGGTCTGGTTCCTGCTCCCTCAGCTCAGCCCAGTGGCGTCCCGGATTTTCATTTCTCCCCTGCCAATTCAGTTTGTTTCGTTGAGCCTGGTCCTGCGTCTGTCACCATGCCTCGTCTCCACGAACGCATGAGATGTAGACGCGGACCCAGTCATGGGCAATCCAACCAGCGGCGCCCTCCTCCTAGCCATGGCTCTGTCCCTACCTTGCCAGAAGAAGATGGAGCCCCTGTACCTGCGTTTTGTGTTGATTCCGTCGTTGCTCCCGTCGCCCCCGCCCCTCCACCCCCTGCTCGTGAGTCTCCCTGCGTCTCTCTCCCTCTGGTCCCTTCTGTCGCTCCTCGACCCCTTCGACCCTCCATCAGACAAACCTCTCAGCGTGCTGAGCTCCGATTTGATTGCACCTCCTGCAACGCTACCCTCACTGCTTTTATCACTGTAAGACTTCGTGAAGAAGTTCCCAATTTGGCTCCACCCTGTTCTGCTACTCCTCTCTCCCCTCCTAGCTCCAGCTCCCCATGCGCGGCTCCAGCCACTTCTGTTCCTCCTTCTCAGCACGAGTACAGCATGGCGATGGGGCGCACCGGTAGAGGGAGAGCTCTCAGCGAAGGAAAAGAGGACAAAAGCGATGCTTATGCCTGCAGAGTCATTGAGGAACCTCCCTCTCCTACTCATGGATAGCAGCTGCAAAGTCACTCAGGTTTTTTTTTTTCTGTTTCTGTCGGAATCATATGCTTCCAAGCTTTACTGCTCTGTTGCATAAGCACCGTACTATTTTTAGTATTTACTTTCATGTTAGCTTGTTTTGTGTAAACTTAAAACCGGTTTCCCTTTCATGGGTGGTTCAGACTTTGTGGTTTAAAGGACTGGTTTCCCATCCTGGGCAGTCCAGACACTCTTTGACTTGCTTGATTATCAAGCCCAGTGCTCAGGCTCACCAAGCTGACGCTGTGGCAGTTTTGTACCAGTAATTTTATACTTAATAGAATTAGTCATACTTAGAAAAAAAAAATAAGCTATAATTTATTAAAATCCAATGTTAAACATTTTTAAACGTTTTGGCCAAATATTTTATTCAATATGCAATAGATTTAATGGATGTTTTCACACATAATTATTTTTTGCATTATATAGGTTATAAAATATCCATTACAAGCCATCTAATTTTAAATAATTTGTATTTATACTTCATAGCATCATTTCAAAGCTATATGACTAGCTCTATGCATTCAACACAATATACAACGAAAAAATCTTGAACCCTCCTCTTGAGTTGACATAAAAAAAACTCTACTCCTCCTTTGACATGATTTTGTGATGTATCTATATAACTTCACATTATATCCATTTCAGTTCTCTAATATAAATTAGGTGGATATTAGTTTGAATTTTGATTAGTTTAATTATATAAATTTAATTATTGATAAAATTAGATAACATTAATTTATCAAAACAATTTTTATTATGTTATTTTTAAAGTTGTTGAAATTAAAAAAATTTATATAATTATATAATTAAATTATAATTTCATCTTTAATTATTAAATTTTTACTTTGATTTTTTTTGTAAGTTTAGCAGAGCCTTTCTATTTTCCATTAATCAAAAAAGAGAAAAGTAGGTTATAATGAATAATGCTAGAAACCAGGTCTGTTGGCCACCTTAAAGAGTTATAGGCCAACCACAATTCATAAAGTTTGACCCTAATACTGTTTTCTATATCCAATTTACTGTCCATTACATACAAGAACTTCAGAAATTAAATGCTACCTATAATATGCATGTCAAAATGACAAAAAAGAAAAGGATTTCATAAAACTCAATCATCAGATCAATCGATATGTGTCGAGTCCTTAAAATTGGAGCTAGACGTATCCACTTGATTCATACTTTTCAATTGGCACTTCCTGTGGCCTAGGAAGAAGTTATGGTGGTGTTGCAGAAAGTGGATTTCTTGGATATCCCTTCTCATTTAAGCTAAAATAGAGGCAGCTTTTGCGTCCCCTCCAATTTTCTGAACATTGACTATGGCATTTGCCAGTCTATATTTCAATGTCCAATAAGTATGGATAGACTATTGAAATAATGACAGTCTACTTCTAGTATTACGTGGATCCCTCAGAAACTCCATTTCCTCCTCTTGTATTTCACCCTCCTCTTGTTGAAAATGCAACAAGATGATGGAGCTTGGTGAAATGAAGTCGCCTTCACCAAGTGGGCCCGCAAGCTATTTTTGGAAAGTGAAAGGTCTGGTAAATGCCCATGCAGTCAAGGGGTATGATGTGGTCTTCAGCGAAGGAAAGGCTTTCCTGCGCAGGAAGACCACTGGAGAGACCCGGAAGATAGGGGTTCGAACCAAGAACCTTTATCAGTTGCAAGTAGATGGCTGCGCAGCAATGGCATGCAAAGCAGGAGAAGTGGTGAGCCGGGATGATGAGGGTGAACTGTGGCACCAGAGATTGGGCCACCTTCACCATGGAGCTTTGAAGATCCTGCAGCAGATTTCTACTGGGCTTCCTAAGGGAACCCTTGCGCAGTCAGATCAGTGCAAGGGGTGTACTTTAGGAAAGTTTATGAAAGCCACCTTTCACGAGAAGGATAGTCGCGCCACGACGATCCTTGAGAGAGTTCACACAGACGTGTGTGGTCCTTTCTCAGTAGCTTAGATAGCAAAGCACAAGTACTACGTGATCTTTGTTGATGATTTCTCTCGAAAGTGCTAGATCTTCTACATGCAGAATAAGAGCGATACATTCGCTAAGTTCTGTGAGTTTAAAGCACTGGTCGAGAAGGAATCGGGGAAGAAGGTGAAGGCTCTCAGGAGTGAAAATGGTGGTGAATTCATCTCGGCTGAATTCAAGGACTTCTGCAGTGCAGAAGGGATTCGGAGAGAGCTCATCGCACCCCATAACCCACAGCAGAACGGGGTGGCTGAGCGGAAGAACAGAACTATTGTGGGTGCTGCACGGGTGATGTTGCATGATCAGGGCCTACCCCTTCACTTTTGGGATGAGGCATGCAACACAGCAGTATATGTGCAGAACCATTGTCCTCACAAGATTCTTGGCATGAGTACACCAGAGGAGGCTCATTTTGGCAAGAGCCCTGACATTTCCCATTTGCGGATTTTTGGCTCTCCTGTCTACATGCATGTGACGAAGGATGCAAGGAAGAAGCTGGATCCAACCGCCGAGGTTGGAATATTTGTGGGGTACACTAATACACCACGCAACTATTGGGTGTATGTGTTAGACAGTCGCAAGACTGTTGTGTGACGGGATATTAAATTTCAGGAGGAGAAAGCCATGTAGTGTTCGCTTGAGAGGGAGCCACACTTGCATGTAGAGGAGGAGCTGTTAGCTCCCAAGGATGAGTCTCCGGATGTGGATCAGCCAGCATTTCATGATAGATCCAAACACATCGACATCAGGTACCATCATATCAGAGACTGTGTTCAGCGGAGGATCATGATGCTTTCATATATTCCCACGGAGGATCAGGATGCAGACATCTTGACGAAGGCGCTCACCAAGAGCAAATTCGAGTTTCACAGAGGCAGGATAGGGGTTGAAGATAATCCATATCTTGCTGAGAGGGAGTGTTAAAAATGCAGCAAGATGATGGAGCTTGGTGAAATGAAGGCGCCTTCACCAAGTGGGCCCGCAGGCTATTTTTGGCGCAAAGTCTATTTTTAGACTATGTCTATTTTTAGACATATGGATCATGGACCGGGAGCTGCAGTATGCTATTCTTGGATGATTGGTCGATTTGGTAAAAATAGATGGACCTCTATTTTTAGCATTTAGGTCGAAGTCTATTTTTAGACTGGCAGGCTAAAAATAGAACAGTGAAATATTATTTACCCTTAATAATATTTGGACTCTAAACTTCAGTTTACTCTCTTGGATCACTTCAGTTTGACCCCCGGATGTGGGGCATGCAGCGGCCAGAAGGATTTACGCTTTTCCTATGGGTTAGTTGAGCTAATGCATGGTTGACTTCAGTTAGAGCTCAAGTGGCGGAGTTCGGTGGAGTTGATGCGATAGTTAATGGAGATGGTGTTCTGGTTAACTAGTTGAACTAGTTGTATTTAGTTTAACTGGCTAATACAGTAGAGATGAGTTGTGTGAATTAAATATTATTTAATTCACTAATTATTAACTCATTATTCAACTAAAGAACACATCAATTTAACTCAGTGCATGGACAGTTCAGTGGCGACAAGTGAAAGAGGTAGATGAAAGGGTTGAGATAGCTATCAGTTGTGACATTAGTTGTGCATGAGATTTGCACCACACTTGGAGGAAATTACCAATGAGAATTGCGCAGTTGGAGCTAGTGAGATTCGAACTTGGATCTCTCATTAGACCAGCCTTGATTGCGCAATAGAGGCAGGCAATTAGTGGATGATTTTGAACCTTTGACTTGTTCAAAACCAATCTAGTTTGTGTGTAGCTTTGTGAGATAGCACTGAGTACTTGTGAGGAGTATTGTGCTATGTATTTTCTGCATGTTCTCTCCATATAATATACAAAATAGCTTAGGGGTTTTCAGCTATAAGCTTTCCCCATACATACTGTGTTAATGTGTGTGATGAATTGATGTGGAATCGCTTCTATTCTTTCCGCATGTGACGATTAATTGTAGAAGAGATTATGTGTTATGCATGCAATTCGAAATTGATGTGTGATCAGGTTAATCTCCATTGAATAAGTGATTTATTTAGCAAATTTCTACACCTCTTTGGTTTCACAGTCACGCTCCCAACCTGAAATGAGTTATTTTACTTGAGAAGGAGTACCTGACATGTAGATATCAAAAATATTTTCAATAATTTCTTCCCCTCCTGTTCGGGCCCTCTTTGGACTTACTCTTGTTCTTATTTCCTTTTTCCTATGAAAAATTTTACACTGCTTGACCTTTCACCATTCTGTCTTACAGGTGGAGTACCAATCGTTGGATTCACTGACACTGTTGAGGCGAGTACGAAACCATGGCTAGACGAACACCTATATATGATTTAAAAAAACCTGTGAAGTGTAACATAATTTCAATAATTTATTTAGTTAAATAAAAAAGGAAAAGATCCTGATTACCGAGAGTAGCATCCTCATTTTTAGCAGTGTAATGCATGTCATCATTCCTTATTCCAATCATCCGTAGAGCTATGAAGGTTGCAATAGGAAGGCTAGGAGAGGCTATCATTTTCCAAAGAAACAGAAATTTCCTTAACTATTGCGAAAAATCATGCATGGATAAAGTGTTTCCATTCTCCTGCATCGTGTGTACTAACACATGGAAGAGACCCCACTTAATAGGACTGAAACCCCACAGAATAGGACAAGAACCCCACCGACCAGACTCAAATCCCATAAAGTTGGACAAGAACCCCTAGAAATTGGACCGAAACCCAACAAACCAAATGGATTGACAACAATCCAACCCTTTCGAGACCAGACTTTAGTAGTTCCACCATTACAATTAGGGCCCAAACCCCTCCTCTTTGTAACATTGTAAAAAAGCTGAATAGGCAAAACCTTGGATGGGGTATCTAACAAAGTGCTACCCGTGAAAATTTCATTGGAGGCCATACACTGAACTTCATAGGATTGGCAAGCCAAGCTGTGAAGGTTACAGACAGGGCAGAAGGCCACTCTAGTAATGGAGATGGGGAAATGAGTAATAGGATAAGAGATGAGGAAATTCAAGATGGGGAAAAAGCAACCAGAGCCGATAAGAGGCCATGCAGAGCCAATTGAAAGACATTCAGATTTAAATTGGGTAAAATAAGGGTAGAGGAAATGAGCGACCTTCGTAGAAACTGGGACGTTAACACCAAGCTCCTTAACAATAACTAGAATATACTAGAAAATAGAAAAATAAAAACCCTCATCCCCCATACAGAAGAGGTAAGTAGGTTTAGAATAAAAAACACAGAAGAGGACAACAAGAAAATTTTCATATACTCCCTAATCCTTAATACAACAATAGTTCAAAGGCTTAACGACTGTAAAATTCCGCATTAATTTCAGTAAGTTGTCCCAAAATCCATGTACATCAAACAAAACCCCCATAATTTTTCATATCTTTCATACGCAGAAAATAGAAATGAGGTGAAGACATGAATTATGTTTCCTATCGCAGCAACAGACATGATACAAAGGCTATGAACATACCCGAATTTAAGCACCACATAACCATCGCCCAGCCCTTCAACTGCTCGTCGACTTCCTTTTCTAATCTCAACTTCACATTTAACTACCAGACCATATTACCACCTTCAACATTACCACCTTTAGCCTTCGTAACATTCCTTACATGCCAGCCCTGTTTCCAACACCCTTCTGACACCGTGAGTTTTCTACCACCCGCATTTAATTCCGTCATTATTTGGCGTGGGTGGTAGTACCCACCATCGTCTCCTCATTTCCACATCAACTATCCATGTGGTACGCACGAGCTCGTGCCACCTCGTCATTCGAATTACCCATTTGGCACCCCGATCAGGGATCCTGAGTATCCTCATTATCTCTATCAACAATTTCCTATAGAGATTGTAGCTTCTCCACCTATACCATTTTGGCTTGGTTGATGTCTAGTTGTCACACCCCCGTGAGTACAACTCTAGTTCTCCAAGTAGTCAGTTGCTTCATTCCCTGATCTGCGAATATGTGATGAGATAAGGTAACCAATGCTTGGAAGAATATCATTTATTTCCTGAATTAGACGAGTTGTTCACCAGCTTCGACTAATTTTCTCCCAACCTGTCCCCTACTGCAAATTCTACAGAACACTTGTTACCATCGCTGAATCCCCCTCTACTATAGTCCTCTGATATTGTTCTCTTACAACTATCAAAATGCCTTGTTTTACCGCTGTGATTTTGGCTTCGTTATTTGTAGCGAATCCAAAATCGGTCACATAAATTCTACTTACTAAACCCTTTGAATCACGAAATATACCTCTTTCTCCTGCTTGACCCAAATTACCTTTAGAGGCCCCATCATAATTAAGATTAATAACCTCCTATTGTAGAGAATTGAATTAATCGTGTGGATGTCTTCCCAAAGGTTTTTGTTTCCATGAGGCTGGGGCGAGCATTTGGGGTTTCAAGTTAAGCATAGCTAAAATCCTATCCTCATGCCCATTAGCTTTCTAGCCAACTTCATGCCATTTCTCGGTGAGGACAGTTTCTTTGATATTCTCGAGAACCACTTTCCATATCTCTTCAATTTGTCGATACTCATCTCTGAATGTTCTCCAATTTCTTTCTTTCCAGGCGACCCATATGAGAAATCCCATAAAGAGTCCCCACGCTATGTTAAGAACAAGGCTTTTATACCCTCCTTTTCTCCAGACTTCAATTGTATGCCCGAGGCTCTTGTTGTCCCTATCTGTTTATTGAAAGAGGGAGGAAAGGTTTTTCCACAAGGTCTCAACGACAAAGAAGTTATTCAATAGGTGTTCCAATGTTTCTACATTCTTCTTACACATAGTATATGTCAGTCGGCCAAGAACTTTTAATTTCCTTACAATAGTTAAGGAAATTTCATTCTTCTGCTCTGAGATTATTTTCCACATATCTCTACCCCATTGTATCCATATTTACCAGAGATTAGCTCCCATAACTTGATTTAGCAAATATGGATCTCTTAACCCCAAGCCTCCGGTCCTTTTTATTTTCGTAAGCTTATCCCATGAAAGGAGAGCCCATTTACAGGCTTGTTGAGATCCTTGCCATAGGATTTTTTTAAACGTCTTAGCCATATCATTACAACAGATTTTAAGCGTTTCCAATCCAGAGAGTTGATAGATGGGAATGGATTGTAAGATTGTTCTTAACATAACAACTCGACTCAGAGCATTAAGCACCTGAAATGCCCAATTTTGAAGTCGAGCTTATATGCGATTAATGAGATATTTCCACCCAAAGACCCGAAGAGAATTTAGATTGAGAGGGATTCCTAAATATTTCATAGGGAAGGATCCGATGTTGAATCCCAAGGTAGGCAATAGGAATCTTTGGGAGAGAATATTAGTATTAAATATAAACACATTTTATTTGTCATTATTGATAAGAGTTCCAGAGGCTTCCATGAAATCTTTAAGAATGGATAGAATTTCCTTCGATTCTTTTAGAGTGGCTTCACAGAAGAGCATAATGTCATCTGCAAACTGTTGGTGCGAAAGTTTTAAACCTTCCCCCCAAATATTAAGGCCTTTAAGTTGACCTCCCTGGATCTTACTTTTAATATGTCAACCAAGGCCTTCTGCTGCAATAATGAAAAGGAAGGAGGAAAGTGGATCCCCTTGTCTTAAACCCCAGGTATCATTAAAGGGAGTTGAAGGAACTCCGTTAAGAAGAATAGAGTAATTAGGAGAAGAAATAAAAGGCATTATCCAATAGATCCATCTTAAATCAAATCCAAACACCTCAAGAATAGCTTTAAGATAATTCCACGACCTCCAGACAAGGCTCCTCTGCACGACAACAACAAATGGATAAGGTTGTGGAGGAGTACGGGGACATCTTCACCTCACCCACAGGGGTTCCTCTGCACTGTCAGGTCAAGCACCCGATTGATCTGACCCCAAGTGCGCCGCTACCCAATGGACCGATCTATCGGCGCTCTGTTCTGGAGAATTATGAAATCAAGAGGAAGATTCAGGAGCTGTTACAGAAAGGTCACATCAGACCAAGTTCATCACCCTATGAAAAAGAAATGTATTCCATTGTGCAAGCCTGTCGACACCTGGTTTCACCTCCATCTCAAGAAAGAACAAAGGGGAGAAAGGCACAAAGCCTCCGAAACCCTCCACCAATACAACCCCCACCAACACTGCCTCGACCCAGCAAAACAACTTTGAAGTTCTGAGCAATCTTGACTCATTGGAGCACCCTATAGTCTCCCAAGCCCCCACTGATCAAGATCCGTCATTATTAAGTCAATCTTTGATTACAACCAACGCCCCAAGCACAACCTCGGATTCAATCCACGCCCAGGCACCGCAACACAAACCATAATCCTCTCCCATTCAGATTAATACCAGCCACACCTCACTGCAAACCCCTTAATGCACAGAAATGCAAACATAGCATCCATCCTCAACCACTTCAAACAATCCTCTGGAGGAGATCCTAGGCGATCTAGATCTCCAAAAGGTTAATGAGCAATGGTCCAAACTGGGAGTCGATGCCATTCCCCAAGAACACTTGGAGAAGATAGAAATGGCATACCTGCAGCTGGAATACATCAACCAAAATGCAGCCAAAAGGAAATGGGGAAATAGCAACCAAACGGGCATTCAAGCCAACATGGATTTGGATCAATACAAGCCACAAGGACCAGGAAGAAAAAGAGGGCGCAAATCCACCAGACACCAAATACAAGAACCAGGCAGACGCCTAATCAATGAAGGAAAAATCAGGGCCTTGGTCCTATCTGCTCCAAAGGTAGCTCAATGAAAATCACAACCTGGAACATCAGGGGGCTCAACGGCACCACCAAAAGAAGGATCTTGAAAAACCTCTTATTCTCGCTACACCCAGACATCATACTTCTTCAAGAATCAAAATGCTCTCCCAAAGGCACAGAGACACTCAAAAAACTTGTTTCCAACAGTCATCACTGCATAAGCATAGATGCTATCGGGCAAGCAGGAGGGTTACTCACGTTCTGGAACAAAAGAAAATTCTTCTTGCAGAATGCTCTGTCCACCAAGCACTCATTATCGAACATTTTCAACATGCCAGACTCAGGGCAATCGATCTGCATCACCAACGTGTATGGACCCCAACAAATCCAGGAAAAGCTGAAGACGCTGCTAGACCTGGACGAAGTCAGACAACACCATGGGGCAAACCACTGGATTTTAGGCGGAGACTACAACATGATCACCAATCTAGCAGAAAAAAAGGGAGGCTTACGAAGATTGGATAAGGACTAGGAAGCATTCAACACCTTTATTGTTGAATCCAAACTCATTGACATCTCCACAGTCAATGGTCTGCATACCTGGAATAATAAGCAAGGAGGAAACAGTCAGATAGCATCAAGGCTCGATAGGTTCCTCATGTCGAAATCCATTCTGCTGCAAAATATCGACATGGAGGCAAGCATTCTGCCTATCAGAGGATCTGATCACTGGCTAGTGCAGATTCACTTCACCAATTTGGATAAGCCCCACAACAGACAATTCAGATTTGAAGCCTTCTGGACAGAGCACCCATCATTCATGCAAAACATACAATGCTGGTGGACTCAAGCCACCATAAGGAGCGACAATATCATGTACATATTCCAGCAGAAGCTCAAAACAATAAAAATCAACCTCAAACACTAGAACAAAAACACCTTTGGCGACATATTTCAAGCAAAAAAAGAACTCGAGGAAAAAATGGCGAACCTCCAGCAATCTTTGATCAAAGAAGGGCCCAATGATGAAAGAATAGCTCAAGAATAAAATCTGCAAAGGCAATGGGAAGAACGGTTAAAACAAGAAGAGTTGTTATGGAGGCAGAAGTCGAGGGTGCAATGGTTAAAACAGGGAGAACGCAACACTAGTTTCTTCCATAAGTCAACCATCCAGCATAGAGCACATAATCGCATCCTCTCCCTCAAAAAATCTGATGGCGATCAAGTTTATAAAAGGGAGCATATAGGATCTGAACTCAACTCTTTTTTCACTTCTCTTCTTAGCGATTCCATTCAAGATAGAACCCAAGCCATCAATGAAATTATCGCTGCCATTCCCAACTTAGTTACAGAGGAGCAAAACTTCCTCCTTCTAAGAGAATTCACTGAGCAGGAGATTGAAGAAACAATCTTCAACATGGCCTCGAACAAGGCTCCCAGACCAGACAACTTTACAATCGAATTCTTTAAAGCTTGCTGGCCCATTATTAAGGCTGACCTTCTCAACCTAGTAAGGAACTTTCACAGAACCAAGAAATTTTTGCCTGCCATCAATGCCACATTCCTCACCTTAATTCCCAAATCAGACCAGGCCGACTCCCCCGACAAGTTTCGTCCCATAGCCCTTTGTAATGTCCTTTACAAAATCCTTTCCAAACTGATGGCTAGCAGACTTAAATCTGTCCTCCCCTCAATCATTTCTCAGGAACAAACTGGCTACGTTGAAGGTAGGCAGATCACTGATAGCATAATCCTCACTCAGGAAGTGTTGCATTCTCTCAAAACAAAAATGGCTCCAGGTATGCTTATCCAGCTTGACCTTTCAAAGGCCTTTGATAAAATCAGCTGGCACTATATGAGAGCAATCCTCCAGGCTTTTGGATTTAGTCAGCAATGGACAAATTGGATAATGGAACTGGTCTCAGGTTCTTTCTTTTCAATGCTACTGAATGGAGGACCCCTTCAACCCTTCATTCCGTCCAGAGGTATAAGGCAAGGAGATCCCCTGTCTCCGTTTCTCTTTGTCATTATGGCAGAAGGGCTAGGAAGATCCTTAGCCAAGGAAAAACAGCAGAATCAACTCAAAGGCATCAAACCGATACATCAAGGACCCACAGTAACGCATCAGCAATTCGTAGATGATACAATGCTCATGGGCGCCCCCACAGTGCAGGAAGTTCGAACCATCATATTTTGTGCAAAAAATGAGGTCACCTCTAACGATAGAAGAAGATTTGGATTTTAAAGATCAAATAGAGGATGATGTCATTAGTAATTTCATTAATAAATCATAAATTGCATCTCACTTGCAATGTCACATGATTGAGGCATCATTCGACAATAAAGAAGAAGAAGATCCTTTTAAAGACATCCATGATCAAGCAATACCTACTACCTCTGTGAATAATACTAAGGTTGTATAAATTGAACCAGGAAAAACCTTGAACATTAGCAAGAATCTCACTGCTGAACAAGAAGAGAAATTGGTCCAATTATTACGAAAATACAAAGCAGCCTTTGCATGGGATTACCCCGATATGAAAGGAATTGACCCACAATTATGTACTCACCACATTTACATTGAAAAAGACGCAAGACCCATTCGTCAACCTCAAAGGAGACCGAATCCTCACCTTAAGGATGCTATGAAAGATGAATTACAAAAATTATTGGATGTCAATTTTATCTATCCAATATCTGATAGCAAGTGGGTCTCCCCATTAGTGGTGGTACCTAAAAAGAATGGAAAGTGGAGGATATGTGTAGATTACCGTGAACTCAATAAAGCAACACAAAAAGACCACTTTCCTCTTCCTTTCATTGACCAGGTATTAGACACATTGGCAAGAAAGAATTTCTTTTCATTTCTGGATGGCTTCAGTGGATACAACCAAATTCAAATTGCCCCTGAAGACCAGGACAAGACTACTTTCACCTGCCCATGGGGTACATTTGCCTACCGAGTCTTACCTTTTGGCCTATGCAACGCTCCTGCTACATTTCAAAGGGCAATTCTCAGCATCTTTGCAGACTTAATAAATGAAGGTCTTGAAGTATATATGGATGATTTCACTCCTTATGGGGATGATTTTGAACCTGCATTGCAAAATCTAGAAAAATTATTGCAAAGATGTATAGACACTAGGCTTTGTTTAAGCAATGAAAAATGTCTTATGATGATCACTGAAGGAGTTATCTTAGGCCATTATATTTTAGCAGAAGGAATTCAAGTAGATCCAGCTAAAATTCAAATACTCTTGTTAATTCCTACACCTACTACACAGACAGAGGTACGTAGCTTTCTTGGATTTTCTGGTTATTATAGAAAATTTATAGAGCATTATTCTCGAATAGCTGCACCTTTATATGCGCTGACTGGAACTACTGATTTTGTTTGGACAGAAAAATGTGACAATGCTTTTAATGATTTGAAGAAGCTCGTTGCAACAGCCCCTGTGCTGAGGGGCCCAAATTGGAATTTACCATTCCAAATTTCATCTGATGCCTCAGACACAGCAATTGGAGCAATACTTGGGCAGGAGGAAGACAAAAAGCCATATGCAATTTACTACATTAGCAAAAATCTGACCCCTGCCGAATTAAACTATACTGTGACTGAGAAAGAATTTTTGGCTGTAGTTCACGCTATAAATAAATTTAGGCATTACATAACTGGGTATCCTATAGTGCTTTACACAGATCACTCTGCCATTAAGTTTTTAGCAAATAAACCTGTTACGAATGGGAGAGTAACTAGATGGCTGATTTTACTGCAGGAATTTGATATCACGATCAAGGATCGACCGGGCAAAGAGAACCCTGTAGCTGACTTTCTGTCTAGGATGCCAAAGCCAACAGATGTAGAACCAGTTGAAGATCACTTCCCGGATGAGCATCTCTTCGCTGTTACCACCAGAACACCATGGTATGCTGATATAGCGAACTATTTGGCAATAGGTATATTACCCAAACATCTATCCCTTAATGAACGAAAGAAAATAATACATCGTAGCACCCGTTTTTCATGGATAGGAGGTTACTTATTTCATACAGGGGCAGATATGCAAATAAGAAGATGTGTTAGGGACGATGAGGTATATGATATTTTGAAAGCGTACCATGACGGACAGTGTGGCGGACACTTTGCAGATCGTAGAACAGCCCATAAAGTCCTACGGACTGGCTATTATTGGTCTATCTTTAGAGACGCAAAAAAATTTGTGCAGGCCTGTGATAGCTGTCAAAGGGCTGGTCGACCTGGGTAGTCTGATGAAATGCCCTTGAACCCTCAACTAGTGATTGAACCCTTCGAACGTTGGGCCCTTGACTTCATTGGTCCTATTAGCCCTCCATCGAACCAGAAAACATATATCCTAGTTGCTACTGAATACGTTACTAAATGGGTTGAAGCAGAGCCTCTTTCAAAAGCTACAGAGGATTCCGTGATACATTTTCTTTTCCAAATTTTCGTGCGGTATGGCCTCCCACAAGACATAATCACAGATGGGGGACCACAGTTTATAGGTAACAAATTGGCTGAAACATTAAAGAATTACCATATTCAGCGTAAAATTACAACTCCCTACCACCCACAGGCCAACGGCCAAGTCGAAAGCACGAATAAGGTAATCGAATCTATACTGACAAAAACGGTTGCTTCACATAGGCGAGATTGGGCCTACAGACTACCAGAGGCATTGTGGGCGTACCGAATGACATGGAGACCTACCACAGGACATTCGCCATACCAGTTGGTATTTGGAAAAGAACCCATCTTTCCTATCGAATTTGAAATTCAGACATTACGAACAACTCAAATGATAGGTCTGAATTTAGATGAAGCCCAAGCAAAAAGACTGCAGCAACTGAATGAATTGGATGAAATCAGACTCTCTCCTCTTCATCACACCGCATTAATCCAGCAACAGAGAGAAAAATGGCATGACGCCCACATTAAACAAAGGATCTTCCACGAAGGAGATTGGGCACCTCTATACGATTCTCGGTTTCAGGATTTCCCTGGAAAACTCCAGACTAGGTGGCTTGGACCCTACGAAATTTAGAAAGTGCATGATAACGGCACTCTCACACTAGTCACCATCGATGGATATGGGAATTCCTTTAAGGTTAATGGCCATCGAGTTCGATTATATCGTAAGCTGCTTACCCATGAATCCTTTTGCTAGCAGTTAAGGGAAGACTCCACCATTGAAATTCTTGCTGAAGGGGAGAATCCCTCTCCCGCGCCAGTTTGATAAATTGGTTTTTTTCATTTTTGTACATAATGCATTCTTTTTTTTCTGTTTTTGGTTTCTGTTTTTTAAATTAGTTTCCTTGTTAATACTTCTTTATTTCGTTTGAATTTAGTTTCTTTAAAAACGAAAAATAATAAAAATTCTGTGTTTTTTTCGTGTTGATGTTCCTTTCTAACGGAACAGCACTTCTGTTGTTCCTTTTGAAAGGAACAGCAGTTTTGCAGAGTGTTTTTGCTGTTCCTTTTCAAAGGAACAGCACCTTCGTAGGATATTTTTCTGTCGTTCCTTTCGAATGGAACAACAGTTTCGCGCAGTGTTTTTGTTGTTCCTTTCAAACGGAATAGCATGTCCACAGAGCATTTCCTTGCTGTTCCTTTTGAAAGGAACAGCAGTTTCGCAGATTATCTTTGCTGTTCCGAAAACTCTCGAACGAGAGTTTTTCCAACTCTCGTCCGAGAGTTTCTCCAACTCCCGTCCGAGAGTTTGTCCGAGAGTTTTGTGACCACAACTCTCGGACGAGAAAATGCGAAACTCTCGTCCGAGAGAATTTTCACTCATGTTAAACCCGACCAAACTCTCGTCCGAAATATTTAAAATTTCTCGGACGAGAATTTTGAAAACTCTCGGCCGAGAAATTTAGTTGACTTTTTTCTCGGCCGAGAAATTAAAAATTTCTCCCGAATTCTAACCATCCGCCAAAAACTGTTTCCCAACTTCGCGATTTGACCCCATAGTCTCCGCTAACTATGGACACACAGCGGCGGTGTTTGCGGTTATGATTATGGTTAATGGGGGTGGGGGATGGGCTACCTCCCATCCATGGTCTCGCCCCCAGGCGATGATTAGGGCTGGGGATAGACCCTGTCCCCCACCCCCAATGCACATTTTATATGACAGCAAAACAATGTTAAAAACATAGTCTTGTAAGAACTATTGTGATGGTGTGTTGGTAATGCGAAGTGTTGTGTATTGTGAGGTCGTGGGTTCAACCCCGACCCGCTTCGGTTTATAACAAAAAATTTAGTGGCCCTTAGGCTGCCACGTGTCAACCTGTGATTGGTATTCCAACACCCAACCAAAATGCGCCATTTCGACCCAATAAAGCCGTGCCACTTGGCACAATATCATATGCCGAAGGAAAACCATTGACCAAGTCAACCTACACAATCACCCTACCACGTAGGCATGCTTAGTCAGTTGTACGGACTGCTGACTGTGTTGTCTTGCATTTTTTTGTTTTAAAATTTTGTTTGACAAAGTGGACACAACAGTTTCTAGAAGCATACGTAGTCAATTTTCCGCAAAACGAGTTTCATCAGATTCAAAACGACAAAATCTATGCGGTCGTTCAAGTTCCATGCTATTCTGATAACTTTTTTTGTAAAACATAATTTTAATCACCTAATCAAATTATCCTGAATTTCGAACCTTTACCATCTTTACATTAAAATCTCATAATTCTAACAAAATTAAATACATAGTTTAAAAGAAAATTTTAACAAAGTTAATGCTATTGGAATTCAAATCGTTAAAAATGATCTCCAAAGTCTTTGCTTACTGAAATATCATGAATATCTATAATGGAAAATCTTAAAAATCTTTGATAATGAAGGAACACCATTTCTAAGTAAAAGTTTTTGTTTTATAATATCAAAATATCCATGTCAAAAAAATTTTAAAATCTTAACGAATTAAACGGTGTACTTAAACATTGTTTGACTAAATATTTTTCACATAAATGTAAATTAAAATAAAAATAAGAAAATCAAATCAATAGAACAAGCTTTAGAACTAAGCAGCTAAACTTGATTGTTTGAAAATATTAAAATTTCAAAACAAATTTAATATTTTTATGAAATTTTCTTTAAAAAAATAAAATTAAAAACAATTTAAAAGTATTACCTAAAACATTGAAATCATAAATGCGAGTAAAGTTTATTTATTATCCGTATTTAATATTAATAGCGTATTTAATATTAATAACAATAAAAATCCTTATTATTTTGAAAATAAAATTATTAATATTATATTTTTATTTTGAAAATAAAAATATTATTATTTTAATTGAAAATAGATTATCATAGTTTATAATGGAAATTGAATTCATCCATCACTATTAAATAATGATAATGAAGTTTCTTATTTTTAAGATAGGCTCACAAGGAAGATCCTTGCAATTGCATTGATATCCCAAAGTGGTGGTTTACTCTCAGTCACACCTTGAACGACACACGTGGTTCAACACATATTTCGATGATCTACAATGAAGTATGGAACTGATCTTCAAATTGCTAGAGTTGGCTTTTCCAATGTCGCATTTCCCTATGAGCCAAGTATGGTGAGTTGTAAGCTTATATAGGGACTTGCATCTGTTTAATTGTCGTAGTTATCCTTAACCAACATTGGGCCTCCTCCATTGCTATATAATGGAGGACTTATATGTACTTCTACAAAATATTCTGAGTAATCAAATAATATTACATGGTACAGAGCTTTGGCCCACGTTCGATTCTCCACTTTGGATTTGAAGGGGGGTGTTGGATTTCCAAACTCACTTCATTGGGAATCGATCACGTGGACTAATTGCCACTCTGGGATCCACCTTAGGACCACTCATAAAGGTAATGATAATGGTTTGGAAGTTTACTAATGCCTGCAGGTTTTGGTGTAATGGAAGTTTACTAATGTCTACTATTGAATGACCTCTTTACGAAGTTCATCTGTTGTGTTCTTCTCACGGAGCCACTACAACCTTTTACGCAAATTGAAAAAAACCAAGTTGGAAAAACAAAAATTTCTACAAAGAAGGTTGATGATGACAACAGCTTCAGACTCCTAATCACCACACAAATAAGATCAATCAAGTAGATTTACATGACTAGCAAACAAGGAAGGGTTTCATAACCTGGTCACTGTGACACCCAACCCACAGGGGAATATGACCGTGCATGCCTCCACCTGATTCACTCATATTCGCAATCATATCTACAAAAGCGATACTTATATTGACAACCACACTCAACATCCATAAAGGAGCTTTCCATCACCGGATCTTGGGAATATCGGCCCCCACAGCAGCACATAAACTTCAAACCGTCGCTCTCATCGGATTTTACAAAATTTTGGTCATCAAATTATTCACTTATTTCCATCAGTTCCACCATTGAATAGGCCTACAAATCCTGACTTAGGTCATTGATATCTCATTTTCACATAGGGATGAATGGATCAGGGAATCCTAAATAGTAATCCCCGAGGAGAACAAATTTTTAATTCTCAATGTGTGGTCGCTCACCTATATCACCTTCTCAACAAAAAAATCAGTGTCTCCTATTGCTAATCTGAAGCAAGGTCACTCACCAAGTCGAAGCCACGAAGATTCAACTTCACGACCCCATTGTTCAGGGCGTGGCCTCATCGCCGACAAAGGAGTTGTTGTTCGTGAGTCTTGAGATCCATTACTGAAATGAAGCATTGGAATTAACACTAACTTATAACCTTTGACTATGATGTCACAAATGTTTTGCAACACATTATTTTGACTATTTTTCCTCCAACACAACTGGTCGATTTTTTTAGCCACTTTTGAATGCCATTCCTGTGTGTGGCATGCTTTTTTTTTGCCAAGGATTTGCGCACAACACATTTTAATATTGTCATACCACAAATTTGAGCTAATCAGGCATATCCAAGCATAGGCAAGAACGATCATATTCCCTTGCCAGTTGGATGTCATGGTGACCATGTTATGCAACCCTTCCTTGTTGGCTAGTCATGTAATCTACTTGATTGATATTATTTATGTGGTGATTCGGAGTGTGAAGCTATTGTCATCATCAGTGTTCCTTTGTAGCAATTTTTTCTTTGCCAAATTGGTTTTTACAAGATGGGTAAAAGGTTACAAGAGCTCTATGAGAAGAATACAGAAGATGAACTTCGTAAAGAGGTCACTCAATTAAATTTTGTGGTAACTCTATTGCAAGCATAGAATGCAACTCTCAAGAATAGGTTGTGTTGTACCAATCAACCCCTCCATTCACATTTCGGCCAAAGTCCCCTTCTCCTCCCTATCGTTGCCCCTCCCCAAGCTGGAAATACTTTGAAAGAGGCCAAAAATCCACTTTTGAAAATCATATAAGGCCTAGCCCCTTTCCCCACTAGCTCCGCGCCTCCTTTCATCCATGTAATCGAATGCTGCACCTAAAGGCGCTTATCACAGATCGCATTTTCATTTAGTTGGGCCCATTTGACCCATCGCAGATCCGTCACATCGCAAAAGCGCATTTTCTCGTTCGCGCTATCCTCTGCCATCGTACTTTTCGTTTTTGCGATCCGCGCTCGACCGACCTCGCCCATCGCATAGCGCAGAGCGCAGAACCTTGCTGATCCATCTCGCCCTCCATCGCAGTTTCTCCCCTTGCGATTTTGCGATATGCGCTGCGGGTACCACCCCTAAAGCCTTTGCTTCGTCGTTTGGTTATGTCTTTCCTTTGTAACTTCCCCAAAAGTTAATTCTCAAGGTCTTTGTACCGCCAGCGCTCCTCCGCCGCTTTCCATCATTTGCCTACGTGTCATCCACTTTTCCTCCATTGTTCACACACTTCGGTTATGTGTCGCGTCTCAGTGTTTTGTTTGAAAATATCTGCCTCGCGTCATTTCATCACCCTCTCAAATCCATGCCACCACCTCTGTTAACCTCACTATGTCCACTGTCTCTGTGATTATTTTTATTCAACAAGCTTTTGTTTTTGCAGGAACTTGTGGTGGGAACAAAATTGGCGGAAAGGATCCGGGAGTCACTGTGATGTGACCTCCATTAAAGAAGGGTACTTCGATCTATAGAACTCTCCAGAGAAAATCAAAAGGGCACATTTGGGCGGATGAAAGCCATTAATGCAGCAACAGATTATTAATGAAGGAACAATGAAGTTAGTGTCCGGCATGAAGAAGGTTTCAAATTCAAATTCAAAATCTGAAGATCGAAAGTACCATGCACAGAAGCAGGCGCCTCAAGGTTTTATTTCCGCAGATCTTCCTCCTCTAGAAAAGAGCCGAATGTTTACATATTTTATTATTTATGTCTTGTGTATAAGCGGATTTTCATTTCCAGCTTTCATTTCCAGAAATAAATTGTAAAGTACAATCATTTATGTCCAGTCATTCATAGCATGGGCGCGAATGTTTTCCGCCATCTGATTCAAAATAAGTCATTAAATGTTTCTCATCTACCTCCTCCTCTAGAATTCTCTATCTCCTCTATAAAAGCTAGAAGGAAAGACATTGTAAAGGTTCCAAATTTCTATCAGAAAACTGTGCAGCGACAAGGCTTTTGTATACATTCTGTAATATTTCTGTATGAAGGTTCAGAGCCCGTAGGGTCTCAGTGAGGAGGAGTTATAACTGTAATGAGGATTCTGGTCTTTGGTATCTCACAGTATGTAATTTCTCTTATGTGTTAATACAATATCTCTTTTTCATGCTACTTATCTTCTTGTATAATGTTCTAGAATGTGAGTGGCTCAGTAGTTTGCAGTAAGGATTCATCCTTGTTGGTGCCCTTTCTGGAATTAGTCAAGTGCTTTAAATAGGCCTATTCATGATATACTATTCCATGTTCATCTTTTCCATATTTTCTACTATATTAGTTGCATGAGGAGGGTGCTTTTAAAACGCCATTGTCATATAAGGATTCATAGATTGGTATGCCCTTATGTGGTTCTGTTGTGTATCTGGGTATCAGTCTCATGTTAACTAATATCTTCTTTATGTTTCCTCACTGCACTCACTTCCTGATATTTGATTTCTATGATATATTATTTGAACTGGCCCTCTTTACAGTAAGCTGTCTCTTAACTGTCTGATGCCTTTGTATTGGAGTTTTACATGATGTTCCTACATTATTCTTATCTTTGTATCAGCTTCTGAGAGAGATTGGTCCCATTTAAATTATCTTCCTTGTTTAACAAGAGATAGTAAGAGAGATTTTTGGACTGACAACCCAAGCTATATAATGAGCTCCTTGCTATATTAAGATGTCCTAGGCACTGGTCTATGGCAACTCTAGACTATCTCTAGGGGG
Source organism: Pinus albicaulis (assembly GCA_034641835.2). Classification (NCBI taxonomy): domain Eukaryota; kingdom Viridiplantae; phylum Streptophyta; class Pinopsida; order Pinales; family Pinaceae; genus Pinus; species Pinus albicaulis. The sequence goes on along the minus strand of CM076580.1, from coordinate 53,978,995 downwards.
TGACAAAATTGTCCACAACATCTTTCTGGCGCCGTTGCCGGGGAACGAATTCAAGAATATCAGTTTCCCTGGGTCTCGACAAATTGTTTTCACTCTCTAATCAGGTGAGCACAGAGAGTTGAAGAGTTGCATATCTCTCACCTTGGCGACTCCACTAGTCTTTATTTGATAAATTTTATTGGTAGTCCTGGCTTCTCGAAAGCCACATTTGAGGTCAGATACATATCAGCAGAAAACACCCTACGTGTATGACCCGGAGAAGATCATTCATAAAAGAGTTTGGAAGGAGAGGAAGTCAGCCTGTGCTGAAAACCCTGAATATTCCGTTGAAGATTATATGCCCTCTTCTTCTCAAGAAGTTAGAACAGAAAATCCCGAGTGTTACTCGGAGACTCCACGTAGAGGAAGTACCTGGATTGAAGAAGAATCTCATCCTATTTTCGAGGTTGAAGAAATTAAAGAGGTCACAGAAGTAGTCGTTGTTAACCATGAGTTATTCCCATCCACGCCTCAGGCTTCTGTGCAATATATTCCCATTGTTATTCATACCCCGCTTCCTCCTACTCCTCTCCCTTCATCTGTACCTCAGATTGTTGTGCAACCACCACCTCCTCCAATGGCTAATGTCCCTACTTTTCTATTGAACAAATATGCTCCTTTGGCCTTGCCCCAAGCGCTAAATGATATGCCATAGGATTACCTAAAGATTCTGCCGAGATTTAATGGAGAAAATGAGATTGATGCTCAGAAACATCTCAAGACCTTCTGCTCTTTTGTAGAAAACTTAAATGTTGAACATCTTGATGTGGTCTTGAGATTATTTGTGCAATCTCTGGAGGGTGAAGCCAGAAAATGGTTTAAGACATTGGGGAACCGTTCAATAACCACCTGGGATGTTATGGAGAATACTTTTCTTAGGAAGTGGGGAGAAAAGAAGGACCACGGTCAGTGTCTCACTCAATTTAATACTATGAAGAAGAAACAGAATGAGGGAGTGGTAGAATTTATCAAAAGATTCAATAAGTTGTATCTAAGCTTGCCTCCCGAAATGAAGCCCCATGAAGCTGCTGCCAAGATAATTTTTATAGTATCTTTTGGTTTTGATTTTGGTTTTGCACTAAGGGAAAGAAAACCTGCCACTCTAGATGATGCACAATCAGATGCTCTGGAATTAGAAGCAAACTTTGCCTCCACTGGAAAATTGAAGGGAAAAATTGAACAAGATACTAGGAGGAGGGGCAAAGAAGAGATTTCTGCTTCTAATCAAGAAAAAGATTCAGAAAAATTGGATGAAATAAGTAAGATGATAAAGAAGATGGTCAAGCTAGAACTAGAAGCTAAAAATGCAGCTCCCAAAAACTATTATAATGCTCCAAACAGAGGATATAATCCCCAGTATAGAAGACCTCCATTGCAGATTTTTCCCAAAGAAGCAAAGGAACAACAAGACCAGGTACCCCATCCGTTGTACCTGGAAGGTCCAGCAGAAGGCTCCACTGGAGATGCAGCTTACGGATTAGAGGATTCCAACCTGGCTCTTTCAAATAATGATGATATGGAGTGCCCATTGCAAGAGGAAGAAGAGGAAGCAGAGATTGATCATTATTGTAAGCAATTTGCTGATTTCATGCAAGCACAGTTCAATGTAAAATATGATCTCAGATCTTCAAGGAAGAGGACCAGAACTCAAGAGCAAGAAGAAGAACCACCTCAGGAAGAAGCATCTGCTCAGAAGGAATCAGCCACAAAGAAAAGCATGGAAAAAGGTAAGAGCCCTCTAAATACTTCCTTGCAGTCTAATATTCAGATTCCTTCTTCTTCAAAAATAGTCAATCCGCCTAATACCGAGCCAGTGTCAAAAGAAGTCAAATCTTCAGTTGAGAATAAAGAGTCAAAAGAAGTCGTGGTAGAAAAACCCCCTTCTGCTTTCAATTTGCAAAAAGAACTTGAGAAGATTAAGATTCCTGTCCCATTAACTGAATTATTAAAACAACCTGTATATCAGTCTCAAGTTACCTCTTTCATACTTCCTCCTGAACTACCAATTGCACCTGATAGTTTAAACCTTCAGGAAGAAAGACCCATGGTAGTCTTCGGCCCACATGTCGAGGAGATAGACCCTTCTACTCCTCCTTTTTATGTGTCTCGAGTCATTCATGACCTGCTGTTACATAACTGCATGTTAGATTCTGGGGCTTCCCATAATCTTATGCCTCTATCTGTCATGGAACAAATAGGACTGCAAATTACAAGACCATACAAAGAATTATATTCATTTGATTCCAAAAGAGTTAAATGTCTGGGAATGATTAAAGATTTAGTGGTCAATCTGGGTCAAATCCCAGCAAAGAGTGTGGTCATGGACATTGTGGTTGCTGATATCCCAGCCCGCTTTGGCATGCTGCTGTCAAGGTCCTGGGGTACAAAGATTGGGGGATCAATAAAATTGGATTTAACATATGCTACCGTCCCAATCTTTGGAGGTCAAGAAAGGAGGTTGTACAGGGAGACTAGATTTGTTAAAATGGTAACTAAGGCTGACTGCTCAGAGAACTCTCCAGTTTATAACAAAGAGGGAGACTTCTCATGTTTGATGTTAGAAGAAAATCAAAATTGTGCTCATGAGCCCCTTTTTGGTCAAATCCAAGCTGAGCAGCCTAAAGAAGATCAGGAATCAGAAATTTGGACTTTGCATTTTGATGGAGCAAATTCAAGGGAAGGCAATGGAGCTGGGGTGTTATTAATCTCTCCTACAGGAAAATGGGTGCCGCTGTCCTTTAAATTGGAGTATGAGGCTACAAACAATGTAGCTGAATATGAAGCACTATTATTGGGGTTACAGACAGCTAGAAACATGGGCATCCAATGTTTAAAAGTCTTGGGAGACTCTGAGCTGGTGGTAAGACAGATCAAAAATCAATGCCAAACTAAGCATCCACGGCTGAGAGCTTATAGAAACGAAGTATGGGACATGATAGAAAATTTCTTCTTGGCATTTAACATACAGTTCATGCCCCGGGAGAAAAACAGAATAGCCGATTCTCTTGCTATAGCTGCCAGCACATTCCGTCCTCCTCATAATCCACTCTTAAGATATGAAGTGGAGGTACGGTACAGGCCATCCATTCCAGATAATATAAAGCATTGGCAGGTATTTGAAGATGATGAACAGATGAAGGGATTCATGGAGACAGTGGGAGAATTCACTAATATAGAGATTGATGATTATGAGGAGGAAGAAGTTGAAAATACTGCAGAAAACAAATGGGAAGAAAGAATAGCAGGTAACAGAGTGCTGCAGCTAAAAGGAAATGTTATACCTAGAGGGCTGGTGCCTCTAGAAAGATTATTCAACAAGGATGATATTCCATTGCAGCCAAACAAAGTGACAGAAGAAGATCAAGTGGGAGATTTGAATCTGGGTACTTATGCTGATCCCAAAATTGTAAAATTATCTAAAAGAGTCCCAGAAGAATACAAAGAAAAATATTTGAAGTTGTTTCAATCTTACAAAGATGTATTTGCTTGGTCCTATCAGGACCTAAAAACTTTTGATGTTAATATAATGCAACACAAGATTCCATTGAGGGAAGATGCAAAGCCTTATAAGCAGAAGCTCAGACAGATTAACCCTATGCTGCTTCCCTCAGTTGAAAAAGAAATCAAGAAATTACTGAAGGCCAAGATAATTGTGCCATTGAGGTACTCAGAATGGGTAGCAAATCTTGTTCCTGTTCGAAAGAAGAATGGAGAAATAAGGCTCTGTGTGGATTTCAGGAATTTAAATAGAGCATCATTGAAAGATAATTATCCACTGCCTAAGATGGACCACATCCTGCAGAAAGTAGTGGGAGCATCCAGAATGTCAATGATGGATGGATTTTCTGGTTACAATCAGGTAGCTGTATTTCCAGAAGACCAGAAGAAAACTGCATTTACTACACCATGGGGAACATTTATGTATGCCCGAATGCCATTTGGATTAATTAATGCAGGAGCTACTTTTCAGAGGGCAATGGACATAGCCTTTGTTGGAGAACAGGACAAGTTTCTGGTGGTATACCTTGATGATATCACGGTGTTTTCAAATAATGATGATGAGCATATTCAACATCTAAGAAGAACATTTGAAAAATGCAGAAGGTACGGCCTTTCCCTCAATCCTCAAAAATCTTTGTTTGCATTAGATGAGGGAAAACTCTTAGGGCACATTGTAACTAAAGATGGTGTGAGAATAGACCCTAAGAGAGTTGAAGTAATAAACATCATTCTATTACCAAGAAATAAGAAAGAAGTACAGGTGTTTCTAGGTCGAATTAATTTTTTGAGAAGATTTATTCCTAACTATGCTGAGATAGTTAGGCATATAACCGATATGTTGAGGAAGGAGAATGAAGTAAAATGGTCCCAGGAGTCTAGAGATGCATTCACAAGGATAAAACAGGCACTTGCTGAAGCTCCTGTGCTAGCAGGGCCAGATTACAAAAAGCCATTTAAGATTTTCTCATTTTCTTCCCCTGACACAATTGTTGGGGTGTTATTGCAGAAAAATGAAGAGGGATATGAACAGCCAATAGCTTTCTTTAGTCAAGTGCTTTATGATGCTGAATTAAAATATAATATATTGGAGAAGCAGGCATATGCCCTGGTAAAGTCCCTTAAAGCTTTTATAGTTTATGTTTTGCAATCTCATATTACTGCATATGTTCCCACAGCAGCTGTCAAAGACATTCTTGTTCAAGGGGACAACGAAGGTAGAAGAGGGAGATGGATTGCAAAAATTCAGGAGTATGATTTGGACATAAGGCCTACCAAGTTGATTAAAGGACAGGGACTTGCTAAGATGTTATCTGAATCAAATCATCAAGCTTTGGGCATTAATCTATCTATGTTAGCAAACGAAGAATCTGAGAAAGAAGAAGAACAGCAAGGACTGGAGATGGCCACTCAAAAGGTACCTGTGAAATATCTAACTAGTCCCTGGTACAAAGAAATCGTTGAATATCTTTTAACACTTAGCTGTCCTCCGAGTTGTGATAAAATAAAGTACAGAGCTGTAAGGATGAAATCTTAGAAATACATGATTTCTAATGGACAGCTATATTGGAGAGACCCTTCAGGTATATTACTGTTATGCCTCACAGAAAATGAAATAGAGAACATATTGACAGAATTCCATGAGGGAATTTGTGGAGGACATTACAGTTGGAGGGCTACAACACATAAAATCTTGAAGGCTGGTTTTTACTGGCCAAAGCTGTACTCAAATACTTTTGCTAGGGTCAGGGCATGTGATAAGTGCCAAAGATTCGTAGAAAGACAGAAATTAGCAGCTCTGCCCTTGATTCCTATTCATGTGAACGAACCGTTTCAAAAATGGGGATTAGACTTTATAGGAGAAATACATCCCCCCATCAAGTGGCCAACATAAATGGACACTAACTGCCACATATTATTTCAAGAAATGGGTAGAAGCCATACCTACCAGAAATGCTACAGATGTCGTAATAATGAGGTTCATAGAGGATAATATCATATCTAGGTTTGGCTGCCCTGCTATAATTGTAACTGACCATGCGCAGGCTTTCAAGTCAGCCAGGTTTGTAAAGTTCTGCCAAAGGTATAACATTACGTTGACTCACTCCACAGCTTACTATCCTCAGGGGAACAGCTTAGCAGAATCTTCAAATAAAACTCTGGTGAGAGCCTTGAAGAAAACGATAAGTGAAAATCAGAAGAATTGGGACTCTCAGTTAAAATCTGCTCTATGGGCGAATAGGATAACCAGTAAAAGAGCAACAGGGAAGTCGCCCTATGAGTTGGTGTATGGACGAGCTGCTGTGTTTCCCCTGCAATTGGCATTGCCAGTGGTGCGTTTTATGCAGGAGAATCAGGAAGAACCAGATGACATGATTAGAAGAATTAATCAGCTGGTAGAATTGGAAGAAAAGCGCAACCAGGTAAATGAGAGACTGATAGAGTATCAGGAAAAAATGAAGGATATATTTGATCGCCATGCAAAAGACATGAATTTCCAAGTTGGAGACCTGGTTCTCAGGTGGGATGTTCGCAGAGCTGAAAAGGGCAAGCATGCCAAGTTTGATCCGCTGTGGTTTGGCCCCATTCAAGATAGTGAAGATAGGAAGAAACAACACCTTTTCTTTGGAAAATCTACAGGGTGATTTGTTGGATGCACCTGTGAATGGCCAATTCCTCAAGCCGTATTTCCAATTCTGACCCAGGCTGGGAATGCCTGATTGTATATACTGTATATAAGTTGTTTTGGTTTTTATTTTTGTAAAGAAAAGAATGCTAGTTATTACCTGAAGTAGAAGCGCAGGGAAATTGCGGAACGGAGTGAAATATTCAGTGGTCTGCGTGTTCTCGGCATGTCCGAGGACAAACATGCCGTCCCCAGTTGGAGCCGATGTTGTACCAATCAACCCCTCCATTCACATTTCGGCCAAAGTCCCCTTCTCCTCCCTATCTTTGCCCCTCCCCAAGCTGGAAATACTTTGAAAGAGGCCAAAAATCCACTTTTGAAAATCATATAAGGCCTAGCCCCTTTCCCCACTAGCTCCGCGCCTCCTTTCATCCATGTTGTTGTACATATTCATCCCTGTCGTAGCCTAAAACCCCATGATCCTACTTGATGCTACTATCTCCGCCCGAAAATTTGCATCGCAATAGTTCAAAATTCAAGTTTAAGCAATCGGGCCGATCCTTTAAGATTTTAGCTCCCTCCCGCTTCGGCCTCCATATGACCCAGGTCAGAGAACCACAGTTCAAAGCAGGAAGGGGCATACTGTTTTAACAATCGGACGCAATAATGGCCATCCGATCTAGCTCAAATCGACGGTGCGGCAGTTAACATATAGGGTGGGTCCGCGCGCATTCGATCGACGATTTTCTTTGCTCCACCACTTCATTTCCCTCTGATGCAAGCACAGCCGTCGATCTTGTCTCAAGATCGGACGGTCCTGAGTTGATCGCAGCCCTGTTTTCAATCGCAATCGGAATATAAAAGACGTGCCACTCCCGCTCTATCCACTCTGCTTTCCGATTCCGATTGCCGATTCGGGTCCCACCTCATGTGGCCACGTCATCATGTTTTACAAGTGTACGCTGCATCCTTCCTCCACCATTCGTGTGTCCTGATAAAGTGTCATGGTTTATGAACCCTTAGCCCGTTTTATTCATTGTCACCCCCATTGATTTCTGCCTCGTCACTCTCCGTTTCTCCATTGTGTTTATGTGTTTCCTGTCACCCTGCGTCCTCTCAATGTCTTGCCTAAAATGTATCACCGACTTCATGGCCGCTGTTGTAACCACACTCCATACCGCCGAGTCGTTTTTCTCTAATGATTTGTGGGTTTTGCAGGTCTTCATTTGGCTTTGTTGGCGCTTTAATTTTCCGCCTCAATGGAAAAATCTAGAGCATAACAAAGGACATATCATACTGGCAGCAATTAAAGGAAGGAGCCGAGAGTAGGTGGGAGAGGTGACCATCATTAAAGAAGACAGGGATATGAACTCTCAGAACTCTCCAGATGCGTCCGCCCTGCATTAAAGATCCAAGATTCAAATCCATAGCCGAAAGCCGAGAGTACAGTACTAAAATCCAGATTGTTCCAAATCTCTTACGGCAGCAGATTTTCTCTCAGCCGCGGGCGACAAATTGTATATATTTTATTATTACTACCATTTTGTATATAAGGAGATTTTATCTCCCAGCATTTATTTCTTGTACAGGTTGTTCAGTACCATCATTTATAGCCAGTCATTCATAAGAGAAGGCGCGAATGTTTTCCGCCATTGGGTTTCAAACTGAGTCATTAATTGTGCCTCGTTTTCCTCCTCCTCGGGAAGTTTCTGTCTTCTCTATAAATACTCAAAAATAAGACATTGTAGAGGTTCCAGATTTCTGTCAGCGAACTGTGCAGTGAGAAGACCACTGTATTCATCTTGTAACATTTATGTATGAAGTTTCAGAGCCCGTAGGGTCTCAGTGAGGAGGGGTTATGACTGTATTGAGGATTCTGATCTTTGATATATCTCAGTATGTAACTTTTCTTATGTGTTAATATATCATCTCTTTTCATGCAAAATTTCTTCTTGTATCATGTTCTAGAATGCGAGTGGCTCACTAGTTTGCAGTAAGGATTCATCTTAAGTGGTGCCCTTTCTGGAATTAGTCAAGCACTTTAAATAGGCCTAGAAGTGATATGTTGTTCCATGTTCACTCTTTTCATAATTTCTGCTATATTAGTGGCTTAAGGATTCGTAAATTGGTGCGCCCTTCTGCCAGTAATATCTTCTTATGTTTCCTCACTGCTTGCACACCCTAATACTCGATTTCTGTGATATATTATTGAATCGGCCCTCTTTACAGTAGGCGGTCTCTTAACTGTCTGATACTTTAATGCTGAAGTTTTACATGATGTCTTTACATTACTCCTATCCTTGTATCAGCCTCTGAGAGAGAATTTGGACCAATTCAATCTAATTCAATTTCCTTGTTTAGAACAAGAGATAGTAGGTGAGTCCCTTGGACTGACAACCCAAACTATAAAGGACTCCTTGCTATATTAAGATGTCCTAGGCACTGGTCTATGGCAACTCTAGGCTGTCCCTAGGAGGGTGACAAAATCATCCACAACACATGTAATCGAATTCTGCACCTAAAGGCGCTTATCACAGATCGCATTTTCATTTAGTTGGGCCCATTTGACCCATCGCAGATCCTTCACATCGCAAAAGCACATTTTCTCGTTTGCGCTATCCTCTGCCATCGTACTTTTTGTTTTTGCGATCCGCGCTCGACCGACCTCGCCCATAGCATAGCGCAGAGCACAGAACCTTGCTGATCCATCTCTCCCTCCATCGCATTTCCTCCCCTTGTGATTTTGCGATATGCGCTCCGGGTACCACCCCTAAAGCCTTTGCTTCGTCGTTTGGTTATGTCTTTCCTTTGTAACTTCCCCAAAAGTTAATTCTCAAGGTCTTTGTACCGCCAGCGCTCCTCCGCCGCTTTCCATCATTTGCCTACGTGTCATCCACTTTTCCTCCATTGTTCACACACTTCGGTTATGTGTCGCGTCTCAGTGTTTTGTTTGAAAATATCCGCCTCGCGCCATTTCATCACCCTCTCAAATCCATGCCACCACCTCTGTTAACCTCACTATGTCCACTGTCTCTGTGATTATTTTTATTCAACAAGCTTTTGTTTTTGCAAGAACTTGTGGTGGGAACAAAATTGGCGGAAAGGATCCGGGAGTCACTGTGATGTGACCTCCATTAAAGAAGGGTACTTCGATCTATAGAACTCTCCAGAGAAAATCAAAAGGGCACATTTGGGCGGATGAAAGCCATTAATGCAGCAGCAGATTATTAATGAAGGAACAATGAAGTTAGTGTCCGGCATGAAGAAGGTTTCAAATTCAAATTCAAAATCTGAAGATCGAAAGTACCATGCACAGAAGCAGGCGCCTCAAGGTTTTATTGCCGCAGATCTTCCTCCTCCAAAAAAGAACTGAATGTTTACATATTTTATTATGTATGTCTTGTATATAAGCGGATTTTCATTTCCAGCTTTCATTTCCATAAATAAATTGTAAAGTACAATCATTTATGTCCAGTCATTCATAGCATGGGCGCGAATGTTTTCCGCCATCTGATTCAAAATAAGTCATTAAATGTTTCTCATCTACCTCCTCCTCTAGAATTCTCTATCTCCTCTATAAAAGCTAGAAGGAAAGACATTGTAAAGGTTCCAGATTTCTATCAGAAAACTGTGCAGTGACAAGGCTTTTGTATACATTCTGTAATATTTCTGTATGAAGGTTCAGAGCTCGTAGGGTCTCAGTGAGGAGGAGTTATAACTGTAATGAGGATTCTGGTCTTTGGTATCTCACAGTATGTAATTTCTCTTACGTGTTAATACAATATCTCTTTCATGCTATTTATCTTCTTGTATCATGTTCTAGAATGCGAGTGGCTCACTAGTTTGCAGTAAGGATTCATCCTCGTTGGTGCCCTTTCTGGAATTAGTCAAGCGCTTTAAATAGGCCTAGTCATGATATACTGTTCCATGCTCATCTTTTCATACTTTCTGCTATATTAGTTGCATGAGGAGGGTGTTTTTAAAATGCCATTGTCATATAAGGATTCATAGATTGGTATGCCCTTATGTGGTTCTGTTGTGTATCTGGGTATCAGTCTCATGTTAACTAATATCTTCTTTATGTTTCCTCACTGCACTCATTTCCTGATATTTGATTTCAGTGATATATTATCTGAATCGGCCCTCTTTACAGTAAAGTTGTCTCTTAACTGTCTGATGCCTTTGTATTGGAGTTTTACATGATGCTCCTGCATTATTCTTATCTTTGTATCAGCTTCTGAGAGAGATTGGTCCCATTTAAAATTATCCTCCTTGTTTAACAAGAGATAGTAAGAGAGCTCTTTGGACTGACAACCCAAGCTATATAATGAGTTCCTTGCTATAATAAGATGTCCTAGGCACTGGTCTGTGGCAACTCTAGACTGTCTCTAGGAGGGTGACAAAATCATCCACAACATCTTTCTGGCGCTGTTGCCGGGGAGCGAATTCAAGAATATCAGTTTCCCTGGGTCTCGACAAATTGTTTTCACTCTCTAATCAGGTGAGCACAGAGAGTTGAAGAGTTGCGTATCTCTCACCTTGGCGACTCCACCGGTCTTTATTTGATAAATTTATTGGTAGTCCTGGCTCCTCGTAAGCCACATTTAAGGTCAGATACATCCCAATCGAAATCATCTTACGTGTCTGACCCGGAGAAGATCATTCATAAAAGAGTTTGGAAGGAGAGGAAGTCAGCCTGTGCTGAAAATCCTGAATATTCCGTTGAATATTATCCGCCCTCTTCATCTCAAAAATTTAGAACAGAAAATCTCGAGTTTTACTCAGAAACTCCATGTAGAGGAAGTGCCTAGATTGAAGAAGATTCTCATCCTACTTTCGAGGCCGAGGAAATTAAGGGTCACGAAGTAGTTTAATTAGCAGGCGGAGGTTGTTCATCCACACCTCAGTTCGTACGTATATTCCCATTGTTATTCATACTCTGCTTCCTCCTACTCCTCTCCCTTCATTTGTATCTCAGACTGTTGTACAACCCCCACCTCCTCCAATGGCTAATGTTCTTGATTTTCTATTGAACAAATATGCTCCACTAGCCTTGCCCCAAGTGCTAAATGATATGCCACAGGATTATCTAAAGATTCTGCCAAGATTTAATGGTGAAAATGAAGTTGATGCTCAGAAACATCTTGAGACTTTCTGCTCTTTTGCAGAGAACTTAAATGTTGAACATTTGGATGTGGTCTTGAGATTATTTGTGCAGTATTTGGAGGGTGAAGCCAGAAAATGGTTTAAGACAGAGTAGCCGTTCGATGACCACAGGATGTCATGGAGAATGTTTTCCTCGGGCGGTGGGGGAAGAGAAAGAAAGACCCGGTCGGTGTCTCAACGAATTTAATGCATGAAGAAAGAAACGAATGAGGGAGTGGTAGAATTTATCAAAAGATTCAAAAATTTATCTTTGAAGGCACGCCTCCTGAGATGAAGCCCCATGAAGGCTATGACCAAGATAATTTTTATAGCGACCTTTGATTGTGATTTTGGCTTCGTGTTAAAGGAAAGGAAACACCTTCTTTAGATGACGCACAGTCAGATGCTTTGGAATTGGAAGAAAACTTATCCTCCACTGGGAAATTAAAGGGAAAAGTTGAACAAGATACTAGGAGGAGAGGTAAAGAAGAGGTTTCTACCTCTAATCAGGATAAGGATTCAGATAAAATGGATGAAATAAGCAAAATGATAAAGAAGATGGTCAAGCTGGAATTGGAAGCTAAAAATGCAGCTCCCAAGAACTATTACAATGCTCCAAACAGAGGATACAATCCTCAGTATAGAAGACCTCCATTACAGATACTGCCGAGAGAAGCAAAAGAACAACAAGACCAGGTACCTCATCCCTTATACCTGGAAGGACTGGCAGATGACTCCACTGAAGATGCAGCCTATGGATTAGAAGATTCAAATATGGCTCTTTCAAATAATGATGATATGGAATGCCCGTTGCAAGATGAAGAAGAGGAAGCAGAGATTGATTATTATTGTAAGCAGTTTTTTGATTTCATGCAAGCACAGTTTAATGTTAAATATGATCTCAGATCTTCAAGGAAGAGGACCAGGACTCAAGATCAAGAAGAGGAGCCACCTCAGAAAGAAGCATCTGCTCAAAAGGAATCAGCAGCAAAGAAGAGCATGGAAAAAGGTAAGAGCCCTCTAAATTCTTCCTTACAGTCTAATGTTCAGATTCCTTCTTCTTCAAAAATAGTCAATCCTCCCAATACTGAGCCAGTTTCAAAAGAAATTAAATCTTCAGCTGAAAATAAGGAGTCAACAGAAATAGTGATAGAAAAGCCCCCATCTGCTTTCAATCTGCAAAAAGAGCTTGAGAAGATTAAGATTCTTGTCCCTCTGACTGAGTTATTAAAACAGCCTGTATATCAGTCTCAAGTCACTTCTTTTATACTTCCTCCTGAACTACCAATTGCACCTGATAGTTTAAACCTTCAAGAAGAGAGACCCATGGAAGTCTTTGGCCCACATGTCGAGGAGATAGACCCTCCTACTCCTCCCTTTTATGTGTCTCTAGTCATCCTTGACCTGCTGTTACATAATTGTATGTTAGATTCTGGGGCTTCCCATAATCTTATGCCTTTGTCTGTCATGGAGCAACTAGGACTACAAATTACAAGACCATATAAAGACCTGTATTCATTTGATTCTAAAAGAGTTAAATGTCTGGGAATGATTAAAGATTTAGTGGTCAATTTGGCTCAAATCCCAGTAAAGAGTGTGGTCATGGACATTGTGGTTGCTGATATCCCAGCCCGCTTTGGCATGCTGCTGTCAAGGTCCTGGGGTACAAAGATTGGGGGGTCAATCAAATTGGATTTAACATATGCCACTGTCCCAGTCTTTGGAGGACAGGAAAGGAGGTTGTATAGAGAGACTAGATTTGTTAAAATGGTAACTAAGGCTGACTGCTTAGAGAATTCCCCAGTTTATAACAAAGAGGGAGACTTTTCATGTTTGATGTTAGAAGAAAATCAAAATTATGCTCATGAGCCCCTTTTTGGTCAAATCCAAGCGAAAAGGCGACCTACGGGAGATCGGGGAATCGAAATTTGGACTTTGCATTTTGATGGAGCAAACTCGAAAAAGAGGCAATAGAAGTGGGGTTTTGTTGATCTCTCCTACGGATAAATGGGTGCCATTACATCTTTAAATTAGAGTATGAGGCACAGTGTGTAGGCAGATATGGAAAAGCCTTTGCTTTTGGGACTACGGACGACTAGAAACATGGGCATCAATGTTTAAAAGTGTTGGGAGACTCGAGATGGTAGTAAAATGAGATCAATGAATGTCAAACCAAACACCCTCGGCTCGAGGCTACATCGGCAAGTATGGAACATGATAGAAAATTTCTTCTCGACGTACAACATCGGTTCATGCCCGGGGAGCAAAAGCAGAATAGCGATTCTCTTGTTGTAGGCCCCCGCGGTACATTCGATCCTCCCTCGAATCCTTTGTTAAATTATGAAGTGGAGGTACGTTACAGACCATCCATTCCAGATAATGTAAAGCATTGGCAGGTGTTCGAAGATGATGAACAGATGAGGAGATTTATGGAGACAGTGGGAGAATTCTCTAACATAGAGATTGATGATGAGAGGGAGGAAGAAGCTGAAAATATTGCAGAAAACAAATGGGAAGAGAATATAGCAGGAAATAGAGTGCTGCAGCTGAAAGGAAATGTTATTCCTAGAGGGATGGTGCCTCTGGAAAGATTATTTGACAAAAATGATATTCCTATGCAGTCGAACAAGGTAACAGAAGAAGATCAAGTGGGAGATTTGAATCTGGGTACTCATGCTGATCCCAAAATTGTTAAATTATCTAAAAGAGTCCCAGAAGAATACAAAAAAAAATATTTGAAGTTGTTTCAATCTTACAAGGATGTATTTGCTTGGTCCTATTAGGACCTAAAAACTTTTGATGTTAATATAATGCAACACAAGATTCCATTGAGGGAAGATGCAAAGCCTTATAAGCAGAAGCTCAGACAGATTAACCCTCTGCTGCTTCCCTCAATTGAAAAAGAGATCAAGAAATTACTGAAGGCCAAGATAATTGTGCCATTGAGGTACTCAGAATGGGTAGCAAATCTTGTTCCTGTTCGAAAAAAGAATGGAGAAATAAGGCTCTGTGTGGATTTCAGGAATTTAAATAGAGCATCATTGAAAGATAATTATCCACTGCCTAAAATGGACTACATCCTGCAGAAAGTAGTGGAAGCATCCAGAATGTCAATGATGGATGGATTTTCTGGTTATAATCAGGTGGCTGTTTTCCCAGAATATCAGAAGAAAACTGCATTTACTACACCATGGGGAACATTTATGTATGCTAGGATGCCATTCAGATTAATTAATGCAGGAGCTACTTTTCAAAGGGCAATGGACATAGCCTTTGTGGGAGAACAGGACAAGTTTCTGGTGGTGTATCTCGATGATATCACTGTGTTTTCAAAGAATGATGATGAACATATTGAGCATTTAAGAAGAACTTTTGAAAAATGCAGAAGTTACGGCCTTTCTCTCAACCCTCAAAAATCTTTGTTTGCATTAGATGAGGGAAAACTCTTAGGGCACATTGTAACTAAGGATGGCGTGAGAATAGACCCTAAAAGAGTTGAAGTAATAAATAGCATTCCTTTACCAAGAAATAAGAAAGAAGTACAGGTATTCTTAGGCCGAATCAATTTTTTGAGAAGGTTTATTCCTAACTATGCTGAGATAGTTAGGAATATAACTAATATGCTGAAAAAGGAGAATGAAGTAAAATGGTCCCAGGAGTCTAGAGATGCATTCACAAGGATAAAACAGGCGCTTGCTGAAGCTCCTGTGCTAGCAGGGCCAGATTACAAAAATCCATTTATGATTTTCTCATTTGCTTCCCCTCACACAATTGTTGGAGTGTTATTGTAGAAAAATGAAGAGGGATATGAATAGCCTATAGCTTTCTTCAGTCAAGTACTTTATGACGCAGAATTGAAATATAATATATTGGAGAAGCAGGAATATGCCCTGGTAAAGTCCCTTAAAGCTTTTAGAGTTTATATTTTGCAATCTCATATTACTGCTTATGTTCCCACCGGCGGTATCAAAGAAGACATTACAGCTCGGGGAGGCAATCGAAGGTAGAAGGAGATGGATTGCAAAAATTGAAGGAGTATGATTTGGACATAAGGCCTACCATTGAGTGAGGCGAGGACTTTTAGATGTTGTACGAATCGAATCCTTAACACGCCTTGGGCATTAATTTATCCATAGTAGCGAATGAGGAATCAGAAAAAGAAGAGGAGCAGCAAGGACTACAAATGGTCACTCAAAAGATACATGTGAAATATCTAACTAGTCCTTGGTATAAAGAAGTAGTTGAATATCTTTTAACGCTTAGCTGCCCTACAGGTTGTGATAAAGTAAAATACAGAGCTGTGAGAATGAAATCACAGAAATATGTAATTTCCAATGGACAGCTCTATTGGAGAGACCCTCTAGGTATATTATTGTTATGCCTCACAAAAAATGAAGTGCAAAAAGCATTAACAGAATTTCATGAAGGGATTTGTGGAGGACATTACAGCTGGAGGGCTACAACACATAAAATCTTGAAGGCCAGTTTTTACTGGCCAAAACTATATTCAGATACTTTTGCTTGGGTCAGAACATGCGACAAATGCCAAAGATTTGCAGAAAGACAGAAATTAGCGGCTTTCCCCTTGATTCCCATCCATGTAAATGAACCATTTCAGAAATGGGGATTAGATTTTATAGGAGAAATACATCCCCCATCAAGTGGCCAACATAAATGGATATTGACAGCCACAGACTATTTCACGAAATGGGTGGAAGCCATACCTACCAGAAATGCTACAGATGCCATAATAATGAGGTTTATAGAGGATAATATCATATCTAGCTTTGGATGTCCCGCTAGAATTGTAACTGACAATGCGCAGGCTTTCAAGTCTGCCAGGTTTGTAAAGTTCTGCCAAAGGTATAACATTACATTGACTCACTCCACAGCTTACTATCCCCAGGGGAATGGCTTAGCAGAATCTTCAAACAAAACTCTGGTGAGAGCCTTGAAGAAAACAATCAGTGAAAATCAGAAGAATTGGGACTCTCAATTAAAATTTTCTCTATGGGCGAATAGGATAACCAGCAAAAGGGCAACAGGGAAGTCTCCATATGAGCTAGTATACGGAAGAGCAGCTGTTTTCCCTGTGCAATTGGCTTTGCCAGTAGCACACTTTATGCAGGAGAATCAGGAGGAACCAGATGACATGATCCAAAGGATTAATCAGCTGGTAGAATTGGAAGAAACACGGAACCAGGTAGATCAGAGATTGATTGAATATCAGGAGAAGATGAAGAACGTATTTGATCAGCATGCAAAGGATAGAAATCTTCAAGTCGAGGACCTGGTTCTCAGATGGGATGTTCGCAAAGCAGAAAAGGGCAAGCATGCTAAATTTGATCCGCTGTGGTTTGGGCCATTCAAGATAGTGAAGATAGGAAGAAACAACACCTTTTCTTTGGAAAATCTACAGGGTGATTTGTTGGATGCACCTGTGAATGGCCAATTCCTCAAGCCGTATTTCCAATTCTGACCCAGGCTCGAAATGCCTGATTGTATATACCGTATATAAGTTGTTTTGGTTTTTATTTTGTAAAGAAAAGAATGCTAGTTATTACCTCGAAGTAGAAGTGCAGGAAATTATGAACTAGAGTGAAATATTCGCTGTCCGCGTGTTCTCGTGATGTCCGAGGACAAAAACATGCAATTCCTGCCAGAGCGATGTTGTACCAATCAACCCTTCCATTCACATTTCGGCCAAAGTCCCCTTTGCTGAGGAGGAAATCCCCCTCCCCGCGATTAAAGAGGTGATCCCTACTAGCCCAGCAGGGGTCTAGCAACAAACAAACAATGCTATGACGCAAGCTCCTAATTACGAATGAAAGACTTGGGATAGAAGCTTACCTGGATTCCAACGCTATGATCTGAAGAAGAAGTGTCCCCGTCCTTCAGCCCTGGCAGATCACAATCCTTCCACGATCTCCCCTGCACACAGAAGAAACGAACAGATACATGCATAGGAACCGGCATACGTAACTAAACATCGGTCAGAAAAGATATTACTCGCATTAACATGATAGAAAAAGGAGTGGAACCATAATCATAGTCATCTATTAAAGTGATAAACGAATAGAAGTTACAACCAGGTTCTGACGTCGCAGCTTCCTTCGAACGGGTCTCCGATTGTCCACGTCTCGCAAAGCTCGCCAAGGAAAGGGAAACCTCTCCAGAGTCTCGTAACAATGGTCTCCTCGCTTGAATGGGCCTTAAGGGAAAGAAGGGATTCTTTACAGCACAAAGGCACTTGGGAATAGGGAGATGCAAAGCTTCAGCACTTCAAGCCTAGCTTGCCATGGATCTGAGCAAGCTTTTATAGATGGGGAAGGAGGGAGTTGGGATCCCTATTATTATGGGATTGGCCCTATCAACAAGGAAGGTTCCATAGAAGGTGGCAAAACTACTTCCCTTCCATAGAACTCCCGCAACCAAACCTCCCAACTCAAGATAGGCAATGGTTGTGAGTTTGTTTGAACTCAACTTCCGCCATCCATATTTAAAAAACAGTCCCTAAAATGGGTGGCGCGATTGCTGCTCTATGACAGAGCGCCAAGTAGCGCGACCTCTTTACAGGATTTCCCTGATTGGCGCGAGCACTGAACTGTCTACCCGCGCCAATGCAAAAAGAGCTGTTTTTCATGGATTTTGCAAGGAGATGTCTCAAGGGGAAATGAAGCTCATACTCAGAGGGATGCATTGATGATGTTTTCAAGGCATGACAGTGTTCACAGGTCACATAATAGGTCCTCCATTGTGCGGGTCGGGGAATGGTAGGGACGGTGACAAATTACTGTGTAACAGATGCCCCCTAAAGCATGAGGCCCGAGAGAGAGAGGGGTGAAATGCTTTACGAGAACATGTCCAACTGAAGGCCCGCCGTCGGAAAACCTGCACAGACAGATACAACTGATATCTCAAGTATATGATGTATATATATGGTATGGACGCAGCCATCCGAACAGAGTATGCTATAATCCGGATCCAGGGTATGGGCGCAGCCATCCAACTAAGATCAAACAAATAGACTCGGGTATGGTCGCAGCCATCCAATCATTGAGTCATGTACATAATGACAATAATCCGCAACCGCAGCCTGGATTACAACAGACACAATCCAGGGTCTTGCGCTCCATCTCGACCCAAACAAGTACAAGTTCTAGCATGCGAATGTGTGAGCTGATGTCGAACATGCAAGAACATCGTCTGATTACCAGCCAATGATGAAAGTCGTTAACAGACGCGAGAGAAACCACCAATAATGATAATGGTCCTCA
This sequence comes from Pinus albicaulis, assembly GCA_034641835.2. NCBI lineage: Eukaryota > Viridiplantae > Streptophyta > Pinopsida > Pinales > Pinaceae > Pinus > Pinus albicaulis. Next base: position 53,960,410 of record CM076580.1, on the reverse strand, counting down.
AGGTACTACAGGTACAATCTACGGCGTGTGAATAAATGAGTTGACGTCGAACACCCGCAGAATCATTCGATCGGAAGTCAATGATGTAAACTTCACGTCGAATGCGACGAACCTGCCATTGAGGCATGCAGGCTCCAAGGTACCATCAGGAGTCTCTAGACCAACTTCCTGGATAATGAGTTGAAGTCGACAGGAAGTGACCTTGATCGAAGGTGGGTCATAATGATTCCCACATCATCGACACGAGACAGAGGAACATAATGTTTTGTTGTGAATCAGGACCATATGAGAAACAGAGGAAGGTTGATATTTGCAGAGGCCAACTTCTCTTGAACACATGAACGACACGACAATGGACTTGGCAGTATTTGACATCAACGGATCAGAGGTCATGGTGACGAGGCAGTGAACAGATGAGAGGTCAAAAGAGATTACCCAAACCCATGGAAGCAAAGTGAAGCAACGAGATGAGATGTCCCCAACCTGACACGAATGCAGACAAGTGCCATGTTCAAGAGCGACATACTGCTGACGACAACGACGATGGTTCCATTTTTCCCCCACCATTTCTGGCGAGTACCCCAATTATTTTTGATAACAAGCTTGAAGGGGATAGCATATGCTTGTGATATAAGTCCGCCCTTCGGACGAATCCATCCTAGTGCATTTAACGAGTCCTAGGAAGGAGAAACTCGGAGAACGTCATTTCGACGAAATCCAATGTCATCAGGGTTTAACGAGTCTGACAAAGGAAGAACTCGGCGTCTTTTCATGTTTAGAGAGTTTGAAAAGACAGCGGAAAAGAAAACTCCACAGGTCCCTTTTCGTAAATAGTTCCCCAGATCCGAAAAGGTAGAAAACAATATCCGAGAAAACCTCCTAGTCGCGATAGGCTAGGGTATTCCTTTTTCGTAATCAATCCATCCCAGCCCGAAAAAGGGTTAAACTTATACTGGGTGGATGTCGATTCGTGTCCATTTTAACGAGATCGAAACGACAAGGGCCTCGGCGATCTTTTCATATTTAGAAAGTCAGAAAAGAGCTGAAAGATGACTCCAGAGTGACTTTTTCGTGTATTTACCGAGTCCGAAAAAGTATAAAATACAACTCGTTTCCACCTTTTAAGTCGAAAAAACCTGCCGCTGCACATACCCAACAAGTGTAAAATCCATTTTCGACATAATACATGCAAATATTTGACAAAAATAACTTTTAAAGCTCATTTAACGTGAAAAAGTTATAAATATGTCTAATTGGTAAAAAATGAAATTACTTTTTACTATTTACCTTGTGGAGAGCAACAGTGGTCCATTTGGAGCAGAATCTTCCGTCGGCGATTGCGACCAATCCAGGCAACCATTCAGCTTCTCGTCTGTCACAGGTAAGAGGCGCTCCTTTGCTCTTCCTTTCCATACATTTTTTAATGATTTCCCCTTAAAAATCAGTTCTGTAAGGGCACTTTTAAAATTTTAGGGCCGGGCCCATTGGCGCGGGTATCGGGCACGGACCCGCGCCACTGAGCTCTTTTTACTGAAGGGCTCGCGCCACCTGGCGCGACTGTTAGCAAAACAGCCGCGCCAGCGGCCGAACCTAAATTTTCGCCTAAAATTCCGGTATTTAAACCAAATTTCTTGAAATTTGAAGCTCACCAAAGATCTAATCAAGGGTTTTTGACCATATGAATGCAGATAACCACTCAAAATGGCAATCGAATGGAAGGAACGAGAGCACGGAGATGAGGATGAAGAGGCCATGCAAAGCCAAGCTTGTATGAACGCTCTTAGAGACTGTGGCTTAAAAAATTTCTTCCTCACGCCATGTTTACGAGCTCAGCCCGAGCTCCTCCAATATCTAATCAGCATCTGGGATAAAAATGAACAGGTGTTCAAGCTACGAGACCAGGTGTTAGAACTGGAGGTCACTGACATTTATTTCATTACTGGATTGTCCCGCAGGGGTCCAATCCCGGTATTGACGGGAAGCAGACCATCTGGGGAAAAGATGGAAGAAGTAATGGCACGGGTGTGCCGAGGGGCACAAACAGGATCAGGAAGCAAGAAGGTATACATCTCCACCATTCCTGATCTAGCACTGAGAGTAGTACTCCATACCATTACGCGGGCTGCTGGATCGCAGGCACCGCATGAGGCTACAAAGGCCCAACTCTTGCTGGCCTCAGAATGCAGGGGTCCTCGACTGTATGATTGGGCAACAGCTGTAACGATCAACATGAAAAGGCAGCTCACCAAGTGCAAACAGGGGAGACTGAAACAGTTCGGCTATGGTTCCATCTTGGTATCGTTCATTCTGGAACGCATACCAATCTTCCAGGGCCAAGGGGCCGCAGTGGCGAGTCCGATACCACGAGAGCCAAGAATGGCTCGCTGGGAAGCACTGATGCCCAGATCAGGAGGTGGCCAACAGATGTCCTGGAGGCCAGAGTTTTTTAGATGGTTACAGCGCCAGCTGATCGTCGTGGAAGATTGGCCCTATTCGGGAACTGACTTTACCGGGGACCCAGATCTCCCACTACCGGAAGGAGATGACTGGGATGAAGAGCTGGGTAAGACCTCATATTTTTGATTTTATGTTTATATGTTTTTTTTGTTAATACACATTCGTCTTAACACAATTATATATGCATGCAGATGTAGGACCTGAGAGACCAGCCGGGATGTCTCCAATCTCCCGGAGGACACAACTCACCCCTGAGATTCAGGGGGAAGGCACCGGAGGAGAGGAACTGATCCATAACCTCGAGGGGATTTCCCATGGGATCCCAGACTATGCCCGGCTATCAGACGTACCGATGGCATACCAGCGCCATACGGTGGGAGTTCCGAACCGGATCCACCGAATCCTGAGGCGCCTAGTGCATGCAGTGACGTGATATCATGAGCACCATGCGGATTAGTCCTTAGGATTTATGCCACACCTATTTTTTGAGAGACACAGTGTCTCAGGATGTATTAAGACAATTATGTATATTTTTGAGTTTTGTGATGCACATTGTGCAAACATTTCGACACACATATATATATATACATATGACTATTTTGGATGGATCTTTCTTTACATGTGATGATGTTTTCTATATGTCATGCAAATGTCTAATACAGATGTAATCTAATGTATCAGTTACATAACAAACGACCCAATGCGAAATGTATTCACACAATGTATCTAATCACACATTTCATTTTTACGCAAGCTTAAAAGCACACACATAAAGACACACATATGCAAACTATGCTTGAAAAGGGGAAGACGGGCATGCCCCCCAGCATGATGTCTCAATTCGAGGTGCATGCCCCCCAAGCTTCAGTCCATTGAAAATGGAGTGAAGGTTCAAAAAAAAAAGTCGAATTGAACAAGCGTGTGTTTCATTATTTTAACGAGGTTGACACACTTAAAAGAACTATCCTCAGACAACTTGTTTCATTGTTTTAGGAGCTCGACACAAGTGGAGGAATTATGCTCCGGCGATCTTGTTTCATTTTTTAAGGAGCTTGACACAAGACAACGAACTGTGCTCCGCCAACCTGGTTTCATTTTTTAAAGAGCTTGACACAGGGGAACTGTGCTCTAATCGGCTTACATCAAAATGAACAAGAAGGCGGCGCTTCCAAGAGTTCCACTCCCGATGGAAGGAAAACATTCTGGAAGTCAGGACCCAATGCCCCCAGCACCTGATGCACGACGGCATCATCACTGGGCACAGGCACGGGGTAGGTAGACACATAGTTGACCTGCGGTGGAGCAGATACAACGGGTGGATAGAAACCAGGAGGGGGTGATGGCGGACCAGATGCCATATTAGGACCAAAGAACGAAAGCTGATCAATGGTCACGATCCTTCCTTCATGTGGAAAGCACATCACGCGAAAGAGGGAGGAGACAAGTGCTCCCATGGCATAGGTGTAATCGCGCCCCAGGAGCAGATTGAAATCCAAAGGGCCTGGAACGACCATCACGTCCATGTGGACGGTTTTACCTCCCAAAGTAACAGGTAACCTTGGAAGGATCCCCAACGGTTGACTCGTTCTTCTATTGAATGTCAACAGATTCTACGTAACAGGCGCAAGCGGTGGCGAACCGAAGGCTTGCCAGGTAGTCGAGGATAGAATACTAACAGAGGCACCTTCGTCTATAATGGTGCTGGGTACAACCAGACCAAGAGCCTGTACTGTGATCTCGAAAGGCACATAAGACGGAAGGCGAAATCCTGCAAATCGATTCCAGTCAAAGGAAGCGATCAAACTACTCGGAGGGGCTACCATCGAGGTGCGAAGGTCTTCCCCTGATGTTACGGAAGCAGAAGCCTCCCCCATGACCTCCATCTCGAAGGCGGGAGGAATATCCTCCGTAGCCTCCATCATGGGAGGCGGAGGAGGAGCTTCTTGAAGCACAGGGACAGGAGAATCTTTCTCCAAGTCTGAAGAATCTGAAGAGATCAGAAGGACATGGGGGGTGTGAGGTCTACTCTCGACAGAAAAGACCTGGTGCACCGTGGACGGGGCCAGTTCAACCGATCCCACGACCAATGGTTGGTTGGGGATGGATTCGTGAATTTGAATTTCTGGGGGAGTGGGATCGACCAAGGATAACTCTTGACCAATCATGGGATCAGCTGGCGGAGGACTCGAAGAAAGCCGATTATAACCAGGTGGAAGGCGTGGTGTAGAACCGGTCGGGTTGTCCAAAACTAGTTTGGCTTCATCCATATAAGGACAAGGGTGAATGGCATGGTGCCCTTCACACAACTTGCAGGGATTGGTGATCTTACCCTGCTTCTTAGGAGTCTTATCAGTACCAGATGAATACGTGCCCCCAACCTGGCTCCCGGAAGTCAAAGGCAACGGCGGTCGGCCGTCGGACCATGTTTCGAGCACCTTGGGAATGCCAGGGCAGTCTCGAAGAAGATGGTCTCCCGTGCACAACATGCACGGGAACTTGACTTTCCGAGGAGGGTTGGAAGGACTATCGAGAGGAGATTCCTTAGGGACAGGAGCTGTACATTTAGCCTCTCGCTTATCGGACTTCTTCTTCTTAGTCTTCTTCTTCTTCTTCTTAGCCACCTGGTTACTCGAATCCAGGCTTTCACCAGGCGAAGTAGAAGATGAGGACGCAGAAACAGGCGAAGAAGGGGAGAGGTCCACCTTGGAATCAATATGAGGTTGTTCAGGTGGAGGAACTGATTGAACAGTAGTGGAGACATTCGGGACTACAGAGGTTGAGAACAGCCAAACAGGCAACCCAACAGTTAACCCAGGAAGGGACAACGTCGCCATGTAAGGAGCACCAACATTTCCAAAAGGAGGAAAATGACCAGGATTCCCTTCTGAAGGGATTCCTTGGTTGGTAAACTCTGAAAAAGTTGCCATCAACACTCAAAACCACACACGGGCTGAAAAAAGAGTTTAAGACACACGATCAAACGGCCAACAAGCAATATCTAAACGGGCGTGTAATCGTGGGCGATTAATTTTACCACATTGGAAAGTAAGAAATTCTACTGTTTCATGTTTTAAGAGTCGAGAAACGATAAAAGATGACTCTATCTCTTTCAGAGTTGACACAAGCGTGAAAGGACAAGTGCTTGACGGTCTTTTCAAGTTTAGGGAGTCAGAAAAGACCAAATGACTGCTCAGGAAAAAACTAGGCACAAAGGGTGTACCAAATATCCGTGAACTGCAATATACACCTTGGTTTCAAAAAATGAAACAGAAATCGACCAAGGACTTTCCGTACGTGCAGGTAGTCTCCCCGAATGCTGTGTTCGGTGTATCACGGGTATAGGGCGGCAGACTCGGCTTCCCGTAGATAAAGGATTGAAAACCTATGGGGGGCTCCCTTTATATACGTGACGGTACGGGGAGGCAGAAGTCGTGCTAAGCGAATAAAGCCAACGAGGCGAGCAGCAGTGCCAGGACTAACGACCGTTCGTCTCTAGCCTAGACCTTCTAAATATGTTTCGTTAAGTTCCAATGCTGCCTTAGGTTAATTGAATAAATTTTACAGTTGATCTTCAATTAAGTTTCAATTTCCAGGCCCTATCGTATGTAGTGTCTCGAAAGACTCCTAAATGCAAGCTATATGCCACAGTGCAACATTTCGTTCGATGAAGACTAGTTAAATAAGAGTTGAGAGCTTTTATGCAAACGAAATGAACGGAATACAAACTACAATGTCTCTAATGCAACTAATGCAATTGAACACTTTTCATTCAAACACTAATTACTAGCGATATGGAAAAGATCACAATTTGCACTAATTAATCAAAACAAAGGAGATTTTTTTTTTCGATTTTCAATGTCTAATGGCTAATGTGCACTGAAAACAAAAGGAACAATTTGAGAGATGATATTCAAAAGAGCGAAACAAACAAAATTCACTCAACAATGCAATCAATCAGATCCCCAAATCGACCCAAAGTCTCTCAAAGCAAAGAAAGACTCAAAAGCTTCCGATGGACCGTGTAATCTAGGTCCAAAGCAAGGCGAACGAATTCCGAATGAAGGATTGGACAATCACACAAAAAACGCAACAAAACAATCAAAGACTATTAAGAGAGCGTGGAGAATCAATCAACAAGTTGACAGGACAATCAAGACACCAAAACTCCCAAGGAGGGCTCGATACACTAAGCCACTAGATGCCCTAGGGCTCAAAATGTGAAATCGGTAGATAGAAGCAAACAACCCAAGGACAGAGGTGAATTCCAGCCAAACAAGACTCCAACAGACTCAGACAGTCAGAAAATCAAGAAGAAAAGTATTGATCAGATCCAAAGAGCCAAAAAATGAAGAAACTCAAAAAACTCACAGGGGTGGCGCGACTGTGAGAGTGAAACTGGCGCCAGAAGCCAAGTGGCGCGGGCTAGACAAAAGCAACGTGCGCCAAGTGGCGCGACTGTCGGGTTAAAAACCGCGCCAGTCGAGTTTCTCAGCAAAAATTAAAAACAAGCTACTTCCAGAAGCAGACCAATACAAGCTAAGCAAACCAAGCAGCTAAAACAATGAAAGAATCCAACCCAGAAGGTTCATCAAGCAAGGAGAAACAATCAAAGCGAAACAATCATAAACGAGTCAAGGAAAACCGGACTCTCCCCAGTGGAGTCGCCAATTTGTTGAGGAGGTAAATCCCCTCTGCGGACAGAGGCGATCCCTACTAGCCCAGCAGGGGTCTAGCAACAAACAAACAATGCTATGACGCAAGCTCCTAGTTACGAATGAAAGACTTGGGATAGAAGCCTACCTGGATTCCAACGCTAGATCTGAAGAAGAGATGTCCCCGTCCTTCAGCCCCGGCAGATCACAATCCTTCCACGATCTCCGCGGATGAACACCTGCACACAGAAGAAACGAACAGATACAAGCATAGGAACCAGCATACGTAACTAAACATCGGTCAGAAAAGATATTACTCGCATTAACATGATGGAAAAAGGAGTGGGACCATAATCATAGTCATCTATTAAAATGATAAACGAATAGAAGTTACAACCAAGTTCTGACGTCGCAGCTTCCTTCGAACGGGTCTCCGGTCGTCCACGTCTCGCAAAGCTCGCCAAGGAAAGGGAAACCTCTCCAGAGTCTCGTAACAATGGTCTCCTCGCTTGAATGGGCCTTAAGGGAAAGAAGGGATTCTTTACGGCACAAAGGCACTTGGGAATAGGGAGATGCAAAGCTTCAGCACTTCCAGACTAGCTTGCCATGGATCTGAGCAAGCTTTTATAGATGGGGAAGGAGGGAGTTGGGATCCCTATTATTATGGGATTGGCCCTATCAACAAGGAAGGTTCCATGGGAGGTGGAAAAACCAATTCCCTTCCATAGAACTCCCGCAGCCAAACCTCCCAACTCAAGATAGGCAATGGTTGTGAGTTTGTTTGAACTCAACTTCCGCCATCCATATTTAAAAAACAGTCCCTAAAATGGGTGGCGCGATTGCTGCTCTATGACAGAGCGCCAAGTGGCGCGACCTCTTTACGGGATTTCCCTGATTGGCGCGAGCACTGAACTGTCTACCCGCGCCAATGCAAAAAGAGCTGTTTTTCATGGATTTTGCAAGGAGATGTCTCAAGGGGAAATGAAGCTCATACTCAGAGGGATGCATTGATGATGTTTTCAAGGCATGATAGTGTTCACAGGTCACATAATGGGTCCTCCATTGTGCGGGACGGGGAATGGTAGGGACGGTGACAAATTACTGTGTAACACCCCTTCTCCTCCCTATCGTTGCCCCTCCCCAAGCTGGAAATACTTTGAAAGAGGCCAAAAATCCACTTTTGAAAATCATATAAGGCCTAGCCCCTTTCCCCACTAGCTCCGCGCCTCCTTTCATCCATGTAATCGAATGCTGAACCTAAAGGCGCTTATCACAGATCGCATTTTCATTTAGTTGGGCCCATTTGACCCATCGCAGATCCTTCACATCGCAAAAGCGCATTTTCTCGTTCGCGCTATCCTCTGCCATCGCATTTTTCGTTTTTGCGATCCGTGCTCGACCGACCTCGCCCACCGCATAGCGCAGAGCGCAGAACCTTGCTAATCCATCTCTCCCTCCATCGCATTTTCTCCCCTTGCGATTTTGCGATATGCGCTCCGGGTACCACCCCTAAAGCCTTTGCTTCGTCGTTTGGTTATGTCTTTCCTTTGTAACTTCCCCAAAAGTTAATTCTCAAGGTCTTTGTACCGCCAGCGCTCCTCCGGCACTTTCTATCATTTGCCTACGTGTCATCCACTTTTCCTCCATTGTTCACACACTTTGGTTATGTGTCGCGTCTCAGTGTTTTGTTTGAAAATCTCCGCCTCGCGCCATTTCATCATCCTCTCAAATCCATGCCACCACCTCTGTTAACCTCACTATGTCCACTGTCTCTGTGATTATTTTTATTCAACAAGCTTTTGTTTTTGCAGGAACTTGTGGTGGGAAAAAAATTGGCGGAAAGGATCCGGGAGTCACTGTGATGTGACCTCCATTAAAGAAGGGTACCTCGATCTATAGAACTCTCCAGAGAAAATCAAAAGGGCACATTTGGGCGGATGAAAGCCATTAATGCAGCAGCAGATTATTAATGAAGGAACAATGAAGTTAGTGTCTGGTATGAAGAAGGTTTCAAATTCAAATTCAAAATCTTAAGATCGAAAGTACCATGCACAGAAGCAGGCACCTCAAGGTTTTATTGCCGCAGATCTTCCTCCTCCAGAAAAGAGCCGAATGTTTACATATTTTATTATTTATGTCTTGTATATAAGCGGATTTTCATTTCCAGCTTTCATTTCCAGAAATAAATTGTAAAGTACAATCATTTATGTCCAGTCATTCATAGCATGGGCGCGAATGTTTTCCGCCATCTGATTCAAAATAATTCATTAAATTTTTCTCATCTACCTCCTCCTCTAGAATTCTCTATCTCCTCTATAAAAGCTAGAAGGAAAGACATTGTAAAGGTTCCAGATTTCTATCAGAAAACTATGCAGTGACAAGGCTTTTGTATACATTCTGTAATATTTATGTATGAAGGTTCAGAGCCCGTAGGGTCTCAGTGAGGAGGAGTTATAACTGTAATGAGGATTCTGGTCTTTGGTATCTCACACTATGTAATTTCTCTTATGTGTTAATACAATATCTCTTTCATGCTATTTATCTTCTTGTATCATGTTCTAGAAAGAGAGTGGCTCACTAGTTTGCAGTAAGGATTCATCCTCGTTGGTGCCCTTTCTGGAATTAGTCAAGCGCTTTAAATACGCCTAGTCATGATATATTGTTCCATGCTCATCTTTTCATACTTTCTGCTATATTAGTTGCATGAGGAGGGTGCTTTTAAAACACCATTTTCATATAAGGATTCATAGATTGGTATGCCCTTATGTGGTTTTTTTGTGTATCTGGGTATCAGTCTCATGTTAACTAATATCTTCTTTATGTTTCCTCACTGCACTCATTTCCTGATATTTGATTTCTGTGATATATTATCTGAATCGGCCCTCTTTACAGTAAAGTTGTCTCTTAACTGTCTGATGCCTTTGTATTGGAGTTTTACATGATGCTCCTGCATTATTCTTATCTTTGTATCAGCTTCTGAGAGAGATTGGTCCCATTTAAAATTTTCCTCCTTGTTTAACAAGAGATAGTAAGAGAGCTCTTTGGACTGACAACCCAAGCTATATAATGAGTTCCTTGCTATAATAAGATGTCCTAGGCACTGGTCTGTGGCAACTCTAGACTGTCTCTAGGAGGGTGACAAAATCATCCACAAAATCTTTCTGGCGCCGTTGTCGGGGACAAGAATTCAAGAACATCAGTTTCCCTGGGTCTCGACAAATTGTTTTCACTCTCTAATCAGGTCAGCACAGAGAGTTGAAGAGTTGCATATCTCTCACCTTGGCGACTCCACTGGTCCTTATTTGATAAATCTTATTGGTAGTCCTGGCTCCTCTTAGGCCACATTTGAGGTCAGATACAGCTCAACTGAAAACACCCTACGTGTCTGACCCAGAGAAGATTATTCATAAAAGAGTCTGGAAGGAGAGGAAGTCAGCCCGTGCTGAAAACCCTGAATATTCCGTTGAAGATTATCCGCCCTCTTCTTCTCAAGAAGTTAGAACAGAAAATCCTGAGTTTTACTCAGAAACTCCACGTAGGGGAAGCGCCTGGATTGAAGAAGAATCTCATCCTACCTTCGAGGCTGAAGAAATTAAAGAGGTCACAGAAGTAGTTGTCGTTAACCGTGAGTTATTCCCATCCACACCTCAAGCTTCTGTGCAATATATTCCCATCGTTACTCATACTCCGCTTCCTCCTGCTCCTCTCCCTTCATTTGTATCTCAGACTATTGTACAACCCCCACCGCCTCCAATGGCCAATGTTCCTGCATTCCTTTTGAACAAATATGCTCCACTAGCCTTACCCCAGATACTAAATGATATGCCACAAGATTATCTGAAGATTCTGCCAAGATTTAATGGTGAAAATGAAGTTGATGCTCAGAAACACCTCGAGACTTTCTACTCTTTTGCAGAGAACTTAAATGTTGAACATCTGGATGTGGTCTTGAGATTATTTGTGCAATCTTTGGATGGTGAAGCCAGAAAATGGTTTAAGACACTGGGAAATCGTTCAGTGACCACCTGGGATGTCATGGAGAATGTTTTCCTCAGGAAGTGGGGAGAGAAGAAAGACCACGGTCAGTGTCTCACCGAATTTAATACTATGAAGAAGAAACAGAATGAGGGAGTGGTAGAATTTATCAAAAGATTCAACAAGTTATACCTGAGCCTGCCTCCCGAGATGAAGCCCCATGAAGCTGCGGCCAAGATAATTTTTATAGCAGCCTTTGATTGTGATTTTGGCTTCGTGTTAAGGGAAAGGAAACCTGCTACTCTAGATGATGCACAGTCAGATGCACTGGAATTGGAAGCAAACTTTGCCTCCACTGGGAAGCTGAAGGGAAAAATTGAACAAGATACTAGAAGGAGAGGCAAAGAAGAAGCTTCTGCTTCTAATCAAGAAAAGGATTCAGAAAAACTGGATGAAATAAGTAAAATGATAAAGAAGATGGTCAAGCTTGAACTGGAAGCCAAAAATGCAGCTCCCAAGAACTTTTATAATGCTCCAAACAGAGGATATAATCCTCAGTACAGAAGGCCACCATTGCAGATATTGCCGAGAGAAACAAAGGAACAACAAGACCAGGTACCCCATCCGTTGTACCTGGAAGGGCCAGCAGATGACGCCACTGGAGACGCAGCTTATGGACTAGAGGATTCCAACCTGGCTCTTTCAAATAATGATGATTTGGAATGCCCGTTGCAAGATGAAGAAGAGGAAGCAGAGATTGATCATTATTGTAAGCAATTTTCCGATTTCATGCAAGCACAGTTCAATGTAAAATATGATCTCAGATCTTCAAGGAAAAGGACCAGAACTCAAGAGCAAGAAGAAGAACCACCTCAGGAAGAAGCGTCTGCTCAGAAGGAATCAGCCTCAAAGAAAAGCATGGAAAAAGGTAAGAGCCCTCTAAATACTTCCTTGCAGTCTAATATTCAGATTCCTTCTTCTTCAAAAATAGTCAATCCCCCTAATACCGAGCCAGTGTCAAAAGAAATTAGGTCTTCAGCTGAAAATAAGGAGTCAAAAGAAGTTGTGATAGAAAAACCCTCATCTGCTTTCAATTTGCAAAAAGAGCTTGAGAAGATTAAGATTCCTGTCCCACTGACTGAATTATTAAAACAGCCTGTATATCAGTCTCAAGTTACTTCTTTTATACTTCCTCCTGAAATACCAATCGTGCCTGATAGTTTAAACCTACAAGAAGAAAGACCCATGGTAGTCTTTGGCCCACATGTTGAGGAGGTAGACCCCTCTACTCCTCCCTTCTACGTGTCTCTAGTTATTCATGACCTGTTGTTACATAACTGCTTGCTAGATTCTGGGGCTTCCCATAATCTTATGCCCCTATCTATCATGGAACAACTAGGGCTGCAAATTACAAGACCATATAAAGATTTATATTCATTCGATTCCAAAAGAGTTAAATGCCTGGGAATGATTAAAGATTTAGTGGTCAATTTGGCTCAAATCCCAGCAAAGAGTGTGGTCATGGACATTGTGGTCGCTGATATCCCAGCCCGCTTTGGCATGCTGTTGTCAAGGTCCTGGGGTACAAAAATTGGGGGAACAATTAAATTGGATTTAACATATGCTACTGCCCCAGTCTTTGGAGGTCAAGAAAGGAGGTTGTACAGAGAAACTAGATTTGTTAAAATGGTAACTAAGGCTGACTGCTCAGAGAATTCCCCAGTTTACAACAAAGAGGGAGACTTTTCATGTTTGATGTTAGAAGAAAATCAAAATTACGCTCATGAGCCCCTTTTCGGTCAAATCCAAGCTGAGCAGCCTAAAGGAGATCAGGAATCAAAAATTTGGACTTTGCATTTTGATGGAGCAAACTCAAAAGAAGGCAATGGAGCTGGGGTTTTGTTGATCTCTCCTATAGGTAAATGGGTGCCACTGTCTTTTAAATTAGAGTATGAGGCCACAAACAATGTAGCTGAATATGAAGCACTGCTTTTGGGACTACAGACAGCTAGAAACATGGGCATCCAATGTTTAAAAGTGTTGGGAGACTCTGAGCAGGTATTAAGGCAGATCAAAAATGAATGTCAAACCAAACACCCTCGGCTCAGAGCCTATAGAAACGAAGTATGGGACATGATAGAAAATTTCTTCTCAGCATTTAACATACAATTCATGCCCCGGGAGCAAAACAGAATAGCAGATTCTCTTGCTGTAGCTGCCAGTACATTCCGTCCTCCTCAGAATCCACTGTTAAGATATGAAGTGGAGGTACGTTACAGACCATCCATTCCAGATAATGTAAAGCATTGGCAGGTGTTCGAAGATGATGAACAGATGAGGAGATTTATGGAGACAGTGGGAGAATTCTCTAACATAGAGATTGATGATGAGAGGGAGGAAGAAGCTGAAAATATTGCAGAAAACAAATGGGAAGAGAATATAGCAGGAAATAAAGTGTTGCAGCTGAAAGGAAATTTTATCCCTAGAGGGTTGGTGCCTCTAGAAAGATTATTTAACAAATATGATATTCCATTGCAGCCAAACAAAGTAACAGAAGAAGATCAAGTGGGAGATTTAAATCTGGGTACTTACGCTGATCCCAAAATTGTAAAATTATCTAAAAAAGTCCCAGAAGAATATAAAGAAAAGTATTTGAAGTTGTTCCAATCTTACAAAGATGTATTTGCTTGGTCCTATCAGGACCTAAAAACTTTTGATGTTAATATAATGCAACACAAGATTCCATTGAGGGAAGATGCAAAGCCTTATAAGCAGAAACTCAGACAGATAAATCCTCTGCTGCTTCCCTCAATTGAAAAAGAAATCAAGAAATTACTGAAAGCCAAGATAATTGTGCCATTGAGGTACTCAGAATGGATAGCAAATCTTGTCCCTGTTCGAAAGAAGAATGGAGAAATAAGGCTCTGTGTGGATTTCAGGAATTTAAATAGAGCATCGTTGAAAGATAATTATCCACTGCCTAAAATGGACCACATTCTGCAGAAAGTAGTGGGAGCATCCAGAATGTCAATGATGGATGGATTTTCTGGTTATAATCAGGTAGCTGTATTTCCAGAAGACCAGAAGAAAACTGCATTTACTACACCATGGGGAACATTTATGTATGCTAGGATGCCATTTGGATTAATTAATGCAGGTGCTACTTTTCAGAGGGCAATGGACATAGCCTTTGTTGGAGAACAGGACAAGTTTTTGGTGGTCTACCTTGATGATATCACAGTGTTTTCAAAGAATGATGATGAGCATATTGAGCATTTAAGAAGAACTTTTGAAAAATGCAGAAGGTACGGCCTTTCCCTCAATCCTCAAAAATCTTTGTTTGCATTAGATGAGGGAAAACTCTTAGGGCACATTGTAACTAAAGATGGTGTGAGAATAGACCCTAAGAGAGTTGAAGTAATAAACAGCATTCCTCTGCCCAGGAATAAGAAGGAAGTACAGGTATTTTTAGGCCGAATTAATTTTCTAAGAAGGTTTATTCCTAACTATGCCGAGATAGTTAGGCATATAACTAATATGTTGAAAAAGGAGAATGAAGTAAAATGGTCCCAGGAGTCTAGAGATGCATTCACAAGGATAAAACAAGCATTTGCTGAAGCTCCTGTGCTAGCAGGGCCAGATTACAAAAATCCATTTATGATTTTCTCATTTGCTTCCCCTCACACAATTGCTGGAGTGTTATTGCAGAAAAATGAAGAGGGATATGAACAGCCGATAGCTTTCTTCAGTCAAGTGCTTTACGATGCTGAATTAAAATATAATATATTGGAGAAGCAGGCATACGCCTTGGTGAAGTCCCTTAAAGCCTTTAGAGTATATGTTTTGCAATCTCATATTACTGCATATGTCCCCACAGCAGCTGTCAAAGACATTCTGGTTCAGGGAGACAGCGAAGGTAGAAGGGGGAGATGGATTGCAAAAATTCAGGAGTATGATTTGGACATAAGGCCTACCAAATTAATTAAAGGATAGGGACTTGCCAAGATGTTATCTGAATCGAATCATCAGGCCTTGGGCATTAATCTATCTATGTTAGCAAATGAGGAATCCGAAAAAGAAGGAGAACAGCAAGGGCTGGAGACGGCCACTCAGAAGATACATATGAAATATCTAACTAGTCCTTGGTATAAAGAAATAGTTGAATATCTTTTAACACTTAGCTGTCCTACAGGGTGTGATAAGGTAAAATACCGAGCCGTAAGAATGAAATCACAGAAATATGTAATTGCCAATGGACAGCTCTATTGGAGAGATCCTCTAGGTATATTACTGTTGTGCCTCACAGAAAATGAAGTGCAGAATGTAATGACAGAATTTCACGAAGGAATTTGTGGAGGACATTACAGTTGGAGGGCCACAACACATAAAATCTTGAAGGCTAGTTTTTACTGGCCAAAGCTGTACTCAGATACTTTTTCTAGGGTCAGGGCATGTGATAAGTGCCAAAGATTTGCAGAAAGACAGAAATTAGCAGCTCTGCCCTTGATTCCTATTCATGTGAATGAACCGTTTCAGAAATGGGGATTAGACTTCATAGGAGAAATACATCCCCCATCAAGTGGCCAACATAAATGGATACTAACAGCCACGGACTATTTCACGAAATGGGTGGAAGCCATACCTACCAGAAATGCTACAGATAACGTAATAATGAGGTTTATAGAGGATAATATCATATCTAGGTTTGGTTGCCCTGCTAGAATTGTAACTGACAATGCGCAGGCTTTCAAGTCTGCCATGTTTGTAAAGTTCTGCCAAAGGTATAACATTACATTGACTCACTCCACAGCTTACTATCCCCAGGGGAATGGCTTAGCAGAATCTTCAAACAAAAATCTGGTGAGAGCCTTGAAGAAAACAATCAGTGAAAATCAGAAGAATTGGGACTCTCAATTAAAATTTTCTCTATGGGCGAATAGGATAACCAGCAAAAGGGCAACAGGGAAGTCTCCATATGAGCTAGTATACGGAAGAGCAGCTCTTTTCCCTGTGCAATTGGCTTTGCCAGTAGCACACTTTATGCAGGAGAATCAGGAGGAACCAGATGACATGATCCAAAGGATTAATCAGCTGGTAGAATTGGAAGAAACACGGAACCAGGTAGATCAGAGATTGATTGAATATCAGGAGAAGATGAAGAACGTATTTGATCAGCATGCAAAGGATAGAAATCTTCAAGTCGAGGACTTGGTTCTCAGATGGGATGTTCGCAAAGCAGAAAAGGGCAAGCATGCTAAATTTGATCCGCTGTGGTTTGGGCCATTCAAGATAGTGAAGATAGGAAGAAACAACACCTTTTCTTTGGAAAATATACAGGGTGATTTGTTGGATGCACCTGTGAATGGCCAATTCCTCAAGCCGTATTTCCAATTCTGACCCAGGCTGGGAATGCCTGATTGTATATACTGTATATAAGTTGTTTTGGTTTTTATTTTTGTAAAGAAAAGAATGCTAGTTATTACCTGAAGTAGAAGCGCAGGGAAATTGCGGAACGGAGTGAAATATTCAGTGGTCTGCGTGTTCTCGGCATGTCCGAGGACAAACATGTTGTCCCCAGTTGGAGCCGATGTTGTACCAATCAACCCCTCCATTCACATTTCGGCCAAAGTCCCCTTCTCCTCCCTATCGTTGCCCCTCCCCAAGCTGGAAATACTTTGAAAGAGGCCAAAAATCCACTTTTGAAAATCATATAAGGCCTAACCCCTTTCCCCACTAGCTCCACGCCTCCTTTCATCCATGTAATCGAATGATGCACCTAAAGGCACTTATCACAGATCGCATTTTCATTTAGTTGGGCCCATTTGACCCATCGCAGATCCTTCACATCGCAAAAACGCATTTTCTCGTTCGCGCTATCCTCTGCCATCGCACTTTTCGTTTTTGCGATCTGCGCTCGACCGACCTCGCCCATCGCATAGCGCAGAGCGCAGAACCTTGCTGATCCATCTCTCCCTCCATCGCATTTTCTCCTCTTGCGATTTTGCGATATGCGCTCCGGGTACCACCCCTAAAGCCTTTGCTTCGTCGTTTGGTTATGTCTTTCCTTTGTAACTTCCCTAAAAGTTAATTCTCAAGGTCTTTGTACCGCCAGCGCTCCTCCGCCGCTTTCCATCATTTGCCTACTTGTCATCCACTTTTCCTCCATTGTTCACACACTTCGGTTATGTGTCGCGTCTCAGTGTTTTGTTTTAAAATCTCCGCCTCGCGCCATTTCATCATCCTCTCAAATCCATGCCACCACCTCTGTTAACCTCACTATGTCCACTGTCTCTGTGATTATTTTTATTCAACAAGCTTTTGTTTTTGCAGGAACTTGTGGTGGGAACAAAATTGGCGGAAAGGATCCGGGAGTCACTGTGATGTGATCTCCATTAAAGAAGGGTACTTCGATCTATAGAACTCTCCAGAGAAAATCAAAAGGGCACATTTGGGCGGATGAAAGCCATTAATGCAGCAGCAGATTATTAATGAAGGAACAATGAAGTTAGTGTCCGGCATGAAGAAGGTTTCAAATTCAAATTCAAAATCTAAAGATCGAAAGTACCATGCACAGAAGCAGGCGCCTCAAGGTTTTATTGCCGCAGATCTTCCTCCTCCAGAAAAGAGCCGAATGTTTACATATTTTATTATTTATGTCTTGTATATAAGCGGATTTTCATTTCCAGCTTTCATTTCCATAAATAAATTGTAAAGTACAATCATTTATGTCCAGTCATTCATAGCATGGGCGCGAATTTTTTCCGCCATCTGATTCAAAATAAGTCATTAAATGTTTCTCATCTACCTCCTCCTCTAGAATTCTCTATCTCCTCTATAAAAGCTAGAAGGAAAGACATTGTAAAGGTTCCAGATTTCTATCAGAAAACTGTGCAGCAACAAGGCTTTTGTATACATTCTGTAATATTTCTGTATGAAGGTTCAGAGCCCGTAGAGTCTCAGTGAGGAGGAGTTATAACTGTAATGAGGATTCTGGTCTTTGGTATCTCACAGTATGTAATTTCTCTTATGTGTTAATACAATATCTCTTTCATGCTATTTATCTTCTTGTATCATGTTCTAGAATGTGAGTGGCTCACTAGTTTGCAGTAAGAATTCATCCTCGTTGGTGCCCTTTCTGGAATTAGTCAAGCGCTTTAAATACGCCTAGTCATGATATACTGTTCCATGCTCATCTTTTCATACTTTCTACTATATTAGTTGCATGAGGAGGGTGCTTTTAAAACGCCATTGTCATATAAGGATTCATAGATTGGTATGCCCTTATGTGGTTCTGTTGTGTATCTGGGTATCAGTCTCATGTTAACTAATATCTTCTTTATGTTTCCTCACTGCACTCACTTCCTGATATTTGATTTCTGTGATATATTATTTGAATCGGCCCTCTTTACAGTAATCTGTCTCTTAACTGTCTGATGCCTTTGTATTGGAGTTTTACATGATGGTTCTGCATTATTCTTATCTTTGTATCAGCTTCTGAGAGAGATTGGTCCCATCTAAATTATCTTCCTTGTTCAACAAGAGATAGTAAGAGAGCTCTTTGGATTGATAACCCAAGCTATATAATGAGTTCCTTGCTATAATAAGATGTCCTAGGCACTGGTCTGTGGCAACTCTAGACTGTCTCTAGGAGGGTGACAAAATCATCCACAATAGGTTGCAAACTTCAATCACTGAAAAAATCAACAAGGTTGAACATTTGGAATCAACCATGGAGAAATATTTCCATATTCTTTTAGATGAATTTCAAGAGACGATTGACCTCCTTGATGCCTTTCCAGAGGAAGTTGTGTCTTTTTCTGACACAAATTGAAGAAGCAACCAGAAGAGGAAAATAATCAGCGCGTTATGGAAATTAACTGTTTAAAAGAAACAACGTTGGAACAATATCAAATCTTGAAACAAAAATATGATGCATTATCACAACAAATGATTTAAAAGGATGGGGTCATTCAAAAGTTGTAAGAGTCTAAGCAACAAATTGAATTGGAAGTTAGTTGTCTTCAGAAATTTGAGATGGAGACTGTTGATGTTAAAGTGCCAAGCTCTCCTTCTTCCACACTTGATGGTATTGAATGTTGTGTAACCAACTCCAAAAATAGAAGAAAAGAGATATCAACGCCTTATAAATGAGCCACTTCGAGGGGGAAACCTCCAATACATTACATAAATGAAAAATTCTTGGATGATACAATTTACAAAACCTCCTTTCTATATATAGGAGTCCATATGGCCATAATGTAATCCTAGTGGGCCACAATGTAATCCTAGCCGACCTAACAATAATAATTTAAGGGCACAATAATAACAAAATGGGGGTTACAAGGGAACAATAATAACAATAAGGGGGTTACACTAACAACAATAAGGGACTATACTAGTAATATAGGGACCTAACATGCCCCTCTCCTTCAATAAAGTGTTGTCCTCAACGCTTGAGTAGCTCTGGGTGCTTCTGTATAAAATTCTCATCCTCCCATGTAGAATCTTCAGTGGGTAAGTTCTTCCACTTGATGAGATACTCTGAAATTGATCGATTTCGTAGTTGTCGAGTTTTTGTTTCCGTGACCGCTTCAGGTTCCAATATGATTTTTCCTTCCTCATCAAGTTCTGGCAATACTGTTTGAGCTGGAAGATTTTCACCTATAACCTTCTTTAAGCATGAAACATGGAAAACTGGATGTACTCGCGAAGAAGCAGGAAGCTCCAATTTGTATGCCATAGTACCAATATTTTGCAACATCTTGTAAGGACCATAGTACTTTGGTGATAATTTATTATTCTTCTTAGCTTGCTTAAGGGAAAAAATTTTGTATGGTTGTAGCCATAAAAATACTCAATCTCCTACATCAAAACTTCTCTCACTGCGATGTTGATCTACTTCTTGTTTCATTCGATTTTGTGCCAAATTCAGGTTATCCTTTAAGAGTTGGAGAACTTCTTGCTGGTGCTCGATGTGATCTTCCACTGCTTGAACCTTCGAATTTTCCCTTAAAGATGATGTGATGGATGGTGGATGATATCCATAAAGTGCCATAAATGGGGTCATTTTTGCTGCGGTATGGAAGGAAGTGTTATACCACCATTCAGCAAGAGGTAACCACTTGACCCATTGTGTTTTTTTATCAGATACAAAACAACGAAGATATTCTTCCAAACATTTATTTACGATCTCAGTTTGACCATCAGATTGAGGATGATAAGATGAGCTATGAGCTAATTGAGTACCCAAACAAGAAAATAACTCCGTCCAAAAATTTTCGGTAAAAATGGGATCTTTGTCCCTCACAATAACCCTTGGGCTTCCATGTAGCTTTTGAATTCTATCCATAAATGTAGTAGCAACTGTACTTGCTTTAAATGGATGAGATAATGCACAAAAGTGTGCATACTTGGTAAGTCTGTCAACTACCACCATGATGACACTCTTTCCTTCGGACTTAGGTAAACCTGTGATAAAATCCATTGAAATCTCCTCCCAACGTTGACTTGGAATAGATAAAGGTTGTAGAAGTCCCGGGGTCTTAATTGTCTCAACTTTATTCTGCTGGCAACCCAAACATTCTGCCACAAACTTTTGAATATCAGATTTAAGGCCATCCCAAAATTTTTTTTTCTTCACCCTGTGGTAAGTTTTTAAAAATTCGGAGTGTCCTCCTAAAGGAGAAGTGTGCAATTCCAGAAGAATCTTTTGTTTTAGTTGGGAATTCTTACAAAGATATAAGCGATCTTTGTACCATAAGGAATCATTTTTCCAACTAAATGTATCGGATGTACTAGGATCTTGCTGCAACTTTTGAATGAGTGTCCATACATCTTTGTCCTTCTTCCATTCATCTCTTGCTTCGGTTATCCAATCTGGTTGGATAATAGAAATGGCACAAAGCTATGCTTCCACCTCTTCATTCTTTCTTGAGAGTGCATCTGCAACAACATTAAGCTTTCCTTTTTTGTAGATTATTTCAAAGTCATAACCCAACATCTTTGTGATCCATTTTTGCTGCTCTTCTGAAGATAGTCTTTGTTCCAAAAAGTGTTTAAGACTATCATGATCAGTTTTTACCTTGAAGTGTCTTCCCATTAGGTAAGTTCGCCATTTCTTTAGTGCATGCAGTATTGCTAACATTTCTTCTCATAAATAGGTTTTTGTAAATACTTTCCTTTGATTGGACGACTTTCAAAAGAAATGGGTCTTCCTTCCTGCATTAAAACTGCACCAATTCCATTTCCTGAGGCATCACATTCCACAATAAAGGTTTTTGTGAAGTCTGGCGTAGCTAAGACCGGTGCTAGGCACATTGACTCTTTAAGATGTTCAAAGGCCTTAGTTGCTTTAGGAGTCCATGAAAATCCATCTTTCTTCAATAATGTTGTTAGAGGTGCTGCTATTCTCCCATAATTCTTAACAAACTTGCGATAATACCCTATTAACCCGAGAAATCCTCGCAACTTCTTTATGGTTGTGGGGACTTTCCATTCCTTAATGGCTTTAATTATGTTAGGGTCTACTTTAACACCCTCGTGAGATACAATATGACCCAGATATTCCACCTCTTGTACTCCAAAGAAACATTTGGATTTTTTTGCATATAATTGTTTCTCCTGCGATAGTTTGAGCACCCTGTCAACATGTTCAACATGATCCTTCCAAGACCTGCTGTAGATTAGTATATCATCAAAAAATACTAGCACAAATTTTCTAAGGAAGGGTTTGAAAATGGAATTCATCGACCCTTGAAATGTAGAAGGTGCATTGGTAAGGCCAAAAGGCATGACCAAAAATTCATAATGACCCTCAT
The DNA here is from genome assembly GCA_034641835.2 of Pinus albicaulis. Lineage (NCBI taxonomy): Eukaryota > Viridiplantae > Streptophyta > Pinopsida > Pinales > Pinaceae > Pinus > Pinus albicaulis. The sequence continues at coordinate 53,938,509 of CM076580.1, read as the reverse complement.
GAGTTCGAAATGATGTTTTTGGAATATCTTGAGTCTTCATTCTAATTTGATGATATCCTGAACGAAGATCCAACTTGGTAAAATAAATTGCTCCATGTAATTCATCCAATAATTCATCAATCACAGGAATGGGAAATTTGTCTTTAATGGTGAGCTTATTGAGCTCCCTATAATCCGGACACATTCGCCGTGATCCATCCTTCTTGTGTACCAATACTACAGGAGCAGAGAAAGAACTTTGACTAGGTTGAATTATACCCGCCTCTAACATTTCTGCAATCATACGTTCAATTTCGCTCTTTTGGAAGTAAGGATATCTATAAGGGCTGATGTTTGGAGGAACACTTCCTGGAATCAAATGAATAGCATGATCATGATCACGAATAGGTGGGAGTCCTTTGGGAGTTTCAAACACCTTGGAATGATTGTTCAAGACTTGTTGGAGATCTGCAGAAATAGATGATTTTGATGTTGGAACTTCTAGTGAGCATAATTGTGCAATTACGCCTCGCTGTTCTTTCTTTAGAAGCTTTTCATGACATTAGAGCTTATTATCCTTCCTGGCTTCCCCGCAATACCCCGTAATTCGACTTCCTTTCCTTCTGAAAAAAATTTCAAGAAAATTTCTTGAAAATTAAAAGCTACCGTCCCCAAAGATTGTAACCATTGTACTCCTAGTACAACATCAGCACCTCCCATAGGAATGGAAAACATTGGACTATTCAATACATATTCCCCCATGGTTAGCTTGATATTATGGCATTTTCTAGAGAAATTTATAGTTCCTCCATTTGCAACCATCACTTGACATTCTGGTGCTGGGTATAAGAAACAATTTAATTCCTTGGCTACCTTACAATGAATAAAATTATGGGTGCTACCTGAATCAATCAACACTATTACCTTTTTCTTCTTGATTTGTCCTGCTATCTTGAGAGTTTGAGGAGTGTTAATTCCTTCCAGTGCATTACATGATATGGTCGGATTCATTTCTTCCTCTTCTAGAGCTGGTTCATGGTGTATATCCTCTTCTTGTTCATTTTCTTCTTCCTCTTCACAATCTATATAAAATAATTTCTTCTCAGCACACTTATGACCTTTAGTGTATTTGCTATCACAACTGTAGCAAAGCCCTTTTGCTCCTTTTTCTTCCAATTGTTGTGGTGTCAACCTTGTAGGTTGTGGAAATCTAGGCGTAGCAACACTTCCTTCTTTATAGAATTGAGTGGTAGGCTTCCTTGTCGCCATTATTTTACATTCAACTTTTCTTGCCAACCTGAATGCCTTCTCCAATGAATCTAGTTCCAAAACACAAACTTCATGTTGGATGTTATCCTTTAAAGTGCCTATGAAGAGATCGATCATGTGGTCCTCTAGAATATCAGTTACCCTTATATTCAATTTTTGGAAGTCCTCAATGTGCTGCCCCACTAAACCCTTTTGTTTGAGATTTATCAATTGGCTAAAGAAGGTGTTGCTCTTTGTATCCTCATAATGTGCTATCATTTCCTCGGTAAAAATTGACCAAGTGACAATTTTTTTACGGGAGCAAAGCCATCGATACCATACAAATGTATTTTGTTCTAAATGTAAGGTTGCAATGCATACCTTTTGTGTGTTTTGCACGTTATGGAGATCAAAATATTGCTCCATCTGTAGTATCCATGTTACAGGATCCTTTCCATCAAACTTCCTCATATCCATTTTTGGAATATGGTGGTTCTTCCCGCCAACATTATAGTTTATGAAATCACGATTAACATTTGTTTTGTTCTCATCATGAGGTTCTTATACTATCTTTTCACCATTAGGAAACATTTCTTGTATCAACTTTGTCAAGCCTTCGATGTCTGTTTTTAGATCATTCTTCATGTTTTCCATGTTGTATTTCATGTCATCCATCTTAGCTTCCATGCCAGCTTCCATGCCATCCATATTAGCTTCCACGCCATCCATCTTAGCTTCCACGCCTTTTTTCAAAACTTCCATTTCATTTTTTGTTGCTCTTTGCAAGAGTGAAATTTGTTGCACTTGCTCTTGTAATTTTGATAGATCATGTTGCAATTCTTCATCTTCATGAGTCATAGTAGAGCCTTCTGAAGGCTTAATGGGTGTTGAATTATTTTTATGAGGCATCTTTTAGAACCCAATACTGATATCTATTCTACAATATGCCTTTGGAATCAATTCAAATTGATTCTTCAAACAAGACTTATGCAATTCGGAAAAAAAATACACACCTTTTTCTTGCTTTTGAGGAGCTCGATATTAAAATTGGATTATCTTTGTGATTGCAGCACTTCAATATTTTATTTTCGGCACCAACGTAGCCCTCTGAATTATCTTTCTAATGCCATAGGTTTGACCTAATTTGGATTCTCCAAGACAAAGTTGTTTCCAATCTCCCACAATGACCTAATTATGGACTGGTTCAGTAGAGCGAACTTGTACGACTTTCCACGTGTCATTGTTTCATCCTTCGTCTCTGAAATTGATAGCCAAGAAACTACAGTATGTTTACTTGCGACCACTTTTTACGGCACTCCAATCCAATGCCCAGAGAGAGAGTTATTGAAATTTTCCCACGATCACCTCTTTGAGATGAAATTCAGGAGCTTGAAAAAAACACTACCTTCCACAGATCATATCTCCAAAAATATTGCGAACCAAGCTCTGAAATTTTTTGAAGAATTTCTTTAGGATTTCAACTTCTCACCATACGAATTTCAGATTCTGAACCTTCGTAGAAAAAAATTTATAGCGCAAATTCCACGATGACCTGTTTAAGAGCCTGAAAAAATACCTAACTTCCACAGATCATATCTCCGAAAATATTGCGAACCAAGCTCTGAAATTTTTAGACAATCTTCCTCAGGAGTTCGGCTTAGCACCCTAAAAATTTCAGCTTCTGAAACTTCGTAGAAAAAAATTTATAGTGACAATGACACAATGACCTGTTTGGAGCAGCAAAACCCTAGAATCCAAAGCTCTGATACCAAATGTTGTGTAACCAACTCCAAAAATAGAAGAAAAGAGATATCAACGCTTTAGAAATTAGCCACTTCGAGGGGGAAACCTCCAATACATTACATAAATGAACAATTCTTGCATGATACAATTTACAAAACCTCATTTCTATATATAGGAGTCCATGGGGCCATAATGTCATCCTAGTGGGCCACAATGTAATCTTAGCCGACCTAACAATAATAATTTAAGGGCACAATAATAACAAAATGGGGGTTACAAGGGTACAATAATAACAATAAGGGGGTTACACTAACAACAATAAGGGACTATACTAGCAATATAGGGACCTAACATTGAATGTCAAAATCCTCATGTTGATGATCGTAACTCATCACATGCCTTTGTCACACCTAATTTTTAAGACCATATCATTGGTATTGGGTCTCGATTTCTAAGAAAAATGGGATATACGGAAGGAGGACTTCGGAAGAATTGACAGGGAATTTTTGTTCCTATTAACCCTGTAGTGCAAACATCGAGAGCGAGTCTTGGATACTATCCTGTTGTTGCCTCATCACCTACATCCAACAGTGAGGTGCTTGAAGAAAATGCTCCTATTAATTGTGATAAACATATTGATGGCATGGTTGCTAATGTCATTCCAAACAAAAATGTTGTGGCACCCAACTTTGAGTCTAAAAAATCATAAAATGAGCTAACTTCACATCCTCGTCAGAAGAAGCTACCCAAGCATCACCATTCTTGGTCAATTACTAGTCCTACATTCATTTTGTTACAGAAGTTATGTGAGAGAATGAATTACGGACCAATGTCGACCATAAAGATTGTTTGTGGATGGTTCGATGGATGGTTATGGCATCAATTGAACCAATGCTTGTAGAATTCATATCATCATGTTGCATTAGTATGAATCTTTCGTCGTAAAAGATCACTTTAGCTACGCATAACAAATAGCCCTAACATCGATTATGGCTGCCAAATATCTTTAAATCTGCAATGAGGTGATCCAAATAATGCTACACAAATCCAGATCTAAGCATAAAAGACATTAAGCAGATAAAATACAATATGGCTCCATGCATCCAATAGATAAGACAAGAACAATGTATTTGAAATAATTTTCATATTATATTGAAAAGGGGGCACCTGAGAGGAAAACAAGAAAGGTGTTTTCCGGTTCTCCTCAATGGGATGGGTTTTTGAAAGTCCTCAGCGTTTTATATCTAAAATCTCTCTCTCTAGTTGGTGTAGAAAACCCAGACAAACATAGAACTCAAAGAGAGCTCATAAGGCAAAAATGGAAAATGTGACCAAGTATAGATCCAGAGTGATCTAATACAAGGAAGGTGACTAATGAATGAGAAAAACCCTTCTATTTATAACAAAATATTGGGGTTTTCTAGAACTCGATGCATGAATAAAATATTATTAATCGAATTCTAGAATCACCCTTTAGGAATATTTTATTATATTTGTTGGAGGGAAAAGGATTTTTGACTTGGGTCAATTCCTTTATTTATAAATAACAAATAAATAAATTATTTATATATTATTTTAGGGAAATGATGGGAATATAATTAAATAAATAATGGTTTATTTAATTATTTAAAAATGATTTAGTCAAATTTAACTAGGAATATTATTTAAATAATGATTTAAATAACTTATTCCTAGGAAATAATCAAATAAATAATTATTTGTTTAATTAATTTCCTTGTTTTGGGTTAAATATGACCAGGAAATGTAGACAAATGTTATTTCACATGGTGAAAGCAATTTTACTTAGGGTAAAATTGGTCTTACATGGTGTACTTGGGTTCATCTAATGATAATAGGTTAGATGACCAAAAAAATGGTGTAACATATTGCCCCCCAACGTACGAGCAAATCGTATGACCGAAGTACGTTGTAAGAACTCAATCACTAGATATCAAGAGGGGAGTGAGAGAGAGAAATGTAAGGTAGTCTAATGTGCTAAAGAATTAGACCCTGAGGAGATGAGACTTACACGTGCAACAAGTCTCTAGTTGATGAAGTGGTACCTGTGTTAAAGGCGGCAGGGGAGGCATACCTATGCCCACCGAGACAATAGTACAAAGAATAAGGTGTCTGAAAAACCACGGAACGCAATAATGAAGCATGTGTTGGCCTAAACATGAGCCAGATAAATAAAATGATGAATCCCACATACATGCGATGCCTGGAATAACCTTCAGGACTTATACAATAATATTTTAGTACATGAGATACAAATACACCCAAATGCCCCCTACACACGGGGAAGGGCTCGCAAAATCTGACTGATACATGCAAATCGAAGAGGTGCTGCAAGCGGCAAAGGCCGATATCATCAAATGAGAGGAGCTGCATCAAGGGCTGAAATGAAGAAGTCATCCGGGCATGGGGGGGGCTACCTGCAGGGCCACCCCCTCATGAGGGTTAAGACATCTCACACATGCCCGGGAATCACCAATATTTGCTGCTGCATCACTGGACCATCAAGTGTATAGATCAAGATCATGCTGAAAAGAGCTCGAACCAAGGTACACTGCCCCCTAGACGTGGCTTCTAGAGTAAATGAGCTGATGTCGACAGAAGTAAGTCCGCCATAGCTGATGAAATAAGGGAACCTCAATTAAGGCACGGGAGAAAATAGTAGAGCGACGAACAGACGGACACTAATGATGAAAATGAAATGAGGGATACTGAGTAGCAGATGGACGACTTCCCTTGTTAGAGTATAAAGGGCATGAATGGCTTGGCAGCAACTGACACAATATCATGAGGGATAGGGGACAATGGTACTGAAGGCCATAATGTGCAACACGAGAGAGGGACCGAGCAATGAAGGATGGAGGACTATAGCGGGATACAAAGGGACTCGAGATAGACTCCATGAATGCGATGATGACTCAACTCGGATGCTCTAAACAAGGGTGACTCGATGGTGCTTCCACACAATAAAGGTCCAATGGGGGACCATAACAACATGAGTACAATAGGGTATCTCATGACGAAAAGCTACACGAACAAGGACAATTAAGGAGGCAAAGTGGTGCCCCAAGTACGAGTGTTGTAAGTGAGGAAATTCGATTTGGAGGAGGGTTATGGTTGAGAGGCATAGATGCCCCCAAGAATTTTGTGGTCATGCCAAAATGTATAAAGGGGAATCTGAACACATTTTAATGATGTGGTGCGCCATTTGTTTTTGTTATGGCTATGCAGTGTGAGAAAGGAAATGGAGGATTACCAATCTCTTTTAGTACTGCATATATAAATCTAATGGACTTTAAGTTTTCAGGTTGGCATACCAGGTGTCACTATCCCAAAGAGAGGATGTGGAGATAATGAAATGATGCTCTCCTAGAAAACACATAGGTTGGTCAACAACAATGTCTAAGAGACTCGGTTGCGGATGTAAAATGAAGGAACGATAAGAGGTATCATCCCGAGAATGATTTGAAGTGGTATGGGACTCTAAAGGTTCTTCTAAATGTGGAAGAATAATGGTATTAGAGTCGACATGACCAGAAACACTAGGAGAGTTGTGGAGAATTACTTCTCCGGGTCTCTCAAATATGGGTGCCCCCTTACCCAAACATTGTGTTGCAATGTAATGGTCACAAGGTGTATGTGGCTCGAACGCGTGTTTTAGATGTAAGGGGGAATAAAGAAAGTCAGGGGAGATGATTCCTTCCATAATGTCGTCATCGGGATAGAAGATGGGGTGACTTGTGGAAGAAAGACCACCTGACGTGGCGAGGCTATCTGACTCATCATCATGAGAAGAGAGGTTCACATGCGCAACGTCACAAGGGGTGACAGAAGAGTAAGTAGATAAAGGATCTACTGATCTTGAGCCCAAGGTGATTGTTGAAGGAAGGTCAAGCGAAAAAACAGGGGAGGATTCAGAGGGAATGTTCCCCGAGGGTCTCATGGATGATGATAGGTATAAAATGGTGGGCGAAGGCTCCGTCATCTTGACATCAGGAGGGGGAATGTCAATGGGAGCAATCATGTCGAGTAGTTCTGCCGGAGAAAAATGTGCAAATAGGGGAGAGGTGGACTCGTTGCGCTTGGCCGTGAATTGGCGGATCGCGGCGAGAGAGGTGCAGAATTCCTCGAGGCGGGGAAAAAGGTGGGTGTAATGGCCATGGAGATCACACAAAGCACAGGGATGGTTGGTGTGAAGAGTCTTGGGGTTCTTGGCCATGGTCGTGGAAGAAACAAAGGCTTCTAGGACCGCGGACTCAGGGAACGCGACATTAACCATGGGCTTGAGATGAGGTAGGTCAGGACATGTATGGGTGGCGTGACCGACAACATCACACAAATCACACTGGATAGTATGCTTTGGAGGCCGAGGAAGGGCAGGGTTTGTCGGGGCAATCTTGTCGGTTGATGCCCCCCTGCGAGCTTTGCTAGTCTTACCCGAAGCGGTCGCAACGGGATGTGGTTCTTGTTGAGGTGGCTGAGGCACTGTTGCAGCAGGAGAAGTCATGGGGACTAGTTGAAATGGGGTCAAAGCAATATAAGGTTTGGGTTGACCAGGCAGGGTAGTGGTTGGAGGGTCAAGGTACCAGACGGGTATACCCAAGGTCAAGTTAGGGAGGGAGAGGGCGGCCAAGATAGGGACCGAATAAACTCCGGGAGGGGGACCAAGAAAAGGTATCTGACCAGAGGGGTAATGGCCAGGTGGGACGACTCCTAAATGGCTAAGGCGTGGGGGAACCGTTCCAGGAGGGTAAAGAGGCTCATGAGTACTAGCTGGATGGGAGGTCCAGGCGGAAGAAGTTCGTGCAGCTGAGGTGAAGGGCGTGGAGCGGATTGCTGCAAGCGAGGTTAAGGTTGCTAACTAGCCGAAGTGGGTTGTTTAAGGTCAGCCCGAGACGATTGCATCATGCAAACATTCGCTAAGCTGGGATCAGAGACAAGAGGAGGAGAAAGACCAAGGAAGGCTCTAAGCAAGGAGGAGTCTTTGTAGACGCCGGGGGAAACACTGGTCAAAGAATCAACGGTTTATTTATTGGTTACGGAAGAGAGGGTTGACTCAGGGGAGGTTTGATATTTTGGCTCATGATATGTCAACTGGTTGATGGTGACTATCTTTCCATTGTGAGGGAAAAACATCTTGCGATGGACCGCGGATGGGACAGCAGACATGGCATAGGTGTAGCTACGCCCCAAAATAATGTTATAATCAAGAGGGGCATTGATGACTTCAACGTCAATGCAAACAGTCTTTCCCGCAAAAGTGATGGGACAATTACGGAAAAGGCCAATGGGCTGGGAGGCATGGCCATCCCACGCTCCAAGAGTGATCGTGGAAGGGGCCAACTCAAGAGATCCGAGTTGTTTCCAAACCGGAGCGGACATCACACAGGTGGATGCCCCCTTGTCAATGATGCACCGAGAAATGTTAGCGTTCCAGATTTTGACTAAGATTTGGAAAACTACGGAAGCAGGAAGAGGAGGAGACTCTGACTGATGGGCATCTAAAACAGTCAATTGGTCGTCTGTTGGATCTACAACGCCCAAGGCAGATAGTAGAGATTTTCTTTGGGAGGGGCACGACTGGAGGAGTTCCAGCGTTGAAATGGAAACAGAATATTGGGCCAGCTCCTCTACTATGCTAAACGAATAGGCAGCTCGGTCAGAAGCAGCATTTCGGCGTAATGGTCCCTTAGGAATATTGGTATGAACCTTGGCTTTGGGCGGAGGGATATGCAAGGGACCATAAGTTGTCGAAAGAGGCTCTGTAGAACCTGAAGAAGGTAACTCGGGGACAGATGGAGCAGGAGGTTGGGGGTACAGACGGGACTGAGTGTGAAAGTTAAGGTCAGTGGTTATAGGTTGGTCAGAGTTCATCATGAGGATCTGGTAATCAAAGGTACCAGATGTAGGAGGTTGAGTGGTTACCAGTCCGTGAGGTGGTTGGGTAGCCACGAAGCTTTGCTGCAGGAAAGGATTGGTCGCGCTCTATTGTGCATACACCTGCCCCTGAGGGGGTGGTGGCTGTTGTTGCAGGGGTTGAGAAGACAAGGGAGGCGGGGGTGCTAATGCTAGAGGAGTTGGAGCACTAGGCTGTGGATATGGATGATAATGAGGTTGGGTAACAGTCTGGTAAACAGGGGGTTGGGAAAAAAGAGGAGGCATGCCGGATCCTAGATGCGCGCTACCGAGAGGAGGAGGAGTGCAAGAAGTGGTGTCCCCTCCCCCAGGAAAACCATAGCTCATGGGAGGTTGAGCAGATGGATTAGAGATAGCTCCAATGATATTGTCGGCGGCAGGAGGTGCCCCTGGTGCATGGACATTACCGGGTCTGGGGAGATCAGGTAGAATAGTATAAACATAACCCGCCTGAGCATATATCAGGTCATATTTTAATGCCATTTGGAGGGCAGCTTCTTTGGTTTGAGGAAAATGTGATGCGACATCTTTCCCGATAGGTGGCAAGAGAGATCTAAGGAACCATTCCATGTATACACGGTCTTCGAAGGTAGGAGATTTACATAGGCTCTTTCTTCTCCGCTATTCTTGGACATGATCGGATAGGCAGGTCGCAGAAGATTGACGGAAAGAATTCAAAAGTTCGATACCAGTGTCATAACGAAGGGGAAGCTGGAAGTAAGATAAAAATGCCCCGGCAAGAGTCGCAAAGGTGGTATGAGAGGAAGTGGGTTGATCAACATACCACTTAGAAGCTTCGCCTATAAGCGTGCGTTGGAACAATCTAAGATGGATGGAATCATCAATAATGGAATGGGATGAACACCACATGTGGAAAGATCAGATATGGTTGGAGGGATCTTCTCCAGCAAGGCCTTCAAACTTGGGAATATCAGAGGGGAACTTGGTTGGCATAGCAGGCCAACTAACATCGTGGCGGATAGGATCATTGATCAACTGATTGAAATCAGGGAGACTGAGGCCTGCCATGAAGGGGAGCAAGGGAGCAGTCGAGATAGTTCCTATGGCGGTTCTGCTAGTAACAATCCCAACATTAAGGTTGGGGTTGCCACTAGCGTTAGGCCCTGGACCAGACATGGTGAAGGTAACAGGGGGAGAACCATAATTAGGGGGAGAAACCAAAGAATCAGAAGATGAGTGAGAGTGCGGACTCGGGGGAGGACTAACTCGACGACGACGGGAAGGAGCAAGTCGACCAGCCGGAAACTGAGGGTGAAGGCTAAGAAGTCTCCGGGATAAACGCCTTGGAGGCACAATGATGACGAGAAGAAGAAAAAACGACAAAGGCAGGGCGGTGTAAGATCAAGTGAGGTCAATGTCGAAACAAGGGCAGAGAGGTGCAGTGTCAATTAATTTTAAAGTCTTTGCCAGGCGGTGTTAACCAGGCTCTTCTTCGCTTAGGGTCAGTGTGTGGCGTGTGTTAATTTTAATTGTTTAAACCCATATGTTTTGAGAGTAAAAGAAAAAGTGTGCTGCGTAACGGAAAAATAAATCTGCAGTAAATAAGACTGAAAGAACAGAAAATTAACAGCTAACAATGCATCAATCTAACCCAAGAAGGCGGGTCTCTCAAAACTAGTCTATAAGAGGGAAAAATCTAATCAAAGCATGCTAAAAAGAGGCCAATAGATCTAAGGTCAGGAGGGACGGGGATCTAAAGGAGAATCTGCTGAAAAGAGGTCCAGATAACAGCAAAGAGGCAGAGGCAAGGTTGCTGCTAGACAGGAGGGGATTAGCTAAAGGTAGAAGGGACAAGGAGGCGGCCCTAAAAATGAACCCAAACAAAACTATATGAGGTGTTTTGAAAGGGATAAGATCTGATCCGTAGGGATCTGAAAAGGAGGTATCAGATCGGAAAGAAAAAAGGTTGAAACTCTGGAAATTCAGACTTCTGAAATAGAGAAAACTCTCCCACAAAAAGTGGAGGGTATTGAAGCCCTAGGGGGCTAGATTCCCACTTAGTTGAGTAAAACGAAGCAAGAATAGGTCTAAACGGGCGAAGACGGAGGTCAGACAACCCTAACAGAGGTTCAGAAAAAACCCAGAAAAATTTCAGAAAAATTCCAGAAAAAATTCCAGGTCGTAGTTTTTGACCTGTTTTTCGCTCAGGTCGCAGTTTTTGGGCTTTTTTCTGCGACCTGAAGCTCCAGGACGCAGTTTTTGGGCCAAAAAGTGCGACCTACACTACCGGCACTCTCGGCGGCAGATTTCAGAAAAAATTGTCGTCTCAGCGGCGGCTGATGTTTGTCATCTGCGCAATAGGGCCAGAAACACACGGAAGTTAAAAATTTTAAGGTTTGAGGGTTTTAGAGGTGAAAGGCACCATAAAAATAGGAAAACAGAAAACTAGAGAGAAACCCTAGGGTCTGAAACAGCTGGATATGCAGGAATATATAAAACGACAACGGTCGCAAAAGAAAACCCCTGTGGAGTCGCCAATTGTTAGTATGAATATTTCGTCGTAAAAGATCACTTTAGCTACGCATAACAAATAGCCCTAACATCGATTATGGCTACCAAATATCTTTAAATCTGCAATGAGGTGATTCAAATAACGCTGCACAAATCCAGATCTAAGCATAAAAGACATTAAGCAGATAAAATACAATATGGCTCCATGCATCCAATAGATAAGACAAGAACAATGTATTTGAAAGAAATTTTTTATTATATTTAAAAGGGAGCACCTGAGAGGAAAACAAGAAAGGTGTTTTCTGGTTCTCCTCAATGGGATGGGTTCTTGAAAGTCCTCAACGTTTCAGATCTAAAATCTCTCTCTCTAGTTGGTGTAGAAAACCCAGACAAACATAGAACTCAAAGGGAGCTCATAAGACAAAAATGGAAAATGTGACCAAGTATAGATCCAGAGTGATCTAATACAATGAAGGTGACTAATGAATGAGGAAAACCCTTCTATTTATAACAAAATATTGGGGTGTTCTAGAACTCGGTGCATGAATAAAATATTATTAATCGAATTCTAGAATCACCCTTCAGGAATATTTTATTATATTTGTTGGAGGGAAAAGGATTTTTGACTTGGGTCAATTCCTTTATTTATAAATAACAAATAAATAAATGATTTATTTATTATTTTAGGGAAATGATGGGAATATAATTAAATAAATAATGGTTTATTTAATTATCTAAAAATGATTTAGTCAAATTTAACTAGGAATATTATTTAAATAATGATTTAAATAACTTATTCCTAGGAAATAATCAAATAAATAATTATTTAATTAATTAATTTCCTTGTTTTGGGTTAAATATGACTAGGAAATATAGACAAATGTTATTTCACATGGTGAAAGCAATTTTACTAAGGGTAAAATTGGTCTTACATGGTGTACTTGGGTTCATCTAATGATAATAGGTTAGATGACCAAAAAAATGGTGTAACAGATACTATCATGTTGTTGCCTCATCACCTACATCCAACTGTGAGGTGCTTGAAGAAAATTCTCCTATTAATTGTGATAAACATATTGATGGCATGGTTGCTAATGTAATTCCAAACAAAAATGTTGTGGCACCCAACTTTGAGTCTAAAAAATAGTAAAATGAGCTAACTTCACATCACCATTCCTGGTCAATTACTAGTCCTACATTCATTTTGTTACAGAAGTTACGTGAGAGAATGAATTGCGGACCAATGTCGACCATCAAGATCGTTTGTGGATGGGTCGATGGATGGTTATGGCATCAATTGAACCAATGCTTGTAGAATTCATATCGTCATGTTGCATCAGTTGCTCATTGTTGATTGTCTGTGTTCCCTCAGTTTTGATTTAGGGAGGGAAATTTGTTGACAATGGAGACTATTGATTCTCGCTCCTTCCACAGTTTTGTTTTAGGGGGGGCAGTTAGATGGTGACAAATATTGTTGTCATTGCTTTGTGATGATGTTCAGACAATTTCAAGAATGTTTTTGTATAGTAGTTGAGCTCAATTTGTCATACTTTCAGGCCTCTTTGTTTGTTTTTTAGTTTATGGTGTTGCTTTTCTTTGAAGCCTTGTCCCAATTTTTTAATGATACCTAGTTTCTCTGAAGTTTTTTTGGATAAGTTGACAGTGTTCGCCACCTTCTGCCTCTGCAAAATTTCTACTTCATAGATTTCCCAACCTCAATGAGGTTTCATGGCTCTCATCTTCATAGTTTTGGTTCTCCAACATTTCATACTTCTTGATTGGAGCAGACCTATGTTCTTGTCATTCAGTGGATCATTATGGAATATACAATTTCAACTCCATGATAATTTGAGCACTGATATCTTTCTCTCTTTTGGGGCGGAATTTTTTCCTACATGTTTTTCCTCCGCTTATGAGAGAGTGTACATGGGTACATAATCAAGCCTCATTGTCAGAACCCATTATTTGTTTTCTTTTTTCTTTAGTTACTCTCTATGTTTCGCTTAAGGGGGGGTGTTAGAGTTGGCTTTTACAACACCTCACATAGGGACTTGCATCTGTCCAGTTGTCATATTTATCCTTAACTGACACTCGACCTCCTCCATTGCTATATAATTGAGGTCTTTTTTGTACTTTTACACAATATTGTGAGTAATAGAATAATCTTACACAAAGTTTAGATATTCATTGTGTTATAAAAAAGGCGAATATGACTTGTATAGAGGTAATTAATGAATTGGAGTATGAGTTCATTAGAAATAATTTCAAGTTTATTTTCATCTTCCAACAATCCATCAATCTATGATGGCTTGATTTTATAATTATGGAGCACATCATGGGACAACCACTTGTATGTTTTTGTATCTCGTATTTTTTGTTGGTCGCCTTCTAACTAGGGTGTTATTGTTGGCTTATTATCTAATCTAATTCTTTTCTTTTGTTGCTAATGTAATTATTTGATTCCTCTTCGTCTCCACCATCTTCCTCTCTCTTCCATACTATCCCTCTCTCAATGGATCATACCAAATAGATGTGGGTGTGATTAATGCCACAATTCCCCTCTGAACAAAAGTTAACTTAACTCTAAGTCCTTTTCTCGATCCTTTTATATGTGGTATCCACCAAATTCAAGGCAAAGCTTGAACTAGCATAAGCAAAGGCTTGAGTCAAACCAAACTGTAGCATTGATGAGAAATTGACCCTCAATTTTCATCTTGGATCCTGAATACATGCTACACCTGTTAGCTCCCTGTAATCAGCGAGATTGGCAAAGTCCAACAGCAGGGAGAACACCGTTTCAACCACTTGGAGATTCTAGGATCTATCCCTCCTGAATCCGGAGAGGGATCTCTCCAATAAGTGCAAAGATTGGATTTGTCTTTGAAAGTTTATGGTAATGATGTTAGGTTAGTTATGAAGGCCGAGAGTTTTGTTTTGTTTTTGGATGGTTGAGCATGATTATTATTTGAGGTGGAAAGTTCTAAATACAAAGAGTTTCAAAGGTGAGAAGTTGCAAGCAATCAGAACAAGCTTTGGCCAAAAAGATAGATAATTGCAGGTTTTAGTCGATTGGGCTATGGAGTCATAATAGGGTTTAATTGAAACAACAAGAGGCAAGAGTGGTCCATGGGGCAAGTCATCTATGTCTAAGGATCTCTCTAAAGTTTGATTTATGGAATGAAATGGTACAACAAGAAGGGGAATTTAAACAAATGAATAAAAAAGAGCAGCCCAGGATCTGGTAAGTACTTTTAAACTAACCAGCCTTTGACACACACTTAAGAAAAACATAAAAGTAAACTAGGATCTAGTAAGTACTTTCAAACTAGCCAACCTTTGATACACTTTTAATAGAAAACATTTTAAAACAAAGGGAAACTTGAAGGCAACTTTTGGAGAAGAAACTAGCGGGTCGGGCTCACCACAAATCCTCTCCTAGCTCTGCTTTACTTGGTAACTTTCAAGACAAACACAAAGATAACAAAGAATGGCTTAAGATCTGGTAAGTACTTTTAAACTAGTCAGCTTTTAACACATTCCAAGGGAAACTTTCAGACAGTCTTTTGGGATAAAACTAGGACCAGGGCACACCATATCTTCCTTAGTTCATCTATACTTGACATGAAATGAAAATAAAATTCAAGAACAATATTTAGCTAAGACAAGAGGATGAGGGAACGCCAACATTCCTACTGCTTAAACTAAATTAAATCATTCCTAAATAACACAATTTGGAAGAAAACATACTAATAAAGATTTTCAATCAGAGAAGGGTACTAATATACAGTAGGTCCTAACTCTATGCATGTTGTTCTTTATAAGAGAAGATGAACAAAGTGAAAACAGAAGTAAAATAACAATTCACAATAAGAAATAACATCACCGTCGACATAGACCAGGATCCCATAAATCAGTTTGTATTGATGCTCCAAACCAGTTACAGCTTTAAGTCCAATGCTTTAGTTTAGCAATCATCTACACTTTCCAGACTAACTTATCTATCACAAGTAGAGCTCCAAGAGCCAGTGAACACTATTTACAAGTAGAAGTCTCAAGCTCAAGTATATTTCAAAGTTCTGCAACCAACATTTTCTCATCTTCTACAGCAGTATTTATAGAAGGATGAGGAGGTGGGAGAGGATAAAATATCTCCCAAGATAATTAATACAGATTAATGACTTATCGGCCTTTAAGGGGCTCGATGGAGAAGTTTACAGGTGTTCTATCTGTATTAATGTTTTACATTTAAGATTCAAGCTCGGTGAGAGCTTTTGTTGACTTTTAGGCTTTGTTTCCGGATGTAATAACTCTGCTGATATTTTTTGCATTAAGTTCCCTTAGCATAATTAAATCTTTGGCTGCGCTGAGGCAAATATCTTCGTTTGATCAATAACTTCGGCCTCTGTTTGAATGCTTTGAGGCACAGGTGGCTTTGTGGTAGCTGAGAGGAATAAATTTGCCTCTGATGTGGTAGTGGAGGCATTTCTATCTGATAAACACTTACGATTTTCTTTAACTGTGTTTTAATTTGGAGGATTAGGCTTTTGATAATCAATCTTAGCCATAATCCCCAAATTGTCTTCAATATTCTGTTCTGCCATGTTCTGTCTTCGACACTGATACTCTTTTATTGTGATTTTATTCACTGTGTCTTGTTGATGTGCAGTGCTGTGCAGAGCTCGTGAGGCATCAATGCCCATGAAGCGTTGACGAGACGTGGAAATTGAACCCATGGATGGCTTCCCTTTAATGAATCGAAGGTGTGAGAATCGCCATTCCCAGCGTTCGGCTTTTCTTTAACATAACGGATAAACCATTAAACATCTGAAAAATACAAAAATAATTAAAAAATCCTGCGTTATTGGGTTGTACTGCTTCAGAGGGTGTGAGGAGGAGCGTGGCCATTGAATGACATCATCCAATGGTGTAGATCCGTTAGAGGAGGTTAAAAGAAGAGCAGAGGGAGAAATAAGTTAGAACCGTTGATCACACAGAGAGCAACGGTGGGGATTACGCGTTAAAATCCTCTTGGTGGAAGGCGGAGGGTGATGAAACCATGAGGGAAAAATATCTGGGACTGTCCGATCTGGACACGTGGACGGTCCAGGTCCAATCGGAGGATCGTAGTCGGCGGGGGAAAAACAAATGTTAAAAATGCACCCGATGAAAAGATCCGATGTGATCAAATGTAGACCATCGATCTGCAGATAAGATCGACGATGGTAGATGCATCAGGAGATCGCAATCGGTGGTTTTGAATAAAAAAATTTAACGAGGCAACAGCAAAACTCCGATGCGATGATTTTGGGGTTGTCGATTTACAGATCAGATTAACGGTGGAGGACGGATCGGGGAGGTTCAAAGGCGAGTGAAATATTTGCGATTGGAACGAATGAGGACCGTCAGATCAAAGGAAGCCAGAAAGGAGATCGACGGCTCACGATTGATCGGGGAATGATCAATCGGGGAGGAGGAATAACATACGCGAAAACGCGCTTTAAATATTGCCGATGCGATGATGCGCAGGCCGTTTGATTGGTTCAAGATCAACGGTGGAGATTGTTTCATAACTTGTATCGGAGGAAACCCTTTATACCTTATGAAAACCAAAAACTTAATATAAACAAAGGTTTTATGTGTCGGGGCGGGTTTATATATACGAAATGGATAGGCGCCCGACTGCGGGGCCTTGGTCTATATGGAATGTAACAAGCCTGGGGCTTATATATGAGAGCCAATCGCAATCGAAGGTCGGGCGTTGTCTTTTCGATCTAACCATTATTTAAATCCT
This sequence comes from Pinus albicaulis, assembly GCA_034641835.2. Taxonomy (NCBI): domain Eukaryota; kingdom Viridiplantae; phylum Streptophyta; class Pinopsida; order Pinales; family Pinaceae; genus Pinus; species Pinus albicaulis. Next base: position 53,921,345 of record CM076580.1, on the reverse strand, counting down.
CCGATGCGATTAAGCGTTCAGATGGCTTAGTGCCTGGTTCTAGCACCAAAGCATACGGTGGGGGAGTGGTTTGGATTTAGCCCAAAGGGGCTTAAACCCATAGTCAAAATACTTGTTTTTTATGATATTTTCAAGATGTTTAGATGGTTTTGGGGGTTTTGACAGAGTTTAAAAGGGAGTTTTAAACTCTATGAAGGGGATTTTATGAAATGTGAAGAGGGGAAAATGAAAAATAGAGGAATTTATGGGAGTGAAAGGGGTAAAAAATGAAGGTTAGTTTTGAAGTGGAAGTAAGGGAAAATGGTGTTTGCAGCGGTAATTTGTCTTTGAAATCAGCAGAATTTCTGAGCTTTGAAATGGGAACAGCAATGAAGATTTGGACAGAGGAAATGATGTCTTCAAGAGTCTTCAAGAGATAACACTTTTTAGCAGTAAAATTTGTTCCTTGAAGACTCCAAAAAAATTTTAGCCACCATTTGATATGACAAATTTTATAGGTGGCTAACAGTCGCTCCACTTGGGGATGGTGCCTTCTTGAAGGCATCAAGAACTTCACACTTGCATTATCTGGGAGGCTGATTAGTGCCTCATCCATTGGGTTGTCTTTCTTTCCTGGGATGATCTTGCTCCGAAAACATTTTAGCAGCCATAAAAACAATGGGTCTTTCATCAACAAGATTTCTACCTACCCAATCCTACTGATCTAACATTTTTTCTTCATTAGAGTGCACTTGGATTGGCAAACTCTTTTACAACATTTTGTTCTTTTAAAAGCAGGAAATCTAATCTATTTCTACTCCTTATTTCTCCATGGACTCAGTGTAAACAGTTGAGTCTATATGATTCTCTACCTAATCTACTAATCTATTAGGATTAAACAGTCTAACAGATTTTTATTCTCTAAATTCTACAACAGAAATTTAAAATCAGACAAGTCAAGTTTACGTTGTTTGACTCGCTGTGATCTATGGCATAAAAAACAAGCTGCACATAGATCTTATTTTGTAGAAAATTAAAATAAAATGGAAGGCTTAGGATCTGAAAGTTCAAGCACTTCCTTCATTTTTTACAGCTTTGTTTTTACTCTTACTTGAGTTGTTTTTTGCTTGTCTCTGGTTCATATTTTGAGCTAATTAGAACCAGATTTACATCTTTTTTGACTTAGAATTTGAAACAGATTTGAGTCATTCTCTTTGGAAACTTAGTTTCGGATTTTGAGCATGTTTGAACCTTTAATTTCTATCCTAATCTATCTACTGATAAGCCAAGATTAAACAGTTTGACAAATCGAATTCACTATGCTATCAGCAGAAAATTTAAAGATAATTAGTCAAGATTACGTTGTTTGACTAACTAGAAGTGTGTTTTTCAGGAGTGGCATTTAAGCTTGCACACTTTCAGATTTGTTTCTCTTTTTTGGTATGGGGCTATACCTTTCTTGTTTTTACAATATGCTCTCTTTTCTCTTTTTTATTGTTTTTGTATTTTTCTTTCTTCTTCAAGACAAAAATCAACAACTATCTAAATGCTCAAAACTGAGCTTTATTGAGATTACTATCTAACCTATTCTAAGTTAGAGTATTTTCATTTATCATATGATACAAAAATTCCAATGCAGCCCGCTGAGTAATGTCAAGAAGAAGAAGAAACTGTGGCTGCTTGTCAGAGGTATCCATAGTACATTTTGAAGATTAATCTTCAAAACCAGGACTATCACAGAGGGTGATATCTTCTCATGTATTTGGCTCTTGCAAAGGATCACTGCTTGATAATTTGAGCCAGTTGGGAACTCGACACACTCTTCCATAGGATCAACAAAGAAAATATGAAGATTCTCTTCTTTTTGGCCCTCCATGTCTGGTAGATGGTCTGCTTCCAAGGCTTTAGCTTTGAGGAGTATATCTTCAGAAAGTTGCTTGGAAGCATCATCATTCTTAATAGAACAGGGAAAAGATTCTTCTTGAGAAGATGGTATATCCTGAGTAGGACAATCTTCTATTTGTTTCTCTCCCCCTTCTTCATCATCATCTGAACTAGAGGACTCATCATATTTGGCGGTGTTGTCCTCTTGTAGCCCTGGTATGCTTGGATTCAGTGGGCTGAACTCCATGAAGAGGTTATTATATTCTTGAGTAGGGGTGTGTTCAATGGTTTTCTCTTGCTCAAAAATTTCTTCATTACTCTTCTCTTCACCTTCTGAGTTAAAACGCTACTGATTCCCAATTATGTGAAAGCCATTTATGATGGATCGAAATGGATGATTGTGGCTTTCAAGCTGACGATGATGAAACTCATAACACCAATCAAATGCTAGTTGCCCTGCATGATTAGTTTCTGCTTGGAAATCATCATCATCATCAGACTAATTAAAGTTTGAAAAATTATCAGAATAAACATTTTCATCAGTCGAACATATTGGGATATCAGTTTGCTTTTCTTCTAGCTGATCTACAAGTTTATTTGTTGTATCAAGACAACAAGATGGAGTAGGTAGATGAGCAGAAGCGTTTGGTTCAAATGAAGGTTTGGATGTTGGTTGTCTATTCAATACTAGATCAATCTCTTTCTCTGTCAAGAGAGAAAGAATTTCCTTTTTTCTTAGAACAGAGGTACAGCAGTCGTCTTTGTCTTGTGTTGGCTGATTTTGAGGCTTGATGTCTTCTTGAGCCTCTTCTAGCAGAACTTTACTTGTGTCACTAAAAAATTTTGCATTTAGGTCATGAAGTTCTCTTATCAGCATAGTACAAGACATAGGCAGGCAATCAAGTTTTTCTTGACAACCTTCTTCATTGCTTTCTTTGTAAGTTTGCTCATCATCCTTTATAAAGTGTTGATCATAATACATGTCTTGGTCAGAGTCTTGGTGTTGAGGTGATTGGGCTTGTGTTTAATCAAGGGAAAACCTAGCTTGCTCTAGATCATCAACATTCATATTAGCCATCAACCTATCCATTATCTTCCCAAGCATGTACATCATCTTTTCCATCATGATTAGAAATTTTTCTTGATTATTTTCTTTCTGTTCATCATACATGTCTTGTAGTGGTAGAGGTTTTGCTTGCTTAGGGAAAAGAATTTGTTCTTCTTGATAACCAATATTCATATTGGCTATAAACCTATCCACTCTTTTTCCAAGCATATACATTAATTTTTCCATCATGAGCATATGTTTGTATTTTGGATCTATATCTAAATCCATGTTTGTAAATCAGAAAAGAGGTCACTGTGTCTGGTCAACCAATTCAGGGTCTTCTACCAGTGCAGTAATTTGGTCTTTTGAGAGTTTCAGAGTGTGGAGTCGCCGGGTGGAAGTTTTTTTTTTAACTCCTAAGAAGGTAAAAGGTTTATTGGCCCACCACCAATGTTTATTGAATACCAATATGAAATATTTTGGCTTTTTTCTGAGTTTTTTATAGTGGTTTTGGAGACTAATGAGTCTATAAAAGCTTGCTAAGCAACTATAAATTCAAAAATATCCCTAGCAGAGTCGCCAGAAATGTTAGCTCCTTTTAATCAGCAAGATTGGCAAAGTCCGACAGCAGGGAGAACACCATTTCAACCACTTTGGGATTCTAGGATTTAGCCCCCCTGAATCCGGAGAGGGATCTCTCCAATAAGTGCAAAGACTGGATTTGTCTTTGAAAGTTTATGGTAATGATGTTAGGCTAGTTATGAAGGCCGAGGGTTTTGTTTTGTTTTTGGATGGTTGAGCATGATTATTATTTGAGGTGGAAAGTTCTAAATGCAAAGAGTTTCAAAGGTGAGAAGTTGCAAGCAATCAGAACAAGCTTTGGCCAAAGAGATAGATAATTGCAGGTTTTAGTCCATTGGGCTATGGCGTCATAATAGGGTTTAATTGAAACAACAAGAGGCAAGAGTGGTCCATGGGGCAAGTCATCTATGTCTAAGGATCTCTCTAAAGTTTGATTTATGGAATGAAATGGTACAACAAGAAGGGGAATTTAAACAAATGAATAACAAAGAGCAACCTAGGATCTGGTAAGTACTTTTAAACTAACCAACCTTTGACACACACTTAAGAAAAAACATAAAAGTAAACTAGGATCTGGTAAGTACTTTCAAACTAGCCAGCCTTTGATACACTTTCAATAGAAAACATTTTAAAACAAAGGGAAACTTGAAGGCAACTTTTGGAGAAGAAACTAGTGGGTCAGGCTCACCACAAATCCTCTCCTAGCTCTGCTTTACTTGGTAACTTTCAAGACAAACACAAAGATAACAAAGAATAGCCTAAGATTTGGTAAGTACTTTTAAACTAGCTAGCTTTTAACACATTCCAAGGGAAACTTTCAGACAGTGTTTTGGGATAAAACTAGGACCAGGGCACACCATATCTTCCTTCATTCATCTCTACTTGACATGAAATTAAAATAACATTCAAGAACAATATTTAGCTAAGACAGGAGGACGAGGGAACGCCATCATTCCTACTGCTTAAAATGAATTAAATCATTCCTATATAACACAATTTGGAAGAAAACATACAGATAAAGATTTTCAGTCAGAGAAGGGCACTGATATACAATAGGTCCTAACTCTATGCATGTTGTTATTTATAAGAGAAGATGAACAAAGTGAAAACAGAAGTAAAATAACAATTCACAATAAGAAATAACATCACCGTCGACATAGACCAGGATCCCATAAATCAGCTTGTATTGATGCTCCAAACCAGTGACAACTTTAAGTCCAATGCTTTAGTTTAGCAATCATCTACACTTCCCAGACTAACTTATCTATCACAACTAGAGCTCCAAGATCCAGTGAACACTATTTACAAGTAGAAGTCTCAAGCTCAAGTATATTTCAAAGTTCTGAAACCAACATTTTCTCATATTCTACAGCGATATTTATAGAAGGATGAGGAGGTGGGAGAGGATAAAAGATCTCCCAAGATAATTAATACAGATTAATGACTTCTCGGCCTTTGAGGGGCTCGATGGAGAAGTTTACAGGTGTTATGTCTGTATTAATGTTTTACATTTAAGATTCAAGCTCGGTGAGAGCTTTTGTTGACTTTTAGGCTCTGTTTCAGGATGTAATAACTCTGCTGATATTTTTTGCATTAAGTTCCCTTAGCAGAATTAAATCTTTCACTGCACCGAGGCAAATATCTTCGTTTGATCAATAACTTCGGCCTCTGTTTGAATGCTTTGAGGCACAGGTGGCGTTGTGGTAGCTGAGAGGAATAAATTTGCCTCTGATGTGGCGGTGGAGTCCTTTCTGTCTGATAAACACTTATGATTTTCTTTAATTGTGTTTTAATTTGGAGGATTAGGCTTTTGATAATCAATCTTAGCTGTAATCCCCAAATTGTCTTCAATCTTTTGTTCTGCTGTGTTCTGTCTTCGACACTGATACTCTTTGATTGTGATTTTATTCATTGTGTCTTGTTGATGTGCAGTGCTGCGCAGGGCTCGTGAGGCATCAATGCCCATGAAGCATTGACAAGACGTGGAAATTGAACCCATGGATGGCTTCCCTTTAATGAATCGAAGGTGTGAGAATCGTCATTCCCAGCGTTCGGCTTTTCTTTAACATAATGGATAAACCATTAAACATCTGCAAAATACAAAACTAATTAAAAAATCCTGCGTTATTGGGTTTTACTACTTCAGAGGGTGTAGGGATGAGCGTGGCCGTTGGATGGCATCATCCAACGGTGTAGATCCATTAGAGGAGGTTAAAAGAAGAGAAGAGGGAGAAATAAGTCAGAACCGTTGATCGCGCAGAGAGCAACGGTGGAGATTACGCGTTAAAATATTCTTGGTGGAAGGCGGAGGGCGATGAAACCATGAGGGAAAAAATCTGGGACTGTCCGATCTGGACACGTGGACGGTCCAGGTCCAATCGGAGGATCGCAGTCGGCGGAGGAAAAATAAATGTTAAAAATGCACCCGATGAAAAGATCTGCTGCGATCAAATGTAGACCGTCGATCTGCAGATCAGATTGACAGTGGGAGATGCATCGAGAGATCGCAATCAGCGGTTTTGAATAAAAAAATTTAAACGAGCCAACAACAAAACTCCGATGCGATGATTTTGGGGCCGTCGATCTACAGATCAGATCGACGGTGGAGGACGGATCGGGGAGGTTCAAAGGCGAGGGAAAGCTTTGCGATTGGAACGAATGAGGACCGTTGGATCAAAGGAAGGCGAAAACGAGATCGACGGCTCACGATTGAGCCGGGAATGATCAATCGGGGAGGAGGAATAACATACGTGAAAACGCGCTTTTGAATATTTCCGATGCGATGATGCACAGGGCGTTTGATCGGTTCAAGATCAATGACGGAGATTGCTTCATAACTGGTATCGGCGGAAACCCTTTATACCTTATGAAAACCAAAAACTTAATATAAACAAAGGTTTTATGCGTCGGGGCGGGTTTATATATACGAAATGGATAGGCGCCCGACTACGGGGCCTTGGTCTATATGGAATGTAACCGGGTCAGGGCTTATATATGAGGGTCAATCGTGATCAGAGGTCGGGCCTTGTCTTTTCGATCTAACTATTATTAAAATCCTCCGATGCGATTAAGCGCTCAGATGGCTTAGCGCCTGGTTTTAGCACCAGGGCATACGGTGGGGGAGTGGTTTGGATTTAGCCTAAAGAGGCTTAAACCCATAGTCAAAATACTTGTTTTTTATGATATTTTCAAGATGTTTAGATGGTTTTGGGGGTTTCAGAAGAGTTTAAAAAGGAGTTTTAAACTCTATGAAAGGGATTTTATGAAAGGTGAAGAGGAGAAAATGACAAATAGAGGAATTTATGAGAGAGAAAGGGGTAGAAAATGAAGGTTAGTTTTGAAGTGGAAGTAGGGGAAAATGGTGTTTGCAGCAGTAATTTGTCTTTGAAATCAGCATAATTTATGAGCTTTGAAATGGGAACAGCGATGAAGATTTGGACAGAGGAGATGATGTCTTCAAGAGTCTTCAAGAGATAACACTTTTTAGCAGTAAAATGTGTTCCTTGAAGACTCCAAAAATGTTTTAGCCACCATTTGATATGACAAATTTTATAAGTGGCTAACAACACCTATAGTAGAAACACAAAGTATTATTAGACCATTGATCTTTAGTGACACATAAGAACTATTTTTTAGTGGAGAGAAATGAAATTTGCATTGAGATTTTACTAAAGAAATACTAAGGCTAGGGATGTCCAATTAGAAACCAGAAACCACTATAGAAACAAGGCATACCTCTATTGAAAAAGGCACCATCTCTCTTCATTGACTTGATCAAGTTTATTTCATTTTTTACTATTATTGTTTTGCTACATTATAGATCAAATTCAAATTAGGATAAGATATTTTGTAAATTTCTTTTTTTTCTTATAACAACAAAAACGTTTTCCCAATAATAAACCAATAACATATAATTATTTATAGTTTATTCGCTATATATATATATAAACATATTTTTTTAATTTGGAGAATTCGCTGGAATTACCAATGTCAAGTTATAATTATCCATATTTATAATAATATTATTATTATTTTTTATGAATTAATAATAAGTCATTAAATAAATACTATTATATTTATTAATATTTATAAGTTTTTTTATTATTATTATTTTTAAATAATAATCACTAATATTTATTAATATTTATAATTTTATTATTATTATTATTAAATGATAATCACTAATATTTATAACGAAAGATAATATTGATTTATTTGCTAATAATAAATTATTAATTTTAATAAACACTATTTCATTGCAATATTTATAATAATGAAGAATTTCTTTCTTTTAACCATAATTAATAATGTTTGTAATTACAGCCAGATTATTGTGTTATTGAGAATGCCTCATCAATGCTCATCCTAACAATAGCATTTGCATTGCAAAATGTGTTATCATAATGATAATTCATTGTTTCATAATGAAAATTCATTGTTTTTGGTTACTAATAATGAGGAATGATTCATAACTATATCCTCGTATAAAACATAGGCATCATCAACCAATATAAATGTATTGGTTATTCGTAGCAAGTCTATCAAATATTTTTTATTTAATATTAAGTCTATAATTTTTTATTTTTTATTTTTTATTTTGAAAAGTATTGGTATCATCACCCAAAAGAAATGTATTGGTTATTAATACTAAGTACACAAAAATAAAAATAAAAATTATTTTGAAATATTATTATGGGTGTTTAAACTACAATCATAATGCTCTCACATAATGATAATTAATTCATTGTGTTTGGTTGCTCAAAAATAATTTTATATATGAAGAAAATCTCTAACACGGCTTTGAAATCATATAAAAATTACACCAATGGATTCAATCTGATCATACAATATTCTAAAACAAAATATTGAATCTTTATATAATATTTGCGAAATATAAATCACAATCGCTCAATAACATGCAAGTAAGAGAAAGAAGTAAATCAATCGCACAACACAAGATTTTCCTGAAGAAAGAAACTACTTTAAACCCCTCCATCTTTATTGTGTATTCAACTAAAGAATCATGAAACAATACAATGTATTTGTGCTCACCTCATACAGTCTGTCAATTGCTTCACACTAATCTAGGCAAAATTGAACGAACACATAGTCAATTATCACCCTACCCTCAGCCTACCCTGCTTACGCAATCCCTAGAAATATAAACCCCTATTAAATAGGAAATTCACCCTTCCTTGATTGCGCAATTCATCATGGGCTTCCTGTGGTTTTATAACTATACCTGGGCAGTTTGATAAAAATATAACTGATAGTTTACTTGCCTTAAACCTTTGTCTCAACTTGGTCTCCACCAGAATTGACATGCATGCATCTATAAATAGTGAATCATTAGTTATTTGGTAGATCACTACTGGTAAATTAAATCAATTTTAATTCACTTCCGCTAGCTCATCAAACAGTTAGAACTAGTTAAATTGATTTTAACTCAATTAATGTGACTTAACTAATCCAACTCATACCACACTAGTGCTACAATTGCAACTGGACCCTGTTAATAATAGAATCACTCTACATGTCTATCCTTTGACCCTAAACTCGAAATTCTTGAACTAAATAACTCTATCACACTTCGTTAACTATTACAAGTTTTTATGAGATAAGATTACAGTTAGTTTTGCAATTTATTTAAAAATTGGCTGCACACTAATGTGTCGCTAGGATCCATCACTCGTGTGACATGTGATCCCACACTAGTGTGTGCGCATTTTCTTGTTGAATTTCAACACTCCCTCTCAACAAGAAAGGGATTATCTGCTAACCTGATCCTGCCTCTATGGTATTTGAATTTGCTCTTCGCAAGCACCTTCGTCAAGATATGTGCACCCTGCTCCTCCGTGGGAATGTATTGCAACAACATAATGCCCCTTTGAACACATTCTCTGAGATGGTGGTACCAGATGTCAATATGCTTGGACCTATCACGAAATACCGGATTAATCGAGAGTTTTATGCAACTCTCTTAACCATAGCTTGACTAAGCTGGTTAACTACATAGCATATGTTTGGTCGTGTGTTCACCAAATATATGAGTGAACCCACTAGCTGCCTAAAAACAATAACTTCCACTACCTCACCTGGAGTAGCATCCTCCTTCCTCCAGTTTCCTACAAGAAGAGTCTTCATGGGTTTGTTGTCCTCCATGTGGAAATTATTCATAATCTCCTTGGCATACTTGCCCTGAGATACAAGTATCTCCCCAGCTCTTTTCCATATTTCCAAGCCAAGAAAATAATGCAAAATCCCCATGTCCTTCATCTCAAACTCTATTGCAAGATCCTCTTTGCAAGAAGTTATGAGCTGCTCATAACCTGTCAGTATAAGATCATCCACACAAAGTACAGTAATCAAAAGCCTACCATCAACCACAATATGATATAAGTTCGCATCCGCTTCACTCTGTGAAGCCCAAACCGGTGAAATAGCTATCGATCTTGGTGTACCAAGCACGAGGTGTTTGCTTCAGCGCATATAATGCTCTCTTCAGTGTCATGCACACATGCAAATCCCTGCCAAAAGTCTCAAAACCTTCTTGTTGATCAATGTACACTTCTTCCTCAATAACTCCATTGAGAAAAATTGTCTTTACATGCATTTGATATATCTACCACCCCATCTACACTGAGAGTGCAAGGATATAGATCTAATTGATGTGTACCTTGCAACCGGTGCAAAATTCTCTTCATAGTCAATTCCCTCTACCTGTGAAAATCCCCATGCCACAAATCTAGCCTTGTATATCTCCACACTCCCATCTGCTACTTGCTTCAACTTGTATATCCACCTAGATTCAACCACTGACTTCCTCAGTGTTCTTGGAACCACTTTCCATGCATTGTTTCTGATAATGGAGTCATACTCATCAACCATGGCATCAACCCATGTTTGCTATTGCACTGCTTCCTCAAAAGCGGATGGTTCATTCACAATACACTTGCTCATAAGAGCTATGTATCCAGTGTACATGTCTGGGGACCTTCTCTTCCTGTGTTGTGATGTAGGTGCTCCTACATGCTCTGTCGCATCTAGCATCAATCTATCAGCCTCTCTGGTGCGCTTCCTACCATTTCTGGTGGATGGCTTTGCATGAGTGGTTTCTACCACTCCATGATCAAAGCTACATCCTGAGGTTCGTCCTTTGGAACTAAAAGTTTATCATTTGCATGAAAGTCGAGCTTTCTCTCAAGGGACAATCACATGGCTTTCTCCTCATCAAATTTAACATCTCTCCACACAATTGTCACCCTGTTAGCCGACAAATACACTCGATAGTTGTGGGGAGCATCAATTTACCCCACAAATATCCCAACATATGTTGTTGGTTCTAGCTTCTTCCCGGCATTTTTAGTCACATGGAAATAGACAGTGAGCCAAAAATTTTAAAATATGAAACATCTGGTTTCTTACGTGAAAAAGCCTCCTCTAGTGTACTCATGCCAAGTATCTGATGATGACTACGGTTCTGCACAAATACCGTTGTGTTGCATGCCTCTGCCCACAAATGCAACGATAGGCCATGATCATGTAACATAGCTCGTGCTACTCCCACAATTGTTTTGTTCTTTCTTTCTGCAACTCCATTCTGTTGTGATTTATGAGGTGCAACCAATTCTCTCTGAATTCTTTCTTTGGCACATAAGTTCTTGAATTCATTAGAGATATACTCACCACCATTGTCGTTCTTTAAAGCCTTCACCTTCTTCCTTGTATCTTTCTATACCAGTGCTTTGAACTCACAAAACTTGGAGAACACCTGATCTTTCTTCTGCAGAAAGAAGATCCAACACTTCATAGAAAAATCATTAACAAAAATCACATAATACATGTGCTTTGTTGTGGAAGGTGTAGAGAATGGCCCACACACGTCTGAGTGAACTCTCTCAAAGATTGTCATTGCTTAGTTCTCCTTCTCATGAAAAGTGGCTTTAGTATACTTCCTCATGGTACATCCCTTCCATGTGTCTATCTGCGCAAGTGTACCCTTTGGAAGACCTGTAGAAATCTGTTGCATGATCCTCAAAGCATTGTGGTGTAGATGGCCCAAAATCTCTTGTGCCATAACTCACCTGTATCTCGGCTCACCACCTTCCCTGCTTTACCGCTCAATGTTGCACATCCATCTACATCAAGTTTGTAGAGATTCTTCACACGAACCTCGATCTTCTTTACCTATGTTGTGGCTTTATGACGCCGGAATGCCTTTCCTTCACTAAAAACCACATCATATCCAAGATCCTCCAACATAGCAACTGAAACTAAGTTCTTTTTCAAGCCTGGTATGCATGAAAACTTTTAATATGAAAGGTTTACCTGACTATTTCTGGAAAGTAATTGTACCAATCCCGATAGCTCTATACCAACTGTCATCACCCATCTCGATGTGCATCTCAAGATCTTTCTCCTCCAAGCTATAAAAGAGTTCTTTGTTTCCCGTCATGTGGAAAGATGTTCCACTATTCAAGTACCACCTAGATCCCATCACAGTGGACACCTGCTGCAGCTCCTGGAGGCTTCTTCTTGTTCTTCTTTTGTGGACAATTTGTGGCATAGTGTCCATGATCATGACAGTGAAAACATTTCACCTTTGGAATGTCACACTTTTTGTCTTCTTTGTCGGTCTCAAATTTGGAATAGAACTTCTTCCCCTACCAATTGCTTCGCACTCATCTATGCAAAATTGGCCAAACACAGCGAATTATTAGCCTACCCTGCTTGTGCAATCCCTAGAGAATTAAACCCCTATTAACTAATAAATTCAGTCTTCCTTGATTGCTCAATTCATCATGGAAATTAAGCGTTCCTTGATTGCGCAATTAATCGTGGGCTTCCTGTGGTTTTATAACTGCACCTGGGCAGTTTGCTAAAAATACAACTAATAGTTTACTTGCCGCGTGCAGCTATAAATAGTGAATCATTAATTACTTGGTAGATCACCACTAGTGATTCAAGTCTATATAATTCACTTAATCTTCCACTATCTCTACCAATTGCTTCACACTCATCTAAGCAAAATTAGACAAACACATAGCCAATTATAAGCCTAACCTGCTTGTGCAATCCCTGAAGAATTAAACCCCTATTAAATAAGAAATTCAGCGTTCCTTGATTGTGCAATTCATCATGGGCTTCCTGTGGTTTTATAACTACACCTGGGCAGTTTGCTAAAAATACAACTAATAGTTTACTTGTCACATGTAGCTATAAATAGTGAATCATTAGTTACTTGGTAGATCACTACTAGTGATTTAAGTCTATATTAATTCACTTAATCTTCCACTATCTCTACCAATTGCTTCACACTCATCTAAGCAAAATTGGACAAACACATAGCCAATTATCAGCCTACCCTACTTGTGCAATCCCTAGAGAATTAAACCCCTATTAAATAAGAAATTCAACCTTCCTTGATTGCGCAATTCATCATGGGCTTCCTGTGGTTTTATAAGTACACCTGGGCAATTTGCTAAAAATACAACTAATAGTTTACTTGCCTTGAATCATTGTCTCAACTGAGTCTCCACCAGAATTGCCATGCATGCAGCTATAAATAGTGAATCATTAGTTACTTGGTAGATCACTACTCGTGATTTAAATCTATTTTAATTCACTTAATCTTCCACTATCTCATCACACAGTGAAAACTAATTAAATTGATTTGAACTCAATTAATGTGAGTTAACTCGAATGTTGATAAAGCATATTGTTAACGATACTTCAACACACGAAAGGAATGATGGATTGCGCGAGGGTTTCTGGCTTGGACGCCGCCGCCGACAAAGTTTTATCTATAGCTACTGCGCTGCTCGGCTCCTCCATTACCGCCGACTTTACTTTGGGCGCTGCGCTTCCCTCTGCTGCAGCTCCAGGCAGCCTTCCTCTCTCGATTCGAAGATTGAAAAGCAATGCATGCAATCATCATGCAGCCATCGCCCCCACAGTATGCTCTGTGCCCTTCACCGTGGATGCAGTCTGCGGTTTTCTTCGCCCAAGACGCAGATCTATTGGGAAAGCTCACTCAGCTCATGCAGGTCTCCTCTACAAGCGCCCTCCAGATTCGGCTGCCTCCTTACACCATGCTTCAGAGAGAGGAGGGGTCATCAACGAACGCCTGCACACAGAGATCGGCTCCAACAATCTTGCCGTCTCAACCAATGCTAAGCCCTTACAAAGGCTTCGTAGTAGCCTCTCGAAGAAGCCAGATAAACTGGGTAGGGGGCTGCTTCTAGGAAGCACGCGAGACCCAGACTCGGTGTCCAGGCCCCTGCTTGATTCCTTTCAGATCCAGATCTCTCAACCAAAAGGCAATACTATTCTGCAATGGGTTTGTTCTTCAGATTTGGTGCTGGATCTCAAGCTGGATCTAGAACGGCGGATTGGGATCCCTTCAGGCCTTCAAAGACTTCTCTTTCAAGGTAAACAACTTGAAAACCATGTACCTCTCTCTACTTACAGCATTAACAGGAACAACTCTTTGGTGTTAACCCTACGTTTGAGAGGGGGTGCGGCGGGACAGTCGTCCTCCGCTCCTCCATTCTCTTACAAAGATGCAGTACATTCCGAGATCCCCAAACCCTCGGATGCCCTTAAACCCAAACCTTTTTTGGTTAACAAAACAGAGGAAGTTCCCTCTGTAGAAATTTCCCATGCAGACCCTGTAAATCATCTTCAAGAATATGCAGAAAGAGCCATCATCTGCAGATTCAACGGAATGTGGCCGCGATCTCAGGACCTTTATGATTGGATTCATGCAAACTGGACACGTCATTGTAAGGTCAGTTTTTGTTCAAAAGGATATTTCATTGTTCTTTTTTATGACAGTAAGCATTATGAAAAGGCTTTAGAAGATGGCCCTTGGTTCATGGGAACTGCAGGGCTCTTCTTAACGCCTTGGTTTCCAGATTTTGATCCGGTAACCGCAGTCATCACCAGGACACCTGTATGGATCAGACTTCCAAACCTTCCTGTCCACTTATGGCATGTTGCAGTCTACAAAGATATAGGCAACACCTTGGGCAGTTTCATTACGGGAGATTACAGGAGGGAAAGCGTAGGTCTCTACACATATGCCAGAATATGTGTGGAGTTGGACTTAAGCAAGGGACTTCCAGACCAAATCATTCTCAAGATAAACGACTTAGTCTGGACCCAAACATTGGACTACGAAAATACTGCCTTCCGCTGTCGCCACTGCCACCAAACAGGGCATCTGCAGTCCACCTGCCCTTCTCTCTCGGCAAAAAAGAAAAAGGAGAACCTCTCCAAGCACAAATCTAAACGATGGGCTCCTTGCTCTCCACCTCCAGCCGTGGATTCTGAATCCTCTTGCTCTGAAGATGATGCCAGCGATGCAGATTTGGATCAAGCCCTTCAAGATGCGGTTTCGTCCTGCGATGGTCCGGCACACTCCTCCGATATGGCCATCGCCCAGAAACGTGCTCACTTGACATCCCCCTCTGACTCAGAAAAGGAGGGGCCCCCCTCGGAGAACCCCAGTGTTCAAGTTATTGTTGCTCATTCGCCCCTGGATGGGTGGGTCAAAGTTAAAAGAAGGAAAGGGAAAAAGCTTCGTGTTGAGACCTCTACCCATTCTGGGTAGAGATCAGTTTTCTAGCTTTCCAGTCTCTGGTTGTATTACTTTGCTTGTTTTTCTTCTCCGGAACCGAGGTTGATAGTCCTATCATTGCCGGTTGCCGAATCTCTGTCTCTCTTGATTGTATCACCATCTTGTATCATATTTTCTGCTTAATAGAATTAGCCTAATTCAAAAAAAAAAAAAATGTGAGTTAACTCGTCCCCCTCACACCAGACTAGTGCTACAAGTGCAACTAAACTCTGTTAATAATAGAATCACTCTACATGTCTATCTTTTGACCCTCAACTCGAAATTCATGAACTAACTAAGTCTATCACACTTAGTTAACTATTACAAATTGTTATGAGATGAGATTACAATTAATTTTCCAATTTATTTAAAAATTGGTTGCACACTAATGTAGCTAGAACTATATTTATTCCTAGTTTAGTGTGTGGTTGAGAGAATCTCTCAACCACATTATTGTGCGTCCAAGATAAATTTCCTATCTTGAAACTAATTCATGTATAAATATGTATAATCTCTTTAATTAATTAATATAGTTTGCAAATCAATATTTTATCTATTTTAAATAATAAAATATTACCTACCAAAAAACCAATTATGACCTCAAAATACAATTCAGTGAGTTTTGTTGCCTCTTCATATTTTATTCATCTAATTTACCACTTTATTAAAAAAATCAAATAACACTTTACCAATAAACTCTGGTCATTTAAAAACACAATCTCCCTTACCTCTAACTAAAATAATGAATGAATTTAATTTACCACTTCACCAATAAACTCATTTAAAAACCCAATCTCCCTTATCTTTAATTAAAATAATGAATCAAATAACTCAAGGCGAATCAAATAGCACTTTAATTAAAAAATAGATTTATCAATACAATTTCTCTTAGAGATTTCTCTAAAAAAAAAAAAAAAAAAAAGATTTCTAAAATATAAATTTTATAAAAAAATAAATCAAAAACATCATAATCATAATATAACATCTATTTTGCTAAATAATTTACAGAATACCACTTCAAAATTAACTCATTTCAAAAATACAATTTCCCCATTAAAACAAAAATACAATCCATCAATACACTTCAAAATAAAATAAAATAAAAAGTCATTTGAAAATCAAATCTCTATTCTAAAAATCTTGTTATTTAAAAAATATATATATTATTACTAACTTATAGATTTGAATGCCACCATATCATTTTAAAAATAAATTTAAAAATATTAATTTTCAAAAATTCAATTTTACCATTTTACCAAAAAAAAAAATCAGAATTGAATTTTAAAATATCAAAACATGTTTTAAATACAAAAATATCTCCAACATTTCAAAATAATTAACTATTCAATTTTACCATTTTACCTATAAAAAAATCCCCATTGAATTTTAAAATATCAAAACATATTTTAAATACAAAAATATCTCCATTCTAAAAATCTTAATATTTCAAATATATATATATATATATATATTATTACTAACTTATAGATTTGAATGTCACCATATCATTTTAAAAATAAATTTAAAAATATTAATTTTTCAAAAATTCAATTTTACCATTTTACCAAAAAAAAAATCACAATAGAATTTTAAAATATCAAAAACATATTTTAAATACAAAAATATCTCCAACCTTTCAAAATAAATAAATAAATAAAATGATTTTTAAAACATCAAAACATATTTTAAATACAAAAATTTCTCAAACATTTCAAAATAAATAAAATGAATTTTAAAACATCAAAACATATTTTAAATACAACAATATCTCTAACATTTCAAAATAAATAAAATAAAATAAACTAAACAAATAAAATGAATTTTAAAACATCAAAACATATTTTAAATACAACAATATCTCTAACATTTCAAAATAAATAAAATAAAATAAACTAAATAAAATAAAATAAACTAAACAATAGCCACTTCCAAAATAAAAACAATAACCACCTCCAAATATAAAAAAGTTCATAAGAATACAATCTCACCACCTTATCACATGGATTTTAATACAAATACAATCTCACCACCTTATCACAAGGATTTTAATACAAATACAATCTCACCACCTTATCACAACATTTTTACAAGGATTTTAATGTGGTCATTTAAAAAAATCAATATCATCACTTTAAGAATACAATCTCTATCATTTCAAAAATTCAAAACTCAAATAATAAAAAGTGTAATGTCATTATTCCGAAAATATTGAACATACCAGATTTAAATGAGTTACATTTACACCAAACAAAAATAATTCCTTAAAAATACAAATCTATCCATCGCTTTTATAATATCAAAAATCAGTTTAAATCGTTTTTTTTTTATAAAATTAAAAATAAATTTAAAAAACAAGAACAATTTAAATATTTTTACAGAAATTAAAAAAAAAATTAAAAAATCAATCCAAAAGTTCTCAAAATTCATCAAATAAAATATAAAACAATTAAATCTTTGATAAAAAATTATTTTTAAAAAAATTGCAATATGGTCACTGCAAAAGAATTCAATGTTATCACTCAACAAATTCAATTTCTCGTCAGTCCAATAACAAATCCATTTATGAATCACCAAATGAAAGTAACCAATTAATCACGATTTTAGTCATCTAATCAATTTGGCGGTTTTATATAGTTCTCCAAATAAAGGTATCTAATTAGTTAGGGTGTAATCCAAGGATGAATGAATGACTCGTGAGCGTAGAATTGATTTGCTGATTTTTTAACAGAGTTGGAACAGAGCTAACAGACATAACACTAGGCTGACCGTGAACTTATCACTGAGATGTAATCATGTTGACTTTGAGTTCTACATTGAAGATTGCATGGGTTTAGATGGGTGTTGGGTTCAAATATCCAAGCTTCTGAGGACACACAGTTTGACCTAAATCTCTATAGAAATTCCAGATCAATGCTCTATGCAGACACTCTTTTTGTAAAGAATTCCCTTCAATTGTATAACCATACAATTATATGATCTCTCTTCCAGTTGAAATGGTTGCTTAGGCAACTATGGTCCAGGTCCTGAATGGATGGATCTTTCTTATGCAAAATCTTCATTCCTTGAGGCTTGGGTTGATTAGGTAACGATGGTCTTGACAGAAAATCTCAATCTGCAAAATCTTCATGTAGGTCCTCTTACACCAGTGGCCAGGTAATTTCAAGCATATTTACTTACTTCTCTCATAGAGAAAAGGTTAAGAAGTTCAGTCATATTTACTTCTTTCATATATTTTTTTTCAAGCATATTTACTCACTTCTCTCACTTCTCTCATAGAGAAAAGGTTAAGAAGTTCAATCATATTTACTTGTTTCATAATTTTTTCTCTGTAATACAACTCAGACAAGACAAACGATTGTGTACACTATTAGATTTTTCTCTGTAATACAACTCAGACAAGACAAAGGATTGTGTATAATATTAGCTTAATTGCAAGTAGAAATATAATATTTGAAGTGCATAAATATTTCATGTCAATTCCTATAAAGTACCAAAACACTTTAATAAAGAAACCTGGAATCCTGCCACTATTATTATTACTTTTTTATTTGCAATGGCATGTTTTAGAACTTGATTTTTTATCAAAACCAAAGAGTGTGTCTGAACCAAATTACTCCATCGGTCCAACTACAACTTCCAAAAAACATTGTGTCTGGCCCAACACTTCTGCATCCTGTCGAACTCCATCTCCCAAAAATATATTTGAAAGCAGTAGGCAGGAATAGACCCTACTGTACACTTTTTCAATGTTCCTCTTCTCCCCACTTCCCCTTGCCCTTCTTAACCACTTTGAAAAACTTTCCATTTTGAACAACTTTCCATGATCTTAGCTTTACTGTTGCGTATAATTTATTAAAAAAGATAATCCGGAACTGTCTATCAAGCTTCTCAGTTGTCGTTGAATTTCTCAGTTGTTATTGAATGAGAAATCATGGCCATATTGCAAATCAGAAACATCCAGCAACTTCTTCAAACACATTTTGATAAAATACTGACACTACTCATTTACAGTAAATTATCATCTTTAAGCAGATGTGGAGAAACTCTCAGAATAAATTACCATATTTAAGCAGGTGTGTAGAGACTCTAAAAATAAATTACAATATTTAAGCAGGTGTGTAGAAACTCTGAGAATAGTGCTGCTTGAGCCAGACATAATCATGCTTTAATCAAAATGCCAGGAATACAATGCAATAAACAAAATAGATCTCGGACACCATAAGAATTAAAAAAAAAAATGGATTATCAACAGACATTCATATTTATCATTCATTGCAGATAACTATAAAATATCAGAATGCGGAACGATTGAGGCTCAATTAAGTTATCTCAGAGTCAGGAAGGAAGTTGTTAGGTCATTTTTCTTTCAATCCTCTTACCTGTACTTCAGCGCTGAAGAAAATTGATGTGTTAGAAAACGAGATACTCCTTCATGGGCTGCCGTTGGTTTAACAAAGTACAATCATAATTGATACAAAAGAGAGTATTATTAATGGCTGGCTAGGTAATTCTGCCCTCACATGGATTGGATTCACAGGATCACCTTATACAGTCATGGAATACTTCTTCACTCTAGCAAGTGCTTACGCTCTCACGCATTAGAATGACCAAATTTAATTGCCATTAACGATGCTGCAGCCTCCTCAAGCTCACCAAAACTTCTTTCCACTTTTATCAGTATGGGCAGCCTTGACAACCCTTTCTGCATGTGGCTACTCCTGCCATTTCCAAGACCATGACACTTGTAGAAATCTGAGAACTGAACTTGTCGATCATGGGCATTTTCCAGACTGGTCCTAGTAGACTTGATTTTCCATGAATTGGTTGATCTCTTCTTGTATGATATAGACCCAGAAGCTGCAGCTGCTGCAATCATGGCCCGCTTCTTCTTATTGTAGCGTATCCCACAGGCATTGCAGAGGGACTGTTTTCATGTAAAAAAATGTTCAAAAACAAAAAAGACAAGGTACACAACTATAAATAGTACAGGAAAATCTTTTCAAAATACCTAGTAATCCCGTGGGTATTACCTTGGGGCCTTGTGGGCCGCTTCTCCACAGTGGTGTTGTGGTCCTCTCGCAGTCTGCACAAACCCTAGGACCATTCCTAGAAGAACCTGCAGGTCCTTTTCCTTTAATTCCACGAGGGGCTGAAGGATTTTCCTGTTCAGTAATTCCAGCAGTTTCTCCAACCTGCACTCAAAAACAATAAGTAACAATAACCATACAAAATACCAAACACAAAACCTAAAGCTCAAGCTCACACAAGGGAAAAAAAAATATCCACCCACCTTATCATCATTAACATCTGAGTCAGTTGCAAAAGGAGTCATGACCATTCTCCTGAACCCATGATCAGCCTTAAATGTTGATCCATCTTCCTCACACACATTTGAATCTGATGCCAGGTCTGGTTTGGCATGGCCATGCACATTAATATCATAACTATCTCCTTCTTCTGCCTCATCATCTTCCCTAAATCTCATGAACTCAATGTCCATAGTCTTGGCATCATTAGTTTCTAGTGATGAAAAACTTCTGGAGCTGCCATAACCAGATGGAGATGGAACAAGGCCATTAAATTCCCAACCTGTGGCAATCATTTCTGCCTTAATATCCTAGGGATCATAAAGTTCTGAACCCAACTGCAACTTTGTGATATAATAATATTGCATGCAAAGCAACTTCTATGCTAGGTATACTCCAAAAATCCCAACCCTTCAGATCACCAAAGCTCCACAGCTCCAAATTCTACCCTTCATATTTCAATATTTCTCCACAAGGATAAGGTGGGGAAGAGGGGAGAAACCCTAATAACTGTGGATTAATAACCAGTACATGACGTAGACCATATGAATTTTCTAGATAATACTATCCCAAGTAAAAAGTCAGATGGGAGTCCTGAAGAAGCTAGGGGTCGTAGCAGGCATGGCGGATATGATATTAAGAGATGGGGTTGAGAGTTTTGAAAGGGTAGGGTGTGGGTACTGTGACAGGCACGTGAGCTAGAAGTGGAAGACAAAAGTGGTGTCTCAGAAAGTTGTTAGAAAAGTTAAGCGGCACGCAGGTAGAGACAACGCAGACCAGACATTCCCGCTGAGGCACAGTACTGGGTACTGTGGTGGAGAGACACAAGGAGCCATTTCCGCATTCAAAGAAAGAGCCAAAATCGCTGCTAACAGACGGGAATGGAGGCCGGCGAGAAAAGAAAAATCTGAGAGAGCATTAAATCCAGGAGCAAGGACATTGAAACTTCGCAGAGTACGAAGCCGCTGCACACCAATTCATGCCCCCACTCCACTATGTCGTCTACTTCAGATGCCAACATCGAGACAGGCAAGCATGCCCTAATTTAATTTCACCACTTTACAAAAAAACCCAATAATCCTTTTTATATCAACTGCTCATTCCATTACCCCAGAGAATTGTAAACACCACACCGTCTGTATTTATTGATCGCTGTCACTCGTGATATTTTTTTAGATTGTGGATCCAACACTGACGGCGGAATTTCAATTTTCAAAACAATGCTCCGCCGGTGCTGGTATGGTATGGTATGTGAACTTTTTGACAGGATTAATATATCATTAACCCTTTTGAACCAAGCGCGATTTCCCATTACATGTTTTACTGTGCGCACCCAAAGCCTAGAGCGTGCGTCCGTATATTTATTATCACTGACAGAGACAGGTATTAAAACACAAAGCTGCTGCGGCAAATAGTTGTGAAATCTAATACTGATATGTGGTTCATATTCTCCTTTCAACGTTTTGGTGAACTGGCCTCAAAACCATTTTTCATCCAACAAACTAACGTTTTGGTGAACTGGCTTCAAAACCATTTTTCATCCAACAAACTATCTTAGATTTTGGAAAAATGGGGTGCCTGTTCACTTTCAATTGCTCGGCAACCAGTACAATATATATGATGTTATAGAGGGGCGAGGGCAGTATATGTAACTATTTAGATTTTGGTACTATATGTCAATAGTTGGATTTTATAGTAGTTAAAATTTAACTGGTGGCATTAATGTCTCAGGCATTTCCTGTGTTATACTTTTCATAGCTTTATTTCTCTATACTCCCTCTATAACATTGTATATATTATTCTCTCATGGTAATTTTGATGATTTCACAAATAATATCATGATGATTTCACAAATGAAGGCTAGATGGTGTGTAAAAACAACTAAATTAATTAAAATTGGGTAGTTTTAGTTAAGTCAGATTTCAAAGAAAATGGAATTTTCCAAAATAGTTTTACGTAATCAGTAGTAAGACGTTTCCACCTCTAATAATAACATTTGCTTTTATCATGTTAAACAATTATGTTGTGATTGATAATATTAGGTTGAATGCTTTCCTTTGGGTGATTATATATCCCAATAGTTGGGTGATTATATATCTTAATAGTAGTTGATTACCACTTAGTCAAGAGTTTATGTTTTCAAAAAACTATATTGAGCTTTGTCCGATTCAAAAGTTAAAAGTGGTGTTTATGATCATTACTTATATTTGTAAGGCTAAAGCTATGTCATTATGAAAGTTAGAGGAAGCATTTTTTTTGGTAGCTTAGTATTTATTTTGTTATTTTTGCACTCAATTTTTGATGTAGTTAAAAGTGGTGTTAATGATCACTCTATGTATTTGTAGAGTTATGCCATAATTTGCAAGTTAGATAAGGATTTTTTATTTTTTATTTTGTTGGTGGTGAGTGTTTATTTTGTTATTTTTGCATTCAATTTTTGATGTAGGGGCATTTTCTTATAATTTTATAAGAAAGAGAGGCAAATGGATGGCAAATTTGAGTCATATGTGCCCTCGTTGTCCTTAGGAACCATTTGAGGCAACACATATAAGATGTAAAATGGGGACATATGGAGAAAGGGACCCTAAGAGCCTAAGCAAGATCATTAGTTAAGAGTTTTCCACAAAAAGGTGGGCAAGGAAGGTAAGCTCATAAATGATCTCGAAAGAAAGCCCAATAAGTTTATGAGATCTATTAAGAAAGTACCACCCAACCCCTCTTGGAATTCCATGTGACATGTTTCCACAAAGAGAAAAACTAAGAAGAAGACTCAGTACAAAGACCTAACTAAAAGGAAATAAAAAAAACTTTATAAAAAAAGGCAAGAGAAGTTTTTTGCACCTCTCACTGCTACATAATTATAACAACAAATGACGTCTCAGGCATTAACAATTTTATAACATTATATATATTAATAACTTTATTTTTCTATGCTCCCTCTATAGCATTGTATATATTGATAGCCTTATTCCTCTATTTTCCCATAGTAATTTTGATGATTTCACAAATAAATGATGGACCGTTTTTAAAAACCACCAAATTGATTAAAACTTCGTAGTTTTAGTTAATTCAAATTTCAACGAGAATGGAATTTTCCAAAATAGTTTTAGTTAATGAGTAGTAAGATGTTTCCACCTCTAATAACACTTGCTTTTATCATGTCAAACAATTATGTTGTAATTGATCATATTAGGTTGAAGGTTTTCCTTTGGGTGAGTATATTTCCTAATAGTAGTTGATTACAGCTTAGTCAAGAGGTTATGTTTCAAAAAACTATATTGATCTTTGTCTAATTCAAAAGTTAAAAGTGGTGTTTTTGATCATTACCTGTATTTGTAGGGCTATGTCATTATGAAAGTTAGAGGAAGGTTTTTTGTTTTTATTGTTGGTGGTAGCTAAGTGTTTGCTTTGTTATTTTTGCATTCAATTTTTTATGTAGGGGCATTCTCGTGGAATTTTACAAGAAAGAGAGGCACGTGGATGAAAAATTTGAGTCATAGGTGCCCTTCATTTCTAGGTTGTCCTTAGGAACCATTTGAGGCTACACATATAAGATGTAAAATGGGGAATTGTGAAGAAAGAGACCCTAAGAGCCTAAGCAAGATCATTAGTTAAGAGTTTTCCACAAAAAGGTGGGCAAGAAAGGTAAGCTCATAAATGATCTCCAAAGAAGGCCCAATAGGTTTATGAGATGTATAAAGAAAGTACCACCCAACAAGTCTTGGAATTCCATGTGAAACGTTTCACAAAGAGCAAAAGTGAGGAGAAGACTTAGTACAGAGACCTAACTAAAAGGAAATAAAAAACTTTATAAAAAAGTAGCAAGAGTTTTGAACCTCTTGGAGCTACATCCTAAAAAATTATAATGACAAATTTTTACTTCTAAAACTAAAGAAAAACTAAGTTATTCCCTTGAGCCCACATGGGTACCTCAATTGGTGAATGCCTTGTTATGAAGTATTTTGTAAACCATGAGATTCAAAGTTCAAATCCCTCATGGGTGAGACTATATATATATATATATTAACAAAGTTGTATAAAATCATTTTGGAAAATAAGTTCAATTTATAGCTTCAAAGGCACAAAAAAAAAAAGCAAAAGCTATAGCAAATTTAGGAGTTATCATTCAATTATGGACTACCTTATTATGCTTAAGATAATCATGGATGTGTGCTGCAATAATAAAATCCATCTTCTATGTTGTTTTGTTGCCTTTAAAAAGGCTTTTGACACAAAGCCTAGAACTAACCTTTTGAACATAAATTTAGAAGAGTTAAAAGTTCCTTTTGAGTTGATAGCTACTACAATGAGTTTTTATGGGAATGTCATTTCCATGTGTCGAAACATTGAGTGTTGTTCATAAGAAAATAATTGTGCTATAGGAGTTAAGAATGGTTAGCATGTGTTGCCTACCATTTTTGACATATACAAGAGGGTTGTATGGATGTGATAGCATCATTTATCACTAGCTTAGACTTGATGATTTATACATTGGCCTTGGGCAGCCCTTCCTTTCAGACTTGGACATATTTCTCAAAAAACAGTATCTTAAAACCCATACGCGACTCTGCCCAGACTTTTCTGCGTATATACGCGAGTCTATACATATAGAATCACTTATGCCATTTTAAACATTAAATATATATCTATATATATATATTCCCTATTTTAGAGGCGGGGTTTACTATTGTTCTAGTAACTTAACCACCCCAGTCGTGGCCTAACTGTTCCCAACTGTAAAATCTAATTTGAGGGAGTATAAAATCCCCTCAAGGGAATGGCCTAAGGGAGGAAGAGAAAGAGAAATATAGATATTATACGTTGTTGAAGCCCTATCCAAGTCTGATATATTCCCGTGCCTCCTGCACTTCCCAGATATCTGCAGGAAACCCTTGTTTCCTTAAGATGCTCACCACCCTATGTGACATCCATTGTGCATTATCTTTGGAAGAAATCTTGAGAGGCTAGAGCTGGATGGATCTAGAGGACGATATGCTGGAAGGCCGTGGCAGATTTCAGGTGATCTCTCCACATTTTTTTATTGTACATGTTATTAATAATAGAAGATCCATCTTGTTCATGATGTTTACGTGTCAATAACATTTTATACATGTGTAATTATCATCAATTGAACATTTAATATTGTTTTTATGATGTTATGCATGATTTCCACTAACATCTAGAACATACATATGTTGTACAACTAGGATTTTGTGTTCGTTCTTTGCTGATTTACAGATTAAGGAGCACAAAGTGGTGTAGGGGGTTTGCACCCCGCGGGATCCACTTCAACCGAGGGATATCCGGGTAAGGCCTGCTACTTGTAGATTCTAGTTACTTGCATAGAAGTTGGTTAAGTGAGTCCTTCTTGTAATGGCATGCCCCTGATCTATGAAGGCTCATCAACCCAAGACCTTTAGGGTAACATTTCCCAAAACAGAAATGGAGACTCCGTTGGGGAGCACATTCTTGTGATTTCTCGTTTGGGTTGTCTTATCTATCTTGTAGGTTCCTGACAGGTTTTATCACTTTTTACAGTTTAGTAAGTCTTTTTTCAGCCAAATAGAAGACCTCGTCCCTTGATCAAGCTTGAATTTTTATTTTTTCCTTATCTTTACATATATACGCAGCTTTTTCTTTGCATTTTCAGATATAATTCTTGTGTTTTCCATAGGGATCCGCGTATACTTCCTGTGTTTTCCATAGGGACCCGCGTATACGCGAGTTTCCTTGGTTACAGTCGTGTATACACGCTAGTTGCACACTATAAAACCGCGTATGGCTGAAAAAATTTGAAAATTTAAGTTTTCAGCCTCTGTAGTCTTTTATGTCTGTGTTGAACCATTCCTGTGGTGTCTTTAAGGTCTTTGGACTGTGTTTATGGTGATTTCATATCCATTTCTCTCTTGTTTTTTTGAAAACCTAGCCATTTGGTGAATTGCCTTGTTTTGTGTGTTTGCAATTGCGGCTGAAGCACCGAGAACTTTGCTTTAGTTCTTGGCTGTTCTGACCTATCGGAACAATGATCCTTTGCTTGTTTGCTTGTCTTGGCCCTATGCATTGCTTCACTTATGGTTTTTTCCTCCTTGGTTTATTTCGGTTTTCTTGATTTCTTGGACTTATCTTGTTGCGAATCTTGAAGAATCTCTTTTTGGTTTTTTGAGTTCCTATTCATTGCAAGATTGTGCTACTGTGTTGAATCAATTGATTGAGTTTCTTGGTTCTTTTTGCTCATTTAAGTCCTGCTATGAAAATAGCACAGTTGGCTTGAGCACTGGTTGAGACTCATTTTGCTTGATCCTGGTTCTTGGGTAGTTTTTGTTTGTCTTCTTGAAATCTATTTTCTTCCATTATAAGTAAAAAACCCAAAAACATTTTTTGTTTTCCATAGATTTTCTTTCAGTTTGTTTTTACGGTTTCATTACATCTTTTGAAGCTTTTTGATTGATTTATAGTCTTTGATTCTTGGCTTGATCATGAAGGGAGTCTTCTTTTGCTTTCACTCTTTTATATCAAGTGCATTTTTGGCATTCATATGCATAGGAGTTCCGCTTGGAACTAGCCTTGTTTTCTGTCAAAAAGTGATCGAACCATTGTCTTGCTAGGGACTCTTTTTGCTTCTTTAGAATTAGCATCTTAGGATTTGCATATCATTGCTAGTTTGCATGAAGTGCATTTGAGCATTTTAGTCTTTTTCATAACTTTCTGAATCGTGTGAAGTGTGAGTGTCTGAAAAGAAAAAACAAAGTTTTTGTTTATTAGTTTCGTAGAACCCATGTAGAGATCACTTTTTATCAAAAGGAAATTGTTGCATTTGCATGTAACTAGGTTTTCATTGATTTCTTTTGCGTCATAAAACACCATCAGTTTCACTTCCATGTACCCTTGACTTAGGTAACAGTCAATTTAAAACAAGCGATATAATTAAAAGAAACTAGAAGTTTTTGTATTATTGTCATTAATCATACACCAACTAGCTAGGTTGTAGGGCCTTGGATTAGGTGAGTGGAGAGTTAACTCTCCAAGGCCACTCAAATTGTTAAACATATAAAGTTTATTAACGAGTGAAATCCAACACCATTAAGTGGACCGGGAAAGCTCTCCTCCAGAGAGTCAAGCGTGAGGGATAGTGCAGGCAGAGAAGAGAGATACTACCTCTCCTATTTGTTGAATCTTGACCTAAGACCGTTTCGCCCAGCAGCCGATATAGATTGGTACCCTTAGTTGCCTATCCTAGGGACCACACTCGTGACTACGAGGGGGAATACCCGTGGTACCTGAGATAGACATTGCATCACTTCCATCAATACTTATGGAGGGTGCCCTTGCGAAGCTTGGGGACTTGTACCGGCAAAGGTTGTTGTTAGGAGGTCAGCGTAACTGTTTTTGTTACCTTCACTAGTAGGCCTGGGGCGTAATTACCCCAAAATATTCTCAGAAGGTCCTATTATTTAGTTGTCTTTTATTTTGGTGTCTAGTCCTCATCAACTGGAGCAGAAATACTTGAGAGCTTCTTGCCTGGTTGTATATTAGGAACTTTTTAGAGTGTGCTCTTTGCTCCTAGATTGCTTAGCTTCATATATTTTTTGAGTCTAAATTTAATCTCTTAAAGTGGCTGACCGATCACCTCGTCGATCGAGGAGGCTTCGTGGGTTGTCTCCTGCGAGTGCCGAGCCTTCTTCAAGAAGGCGTAGGAGTAATTTGGAGGATGATTTTCACCCGGTGGTTTCAAACGCAGTGGAGAGAGATCCTCCATCAGGGCTTGCAATTTCTGTGGGTGGTTCTGATGTCAGTGTCAGTATAGAGAGGAGTGCTCCACTCATCTCTAAAGTTTTATTTCTAGTAGAAGAAGTAGAAATAGAGGAAGTCCCTCAGCCTGCTGAGTCTCTTCCATCTCTTCTTCCTGCTAGTTATCCTCACGTTATTCAGTACATCGGACCGAAGTCTCAGAGACCAGAGAGTCCTTTTCCGTCATATTCCTTTCTTTCGATGGCCGCGACTGGGAACACAATTTCGGCTGTGAACACTACAAGTGCTCAGACTCCTCTTTCAGTTGAAGGAGGGGGCACTATTGCTATATCGACAATCACTTCTAGTGCTGTTGTGTTTGGCTCTCGAAACACCCAAGCACATGCTTCTCAATATGGTCCCTTTTCTTATGGAATGCCCACTAGTGGAATTCCTTCTTTCTCCTTTTTTGCTGCTTCAGCTGTCTCCACACCCATTCCTTCTATGGCTAGTGGATCAGCTTCATTTCAAGGGTCCCCCTTTGGAAGTGGGCACATCCCTCATTCAACCCCTTCCTTAGGATCTTTACCTTTTACCTCTCAAACTCAAGGTTTCAATCCTTTCTCGAGAGGTCAAAGTTCTAATGTCTTCTCAGGATGGAACCCTGTTTTTACAGCATTAGGAGCAGGGAGTAGTTTCTCGCTGGTCAGCAAGGGAATGCTCCTTTCCCTTCATCAAGTACTTCTCAGGCTTTTTCTCCGTTTGCAAATTCTTGGAACCCTTACTAAGGGGTTTCCTCTTCATTCACTACCTCGGTTGGAGGGAATGGTCCTGTGTATAGTAACTCTATGTTGGGGGGGGGGGTCCTTCTCCAAATGTTGGGTCGCAAGGATTTTCTTATGGCCTAGCATTCTCTACGAACAACATCTAGAAACCTGGTGCCTCAAAAAATCCAGGTTATTCTTTTTAGAATGTGGGGAATCCTTCCTATGGAGGATGGAATTCCCAGGCTTCTCCTCGCTTACCATTTTTGGCAACGTTAAACTTGCCAGATCTATCGAAATTGACTAACGATCCTATTCGGTATAGTTCGGGTTGGCCTCCAGTCCCCACCAAGCTCCCCTCAGACATTCCAAAGTTTTAAGGGAAAACTGGTGAGGATCCGGCAGATCATATCACCACTTTCTATTTATGGTGTTCCTCGAACTCCTTGATCGATGACTCGATTAGGTTGAGATTATTTTAAAGAAAATTAACTGGAAATGCTGGTAAATGGTATATTGAGTTAACTGGGGGCATTTTTTCTACTTTTGGAGAGTTGGATACCATGTTCTTAAATCACTTTCAGTTACCTATCCATTATGACGCCGAGATTGACCTCCTGGCCAATTTTCAACAGGACAAGGAAACTCACATTTCTGACCATATTCAGGAATGACGAAGAAGGAAGAGGCTCATTAAAGCCCAAATCTTGAATGAATTCCTTCTTGAGTGGTTTTTGAAATCTTTACAGCCAGAAATTTCTAAGGATATATCTCTTTCAGGGGTATTTTCTGAAGAGCAGGCTATTTTTTGGGCTCTGCAACTAGAACTGATTTATTCTCAGTCTGGAGTCCTTAATAAAAAATTTCCAAATGCTCCTCACTCCAAATTAGACTTAGCCAAAACTAAACGTGGTCCCCATGGTGACGGGCTTATCGGTTCAATTGATAGAGATGCGGCTAACCTGCTAAGTCAATTGCAGCAGTTGTCTATACAATCTTCTTCTTCTAGTCAGGTGTGCCTTCAGTGTCAACTCCTTCCCAGTCCTTGACAATTAATTTTTTCCAAACTTCCAATCCCAAATGAAATCAACAATCCGATGGGAAGAAGAAGGGATGGAATAACAAAAAAAGGAAAAGGATGGGAAGGGGAATGTAAACAAATCCAATGATCATGTTGGAGAGGGTAAAAAGGATAATAAAAAGAAGGTGAAATTTCCATGAAAATTGTGCACTAGAGATCATCTTATGCACATTTTCCCTAAAATTCAAGATGTGCAGTGCTTGTTAGCTCAACAGGGTTCTTCTAGTTCCCAAGCTTTCCTAACAAACCCTTTTACCCAAGGGGAGCAATTAGTTGCTGGCGCGAATCAAAATATTGGGGCTTCCTCTGGGGGCAGCTAGGAAGGGGAAAATACATCAAACATATACATGATGAGTGCTCACGAAGATATTGCTATGAGATCTTGTGACTATGGCGAAGCTGAGTCTTCAAAAGCCAAGGGTGCTCTTGATAGTACCAAGCCACTTCATATTACTAGGCCTACTGTTGAGCCTATACCTCAGATGTCGAAAGGGTCTTCAAAACGTTCGATAGTCAATCCTAATGCCAAGGTTGCCCAGAACTACTTGATTGTAGAAGATCTCGCTCAAATTCCTTGTACCATGTCTGCGTTAGAGGTGCTCCAGCCTTGTCCGGCTCAGCAGAGTGCTTTTCTCACTGCTATTGGGGCTATTGATCCAAAGAATTCTCTTATGATCACATTTGATATGTCAAATTTTAAAAAGAGACGTCCTCATCATATGGCCTTCCATATCAAATCGACTTATCAAAAATTCAATATCTTTCGAACAGTCGTAGATGAAGGTGCTTCCACATGTGTAATGTCTCTTGCATGCTAGAAGGGTATTGGATCTCCTGCAGCCGTTCCTTCAGCCACTCTTCTCAATGCGTTTGATGGTCATTCTCACAGGCCGCATGGTATTGTTCCAACTTTTCCCATATGTGTTGGGGGCAAGACTGTTAATATCGAAGTTGAGATAGTTGATGCAAGATTAGACTATAACCTTCTGTTGGGGCGAAACTGGATCTATGAGATGGATGCCATAGCATTCTCATTATTTCGTATTGTTTGTTTCCCTCACGAAGGGAGAATTGTCACAGTTGACCAACTAGATTGTTCTCCTGTAGATCCGAATGCATATTCTGACACAACCATTCCTTTGGTGAAGGATACCAAGCCACCTGTTGAGAATTTGGGGGTTGGAATGTACACTTCCTTGATGGGTACTTTTGATCTTCCGCATCTTTCGGTTCATATCAATGTTATTTCATCCTCTAGGGCTCCTATTCGACGAGAGTTTTTCAGAACTCATTATTTTTCAGACCCCTGGACCTTACCTTCTCCTACCTCCACATTAGAAGAAGGTCAAGTGGGTGGAATGGAATTTCCTATGTCTGTAGCTAAGATTTCTTATAGCTCTATTGTTGACTCTGCAAATTCCATTCCAGTTTCTCTTTCACCGGAGGAATTGGAAGGAGATGTGGCTCCGGCTTGGACTCTTAGTCCATCTTTGGCTCAAGATTTCGTTGATACTAATCTCCCATCTGAAGAGGCCATCCTTGAAGCATTGACTGGTGTAGAGAGACCGTGGGATGATTTGCATCATCGGTCTTACTTTCTCCCAGACTTGCGCGAAGTTGAATCAAGTTTTCCTAGCCCTCAGTCTTTTGTTCTTGTTCACCAAGTCCTGAACCCTTTAGCACCAGGATAGGTTTTTGCTGAAGGGAACATGGCTGTGATTTCTCCTACTATCCCGGTGAACATCTCCAGAGACCCCAACATTATAGAGAATGTCTTCATTGGAGCTGAATGTTCCCCTGAAGAGATTCAAATTTACGCCGATCTCTTTTGAGAGTTTAGAGATGTGTTTGCCTGGTCTTATGAGGAAATGCCTGGTATAGATCCATCTATTGTCCAACATGAGATCAAGGCATACGAAAATACTAAGCCTATTAGGCAAAAGCTTCATCCTGTAAACCCTAGGAAGGCCGAAGCTATCAAATTTGAGGTGGAGAAACTGCTAAAGGCAAGATTTATATACCGAGCTCCTTTGACTGAGTGGGTTTCAAATCCAGTTCCTGTGGACAAGAAACAAGGAACAATTCGAGTTTGCATCGACTTCAGAGACCTAAATAAAGCATGTCCTAAAGATAATTACCCCACACTGTTTATAGATCAAATTATCGATGAGTGTGCGGGGAATGAAATTTTCTCCTTCATAGACAGTTTCTCTGGATATAATCAAATTACTATCCATCCTGAAGATCAGCAAAATACTGCATTTATTTGTCCCTGGGGTACCTTCGCTTACAAGAAAATGCCTTTTGGCCTAAAAAATGTTGGAGCTACTTTTCAGTGGGCCATGTGTTACGCCTTCCACGACATCAAACATATTATCGAGGCGTATTTGGATGATTTAGCTACTCATTCTTGCAAGAGAATTGATCATCCTTCTCACCTCTGTCAAGTTTTTGAACGATGTCGACATTATAAAATATGGTTGAACCCGAACAAGTGCGTTTTCGCTATCACATCCGGTCGGTTGTTGGGATTCATAGTGTATACGGAAGGGATTCGGGTAGATCCCTTCAAGGTTGAGGCAATACTTCAGTTGCCTCCCCCGTCTTCAATTCTTCAACTTCAAAGTCTGTAAGGAAAAGTTAATTTTCTATGAAGATTTATCGTAAATTATGTTGAGATTATGAAAGGATTTATGAGATTATTAAAGAAAGGAGTTCCATTTTTTTGGGATGACTTTGCTCAACGCTCATTCGATGCTTTGAAAAAAGCATTGACC
Organism: Pinus albicaulis; assembly: GCA_034641835.2. Taxonomy (NCBI): domain Eukaryota; kingdom Viridiplantae; phylum Streptophyta; class Pinopsida; order Pinales; family Pinaceae; genus Pinus; species Pinus albicaulis. The sequence continues at coordinate 53,888,576 of CM076580.1, read as the reverse complement.
TCTGCTCCTTTATTGAGTCCACCCGATTATAATAGGGATTTCCTCTTGTATCTCACGACAGCAGAATCTACCATTGGTATGGTTCTGGTTTAGGAGGACAATGCTCTTTCCGTGCATGTTATATATTGCCTTAGTCGAGGCTTGGTAGGACCTGAACTCCGATATTCTTCGATAGAGAAGCTTGCTTTAGCAGCTGTGCATGATGTTCAGCGGCTCAGAAATTACATTCAACAATGTTACCGATGAAATAGGTAACCTGACCTCAAAACGGGAACTCTAGCCCAAAAAGACTCAAAAAAAATGAAAAAACACCCCAAAAACAAAAAAAGTGTATTCCAGAACGCACTTGGTTTTTTTTTAAGGTCAAATTTCAACATTTTATAAAATTATGCTAAAAACAAAATTGTTCCTTGAAAAAAGGATTGAAAAAACACCCTCAAAACAAAACCAGTTGATGCTGGAATAACAAAAAAAAAAATTGTGTCATATTTTTGACATTTTTAAAAATAGAAATAACATTTTTTCATTTTTAAAATTCAAACATTAAAATAAACCTAAAATTTAAGAAAAAAATAAATTTAAAAAATAAAAACATTTTAAAGCTTAAAATTTAAAAATATATAGAGAAAAAAAAAGAGACAAAATTAAATTTTTAATTCAAACATTAAAAAAAAACCTAAAATTTAAAAAAAAAATAAAAGAAAATTTAAAGATTAAAATTTCAAAATATATATATATATATATATATATATTAAATTTAAAAAAGAAAAAGAAAATGTTTATTAAATTAAAAAAAAAAAAAAATTTTAAAATAGAAAATTAAATTTAAAGAAATATATTAAATTTTAATAAATTTAAAACTTTAAATTTAAAAAAAAAAAAATACATTATTTAAATTAAAAGTAAAAAAATGAAAAATTAATTAAAAATGAAAAATGAAAAATAAAATACAATAAAAATATTAAATTTTAAAAAATATATATTAAAAAAACAAATAAATTTTAAAAAATAAATTAAATTTAAATTAAATATATATATATGAACTTAAATTAAAAATATATATATTGGATTTTATTAAATTTAAAAACAAAAATGTTAATATTAAAATAACAAATTAAATTTAAAAAAGAAAAATATTAAATTTTAATAAGTAAATGAATAAACAAATACATTTTGAAATAAAAAATAGATTTTAAATATAAAGAAAAAAAAAACATTGTTAAAATAAAAAGTAAAAAATGAAAAATTGAAAAAAATAAAATAAAAAATAAAATATTCAATAAAAAATAAAATAAAATAAAAATTTAATTTGAAAATCTTAAGTTTAATTTAAAAAAAAAAATCTAATTTTAAATACACAATTTTAATTGAAATAAAAAAAATATAATAATTTTATGTAATTAAAAAAATAATAATAAAAAATTAAAAAAGAAAATATTAAATTCAAATAAATTGAAAAAAAAAAACAAAATTTATTAAAATTTAAAAAATTAAATGAAAAAACTAAACATAAAATTTAATAATAATAAAAAATATGAAATTTTAAAAAAAAAAATCAATTAAATAAAAAAAATACAAAATTTAATAAAAATTATTAACAAAATTTAGAAAAAAAAAAAAAATTGAAAACAAAAAAAATGAATAAAATTTATAAATAAATAAATAAATAAACAAAACAAATTAAAAGAAATTAAATTTCAAATGTAAAAATTAAATTAAATTAAAAAAAAAATTTAAATTAAATTTTTTGAAATAAAAAAAAATCAAATTAAAAAAAAAGATTAAAAATTAAAAAAAAAGAATTTTTTTGATCGTTGTGGCGGCGCCATCGGCCTCACGCCAGTGTGACGGAGAGCCCATACCGGCCAGGCGGAGAGCGTCGGGGCTCGCCCTCCCACACGGCGAGCGGTCACGAGAATCGCCTCTCCAGCGGCGCATTGCGTGCGCGAGGCCGAATAGGAATGCGCCCTCCGCGGCGTGAGGCGGTCAGGAATCGCCCTCTCGTGGCGGGAAGGCCCGATTCCAGTCGATTCTCGCCTTTCCACAGGGGAGGCGGTCAGAATCGCCCTCTTGCGGCGGAGGGCCGATTCAGGGTGATTCCGGAATCACCCTCCGTCGTCCGCTCGCCTTGTAGCGGGAGGGGCAGTTCCGGAAGAGCTCGACTCGCGCCGCGGGAGGGCGGTCTTGGAATCGGCCTCCCCGTAGCGAGAGGCGGTCGAGTGGCCTCACGCACAAGAGGAGCGATTCTCGGGCCGATGTGCCTCCTAGCCCGGGTGGCCCGGCGGAAGGTGGCGCCGTGAGATGGCCTCCGCCCGAGTGAGGGTAACCTCTTGCGGGCGACGGGGGTTTGCGGCGAGCCTCCCCGCTCAGCGGTCGGCCTCGGCACTTTGGGTATGTGGATGCCACCACGATCTTTTTTTTTTTAAATTCAAAAAAATTATTTATTTATTATTATTATTATTATTTTTAAATTTGTTTTGTTTTGTTTTGTTTGTTTTTTTTTTTTAATTTTGTTTTTAAATTTAATATTTTAGATTGATTATTTTTTAAAATTTAAAATTTATTTATTAAATTTTGATTTAATTTAATTTAATTTTTTAAAATCTTTTAGTTTATTTAGTTTTTCATTTTTAAATTTTATAAACTGTTTCATTTAAAAAAAAAAATTTATGGATATTTGTTTTTTAATTATTTGCATGTGGTTTTTTTCATTTTTTTTGTTTTTTTTAAATCTAAATTTTAATTTTGTAATTTAAATTATTTTTAAATTTTCTATTTTAATTTTTTTTTTTTTTTTTAATTATATGGTTTTTAATAACTTAGAAAAAAATGTTTTTGATGTTTTTTTTTTTCTTTAAATTATGTGTTTTTTTTTCTTTTTCAAATTTTGTCATTTCTTTTGATATAATTTTTCGAATATTTTTGTTCAAATTTTTTATTTTTACGAGTTAATTTTGTTTTTTTTTACATTTTTATTGGTTTTTTTTATTGTTTATATATATATATATATTTTATCAAAGTTTTATGTTTTATTACCAACATGAAAATCACCACTCTAAAAAAAAAGGTTGATACTGCATCAATACGTTTCAAAATTAGCATGAAAATCACCGCTCTAAAAAAAAAAGGTTGATGCTGCATCAATACGTTTCAAAATTAGCATGAAAATCACTAACATTTTAAAACAAACATTCATACTTCATAAAAAAATATATTAGAGTGTCAAAAATGTGCACAAAAAAAAGGGGGTGATTCTGCATCACCACTTTTCAAAATCGGGTGCTTTTTATGCTACCAAAAAAAAGTAGGTAACAGTGCAGTTACCTGTTTCATTGGTAACAGTGTTATTCTTCTACATAAAACATATGTTTTGGCAGTAGTCAATCCATTTCAGTTTGTTCTCAGTAGGCGAGTGATTGGGGGCAAACACAATCGATTGATTGTAATTTTACAAGAATTTGATCTTGAGTTTATGTCTACCAACTCCAAGAAAACATTAGTTTTTGCGGAATTGATTTCTGATTTGCCCTGTGGAGAAGAGATTATTTATGACGAATCATTTCCTGGTGAACATCTTTTTCTCATTTCTTCACAGGATCCTTGGTATGGGGATCTCATAGTTTATCTGGAGACTGTGAAGTTTCCCTCGACTTTTTCGAAAGATGAGCGTCGAAAGTTACGTCGCTTAGCCAAACGTTATTTGATTATTGGTGACACTTTATATCGTCACGGGGTCGATTCGATCCTTAGATGCTGCTTAACTCTCAAAGAAGCTGAGGTTGTGTTGAATGATTGCCACAGTAAAGCTTGTGGTGGTCATTTATCTGGGCTTGCTACAGCCCAAAAAATCTTGTGTGTAGGATACTTTTGGCCTTCGATTTTCAAATATTGTATGGAATCGGTCAAAAGGTGTCATCCATGTCAGGTTTATACTCGAAATATGCACGCTCATCCAACTCCTGTCTTTCCTGTCATTACTGTCGGACCCTTTACAAAGTGGGATATTGATTTTACTACTTGTAACCTGCCTTCGGATAAAGGTCACAAGTACATTATCGTAGTTGTAGACTACTTCACGAAGTGGGTTGAGACTATGCCTACTTTTGGGAATGACGGTGAGACAACAACTCTTTTCCTCTTCAATCAAGTCATTTGTCACTTTGGTATTCCCAAAGAGATTGTCACTAATCATGGCAGTCACTTTCAGAATTTTTCGGCAGGAGAATTCGTCTCCTTATTATCCTCAAGCCAATGGGCAAGTTGAAGCTGTGAAAAAATCCTTGAAGACAATTCTTCAATAGACAATTGATAAAGCCAGATCCAATTGGCATATTATGTTGTATCCTGCACTTTGGGCATACCGGATGTCAGTCAAAATTGCAACCGGTTTTACTCTGTTTCAACTAGCTTATGGGTTGGAATCTATATTTCCTATTGAGTGCGAAATTTCCTCTCTTAAATTACTTGTTGAGCTTCTTCCTGACACTTCTAGTCTCGAAGAATGGCTCCTTCATCTCGAACATCTTTATGAGCAGCGTCAAGATGCAGCTACGATGAATGAGGCACATAAGAATCAGGTAAAGGTTCAGTACGATAAGGTGGTCAAACCTAGGGTCTTCTCTGAAGGTGACCTTGTCTTGGTATATGCCCAAGAGAAGGATGATTTGGGGGCAGGTAAGTTTAAATCCATGTGGCATGGCCCCTTCATCGTTAAAAAGGTCATGAAGAAATGAGCTTATGCCTTGATTTATTTCGACGGAAATGAGTTGGCGGAGCCTAGAAATGGGCTCTATTTGAAAAAGTATTATGCCTAGGCTTTGGCCTAGCATCTTGCTTTGTTGTATATATTTTTTCTTTTGTACATATCTAGGTTTTCGATTTTGTGGTGTGATTTTGATGAATTTGATCTAATTTGGAAGGTGTTATTGGATGACATGAGTCACTTTGGTTTCGCCGATGCTGCTAGTAGACATACCCGGAACTTAGCTTCCACAACTTGGGTACTCCATTATCCATCCGGTCAGTTGTTAGTGTCAAGAGGTGTATGCATTGGTCTCGCTTCGAACAACGTAGCATAATACATTGCAATGATTAATATACTCTCAGAAGCAATATCCTTGGGTGTTGATTTGTTAGTAGATTTCTTGGATTCACACACGATTCGCAGCTGGTGTTTTCACAGTTGAACAACACATATAGAGTCCGAGACCCATTTTTACATCGGTTTTTTTTTAGGGTACATTTGTTGCAAAGATCATTTCAGTTTATAACATTCATTCATATTCCTCGAGCTAACAATTGGATGGTAGACTTATTGGATAATCAAGCAATTGATTGGCATATTAATCATTCAATACTTTAAACAATATATCAAATACATCATACATTTTCATACATTTGAGTCATCACATCATATAAATCGATGTATATATATATATATATAGTCAGAGTGTTCAAAAATATACAAAATTTGGACCATCATGTCCTACAAAATTAGGGCTTATGCCCGATCATGTCTATCATCAAAAACTGTTACAGGCATCTGATCATATCCATAAATTGTAATGTTCCCACATTTTGCAGCTAATGGGAATATTGCATTTTATTTTCAGTTTGTTTAACTCATGAATAAATGTGTAAAGGAAGGACTCTAAAACTCCTAATCAGCAAAATAAATCAATGCCCAATGTGAACATGGACAAATCTGGGTCATTTCAATAAAATACACTTAGGTGTGAAAAGGAATGGAGAAGGTTGACTAGGTCAACAGGACCAAATCACAACAATGTCTAGATGCATTGAACCTCCTTATTGATCAACGCAGTTCTAGATGGAGGCCCTTCATGTGAAAATGGTTAAATCATTGGAGGTGGTTTAGGGTTTTCTAAGCCCTAATGCTATAAAATGAAGAGGAAGGCCACAAGGAAAGGTTGTTGAAGATAATTCGATTTTGAGATTGCTTAGGCAACTCAAAATCTCTGGCTGTTTAGCTAGAGAGAGGAATTTCCTGTTTAGGAATTCCTCCTCCTTCATTGAGGAGCTCTTGAAGGAGTATGTTCTGAAATGCCTCACATCTAGGATTGAGGCCAAGAATCCTCCATCAAGACAACATTATTTCTGCAGCAGAATAATACTGTATTGCTGGGTGTTGCAGTGAGAGATTTTCAAAACCACTTCCAAATCTAGTTTTTCAGAAAATGGAGCATTCCTTTCTCTGAAAGATTAGTGAGGAAGCCTTGAGCTTCATATTCAGATCTTTGCATCAGGCCAAAAAACCTTCCAACATCATCTTTGCAGTACACTTCAGAAACTGCGTCATTTTTCCAGTGCATTGCTGCAACAGGGTTTCTACCCTAGTTTGGTGCTTATTTCCTTGAGGAAGGGCCATCCCTTATTTTGGAAAGTTTGTATTGCAGCCATCTTCTGTAATTTTGCACATCTCAGCTCATATACTCAGAGTTTCAGTGATTCTGCATTTTTCAGATCCATATTCTTCAGATCTGATACTTGTATTTATTCTTTCATGAAATCCCCTTGCCAGGTGATCTATTTGACGTATAAAAGGAGTTGAATCTCTATTTTTCTTCATTATATGTTATAATAAACTTCATATCTGATGTTTTAGACATATTTTGTCTAATGTCTTCAGAAATTACGCTCTGCATGCTTCAGCCATTTTCTGCATACTCAAAGTCATGGAAAATCGGCATTTTTAAGCATATCCGGGGATGGAGGAACTGTTTAACATAGCTAGAATGCTTTGTTTGAGCTGAAATTCGGAGCATAGGTTCCTCATGACCTAATCTAAAATAACCTCCCACCATTTCCCTTAGTTTTACGCATATTTCTTCCATCACTTCATTGTCAATTGCACTATGTTCACGCTCTCTCCAACTGATAAACATCTTGAGAAAAATCATTAAATCGTTGATTAGAATCAAGTTTTAAATTTTCACTCTATGCATACGTGACCTATTTTGTACACATTCACGTATGATATGCAGGTCCGTCCACACGAACCCGCGTATGCACAGAGGGTTTCATCAAAAAATCTCTTTTCTACGGTCAAATTTTAAATTTTTTACCTTAAACAAGAATGAAATTGATGAAAAGGATGAGTTTAGAGCTTACCTGACTTATTTGATGTGATTTGACGGGTGATTGCTCCAGTTTTGAGAAAAGGAATTTTTTCCCCAAAAGCTCCTTCTCCACTTCTGCAATGTGAAAATGATCTAAATGTGAGTCAAATGGTGTATTTATGCCCAGAATTTGAAAAATTTTGCAAATTTTCCTTATGCTTATTTTTCGAATTTGACTAACGCTGTATAACCATTTGGCTTGTAAGTGTTGGGCAAGGTATTTTTTCAGGTACATGTTGCTGAATTCAAGATTTTTCTAGTTTTGCTTCGAATCCATGACCGCTGACCTGTCATGGCAGGTATCTGATTTCGAATTGGCATATATGTTAGGGAATCCACTTTCTGTTGCATTTTGCATACTAGCCTCCATTTTGATCACTTGCCATAGGGTCGATCCCATCATGTCATGAGTACTTAACCCATTTCACTCGCCAATTTTTTAAATCATGACTTGGTGGTAGAGCCTTCCTTTACATGGGCTTCCTAGTTAGTTCCTCATTAGAATTTGTCGCCCATGCTGCAATTCTTATAGGCTCGAGAGTCCTCTTCAGTCCTGCCATGTCTTATGCGTTGAAGCTTCATTCTTATTCTTCTTCACTATCATCTTTTCTGGCCATTACCCTAGAGGCTCCCTTATGTTGTCGAGTTGTATTATTGCATTGCATATTGACTACTTGTTTATCTTGGCCTTTAGCCGACTTCATATGGACTCATGTTTAAGCCATCTTTTGACCATGTCTTTCTGTACAAGTTAACCATGCAATCACTTAGCTTCTGCAACTTGACACCTTTACTCGTGGATGGAACATTCCTCTGAGTGTCACTTACCAGTTTTCGACACCTTGCATTGAGCATAGGATTGTTCCTATCCCAGGAACTAGAGCATCTGTGTCACGACACTCGTTCTATCCATTGTACTATAGCATTATTTTATTATTTTTCAGGCTTTGAATATGAAAAAGACAAAAAAATTAAATATTTTTAAAAAGAGCGAGAACGAGACATTTCTTCCATATTTGATGGCAGCTACAGTGTCAGTTTGGTTGCCCTTGAACAAAGCACAAAAAAGCTAAGTATTTTATCCATTTGGGATGGTTTTAGTTCTTGACTTAGGAGAAGCCATAACATTGTTTCATGAGTCAATACTCCCCCGTTTGGTTATCTCTTCCAATCATATGGAGGGTTTGTTTATGCCTCCTGCATGACAAAATTATACAAAGCTATCATTTGTTGCCACAATCAAACATGAGTTGTGCTTTTGTTCAAGGGAAGTTAACCTAAGTCGTCCTTTCTGCGGTGTCTCTTGACTCATTTTTTCAGTCGGCCTTCTTGGTCTTGTCAGTATCTTGTTCTATCACATCAGATATTTGGTCCTTTGCTCGTGCTGGTTTGAGAAGGTCTCCACTGAATTCTTGTCGGCCGGTTTGTCTCTTATCGACTACGACATATTGCTTTGAGATTAAACCTAGAGCCACACCTTGGCCCTATTTACATCATTGATTGGTGACCTTGTACTCAAAATTTGATCATCATCACGAGTCTTTAACTAAGTGGTTTCCCTTGTGTTCGATGTCAGCTTACATTATCACACTTGATATTCGTGCAGTACCTTGATTTCCATTTGACCCTGTTGGTGGATATCTCGCCTCTTTGTCAGCTTTCATTATTGGTTGGTTCAGAGGATTTCTGTCGTGTGCTAGCTTCATCTTGTGCATGCCAGAAATGTACTTCGGGTTGGTTACTTCACTCTACTTTGTCCAATTCCTTCCAAATCTTGGCCTGCGGGTTACACTCACGCTGGACTGATGTGGGATGCCCTAATGCCTTCCTTCCAGTAGATCTTTTCCCATCGACTCTGATTCATTGCTCTAGGAATAAGGTCTAGAGTCTTTTTGTCAGTACCTTAGGGTTTGCAATCATCAGTGGCAGAATTTTTGCTATCGACAGTGAGGATACATCATTGCCTCCTGATTGATAGATTCTTTCAAGTGTTCGACTTCAACTCATTCATTCGCACTTGCTAGATTGTACTGGGGCACCTCGACACTCATTATCATTATCGGTGGGTTGTCTCACGTTTGTTAACGATATACATAAATGACCGGTAATCAAACGATTTCTCACATGGTCGACTTCAACTCATTTATTCCCATTGTGTAGAATTGTGCCATAATGATCGATGAAGACCTCAAGTTTGCATCGGCATGCTTTGGTTCAATTTGACAGTTCCTTCAGTTTTCTACCAGTGACACCATCCACCCTTATATGTTGCAGTTTCATCACAGTGACATCTTATATGTTGGCTCCCGAGTTGCGTGTTGTACCATTTGTTCCACCACTTATGATTCGGTACTTGGAGATTCAGTTGTGACTTTTGTTATCAGATATTTGTTGCAGCATCATTGATCAGTCTTCTATATGTGATACTTGGACTTGATTTTGACTTGTACTTCCGGGAAGTGATCAGATGATTCACTATGTATTTTACATTTTAGCTATACTTGTATACATATTGGATCTGCTCTATACTTCATATGCGGACATGCTTTTCTTTCACTGAGCATGGGTATGCCCGCCTCAGACATGAGCTATCTTTTTGATCTCTCTCACTGATTTTTTGGCAGGTTGAAATCTGGTGAAGTCCTCTCTAGTCCTCGCAAGGTTCTTTCTATGTACATAATACATTTCGGCCATCATGTACCCCTTCTGACCTCATATATTAGGGGGCATATATTATAGCATCATTTATCACCAGCTTATACTTGATGATTTATACATTGGCCTTGGGCAACCCTTTCTTTTGAGACTTGGACATATTTCTCAAAAAACAGTATCTTAAAACCCATACATGACTGTGCCCAGACTTTTCCGTGTATATACGCGAGTCCATACATATAGAATCGTGTATGCCATTTTAAACATTAAAAAATATATATTTTCCCTATTTTAGAGGCGGGGTTTACAGTTGTTCCAGTAACTTAACCACCCTAGCCCGTGGCCTAACTATTCCCAACTGTAAAAACTAATTTGAGGGAGTATAAAAGCCGCTCAAGGGAATGGCCTAAGGGAGGAAGAGAGAGATAAATATAGATATTATACGTTGTTGGAGCCCTATCCAAGTCTGATATATTCTCATGCCTCCTGCACTTCCCAGATATTTGCAGGAAACCCTTGTTTCCTTGAGATGCTGACCACCCTATGTGACATCCATTGTGCATTATCCTTGGAAGAAACCTTGAGAGGATAGGGCTAGACGGATCTAGAGGACGGTATGCTCGAAGGCCGTGGAAGATTTCAGGTGATTTCTCCACATTAGTTTACTATACATGTCATTAATAATATAAGAGCCATCTTATTCCTGATGTTTACGTGTCAATAATCTTTTATATATGTGTAATTATCATCAATTGAACATTTAATATTGTTTTTATGATGTTATGCATGATTTCCATTAACATCTAGAACATACATATGCTGTACAACTAGGATTTTGTGTTCTTTCTTTGCTGATTTACAGATTAAGGAGCACAAAGTGTTGCAAGGGGTTTGCAGGGGATCCACTTCAATCGAGGGATATCCAGGTAAGGTCTGCAACCTGTAGATTCTAGTTATTTGCATAGAAGTTGGTTAAGTGAGTCCTTCTTGCAATGGAATGCCCCTGATCTATGAAGGTTTATCAACCGAAGACCTTTAGGGTAACATTTCCCGATACAATGGAAGATGCAAGTTGTGTCGGTGTGACTTTAGTTGGTATAGTTATCATCCTTCTTATTTACACTAACAATATTGTTCTTATGGTATGGAGTCCTTATGATCTTGATAAACAACTGAAATTTCTCAACGATTTTCACTCTAGAACATATATCATTATTAACACTCACAAAATGAAGTTTATCATAATTAAATCTAAAAACTTCACTTATACTAATTTCATTTATGACAACAACTTCGAGAAAGCGACTTCACACAAATATCTTAGAATTGATATTCATCAAAAGCTTAATTGAAATTGCAGCGTTGAGAAAAGGATAAATGGAGGGTGAGAAGATTATTATGAACTTGAAAATAATCATAAATCAATGGAGCTTTGACTATGGGATAAGAAGAAAATTTTCTTTGATACTCTTATCACTCTTGTTATTTTACATGGTTGTGAATTTTGGTGTTACAACATCTCTAACATTTTTAGTCCAGAAAAATGCTCATCCAAATAGTTAATTACAATGCAGTTAAGTGTAGTTAAGTACAACTGGAGTGGGCCTAATGGTTAAGAACATGTGCTTCTTCGTAAGAGGTCATTGAAGTTTTATGTTGTCGACAGTTGTGACTTCCTAATTTATCATAATAACTCAAATTTTTATATAAGATGCAAATGACCTTGTTATAGGTCATTTTGTTGCATTGAAACAAATGGCCGTGAACTTGGATCTATCATCATCCATTTACACCTTGAAATCATCGTACAAAGCTAAAATAATTCTCTCTTCATAAGTTATAAGAATCCTAGATTAAATTAGTTGAAAACCCTAATTTAAGAGCTCATTGCACTTACTCTCTTGACCAACTATGATGGTGCACATTGCACATTGCACACGTAGCAATTGCATTGGTCAGTGCAGGTTGCTATTACAGAAAGTGCAATGACACCTGGAAATGAGTAAAAATAAAAAAAACGATTTCGAAGTTTCTCCCTCTAGAAGCTTCAAGTGTGGATTTAACCATTTACTATTGGATATGATCTCGAACTCCTACTAATGAGGTCTTATCTATTATATCATAGAACTTACTTCCTTCTAAACTGGTTTTAAGCCCTATTATGGTAAATCCAAAACTACCTCATTTACCCTATAAATGTAGCACCTTCTATAGAGTCTCGGTTAGCTTTTGGAGAATTTGATTAAGCCTTCATGTTATTCATTTGTGTCCAGAGGTCCATAATCCATCCATGTTCTTTAGGTGTGATCGAAGGTTTACCATTATGGGGAAGGACAAGATAGTTGGGAGAGATTCACAAAGTCAAGGCCTACAAGGGTTGTAATATTTTATTTCTGTTATTAATACAAAAGTGTATAGTTTTTCCTAAAAATTATGTCTTGATTATGCATATATAGAACATGAATTCATTCCTTCTTGTTTAGAGTTGTTTGTATATGCTATCTTGTATATTTAGTTATCTTGCTTGTTTTGGATGATTTGAAGATTCCACTTTTAGAAATTGGAGTTGGAGATGGGATTAACAAGCGGAGAGAAGAAAGATGCTTGCCTTGGATTACAAGTAGGTTTTCCTTTCATATTTCAAACATCTCTAAGGAAAATCATTGTTGTTTTGTCTTGGTTTTTTCTAGACTAAACCACGAGGTCTAGGTAGATTACTTTTGTTTGCAGAAGGAATTTATCGAAAAAAAAGACACACTTTCATGACTTCCTAATTTTTCATGATATTTCAACTTCGATACGACATAGACATCGATATTAATTATTAACATCACTCTTAGGTCACAAGTACCTCACATGCCTTTATTTTCTTACATGGTTTATCAACATTTAACTAAAGGGGTTGTAGGAATGTTGCAAGTTTATTGTTATGGGTAAACTATTTTGAATTAGCAAGCCAACACAATTTTCTTAAGAAAAGTATCATGTTATAAGCTCACCATGTAACATATAAGAATTAAGAGTTAAAATCCTCAACAACAAAGATATTACTATTTAAATGTTTTTTATATAAGAGTTTTTTCTTAAATATTACTATTTAAATGCTTTTATATAATAGTTTTTTCTTAAATATTACTATTTAAATGTTTTTATAAAACAGTTACACTTGTTCCTAAATAATTTTAAGGTTACAACTAAGTGAGACACCAAATTAGTGTATGTGATCCTCTTGATTATGGGGCAAGGGACCCACCTCCGCATAACGATTTGACTGCTAAAGTCTATGGAGGCATACATATTCGAGCCCCCTTTGGATTTGAACTTGTATTAGTATAACCTCATATGAAGAAACACATATTCTTAACCATTATACCCATTCAAATTGTATATGAAAATTACACAATGTTTAATATATCATTTCGTATCACAAACATAACTAAATCTATATTCTAAAGAACCTCAAAGTTTTATATGTTGGTAAATGGATCACCGTAAAGAGGGGGTGGGGTGAATCAACAATGAGGGATTTTATTCAATTTTACTAGATTTAACTTCTTTATCAATTCATAATTACATGTAATAGATACAACATGAAAAATACAAAAACATCATGAAAAGCATCAAAACAATGAGACATAAGTATTTATGTTGGGAACCATTAAGGGGAGAAAAACCACCCTACTGATTTGTTTTTCTCTTCTTTCATTAATCTTCAATCTATTACATTCTTTTGTTGGCCTCTACTACTTAGGAATCCCCAACACTCTCTACCTTAATTTGATGGAAACTACCAGCTAGGAAGTTGTTAGGAAACCAGCTCACAAAATAGAAGAAAAGATAGATCCATTACTTAGAAATCAACCTCTTCGAGGGGGCAACCTCCTTTACATTACATAAATAAATAATTATTGCATGATACAAACGAAAAAACCTACCTTCTATGTGTAGGAGTCTAAGGGGTCACAATATAACAATATGGGGACAACATGGGCACAAAAATAACAATAGTGGGGCTACACCTATGGGGCACAATAATAACAATATGGGGACTACATGGGCACAACAATAACAATAATGGGGCTACACTAGTATTATAGGGACCTAACATGCTCCTCTCCTTCAAACAATTGTTGTCCTCAACGCTTGAGTAGTTATGGATGCTTCTGTATAAAATTCTCATTCTCTCGTGAGGAATCTTCAGTGGGTAAGTTCTTCCACTTAATGAGATACTTTGAAATTGATTGATTTCATAGCTATCGAGTTCTTGTTTCCATGAATGCTTCAGGTTCCAATATGATTTTTCCTTCCTCGTCAACTTCTGGAAATATTGTTTGAGTTGAGAGGTTGTCACCTATAACCTTATTTAATCATGAAACATGGAAAAATTTATTTTGTTGGCAATTAACCAAACATTCCTCCACAAACTTTTGAATATCAAATTTCGATGTTTGAACCTGTAGTGAGCATAATTATGCAATTATGCCTCGTTTTTCTTTCTTCGGAAGCTTTTTCATGACATTAGAGCGGTTATCTTTCCTGGTTTCCGCAATACCCCATAATTCAACGCCCTTTCCTTCCCAAAAAAATTTCAATAAAAGTTCTTGAAAATTGAAAGCTATAGTCCCCAAGGATTGTAACTGTTGGACTCCTAGTACAACATCGGCACCACCCATTGGAATAGAAAGCATTGGACAATTCAATACATATTCCCTCATGGTTAGCTTGATATTATGTCACTTTCGAGAGCAATCTATAATTCCTCCATTTGCAACCATCACTTGACACTTTGGTGTTGGATATTGGCTATCTTATAATGAATAAAATTATAGGTACTACCCGAATCAATCAGCACTATTACCTTTTTCTTCTTGATATGTCCTTATATCTTGAGAGTTTGAGGAGTGGTAATTCCTGCCAATGCATTATAAGATATGGTCAGATTCATTTCTTCTTTCTCTAGGGTTGGTTTTTAGTGTATATCTTTTTTTTTTTTAAATTTCTTGTTCCTTTTCTTCCTTCTCTTCACAATCTATGTAAATTAATTTCTTCTGAGCACTCTTATGACCTTTAGAGTATTTTCTATCACAATTGTAACATAACCATTCTGATATTTTTTCTTCCAATCGTTGTGGTGTCAAACTTGTAGGTTGTGGGAGGCTAGGAGTAGCAACACTTCTATATTTATAGTTGTGAGTGGTAGGCTTCCTTGTCAACATAATTTTGCTTTCAAATTTTCTTGCGAACCTGAATTCCTTCTCCAATGAATCAGGTTCCCAAGGTCGAACCTCATGTTGAATGTTATCCTTTAAAGTCCGTATGAATAAATCGATCCTATGCTCCTCTCGAATATATACTACCTTGATATTCAATTTTTGGAAGTCCTCAATGTGCTCTGCTATTGAACCCTTTTGTTTGAGATTTATCAATTGGCTAAAGAAGGTGTTTCTCTTTGTATGCTCATAATGTGCCATCATTTCCTCCGTAAAATCTGACCAAGTGAGAAGTGGTTTACGAGAACAAAGCCATCAATACCATACATACTGATTGGGTTCTAAATATAAAGTTGCAATGTGTACCTTTTGTGTGTTTTGCACATTATGGAGATCAATATATTGCTCCATTTGTAGTATCCATGTTACTGGATCCTTGCCATAAAAATTCCTCATAATGATCTTTGGAATATGGTGGGTCCTAAATCCAACATTAGAGTCTATGAAATCATGATTAACATTTCTTTTTTTCTCATCATGAGTTTCGTCTATTACTTTTTGCCATTAGGAATCATTTCTTGTAGCAACTTTTTCAAACCTTCCTTCAAACCTTCCATGTCTGCTTTTAAATCATTCTTCATGTCTTCCATGTTTCCTTTCAGTTTTTCTTCTATACCATCGATCTTAGCTCCCATGCCATCCATCTTAGCTTCCATGCAGTTCATCTTAGATTCCATTTCATTATTAAAACCATCCATTTTAGCTTCCATTTCATTTTTGGTTACTTTTTGCGAGAGCGTCATTTGTTGCACTTGGTCTCGTAATTTTGATATATCATGTTGCACTTCTTCCTCTTCATGCGTCATATTAGAGATTTCTGAGGGCTTAATGGGTGTGGAATTATTTTTGGGAGGCATTCTAGAACCCAATATTGATATAATTGCTTCAATATATTTTGGAATCACTTCAAATTGAATTTTTAAACAAAAGTTATGCAATTAAAAAACACACACACACACACACACATTTCTCTTGCTTTTTAGGAGATCAATATTGAACTTGATGTATCTCTGTGATTTCGAATCCCCAAGATTTGAACTTCGGTCATGTAGTATCCCTCTGAGTCTTCTTTCCAATTCCATAGGTCATACCTAATTTGGATTCTTCAAGCCAAAGTTATGTATGATCTCCCACAATGAACTAATTATGGACTGGTTCAATAGAGTGAACTTGTACATCATGCCATGTGTCACTATTTTGACCTTCAGCTCTGAAATCGATACAAAAGAAACTACACTTAGTGCACTTTCGGCCACTTAATCCATAATTCAAATCTGATGCCTAAAACAAAAGTTATGATGATTTTCCCTTGGTCACCTATTTGAGATGAAATTTTGGAGCCTACACAAACCCTAACTTCCATAGATCATATCTCCGAAAATATTTCAAGACAAGGTCTAAAATGTTTACTCGAAGTTCATCAATACTTTAGATCCACGTAGTAAAAATTTAAGCTTCTAAAGCCTCGTAGAAAAAGCGTTATAGCGAAATTCCATGTTGACCTATTTGAAGAAGCAAAACCCTAGAATCCCAAGCTTTGATACCAAATGTTAGGAAACCAAGTCACAAAATAGATGAAAATATAGATCCATGACTTAGAAATTAGCCTCTTTGAGGGGGAAACCTCCTTTACATTACATAAATGAACCATTCTTGCATGATACAAATGACAAAACCTACCTTCTATATATAGGAGTCTAAGGGGTCACAATATATCAATATGGGGACCACATGCGCACAATAATAACAATAATGGGGATACACCTATGGGGCATAATAATAACACTATGGGGACTAAATGGGCACAAAAATAACAATAATGGGGCTACACTAACAATAACAATATAGGGGCTACACTAGTATTTTAGGAATGGTGCAAATTTATTTTCATGGGTAAACTATTTTGAATTAGCAAGCCAACATAATTTTCTTAAGAAAATTATCATGTTATAAGCTCATCATGTAACATATAAGAATTAAGAGTTAAAATCCTCAACAACAAAGGTATTACTATTTAAATGCTTTTATATAAGAGTTTTTCTTAAATATTACTATTTAAATGTTTTTTTAAAAGAGTTACACTTGTTCCTAAATAATTTTAAGGTTACAACTAAGTCAGACACAAATTAGTGTATGTGATCCTCTTGTTTCTCGGGTAAGGGGCCCACCTTCGCGTAACGATTTGACTGCTAAATTCTATGGAGCATACATATTCTAGCCCCCTTTGGATTTGAACTTATATTAGTATAACCTCATATGAATAAGCATGCATTCTTAACCATTAGACCCATTCAAATTGTATATGAACATTATACAAAGTTTAATATATCATTACTTATCACAATATAACTAAATCTATATTCTAAAGAACCTTAAAATTACATATGTTGGTAAATGGATCACCACTAAGAGGGGGTGGGGTGAATCAGTAGTGAGGGATTTTATTCAATTTTACTAGATTTAACTTATTTATCCATTCATAATTACATGTAATAGCTACAACATGAAACAATACAAAAGCATCATGAAAAACATCAAAACAATGAGACACAAGTATTTTGACTGGGAACCATTAAGGGGAGAAAAACCACCCTACTGCTTTGTTTTTCTCTTCTTTCATTAATCTTCAATCTATTACATTATTTTGTTGGCCTATACTAGCTAGGAATTCCCGACTCTCTCTACCTGAATTTGATGGAAACTACCAGCTAGGAAGCCCCAACTCCCTATCTTAGTAAGCCACAACTTGTCGAAGGCCTCAAGCTCCAAAATCACTTTGGATCACCTTTAACGTATTTTCAAACTAGGCCCAAACACAATATCAATATCAGAACTCAAACATCTCTATGCTCTTCTATATAGACCTCACACATAGCTAAACCATAGGAATTAACTCTCACTCCACAAAGGATTATACAACCAAACCCTAGGTACAACAACATACACCAAACATACCCTCCCAACCCTCTATAACAACAACATGGCAATGCAAAACTTATGGAAATACAACATAAAATACTCGACAACTTATATAACCCTCAACAAAACATTCAAACTCTAATCAATGATTCTTTTCCTTGGATAACGGTGTTTACACATTCTTAGACATCAACATACCTAGCCCTACAACAATGGTAATACTAGTAGCAAAATCGTATCTCATTAGCATCAATACAACATAATACATAACACTGATTGTGGAAATTACAAGTACAAGAGCACATTATTTTGTCCATTAGAAAGTATTATCTTTGTCTTTGTATCATGCCACTGCATCTATGCTACACCATCCTCATTCCTTGATCCATACACATTTATAGAGCACTTTTCACCATTTCATTGCAAACATTAATCCAATGCAACACTTTTGGTCCCAATGAAATTCATTAGGGCTTCTCAGCTACAACATTCTTATTATGTGTATGTCACCTTTTACACAAGTGTGCACACAAAATCATTATTCCCTAGATTTCACCAAAATATAAGCTAGAGTACTCATAAACACTAGTTGGGATTTATACAGTTCGATTCATTCATCATCCCCTAGTGTCCATCACACATTTAATACAAAGAAACTAATACCTTCTGCAACTGACTACAATTATTGATTCTTAGAGTATACATAGCTCTTCATTCACTGCTACACACCTCGCATCTCTACACACATTGATGGCACTTAGATTACCTAGAATTGGCACATCGAACCATCTTTTTTCTACACATTTGATCAATCTCAGGCCGCGATTGCACCATCCCAGTCTCTATACGCACTGTGAGTTATTTTTATATTACACATGTTATACTACAATACTCATCACTTCACCTCCTGTAGACTACCATAAACTTTTAGTCCCATTACACAGAAACACACAATACCCACATTCAGATGTATACAACAAGAAATACAAAGTTGCTCTTGTCCTCACCACATAGATCTATGGAATAATTTTTTTTTAATAAAATTTCTTATCCAATGATGAAATTACCGTGATAATAGAATATTAAACATATTACATAATGTGTAGATTATATTAACCAAACCAAGGAAAACCAAAGACACCAACTTATCCAATTAATGCAATACAATGACCATATCAGTTATATTTGATCAATTCAACCATATCAATCATTTATTTCATAGACTGAATCAATTTGCATGTGTATGACCAAAGAAAATATTCAATTCACTTGTTGGCCAAGTCCAACAAACAAAATTTGAGTGGAATGATTACCATGTGTAATTACCATACTGTTGAATTCCAACCAACATTAGTGAATTACCAGAGTATCAAATTTTTGTAGAAAATGCATACAATCTGGTAACTGAACTTCTGAAGCACTATGTGATTTTGGTATATAAGCCATAGAACACCACTTGTTGCCCATTGATATCAATGGAAACACTACAATGCCAACAATCTCACCCTTTGACATTGATGGAAACCTATTGCAGAGAAAAAAACATCTGATCTTCTCCTTCCCCTTTGACATCAATGGAAAAGGGCTATAATATATCTCTCTATGAACCATGCCAACCATACCTACACACTCAGCAAGGAATACTCTTAAGTCAACAGTAACAATCCTTCAACACCAATAGTCCATTCTCAACAATAGTAATCAAGATAAACTTATACTCTTCTCAGCCATAATCACATAGTGATCAAAGTTACAAAGTAGATCTTTGAATATATGAATTTGAGTATGGATGAACAGATCAAAACTTTGAGCAAGAGAATACACTCTGATTAAAAAGAGAGCTTGCATTGATGATCAGTGTTTAAATCCTCAATTGATAACCCCAACCTTCACAAAGAACATGATGTTACACTTTGATTGAAGAATGTGTGTATAAAATGAGAGGCACAAATTACAGTTCCACACTTCAAACAAACTGTTTGGCTAGTTTCCTTTTATCAACCTAATGCATGCATGGGACAACTATATATGACTCGATCAACACCTTTGGAATTAGCTGATGGGATTAACAATGATGATCAGGGTCTTAATGATCTGGATTGGATTATTATATTATTTTTCATCCATCTCTATGCATTTGGAGTGGAAAAAGTGGAGGAATCATCTCATGGAACTGTTTTTACTAGTAGAACCCAGCTTGGAAAACCAGGGTTTGAAACCTTCCGGGAGCGTTTTGAGGCATCAAACAAATTTTTTTGGGATAAAAATTTGCTACTTTAATGCATCAAATTTTCATGTTATTCTACACATAGATATATTTCCAACGACGCAAGAAGCACGTCAATCGGAGTTTGTATGAAAAAGTTATGCCACTCAGAAGTTGACCTTCCCTTTTTCATGCCTATAGTTCGGGAGAATGCCACATCATCCCCCATTATTCATGGAAAAGGGTCTATCCATGTGTTTTTGATGTAAAATATTATAGAATATTATATTTTGTAACTCTAGTTAAGACTTGATGTAGTCAAGTTTAACCACTAGTAGGCTATTGGGTTATGTTATAACCGAGCCACTAGGAGGAAGAGGCATTCCATTCTTTCGAGAGGATTTTTGTTCCATAGCTCAGAAAATATAGCCAAGAGAGATATGAGATGGAGCACACAGAGAGGATATGTGCACTATAGCAGTCCAGGGGCCACGGGCATTACTTCTTTGTACCTGCAGCCATATTTCCACACAGAGAAAGAGAGTGAAGCAAACTCACCTTCCAGCTAGGTTTTCTCCTAAAAGGGTTTCCCAGAGAGCGTATCTTGTGTCTTATGCGTGTGAGATTATTTTATCATTCTCTACCTTTCTTCATAATTTCCATTCACATGCATGCACTAATTAAAGTTAAATCTACAGATCTTAAAGTTTAATAAAACTGTAATAGTGTAAAATTTCAGTGTATTAATATATTATTATCATATATGTTGTGATGAAATATTCAATAGAATATCCACGACAGTTTACGGATCACTTAAATTGTTGCTCAAAAGAAATAATTCAACTTTATATGTATCCAATTCAATATGGTAAAAATATATATGCATGCTCATGAATTTTTATCACCAAACCAACTACAACACAATCAATCACAACAACAATATAGTGGTAGATCTGTTAGCCCCCTATGAATTCCTTGACAAGCAAACAAGGGGATAGATTGTTTTGTGAGCCTTTAAGGAATGCATTTCTCTTGAAAAAACATCATCCTTGAAGCCTTTTATGTCCCCTGCCTCTGACTGTTCCCCTCTGCTGTTCTTGAGTCAATAAGCCTCACCGATTGCAAAAAATTGTGCTCCAAAAGGCCTTTATTTGCCCCTCGTACCTCTGCAGAATGTCCCACTTTACCCCTTTTCCCCCTTTTTCAAAATCCCCTTTCCACCCCAAAATTTCTCCCTTAGCACTCCTACATCCCCCCAAAATCCCCTTTAAATTCTACCCTTACCCTTTGTTGGGCCAAATTCCCCTTTGTTCCCCTTATCGTTTCCCTTCCTTGGCCTTAAAATGCATTAAAAGGGCCTCAAAACCCACTTTTTAACTTTATAATAGGGCCTAGCCCCTTTCCTGCCAGCCCCCTTAAACCACTTCCCCATATGCCCTATGCCCAAGACTAAGCGCTTAATGCCTTGGGCGCTAGTCGCAATCGCAAGTCGCAAACAGGCACATTCCTTTGTTCAACGTGAAAACTCTGATGCGATTGGGTCTTGCACATAAGTCCTCCGCCGCGTTCTCCACCGTTGATCTACCACGTAGATCGAACGGCCCCGCCCCGATCGCAATCACAAGTTTCACCATGTCACGCTTTGTTCCGCCGCGATTGCGATCTCCCGATTAAATCACAGTCGTCCACCCCTCCGCCAGATCCAACGGCTTAGCGCTGATCGCATCATCGCCCGTCACCCCTCTCCAATCCCCTCTGATTGAATGTGGGTCGTTGATCTGTTCCAAGATCCAACGGCCAGCGCTCAATCGCGTGCCCGCTCCAATCGCAGTCGCATTTCTTAATCGCAGGCACCTTCCGCCCTTTGCGATTGCGATCATCCCGATTAAATCACAGCCATACATTCCCTTCCAGATCTGACAGCCATCGCAATCCCACCCTAATCGCAATCGCATTTTATGTTCGGTGCCACTTTCCGCCTGTTGCGATCGCGATGCCCCGATTACATCTCCACCGTCGATTCCCCCCGTCAATCCAACGACCATCGCTCTCTCGTTCAAATTGCATCGCAAACTACGATCGCAATCGCAAACTCTAAAATGTGCGTCTCTCCACCTCCCCGATTGCGATCTGCCGATGCATTCGTGGCCGTCGATCTCCTCCTGAGATCCGACGGTCCTAAAAGAATCACCCTCCACCCATGCCGGGTCCCACCTCATACATTCATTTCCGTTGCATTTCGTGCATTTCCTTTGCATTTCCACCTAAGTCCAAACTTTTGCATTTTTCATTAAAGTTTAACATTTCATATGTATTCCACCCAATTTCATATGCCATCCCACGGATTAATCTCCACCGTTGATCTCCGTCATCAAACCACGATCGAACGGCCCATGCTCATTTCTCCACCAAAAACCCTATTTGTCGCTGTTTTCACCATTTCACTGCATATTCACCGTTTTTTCATTTTAAACCACCACTGCCATGCTATCATTTCCTTCGCCCTCCATATCCGTCCTCCCTCCCGTGCATTGGATTTCATAACTAAGTTTCGTGTTTTGCAGGGTACAAGCAGCGGAAAACCTCCATGATCTAAACTCTCTGTTACAGCTACAGAGAGCACAGGAAAGGACCATTTTTAGAAAATAAATCATGGAGGAAGGCCTAGGAAGGTATGCCGACAGGACTTGCATTCAAGAACAGAGTTTAAAACCTGTACAATCTCCCTAGAGCTATTTAAGCACAAATTTCACAATCAGAGGCAAGCATGGAAGCGGCAAAGAGTATTAGTGGAGCAACAAAGTGTTTAAGGCATGTAATAGAAGATTTCGAGCCTTTTTTCAGGAATTTAGAGGCAAAAACTGGGTCAAAGACATCATGAATCACACTGAAAGCCCAACGCACAGGGAACAATACTATCAGGGTTCACATCAGTAGATTGTTCTAAAGGACAAAGCGCCCATATCGCTTCCCTTATTTACCGTGGTCCTGAGGAAATTTCCGCCCTAACCACAGTCCAAAGCTACCAGAGCATTTGTTATGCGGTATGGCAGACTTCACTATCATTTATTCACCCTTTGTTTATTCACCAAAAGGTACTACAGATTACTGTAGCCAAGGATTAATGCACAGAGTTTAAAACAGAATGGGCTTCGGCTCCCTCTTTCTTTTCCAAGTTTTAATACTGCATTTAGTTTCCACCTACCTCCTCGGTTCATCTTTCTGTTATAAAATTCATACAAAAACTCATTGTAAAGGTTTTTGATAAGTTATCAGAGAATTGCAAGTAGTTTCTTTGGGACACAGTCTCTGTGTGAAGTTGTAAGATAGGCCGAGGAAGATGTTTTCAGACTGAGTACTAAGCTATTGGCAATGTTGTACTTGATTAGTATTGCTATTTAATATGACAAGCACATTTCTTTGGATCCTGATCTAAAGTAGCGGTGATGTTTTCCTATCTCTGTGTTTTAATTCATTTCATTTCGTTTCTACTGGCTTGCATCAGAATATTAGCATAGGATTTACCCTTGTTAGGTACCCTATGTTTCTGCTCTCCTTGCCTTTGATGTTTTCTACTCAATGTGTTATCTAAGAAGTTATTTCAGATGATTTAACCAGTGTAGTGGATGTTATTGCCTACTCTCTGATGTATGAATTAAATGAATCGGTTCTTAGATGTTCTTGTTAGGATTTAGCTGGAAGATTTGGGAACACTGGGGATTAGAGTTAGCCTTGTCCACTAGGATCCTTGTGCGACCAACTGGTCTTTAACTGTGCGTCCTGAATCTGTGTAGTCTCCTCCTCTCCTACCATTCCATATCACACTATCATCTTTAAGATCCCACGTTTTAGATGACTAGCCCAATTGAAAGCATGCATATTGATTAGCAAGCAAATCCTTTCCTGACTCCATTTCCCAATGGTCTTGAATGCTCCCTTGAATACTTCACCTCTGCCTTAATCCTCTTTGCTCATCTTGTCTTACATTGAACCCTTCCTTCCTGATAACCAGCAACCAAACAAAAAAATGAAACAAACAAACCTTGTGCCTATAACTAGCCTAACATCTTAAACTTTGAGCTCCAAATACATAAAACCTTTGCTTATATAGAGAGATCCCTCTCTGGACCCAGTAGGGCTAGATCCTGAGGTCTGAAAGTGGTTTGATGTTGTCTCATATTTTGGTCTTGCCAATCTGGCCAAAACATGGGAACTCCAACATAATGGCGACTCAACTGGGGTTCAAACCCAGAATCTCTGGTTAGGTTGGCAGTTAAACACTCCTATTCATAGATCAAACTCTATACCATTTGTTGAGTTTTCTCTCATACTCTTAGACAGAGTCTGGGAAGGGCCAGGTAGCCTCCAGATCTCACACTCTTTCAGAGGTGACATATCTGGTAAATGCCCTCCCAATCAATCTCTGGTTAGAGTTTGCTGTGTTGTGAAGATATCCGTGAAAAGGGACATCTCTTAAGCACTGTGGTGGACAGTGTAACCTCCAGAAGCATCTTAAACCATCCATCTGGCGACTCCACAATTTCTAAACGATTTAAAGACTCCACCGGTGATCAGTAGTCTGCTGATTATCTTGGTTTCACACAAGACTCCACTGGGAGACCAGCCTCTAAAAGCAACATCATCCACGATAGAAGTAACAAGTAGGGTTAAGATGCTTGATTAGAAGACAACATTTTGGCTTCAAGGACCATTCATACAAGAGCTTATCCTAACCCAGACCCACCTGAAATAGTTGACAACCCTGAGAGCATCCTCAAGGGATCTCCTACACATAAACAATCAACTATTTCCAGCCACATCTATAGAGCTAACTCTACACCAGAAAACTTTACAGCTCTATCAGACCCATTTTTTGACCTAGGCGCTCGAAATATTTTACCAAGAACTAGGTCATTCAGTGTTCTAGACCAGCTAGACCTTGAGTTTCCTATTTCACCACCTCAAAGTGGTAAGCACCTTGGGAATAGATATACCCCTCCATCTACACCTCCTGATATATAATTCATTCAAAACTTGGGGCTCAATCACCCTAGATCTGCTCATCAGTCTTCTGCTGGTCACAGTATCCCTGTCATCCATATACCAGCTGCCCGAGTCAATCCTTTAACTCATCAAAAAATCATCATGGCAGCCTGGTATGCACCCCTGGTTTTACCCCAGCCTCTAGTACCTTTACCCAATGATTATCAATCAAAGATCCCACACTTCACTGCAAAAGAGTCTACCACAGCCCAACACCATGTAGATAGGATGGAAGATTATTTCGACTATATGGAGATAGATGATGATACGGTCAAAATGAGAATCTTTGCCCAGATATTAGGAGGTGATGTGAAGAAATGGTTTAAGAGCTTGCCTCCTGGTAGTATCCAAGACCTCCCGGCTCTATATTATACCTTCATAAACAAGTGGGAAGTTAAGGCTAATCCTCTCCAAATCCTAGTAGAATACATGAACCTTAAAAGAAACGTAGGGGAGAGTGTCCATGATTACACAACAAGATTTAACAGCATTTACAATGCTCTCCCTCCCCACACGAAACCTCCCCAAGGTATGGCCCTAGCGAAATACCCCGAAGGCTTTGATGCTGACATGGCCTACCAGCTTAGGGAGAGAGATTACAACACGTTGGAAGACATGCAAAAAGGAGCAGTGAGTGTAGAGGCTAATCTGATTGAGAAAAGAGCAAAGTTGAGAGCTGAGAAAAGGGTAACATATAGAGATGACAATGTAGCTTCCACGTCTGACCCAAATTATGACCGCATGTCAAAAAACATGGAAAAGCTATACCAAATGATGGAAAAAATGGTTGTCACAGTCAGTAGCCAAAACATAAATCAAAACCATAACCAGAACCAGAAATTTAGAAGAAACAACACCACTCCCAACAGACAAAGAGAATCAGATCAGCAAGTTATTCCCCCATTCCAAGAGAACTTTTTAGATGAAGATGAGGGAATCATAGAAGAGTCTGAAGGGAACACAATAAACATGTTTGAAACAGAAGATTCAATCCATAACTGTTACTCAGAATAAGATCAGCCCTCACCCTCTGGTTGGGATGAGGAATGGTCTGAATCTGAAGATTACAGGTTAGGATTTGAGAATGCCATGATGCAGGTCAGAGAACAATATGAACTTAGAAGCAAAAAGAGCCAAGAAACTACCAAACCAAAAGCTTCTGAGGTTACCATCAAGAAAAGGCCTGAGAAAACTTCTAAAGTGATTGCTGAAAGTAACAAATCAATAGCTGAGGGTTCTGGAAAGAACAAAGAAAAAGACAACCAAAACACTGATACACAAGATAAACCAACTAGCAGTACTAACACTACAGTTAGTACTCCTGATAAAACAATTTCTAACACTGTACATAATGAGAATCAGCACACTGATTCAGCCACTAAGGTAGTGGCTAACAAAATAGAGTTGAACATTCCAAAGAGTAAGTCCACTTTCAATTTGGAGAGTGAGATTGCAAAAATTAAAATCTCTGTCGCACTCTCTGAGCTGGCCACTCAGGATGTATATAAGGCCAAATTGTGAAAGCATTAAATTTAGGTGAGAACAGTGACACTGTAAATCTGAGTGATGATCAACCTGCCCTTCTTTTTGGTCCAAAGATAGAAGGAAAGTTTCAAGAAGGGGTAGTGCCCCCTTTTTATGTCAGTCTTAATATCCATGACAAGATTCTCCACAATGCAATGCATGATTCTGGGGTGTCACACAACCTGATGCCTAAAGTAGTGATGGAAAGATTAGGCCTAGAGATAACCCGTCCCTATAAAGACCTATATTCATTTGACTCTAGCAGAGTAAAGTGTCTTGGCCTGATCAAAGATTTATGTGTGAGCCTTACCCAGATTCCAGCCAAGTGTATGGTCATGGATGTTGTTGTGGCAGATGTGCCACCCAAGTATGGCATGTTATTATCAAGATCATGGGGAGCTAAGCTGCAAGGAACAATGCAGATGGATGGGGCTTATGCCACAATCCCAATCTTTGGCCAACTTAGAAGACTGTACAGAGAGGCACAAATGAAATTTCTGGTCAGTAGCCCTGAGAAGCCTGAAAACTCACCTTTATACTCTGTACACACAGACCTTGATTCCTTCATCCTCTGTAATGATGAATCCTCAGAAGGGTCATAGTCCCAAAATAGAGATTCCAATAAGGAAACAGAGACCATGGACTTTAACATAATGGCTACTCTAGACTCGGAGGAGAATGATGTAGAAAACTCAGAACAGTGCACTGAAACAAAAGCTCAAAGTGAACCAGAAACATAACCCGATCAACCAACTAGTCACCTCTCTGATTTCCACACCCACAACGACAAACAAAACCACCCACAGGCTAGCGCAGCTCCTACAATGCAACATAATGGTGAACCCAGCTATAGGGAAGTAAACGATGACAAACCCGGGAATGAAAACTTATGGGAAATGAATTTTGATGGGTCATGCACCAAGAGAACTGCTGGGGCAGGAGTGTGGATACATAACGCAGAAAGTGGTTACGCAGAGAGCCATGCATGTAACCTGCATTTCAAATGTACAAACAATATTGCAGAGTATGAGGCTCTTATCCTGGGTCTAAACCTACTGAGGAAATTAGGAGCCCGTAGGATAACCGTGCGTGGGGACTCTGAGCTGATCATTAAACAGGTGAATGGTGAATACACAGTGAAACATCCCAAATTGAGAGCTTACAGGAATGACATTATGGATTTATTGAAAACATTTGTTGAATACAAATTAGTGTTTGTTCCTAGGAGTCAAAAATTCATTGCAAACAGATTAGCTTACCTAGCTAGTTCATACCCTAAGACTCCAAGTGACCAACAAATCATAATACAGACCAAATTCAGACTTGCGGTGCCAGATAATGAAAAATATTGGCAGGTTTTCGAGGGTGATAAGAAGATTGAATATTTCCTGATAGGCAGGAACGGGTTCGAATTTTCTAATTCAGACTCTGTGTCTAGTGATAGCTGCTTAAGTGGGGAACCCTCAGACGAGGAAGAAACACCCTGTAACACAGAAATAAACACTTTGAACGAACAGATTGGAAATCCAAACGGAAATTGTGAAAACATGGAAAATGAAGAAGTCGAGGTGCTGCAGGCCAAAGATAAGAACATACCTCGAGGTCTGGCACCTTTAGAGAACCTGTTTGACTTCGATGATGTGGAAAAAAAGCCTACCATAGAACACGCAGACTCTGACATTGAAGAATGCAACATAGGCACAAAAGATAATCCCAAAATGATTAAATTGGCTAAATCCTTACCTGCGGAAATGAAAAATAAGTACATTGATCTATTCAAGGAATTCATTGATGTGTTTTCTTGGAGTTATGAAGATTTGAAGGCCTATGACACAAATATCATACAACATAAAATACCCTTGAAAGAAAATCAGAAGCCCTTTAGACAAAAACTTCGCAGAATAAACCCAAAACAATTGCCTGCAGTGGAAAAAGAGATTAAGAAGATGTATGAGGCAGGTATAATTGTGCCTGTGAGGTTATCTGATTGGGTATCAAACCTAGTGGCTGCGAGAAAGAAAACAGGGGAGATCAGATTGTGCATTGATTTCAGGAATCTTAATAGAGCCTCACTCAAGGACAATTACCCTTTGCCAAAAATGGAACATATTCTTCAAAGGGTAGTAGGTTCTAAAAGGATCTCCTTGCTAGATGGTTTTTCAGGTTACAACCAAATCCTAGTAATCCCAGAAGATCAACTCAAGACAACCTTTACCACTCCATGGGGCACCTTTATGTATTTGAAGATGCCCTTTGGACTGATGAACGCTGGTGCAACCTTCCAAAGAGCAATGGACATAGCTTTTTCAGATGAAATAGGACACTTCATTGTCATCTATCTGTATGACATAACAGTCTACTCCAAGACCGAAGAAGAACACCTAAAACTTCTAAGGAAAGTGTTTGAAAAATGTAGGAGGTTTGGTCTGTCATTAAATCCCAAAAAGACTGTATTTGGGCTGCAAGAAGGAAAATTTCTTGGCCATATCATATCCGAGAAAGGGATTAGGATAGACCCACAAAGAGTTGAGGGAATACTACAAATCACACACCCAAGAAACATCAAAGAGTTACAGTCCTTCATTGGGAAAATCAACTTCCTAAGGAGATTTATTCCCAACTTAGCTGAACACCTTAGAAATATGACTAACATGCTGAAGAAAGGTGTAGGAGTTAAGTGGACTGTTGAAGCTAAGAAATATTTTGAATCAGTAAAACTTGCACTCACCCAGGCTCCTGTCCTAATCAGCCCAGATTTCTCAAAATATTTTTTGATTTTTTCATTTTCCTCCAAGCATACAATAGCTGTAGTTCTACTGCAGAAAAATCCAGAGGGAATGGAACAACCCATTTCTTTCTTCAGCAAAGCACTCAGAGATGCACCCTTGAAATAAAACATAATGGAGAAACATGCCTATGCTTTGATTAAGGCCTTGAAAGACTTTAGGGTGTACATACTGCATTCCCACACCATAGCCTATGTGCCAAATATAGTGGTTAAAGACATCTTGTCCCAAGACCCAGACGGGAAGAGGGGCAAATGGATTGTTGTGATTTTAGAATACGACCTTGAGATAAAACCCACTAAACTAATTAAAGGTCAGGGCTTAGCACAACTGATGGCTGAATCAAATCTACAAGCCCTAGACATTAACATGGTAGATGCCTTGGATGAGCAGCAGGGATTGCCTGATCCCACTATTGAGGAAAAATTCCAAAGCTCTCCATGGTATTCTGACATTATTTATGTGCTTACACACCTCAATGCCCCTCCTGAACTATCTAAGACCAAGGCCATATTCTTAAAGCTAAGGGCTAGAAGCCATTGCATAATGAATGAAGGTCTATACTGGAAAAATCCAAATGGCCTATTGCTTAAATGTTTGCCTAAAAATGAGGCAGAGAGGATTAAACAAGAATTCCATGCAGGAGAGTGTGGAGGCCACCTGAGCTGGAAGGCCACTGCAAACAAAATACTCAGAGCTGGTTACTACTGGCCTACGCTCTTCAATGACATCCATAAGATGATAATTTCCTACCACAAATGCCAGATTTTTGAAGGCAAGAGAAAAATCTTCCCCCTCCCTTTACAACCCATCACTGTTGAAGGTCCTTTTATGCAATGGGGCCTAGATTTCATAGGAGAAATTCAGCCAGCTTCTTCTGCACAACACAAATGGATCCTAACAGCCACAGACTACTTCACTAAGTGGATAGAGGCCATACCTACTAGGAATGCCATAGATTCAGTCATCATTAGGTTCCTAGAAGGTCATATCCTCTCTCGGTTTGGCTGCCCAAGGAAAATAATCATCGATAATGCTGCTGCTTTTGGATCCAAGAAAATGGTTGATTTTTGTCACAGGTATCAAATAGCACTTGGTCATTCAACTGCCTATTAACCACAAGGTAATGGCTTAGCTGAATCATCAAACAAAATCCTGGTGGCCATCATCAAAAAGAAACTAGAAGAGAACAAAATGTCATGGCATAACAAGTTAGTGCATGCCTTGTGGGCTGACAGGTTTACAACAAAGAAGTCCATTGGCATGTCACCATATCAGCTGGTCTATGGGACAGAAGCAGTGTTTCCCACCAACCTTGGAATACCAGTAATTAAGCTGGTCCAAGAGATTCAAACAGAAGAAGACAGTATGGTGAGAAGAATAAACCAGACAATTCATCTCCAGCAAACAAGGAAGAAGTTTACAACCGAGCAGTGAAAGTTCAGGAAAATATAAAGAAGTTGTTTGACAAAAGAACCAAAGCTGCTGATTTCAAAATTGGAGATAAAGTTCTGAAGTGGGACTCAAGGAGGGAGGATAAAGGTAAGCACAGCAAGTTTGACAGCTTGTGGAAAGTTCCATACATCATCCAGGCCACTGTGGGCCCAAATGCTTTCTTCCTACAAGAATTAGATGGTACAAAGCTGTTTGGGGGTCCTGTCAATGGCAGGATGCTCAAACACTACTTCTGCTGATTTCCAATTTCTAGTTTCCATTTCCATTGTACATACCATTGCAGTATTTTGTTTTCAAGAAAAGGAAAAAATGTTTCAAAAAACAGAGAGAAATGAGAGGTTCAGACATGCTCAAAACATAAACCTCTTAAGTGCAAAGGATTGGCTCTAACATGATCAAAACCTGAGCCAAGGAAAGTAAAGATAGCTGGTCCAAACATGCTCGAGACTTGGACCAGCAGAGAAGAAAGAAGAATCAGCTCTAACAAGCCCAAAACCAAAGCTGAAATGAAAAAAAGAAAGTGACTCTAACAAGCCCAAAACTTGAATCACAAAAAGATAGAAGGATGCTTCAAGATTTCAGATTTCAAGCCTTCAAAGTTTTGTTTCAGTTTTCCGCAAATTTTTGTCCATGTGCAACTGTCTTTATGCCTTGGATTCACAACAAACTAGACTGTCTAATCCTAGTTTGACTGTTTTTAAATTTCTTTCGTATAATGTAGAGAAGAAATCTGCTGGACAGTTTAATCCCAACAGATATTAGATTAGGTAGAGAAACATATGAGACCAACAGTCTAATCTGGTCTCATGGAGTATAAGGGTAGATTTAGAATAGGTTTATTTTCTGTTATAAAAATAAATGATGTGAAGGGTCTGCTAGTTCAAATGCACCCTAGAAAAAAAAATGCTAGGATTATAGGATGGGTAGGTAGATTGGTTGGGAGTGTTTCTGCTGATCTATCATATTTGTGGCAGCTGAAAATCAAAGAAGAAAGGTGGCTTAAGCAGCAGGCATCTGGCCTACACCAAAGATCATTTTCTGAATTCTTGATTCCTTCAAGAAGAAGCCACCCCCACGTGGAGCCACTGTTAGCCCCCTATGAATTCCTTGACAAGCAAGCAAGGGGCTAGATTATTTTGTGAGCCTTCAAGGAATGCATTTCTCTTGAAAACACATAATCCTTGAAGCCTTTTATGTCCCCTGCCTCTGACTGTTCCCCTCTGCCGTTCTTGAGTCAATAAGCCTCACCGATTGCAAAAAATTGTGCTCCAAAAGGCCTTTATTTTCCCCTCGTACCTCTGCAGAATGTCTCACTTTACCCCTTTTCCCCGTTTGTCAAAATCCCCTTTCCACCCCAAAATTTCTCCCTTAGCACTCCTAAAGCCCCCCAAAATACCCTTTAAATTATACCCTTACCCTTTGTTGGGCCAAATTCCCCTTTGTTCCCCTTATCGTTTCCCTTCCTTGGCCTTAAAATGCATTAAAAGGGCCTCAAAACCCACTTTTTAACTTTATAATAGGGCCTAGCCCCTTTCCCGCCAGCCCCCTGAAACCACTTCCCCATATGCCCTATGCCCAAGACCAAGCGCTTAATGCCTTGGGCGCTAGTCGCAATCGCAACTCGCAAACATGCGCATTCCTTTGTTCAACGTGAAAAATTCGATGCGATTGGGTCTTGCACATAAGTCCTTCGTCGTGTTCTCCACCGTTGATCTACCACGTAGATCGGACGACCCTGCGCCAATTGCACCCCCGCCCCAATCACAATCGCAAGTTTCACCATTTCACGCTTTGTTCCGCCGCGATTGTGATCTCCCGATTAAATCACAGCCGTCCACCCCTCTGCCAGATCCAACAGCTCAACGTTGATCGCATCATCGCCCGTCGCCCCTCTCCATTCCCCTCCAATTGAATGTGGGTCATTGATCTGTTCCCAGATCCAACGGCCAGCGCTCAATCGTGCGCTCGCTCCAATCGCAGTCGCATTTCTTAATCGTAGGCACCTTCCGCCCTTTGCGATTGCGATCATCCCGATTAAATCACAACCTTCCATTCCCTTCCAGATCCGACGGACATCACAATCCCGCCCTAATCGCAATCGCATTTTCTATTCGGTGCCACTTTCCGCCTGTTGCGATCACGATGCCCTAATTACATCTCCGTCGTCAATTCCCCCCGTTGATCCAACGGCCATCGCAATCCCGCCCTAATCGCAATCACATTTTCTGTTCGGTGCCACTTTCCGCCTGTTGCGATCGCGATGCCCCGATTACATCTCCGCCGTCAATCCAACGACCATCACTCTCCCATTCCAATCGCATCGCAAACTCCGATCGCAATCACAAATTCTAAAATGTGCATCTCTCCGCCTCCCCGATTGCGATCTCCCGATGCATTCGTGGCCGTCGATCCCCTCCTGAGATCCGACGGTCCTAAAAGAATCACCCTCCACCCATGCCGGGTCCCACCTCATACATTCATTTCCATTGCATTTCGTGCATTTCCTTTGCATTTCCACCTAATTCCAAACTTTTGCATTTTGCATTAAAGTTTAACGTTTCATATGTATTCCACCCAATTTCATATGCCATCCCACGGATTAATCTCCACCGTCGATCTCCGTCATCAGACCGCGATCGAACGGCCCACGCTCATTTCTCCACCAAAAATCCTATTTGTCGCTGTTTTCACCATTTCACTGCATATTCACTATTTTTTCATTTTAAACCACCACCGCCGCGCTATCATTTCCTCCGCCCTCCGTATCCATTCTCCCTCCCGTGCATTGGATTTCATAAATAAGTTTCGTGTTTTGCAGGGTACAAGCAGCGGAAAACCTCCGTGATCTAAAATATATGTTACAGCTACATAGAGCATAGGAAAGGACCATTTTCAGAAAAGAAATCACGGAGGAAGGCCTAGGAAGGTATGCCGAAAAGACTTGCATTCAAGAACAGATTTTAAACCCTGTACAATCTCCCCAGAGCTATTTAAGTACAGATTTCACAGTCAGAGGCAAGCATGGAAGCGGCAAAGAGTATCAGTGGAGCAGCAAAGTGTTTAAGGCACGTAATAGAAGATTTCGAGCCTTTTTTCAGGAATTTAAAGGCAAAGTACTGGGTCAAAGACATCATGAATCACACTGAAAGCCCAGCGCACAGGAAACAATGCTATCAGGGTTCACATCAGCAAATTGTTCTAAAGGAAAAAGCGCCCATATCGCTTCCCTTATTTACCGTGGTCCTGAGGAAATTTCCATCCTAACCACAGTCCAAAGCTACCAGAGCATTTGTTATGTTGTATGGCAGACTTCATTGTCATTTATTCACCCTTTGTTTATTCACCAAAAGATACTACAGAGTACTGCAGCCAGGGATTAATGCACAGAGTTTAAAACAGAATAGGCTTCGGCTCCCTCTTTATTTTCCAAGGTTTAATGCTACATTTAGTTTCCACCTACCTCCTTGGTTCATCTTTCTACTATAAAATTCATACAGAAACTCATTGTAAAGGTTGTTGATCAGTTATCAGAGAATTGCAAGTAGTTTCTTTGGGACACAGTCTCTGTGTGAAGTTGTAAGATAGGCTGAGGAAGATGTTTTCAGACTGAGTATTAAGCTATTGGAAATGTTGTACTTGCCTAGTATTGCTATTTAATATGACAAGCACATTTTTTTGGATCCTGATCTAAAGCAGCGGTGATGTTTTCCCATCTCTGTGTTTTAATTCATTTCATTTCGTTTCTACTGGCTTGCATCAGAATATTAGCATAGGATTTACCCTTGTTAGGTACCCTATGTTTCTGCTCTCCTCGCCTTTGATGTTTTCTACTAAATGTGTTATCTAAGAAGCGATTTCAGATGATTTAACCAGTGTAGTAGATGTTATTCCCTGCTCTCTGATGTATGAATTAAATGAATCGGTTCTTAGATGTTCTTGTTAGGATTTAGCTGGAATATTTGGGAACACTGGGGATTAGAGTTAGCCCTGTCCACTAGGATCCTTGTGCGACCAGCTTGTCTTTAACTGTGCGTCCTAAATCTGTGTAGTCTCCTCCTCTCCTACCATTCCATATCACACTATCATCTTTAAGATCCCACGTTTTAGATGACTAGCCCAATTGAAAGCCTGCATATTGATTAGCAAGAAAATACTTTCCTGACTCCATTGCCCAATGGTCTTGAATGCTCCCTGGAATACTTCACCTCTGCCTTAATCCTCTTTTCTCATCTTGTCTTACATTGAACCCTTCCTTCCTGATAACCAAAAACCAAACAAAAAAATGAAACAAACAAACCTTGTGCCTATAACTAGCCTAACATCTTAAACTTTGAGCTCCAAAGACATAAAACCTTTGCTTATATAGAGAGATCCCTCTCTGGACCCAGGAGGGCTAGATCCTGAGGTCTGAAAGTGGTTTGATGTTGTCTCATATTTTGGTCTTGCCAATCTGGCCAAAACATGGGAACTCCAACAAGATCAACAACACATTCATTCCATATCCCTCACACAATTGAACACATGATGATCAGATCAATAGTTCATGACATATAAGCAACCAAAACCATCTTGTACAACACTTGATCTTCATAATCGTGTTCCCATGGACTTTCTTGATCCATCATATTTTATTTACATATAGGCGTCTATCTACGTAGGCACTTACTGTAGAAAAACATAAGACTTCAACAAAAAACTCTATTTTGATCAGAGTTTTTAGTGAAAAACCATCTATTGCTTTGTCTCTATTTTGAAACAAGGCACTTAACCAATGCATCATCAAATAATGAAGGGTTCAACGCATAGGTGACAAGACCAATCACATCATTGTCTCATTAAGCAACCAACTCGCATCTAATATCTAAGAGAAACCTTTTATGCTTTTGATCTAAGATTTTCAATCCATATACAGGTCATACAAGAACACACTCCATATAATTAGTATTTACACTAGATTGGGCAACATCTCATATCCTTTATACGCTTATGCATTTTATTGACCAACTCTAATCTCAACGTATACTATCAACAATTGATCCTCTATATTCTATCAATACATAATATAACTCAAAAAAAAATTAATTGCTCGAAATGGCTAGTGATTTGGTCAATCACATAGGTAACTTACAGAGCGAATCAATCTAATGTTCAAAGCATAGATCCATTGTGCAACACAATAAACATCTCAAACCATCACACAAGATCTCACAAGTATCAAATAACACTTCTCCCCAGTTTAAAACACACAACCAATATGCTTCAGGAAACCATCGTATTGCATCTAGACTCTCAATTCTTTTCCATATACAGGCCCAAGTTAGCCACAAATAGCATTAATTCTGACATCGACTTGTCACCAAATCAAAGCATGTGTGAATTGGATCTGCAAACTCATATTTAAATACTCCTTCATTGACATTTATTTTTGGTGGATAAATTAAAATGAAATTGATTCATTCACGATAGAAATAATTTGGTAGAACTAAAGTAGCGAATAATTTAGAATGAACATGGCTAAGGGTTCAATACATCTTCTCCAACTCACTCCTTTTGAGATGAACTCATAACTAAATCTTAGAGATTTTTTCCATCACTTACTACCTCCAAACATCGCATTAAGATAAACCCTTTCATATTCATAACTTGAGATAAATGCTTCTCTTAATTTCATGCACTGAGTTCGCACAACCATATGTCAGATCATAAGCAACAGATCTCTCTACAACATCCACACTTTCTTGAAAAATAGGGAAGAGTGCAATTTGTGTTAATTCCATTACCATGCACTTTTACTAGAACAGAGAAAAGAAACAAACTTACTACCATTGATGACTGATATTGAAACATTGCTCAACCAGACCATGGATTCAACTATGGTCAATGCAACATGCCACAAGCTAAATCACACCAGAATATGACCACAACAAAACTTTGTCGCATTATATCCTTCGAGAACTAGGTAGTTCCACTGATTCAATATATGGGTACAAATATTTCTTCCAACATTCACACAATGTTGAGTGAAAACACATTGGAACTTCATCTCAGACTCTTATGCCAAATCTCTTCAATTCTAATAATTTAAGATCAAATAAGATACCAAAACTATAATCTCACTTGATCTTCAATACATGCTTAAGCCAAGACCACGTGAAGACAAAGGAAGGAGCATGAATTCCTCTAATTTAAAAACATCCACAATCTCATCACGGAGACTCCTGCAAAACCAGTCATTAGACAACAACCAAAACCATGGTGTTAACTTCAACAATGTGACATCAATGTCAACTATGCCAACAATGATTTTTTTTCATGTATTCCATCAATTGTTGGATTTTATCCTCTTGAGAGGCTTGCTTCCATGGTTGCTAAAGAATGATGCAACATACAAGTAAATACTGCCAACCATCATACTAGATGATAAAAAATAAGCATTCATTGATGAAGAAATGTAATTTCTACCAACTTAAATAAAGGTAAAATAATTTTGAAAATCAAACCTTCATCTCCATGTACAACTCCCCCTAAGCTCATGCAGCTTCCGTTATGGCTTCATTAAATGATTCCTCATGTTACTCAAGAAGTTGTTGCATTCTCCCCCTAAGGCCAAATTGACTTCAATTTTTTCTTTGAAGTCACTTCCTCCTCTTTCTTCTTCCAAAATTTGATGGGATGATCTCTAATATATGCATCTATTTTTGGCTTATTGTAAGGTTAGTTTTGAATGACCTCCTCCTTTTGAATGGATTCCCTAAGGATCCTTGGAAATTTTCAATATTTAGCCATATTGACAAGATTTTCACATATATAATGATGCCGGGGCTACCTCACTTAACCCACATTTCAACTTTCTTGTGCATATAAATGCATCCCAATGTTTCACCCAAATAAATCTCAATAATATGGGCAATCTCACAATGTTCTAATCTCTTTAACATATGATTATGAAATCATATATATCGGGACCCACTTAATCCAAGGTCTCGTCCTTTAATTCATTTCCAAATGAAATACCTCTTGAATAGGTTTATCATAGAACCTTCGGATTACTCACCTCTCGGCATTGTGCTCATAACTCAACCTTTATACATTTACCCCACGATTATAATAATTTGCTTATTAACTATGATTCTAAGGCTTAAAAGCCAATGAACCACAGGTTCGTTCGTGGCCTCAACCACGTTCGGACTATAATGAAAACCCAATTTTCAAATAATAATTACGGTCCCACACAACATATAACATACCTCTCACATTTGACGGTGGAGGAGTTGTCGCGCTCCAATCAACTGATCTGACGGTGGTCGCACAATTAAATTGCACAAGGGTTAGTCCTGTGGACTTACGCGATGAACTGGGCCCCAGCCTTAACTCTCCCTTCTTATCCGACGGCTGAGACGTCGTCGCATCAGCTTCGGTGATCCAACGAACACAATGAAGTTTCGCGTTTTTTATCGACCGAGCATTAACGCTAAAAAAAAACGCGATAAAAGTGGTTTTAGACTTACCACTTTTGCCACACGTCAGGTGGAGACCTATATCGCGTTTTTTTTCGCGATTCAGCTTACCACTTTTAATTTATGCGAAACCCACTGTTTTTCTCTCCAGAAACCACCCTTCCATTTTCCTCATGGTTCCGATTGGGTTAAGTGTTCAAGGTTCTGTTCCTTCTCTCGCGACTTATCATTCACTTTTCCCTTCATAAGAAAAGATCAAAATCTACCGAACTTCTGTATAGAACCCTTTACCCAGAGAGTTACACACATTTGATAAAGAATGTAGATTTAACAGACTCGAATTAACACTACGCGTATATCATATAACCCTTCTGCTATTTATAAGCAATAAAATATAAATCGACTCAATCGATCTCAACCTAGGAACAGGTCTCGATGTTGGCCCTTTTATACAAAGCTTTGATATGTTAACAACCGAGATTTTTCATCGCATATGCCTAATTAACAGAATAACCTCTTTAACTCCTTCTGAGGTTCTACACAACAATTTAATCAATTTCTCAGCCTCATATGCAGAATCATAATTAAAACCATTTACACAGAATTTAACCCAATTAATACTCAGGCAAACTGGACAGATTCTTTCAATTACACAATGAATTCACTTACAAGACTCCTCGTCCTTTGGCTTGATTTTCAATTCGATGGCCCTCCTACTCTCTACTTTGTCTCTACAGATCTATGCCGCTCTCTGCAGGTCTCCTACTAATGCCTTTGAGACTTATTTTTATACAACTACTACTAATGAATCGATTCAGATTCTTTGATGACTCAAAAAAACTCTCCAAATTCCCAAATTCCTAACTTTAAACTAAATCCTAAATAAACTGAAACTGACTATCTCTTCATATGCCCACTAATCATTCGAGGGCAGTTACAATTCTACTCAAATATGAATAATTACATAGGAAATAAAAAACATGAGACCCCCTTATGTCTATCTATATACAAAATATTGTCTTGAGCCTAATGCCCCTACATCAGACTCACCAGGTTAAAATGATTCATGATCTCCTGATCATGTAATTTCATCCTTGTCTTCCTGGATCCCACACTTTGTTCTGCAATTGGTCATCTACTGTAACATTATTCTTCTGCACTTCTTCAGGCTTCCATACTTTATTCTATCTTGCTCCACTGGCTGTACTCTTACACTCTCTTTCTGTCTTTCTTCTGCTACTACTTTTGCTTCTTTGTTCTCTTGATGTTGTCTTCCTCTGAAACACTTTCACCATCAGCTTTCTTATAAATTAAATTTCTTTGTCTAATCTGTCTTTTGACTGCGGGATACTGTTCCTCCTTGATTGCTAAACTTCTACTTCTTTTTCTGCTTGCTGAATTCTTATTTGTTAAACTCTTACTGCTGCTTTTTCTTGCTAAGCCCTAGCTTGCTCTGTCCTTGCTGCCACCCAATCATCCATACTCTCTTGTTTTCTGCAACAGTAAAACTCTCTCTGATTGTCACCTATGACAATTTCTCCATTCTCTATCTTCAACAATTCTTCAGGCTGGTATTTAAATTGCCAGCCTCTGTCATCATCTCTTTTCTTCTTCTGGACTAAACATCCCTTA
The DNA here is from genome assembly GCA_034641835.2 of Pinus albicaulis. Classification (NCBI taxonomy): domain Eukaryota; kingdom Viridiplantae; phylum Streptophyta; class Pinopsida; order Pinales; family Pinaceae; genus Pinus; species Pinus albicaulis. Next base: position 53,848,490 of record CM076580.1, on the reverse strand, counting down.
GTCCTTCCATTAGTACCTGCAATCATAAAACAAACATAAAAATTATAAAATCTTTGTGTCTCTTCCTCCTCTTCTGGCAACACTTCAATTTGTTGCTCCTGTTAAACACACACATGTGTGGGGAGAAGAATAAACACACACAACAAGAAACTCAACACACAATGAAGGATAAGCGTGCAGCTCTATTATTTTTCCATTATACATGATGTACATTTATAGTACAATGGTGTGACTCTTGGTTTCATCTTCCAGGGTCACTTGGACTCCATTGTGACTTTTCACATTCCACACCTACCAATGGAGGATTAGGTGTTCCAACATTCCCCCCCTTAGGTGTGAGTCCAAGAAGAGAGTTGTAATCCAAATATGAAAAGTATGCATGGCAGCCCTTAGGCTGAATCAACTCTCTGAAATGTTGTAAAAAAGAGGTGGTTTAAGGATGACCACCAACACTGGAATGCAATGTTTATTGTAGTTCCTGGAACTCTTCCAAAACTGGAAATAAGCTGAGAGCTTTTGCTAGAGGACTTGTCCCTCATATAAAAAAGGGAGACCTTCAACCTAAAAGAAGGGAGGTCTACAACCTGTGATGGTTTAAGGATTACCAACAACTTGGGAATGCTTGAAGCATTTCCTGGAACTCAACCAAAGCTGGCAAGAAGCTGAAGGCTTCTGCTAGAGGAAGTGTCCCTCATATATGAAAGGGAGACCTTCGACCTAAAAGAAGGGAGGTCTACTACCTGTGATGGTTTTAGGTTATCCACCATCCAAAGGCATGCTCATGGGCATCCGTCTCTC